>CM060108.1:30430255-31030255 GCA_030522415.1 Channallabes apus | reverse complement strand
TTAGATGTTTTATTTCATGAATTTATTTCATGAATTTATTTTTATAATTTATAATATAACATTCTTTGTACAACATCAATGAGATCAGTTCATCAATTCTGAAATACTCAGATAATCAAGTTGGCACTAAGTACTATACCAAAGTTACGAATTTATTTCTTATTCCTGTAATTGGTGTCCTGCCTATCTATGGTCTGTCTGTCTGTCTATCTATTTATCTATCTAGTTCAGATTTTCTCATGACTCTCTGTAGGGCCTTGGAGTTATTGATTGAGCCAAACCAGTTGGGATGCTCTCTATGTTGCATCTTAGAATTTTGTCAGGATTTTTGACTGATTGTTGAGCAAATTTTACCACTGACATAGTGTATGGAGAACAGGTCAGGTTGTTGGTGAGGTGAACACAGATGAACTTTCCCTGTGGAAAGGGGAACTCATCCCACTGCAACCCCACTGATGGATAAGGGGGTGTGACAACCTACTTGTGTCTCCTAAAGTCCATAATCATTTTGCTGTTGTTGATGGTGATATCATTGCACCAGTCTGATAACATTCTGACCTCATCTCTGTAGGCTGTCTCATCTCTCTGGTGCCTGGTGACACAGTCATGAATTAGCAAAGGTGGCAGGTGGGGCTGAGAAGGCATGTGAGGAGTGTGGAGGAGGTAAGTCACCAATTTTTACTAGCTGAGATGTGTAGCCCAAGATAACCTCCATAATAATTTCAACTCTTCTGTCAAGCATCCCACTAAATTATGGACGGTGACTGTGGGGATATGCATCAATTGAGCCACAACAAGCATTCGCAAGGTGTTCAGTAGAGCTTAGGTCAGGGCTCTGAGCAGGCTACTGTGCAGGTCCAGTCAGAAATTGTCAAAATATGTCCTCATGACCATTGAATTGTGTGCAGGGACATTATAATTTGAAAGAGACAAACATCCCATTAGTCCCTTTAGGTGAAATTGCAATGCTACAATGCATACACAGACAACACAACAATTCTGTGACAACATTCTGGTGAAGAACCAAATATGGATGTGATGGTTAAGTGTCCACATGCATTGGACTCTTTATGTGTGCATCAGATCCACTGTGACCTTGACCAAAACAAACCATTTGTTGAAGAAAAGGAATGAATATCTTGATATCTTATCCCACAAATAATTAATGTTCTATCACTGTTATATCCTATTACTGTTACAACTGTATGCAAAGAATTATGAGCTATTATAATTACAGCATATTGATAGCAATTTTGTGTTTGCACAAAAGAAAATTAATGGGTTTTAAATAGTGTGTCCTGAAAATACCAATATGTAATATCCCAGGACATAATAATATCTTTAAGAATACATGAAACGAAGGCTGTCAAAATGTGTTGTTTTTACTGTATAGTGCAGCTGGAACATCAATTTCATTAGAACTGGAGATAGAGACTGTTCCTGTGTACTGCTTATATCCTGTTTTTATCAGTCTTTGCTGTTTCAATCAAATTAAGGTAATCCAGTTAGCAAACACACCCCCTCTCCCAAATATACACACAAGCACACATCTTAATCTTGGAAATTCTAATTGTTTAATTGAGTTATTGGGTCCATGATTCACCTCTTGGAGTTAAATATAATTAGGGGTAACTGGGTGTGTCAGTTCAAAACCCCTACAGCATTAAGGTTAAAGGAGATATCAATTCCCAAATGACAAATTAAATGAACACAACTGATGTCTAGAGATGATAGCCCTGCAATGCATGTGTGGGATGTTTGGTTCATTTGGATGCAGGTTTAAAAGCATTCAACCAAAGTTACACTTAAAATTGTTCAGTCTATGCACAGCAAAATGCCTGCTTTTGAATTAGCACATTATTAACACACACACACACACACACACACACACACACACACACACACACACACACACACACACACACACACACACGCACGCACACACACACACACAATATATCCTATTTTTTTTGTTAGTTTAAAATCCATAGTTTGAAATCCATATCATAAAAAATCCTAAAAATAGTGTATATTCAAGTATGCGGTTGTTAAATAAACATATTATTCATATATTTTAATTACTGATTTCCACATTTCCAGAAATTATGATAGAAAGTAATTTTCCTTGTCATGGAAAATTAGCAATTCCCTCAAAGTGTCAACAGGTGGTGGATTAATTCAGCTTTTTTTGCTGAGATGAAACTGATCAGGCCTGTGCAGCTAATTGTTGAAATTGGAGCCAATAATGGCCATTTGCGTCTGCAGGAAAGAAGCCTGGATGTGATGCACCTGTGTTCATTGAATACGAGAGGGAACAGAACACATCAAGACTGTCTAGGTCTAATTATAATTTCTAAAAATATTCTGAGTGTAGCAGTTGATATAGGGTAACAATTTGTATTGTAAATTAGTGCATGTATGTGTGCTGGTGGGAAAATTTCTTATGCAAAACTAAACATGGATTATGGTTAGATTTGGTCTAGGTGAAGCATTAATTGTGTGTGTGTGTGTGTGTGTGTGTGTGTGTGTGTGTGTGTGTGTGTGTGTGTGTGCAAAGATAGTAAAGTTAAAAGTGTAAAGTTGTGTTCAATTCTTTTGTCCACAGTTATATTTTGAAAAGCACTGTGTGTTCTCTTAACATGAACACCATCTTGTCTTCCCTTTTTGTTATTATTATCCTGCTATTAGTGGGAAAGTAGAACTGTTGTCACAATACACTAAAGATGTTATTACTAGATATCAGTGCTAATTATATTTTGAAGATGTTCTTCTGAATTCTGCACTCCACTCTTTTATCATTGGTTTAAATGTTACAATATTACACTTCCCTATTATAATGTCCTATAATTTTAAATGCTAACTTTTGATTAAACTATAAACAAGTTGATCACAAATTTCACCTCGTAAAAGAGTTTCTCTTTTACAAGATCAAGCATTTGATTTATTCATTAGTTGTAGGGAATATTTGATTTTTAGTATGTTTCATGATATTCTGTGTGCGTGAGAACAGAATGTTAGTTCTTCCTCTTACCTCGACACAAGCTGCACTTTCAATAAACACATCCTATAGTAGTTTATGTTAAAGGTCGTAAAACTGTTAAACGCTCGTAAATGCAGAGCTACTCCTAATTTTTATGTTCTTCTTTTCCTTATCTTTTCTAAACATTCCTGCTCAAATGTAAACACTTCTGCACCCTCTTCTTTGGTTCTTTGTGTGTGTGTGGTATATATACTGCTGTCTTCCACAATAAACTTGGAACGTCTCACTGATCACGGACTTGTGTATTATTGAGGGGTTCCCTGGTACCAGGCGGGAAGCAAAGTACAGGCTGAGCACTGACTAGACGGGGTCTAGCAAAAACAAGAAATCCTTACAATTTGGGGGCTCGTCCGGGATACCTCTAATCAGGTGAGTGCTGCTTTTTTATTTTTCTCTATAAGGATAGAGCAAGCACGCTCCCTGGTTTTTGGTATCTGGACCATATATAGCACGGGGGAGGATTGTCTTGTGGCTTTTACGCCAGTATAGCGCGCGCTCGCTTCTGAAAGGTTCCTTGAACTGAAGCATAGTGTGGAAGCTGTATTCTGTTGCCCGCTCTTTTTTGTTTTTTTGTCTTTGTTGAGCTCTTTTTTGTTGTCTTTTGTTGTTGTATTGTGTGTTTTTTGTTGAGGATATTGGTTCTTTCTGTCGCGGGTTAATTCACATTTATAAAATGGGTAATAAGAACACAACTACTTATCCAAAGCCGGACCCAGAAGAGGTTCCGCGCGACTGGATGAATAGGTGTGGACTCACTTATTTTACCACACCTTGGCTTGATAATTTATCAGGGTGGACTGAACCACAATTTCAATTTTTAACCTATCCACGCGGAGGTACTTTTAAGCCTGAATATCTAGCCTCTGCTTACTCTCAGATATATGAGGGTATGGGTGACCCAGGATGGGATTATCCTTACATGGGTTCATGTTATCAAAAATGGGTAGAAATGAAAGCTCTTTGGGAT
Source organism: Channallabes apus (assembly GCA_030522415.1). NCBI lineage: Eukaryota > Metazoa > Chordata > Actinopteri > Siluriformes > Clariidae > Channallabes > Channallabes apus. The sequence goes on along the minus strand of CM060108.1, from coordinate 31,026,248 downwards.
AAATACTTAGACATAATAGAAACTAAAATACAGAAGAAAAAGATTCCAAAGGTCACATCCGAAACTAAATTCAAGCCGCCCGTTCATTCAACCTTTCCGATCCCTCCTTCATATCATGTTGACATAGAAACATCAGCATCTAACCAACAAATAATTGAGAAAATTTATCCTAATTTGAATCCCACTAATCCTTTTGTGAGCTGCCCATCTGTGCCTGTCTCTCCCGTACCCACAAAACCGTGCTCACCTTCGTCGGAAGTGTGTGCCTCAGGAAAGGGAAAGACTCCCAAGAAGGTGTCAGGACGAACTCCTGAGAGCCCTCTTTCGGATGATCCCGAGGATACCGATGGTGAGGATTTTGATAACTCGGACGATGAAGGTCCGGATGAGAGGTCTCGCCCCAAACCTCGACAAGAAAACACTGCGTTTGTTTTCTCTATGGGACCAAAGGGTCCAAAAATCCTTCCACCATCCGTAAGCACGCTGAAGGACATTATTAAGATGCTCCCTTCTCCCAACAAACCTTTGCATTTTGTTGATATGCTGATAAAGGCTTCCAGGCACTGTCAGCTCGTGGGTGCGGATTATCGCTTTATTTTGCAGTCGGTTTTGGGAGATGGGTACGATGAGGCTGATTTGATAAAGACGGTAAAATGTTTAGATCCTGAAAAAGACAGATGGACTGTAGTGGTGAAACATGAAGACGTAGAGGGAGGGGGGGAGACGAAAAAAGAAGGAATATGATTTTCTTTGGGGTAATTCTAATGAGGCTATGAAACTTTTAAAAGATGAGCTAACTACTTATCTTCTTGCACGTCAACAAGCTAGTCAGGATCTGTCACAGGTAACTAATTGTAAACAAGAAAAGAGTGAGACCACATCCAGGTTTCTGGAGAGGTTTCGAGAGACCTGGACCCTTTTGGGTGGTATGCCCCTCCCTGAAGAAAACCCTAACCCACTTTTCCTTACCACCTTCTTGAATAATTGTCGACCAGAAATCATGAAGATTTTAAAGTTTCAATTGTCAGACCGTTCTACAACGACTATTAAAAAATTAGGTGAGCGTGTGAGAACACTGGAAGGAGACGGTATTTTAGAAAACAGACAAGTGGCATGTTTGTTTGTGGAGAGTGAAGGACACAGAGGTGGAAAAAGGGGGGGTAGAGGAGGCCGAGGAGGCTGTGGAAGAGGTAGAGGAGGTCTGCAGGGTCAGAGTGCACCCCGTAGATCTGGTTATTGTTATTATTGTTATAAAGAAGGTCATTGGGCTCGTGAATGTCGCACGAAGGCCCTTGATGAGGGACGTAGTGGACAAAATGTGTACAATCGATTGAATGATAATCAGTGGCATGATGCTAATAAGGTGTTTTCTCCTAATCCTTCACAGCAGCCACCACAGCGAGTACAACCACAACAACAGCAGCAGCAATATAGACCCAATCCCTTCTCAGGGATGCAGGTAGGAGCATATGATGCATAGGGATGCCCGCAGAGTTCCAGCCCCGCGATGTTACTTTGTACTTTCGAGTCACCTCAGGTTAATGAGTTGCCCTTTATAGAATTGTGTATAGATGGTTCTGTATTCTCTTTTTTGGTGGATACGGGAGCTACAATGTCGTCTTTAGGTCGTGATTATGAGGGACCGCTCTCGAATAAAAGTATCAGCTCTGTGGGAATTGAAGGGGTTGCTCAACGAAATTATTTCACTCCTCAGGTAACTGTAACATGTCCTTTAGATAAGGGAATTCATCTCTCTCATCGTTTTGTCTGTATGCCTGATTGTCCTTTTAATCTGCTAGGACGCGATTTAATGAGCAGATTACACATGTCCTTGACTTTTTCTGGCGCAAAACTCACTGTTGAAGTGCCTGATTCAGTTCCTTTTTCCCACCTCACAAATATGCGTGTAAATAATTGTTTCCTTTCTTCACAGAACAGCTCTATTCCTGCTGCCCTTGAATGTGTGCCGAGCAGTCTGTGGGCTGAACATAAGGATGAGGTGGGGTTAGTACACTGTGTTCCTTATGAAGCTAAATTAAAACATTTGCAACCTGTGTACATCAAACAATATCCACTCTCCGAGGCCAAGGCCTCAGGAATAGATGAAATTTTAAGCTCATTGCTCAAGCAGGGTGTTATTAAACCCTGTGTACGTTCTTATAACACACCTGTTAATCCAGTACTGAAACCTGATGGTACGTGGAGATTTACACAAGATTTGAGAAAAATAAATGACATAATTGTCCCTGTAGCACCTGTTGTGCCTGATGTGCTTTCTTATCTAAAACTTTAGATGCTGTGGCACAAGGTTTGCCTGCCTGTCTCAGGGCTGTGGCCGCCTGTGCGGTGATGGTACAAGATGCTGAAAAGATTGTTCTCTCTAATCCTTTAATTTTGTATTCTCCACATCAGGTTAAACAAGTGCTGCAGAACATTCAAACACAACACATGACGGCTCAGAGACGGTCTGGGTATGAGATTATCCTGTGTTCTACAAGTAACTTAGAGATAAAAACCACCTCTTCTTTTGACACCCTCGGATATGCTCTGGCACGCTTGATCAATGCACAGGATGACACGCTAATAGACATAGATCATGACTGTTGTTCAGAGATTATTCACTCCACTAGTATACGTCCTGATCTATCTTCTACCGCATTAACAACTGGTGACATTTTGTTTGTAGATGGTTCCTGTTCAAAACCATATGATGGGAAATTTCTCTGTGGTTATTCTGTGTGTGCACTGCCAGATATAACCATTGAAGCTTACTCTCTCCCTTTCTCATCTGCTCAGGCAGCTGAACTTTTTGCTCTAACTCGTGCGTGTGTTCTTTCTGAAGGAAAAGATGTCACTATATACACTGATTCTCGTTACGCTTTTGGTATCGCTCACGACTTTGGCCGCATCTGGCAATCCAGGGGTTTTCGTTCTGCTGAGGGTAAGCTAATTTCTCATTCTTCTCTTGTTCAGGATTTAATAGACGCATGCCATCTACCTGGTACTCTTGCTATTGTAAAAACTAAGGCTCATTCTTCTGGTGATTCTACAGAAGTGCGAGGGAATTCGCTAGCTGATCGTATTGCTAAAAAAGCAGCTCAAAAACAGATTTTCTTTCCTGATTCTGGTTCTGATTTGATCAATACATCTTTTCTTGCTAGCTCTTTGATTCCCGATGTAGATTTATTGTCTTTGCAAGCTTCAGCCACGCCGAATGATTCCTCTTTTTGGCAAGCTCAGGGCGCCTACGTTGCTTCTGATGGTTTATGGTACTGTGCTGATGGCCGTTTGTGCCTGCCGTCTCATTGTCTTCCGTTCCTCGTGCGCGAGTTCCACGGTGTTACACATCGTGCACGAAGGGGGGTTAAGGAAGATATGAAAAAACTCTTTTGCATAGCTAACATGCTTGGAACAATAGATTTATTAATATCTAGATGTTTGGTGTGTGCTCAGAATAATGTGACAAAGGGTTTAGGTAAACACGAAAGTCTTCCTTTACCTACTGCTCCGTTTGCAGAGTGGCAAATTGATTTTACACATATGCCTGCATGTGGCCCATTCAAATATCTTCTGGTTTTGGTAGACAAGTTTTCAAGGTGGGTGGAAGCTTTCCCGTGTGCTCGAGAGAATGCAAAGGTGGTGACCCGAGTCTTAGCGAAAGAAATAATACCTCGTTATGGCGTTCCTCATGCTATTGACTCGGATAAAGGAACACCTTTTACATCACAGGTAACACAGAATTTGTGTAAATATCTTTCACTGTCCTGGCATTTTCACATTCCTTATCATCCACAGTCATCAGGTATAGTCGAAAGAACAAATAGGACACTGAAAGAAAAACTGTCTAAAGCAATGCAAACTATGGGGAGTAAAAACTGGGTTGATCTGTTACCTGCTGTTCTAGCTGAAATGAGAATGACACCAAGAAAAGATGTGCACATGTCACCACATGAAATTATATTTGGCAGACCTTTTCCCGTGCCATGGAGGAAAGGTAAACCCGCGATAGGAACAACTGATCTTGATGTACATATTGCTGAATATTCTGCTGCTCTAATAGATACTCTGAACAAACATTATGAACGAATTGCTAATGTGACTCCAGTACCCTCAACGAAACCCACACATCCTTTTAATGTGGGAGATACTGTTCTGGTAAAATCTTTGACCCCCAGAAAACTGGGAGATTGTAAATATGACGGACCAGCAGAAATAATCGCAATTACTCGTACTGCTGTCCTAACTGATCTTTTTCCACAGTGGATCCATGCTACTAGGCTGAAGAGATGTCCTGTCGGCGTGAGATCAAAGGATGAATAAATGTTTGTGTATTATTATCTTTCTTTCTCTGTGATTTTTGTTGTTTCCTAGACTGAAGACGTGCTGCAGTGATGACCAACCCGTGACGTGACACAGAGGGATTGTCTTGGGTTGCCACGGGACGACTTCACTATTGCTATTAGTTTACCATTCCTGGTGGTGTCTTAGCGCCTCGTAAGGTGGGACGAGTGCAGATTGGGCGTGCCCGCACTCTGAGCACTGTAGCGTCAAGAAAGGCAATAGTTCACCACTAGTAGTTATTTATATGTTTGACATTGCGAACAAGATTTTTCACACACACAGGTTTACACTCAACCTGTTATATTTCTGTGTATTCTTTTGGTCACACTTCATTCTGTAGAGTTTATAGAACAGCACTTGGAGTAAGGTGGTAACCTCTCCCGCCTTAGAATGAAGTTTCTCTTTGTCCTCTTAATCTTGAATGAGAGATTGTTGTACATAGTGCAACCTCATCCACATGATAATGTTTTTTGGAGATTCGCTAATTGGACCGCTAAGCAATATACCAATGATTCTTGTTATGTGTGCCAACATTTCCCTTCTGCTGTAGGACAGACGTCACTGAGACCCTTCCCTGGTAATGAATCAGCTCTTTCCATGGCTGCGCGAGTTTGTATTAGTTCCTTCTGTCGAAATGCTACTCGGTATATTAGCTCTCACCTAACACATAGCCTATTCTTGAATCAAACAGGGTCTGACTGGTGGTGCAGGCTGATGCACTACGATCATAATTCCTCAAACCCTTGTGCTTATTCACTTACCGCTTTAGATATTAGTCTCCTCCGCTTCAGCACGAGGGAAAGAGCTCTCGTCACTGCTTTCCAGGTCTTCACCTTGCCCAACTTTAAATATCCTTACTGCTTCATGGGAAACGGTTCTGTATTTCTTGGAAACACGCATCTAGATATGTGTAGTGAAGCATATTTTCCCTATTCTCCAGATGGTTCTTGTCCTGAAGGTAATTGCTCATTAATTCACCCTGGCCCACGTGGGACCATTAATCACTATTCAGATTGGTATTGGGTTTGTGATAAGGCTGTTTACATTTTCCTCCCCGCTAACTGGGCAGGAGTTTGTGCCCCTTCTCAATTTAGAGGTTCTTTTACACTGGTCACACGAAACCCACGTGGAACCCAACATCATGCTCGCCTTAAGCGAGATAGTGATCCATTCCCTCCCCCTGATCATCAGTTACAGATTAAAGCCGTTAAATTTTGGCATGCTTTTTTCCCTCAGTATGGTGTGACTCAGTTATGGAATCAGATTGAGGTAACACATTACAGGTTAGCTACTTTTGTTAATGCCACCAATATTGCTGTTGAAGGGATTAAAGGTGAATTAACTGCTCTTCGACTGACCACGGTACAGAATAGAATGGCCCTTGATCTAATCCTCGCCGAGAAAGGGGGTGTTTGTGCTATGGTAGGTGATAGTTGTTGTACATACATCCCAGCTAATGATGATGAACATGGAAAAATTTCTACTGCTTTGGAAAAGATGCGCGAGGTTGCTTCTCAGTTAAAGGATGATGAGAAGGGTCAAGTAGGCTGGGGAGTTTGGTATACTCTGTTTGGACAATGGGCTCCTTATCTCTCTCTTGTCGTACCGGTTTTGTTTATTTTATTGTTGTTGTGTATTTTAGGTCCATGCATTCTTCGCTGTGTGCAAAATTTTTTGTATAAGTATGTTTCAGGTTATGTTCCTGCGCCGTGTCCGATGACCTATTATCCGCCGGCGACTTCTTGAAAGTTCTGAGTTTTATTCAACGATGTTTCTTATGAATAAAAGGGGGGAACTGTAGGGAATATTTGATTTTTAGTATGTTTCATGATATTCTGTGTGCGTGAGAACAGAATGTTAGTTCTTCCTCTTACCTCGACACAAGCTGCACTTTCAATAAACACATCCTATAGTAGTTTATGTTAAAGGTCGTAAAACTGTTAAACGCTCGTAAATGCAGAGCTACTCCTAATTTTTATGTTCTTCTTTTCCTTATCTTTTCTAAACATTCCTGCTCAAATGTAAACACTTCTGCACCCTCTTCTTTGGTTCTTTGTGTGTGTGTGGTATATATACTGCTGTCTTCCACAATAAACTTGGAACGTCTCACTGATCACGGACTTGTGTATTATTGAGGGGTTCCCTGGTACCAGGCGGGAAGCAAAGTACAGGCTGAGCACTGACTAGACGGGGTCTAGCAAAAACAAGAAATCCTTACATTAGTTATTAGTCATTAGTTACTTATATACATGATGCAGAGAATAAATTGTCTGTGCCCTTATAAGGAGAAAAAAAGGGCTCCAGAGTATTTTAAGTCTTATTTCCAATTGACATTACAGTATGACTTTAATTATCTATAAAACTATGGGCAGAGAACATCAACATTTACTTCCTGCATATTTTAGACATTTACATTTAGGCATTAGGCAGATACTCTTATCCAGAGCAACTTACAAATGTGCTTTGTAGTTTCCGTCACTGGATACAGTAGATCCTTACACTGAGTTAATAGTTTACTAACAAAGAAATCGACAGGAGTAAGGTTAGCAATGTGTGGAGAAAATGACAGTTAATTGTCAAGAGTAACCCCAAGATTCTGTGGGCAGTTGCTGAAGGGGTGATTTGATTGTTGTCCAGGGAGATCACAAGGTCTTGACCAGGTGATGACTCAACAGGTATGAAGAGCAGTTTGGTTTTACTGAAATTGAGCTTCAGCTGATGAGCTGCCATCCAGGAGGAGATGTCTGCCAGACATGTTGAGATCTGGGTGGAAACCTGAGCGTCTGAGGGAGGAAAGGAGAGAATAGTTGCATGTCATCTGCATAATGATGGTATGAATGGTGGTCTAATGGTGGGACACCAGTAGACAGTGACAGATATGGACAGATGACAGTTTAGCTGATCTAGCAGCATTGAACTTCTCAGTGACTGACAGAAGGGCGGTCTCTGTGGAGTGTGCGACTTTGAATCCAGATTGGTTGACATCGTTGTTCTTGTTCTGTTCGAGATAAACAGACATTTGCTAATAAACAGGCTGTTCAAGAATTTTAGAATTTTTGCTACTGAGGCCAAATTGTAGGATTTCTTGAAATAATTTGTATGACATTCTAAATAAGTCTTGCAGAAAAATCACATGAACAAATAAAATGTATTCATGTGGTTTCCTGCTTTACATATTTCTCAAATATATACCATTATATCAAATTTATATGGAAAAATCTTGAGCCACCCATCATGTCTTTATTATAAGTTCAATTAAATTAAATAAATTAAATTAAAGAAATGGGTACAAGTTTTACTGTTTCAGTTTGAGAAGTTCCTAAATATACAATTTGGTTGTTTTGTAATAACCACAACAGCAATTTAGTTTTCCTTTCTTGTCTGTCCTAACCACTCAGCCATCAGAATCAGCTGCAAATTAATCACCAGTCTGATCATCCCACTGTAGGGTTTCCCACTGGTTCATGGAGTCTGAACAACTGTTCCTCAAGATCTTTGCATAGTACTGTATATAGTAAACCTTTTGATTTGACTTTCTCTTGTCAAGCAATTTCTTCAAGAACGTGTTGCAACAATAATGCAATAGCATAGGGCAAATTCATATATTCAAAAAATGTGATAAAAAGTCTAATAAAAATATATTTTAGTAAATTCACAAGACAATAATTACCCAGGACGGTGCTTGTTAGACTATTACATACAAGAGAAGTATTTAAGGGGGAGGGCAATGCGAACAATTGTCTGCATGTTATTGACTATAAAAAAGTGAAGTGGAAAGAAAACAGGTCTTCTGTCAGTAAACACAAGTATTCCATAGTATTCAGGTGTTCGGAGATGGTAGTAAGATAGGTAGGTGTTTAGATGACTAAAAGATTGAAGGAGATGATAGCATGGATGCCCTGGAACTTTTTTCCAAATAGCAAAAGGGTGTAGGGTTTACATATAATAAAGTCAACGAAGGAAGGTCGCATTGTTCACCAATAAATGTAGACATTTTAATGTGGACACAATGCCAACGCATACTTCATCATTAATATGTAATGTTTAGCTCTGGATCAGAGTTGTATCGAATCTTTAATGATGCGGGTTAATTTGATTAACTGAATCAAAATTTAGCAATTACAGTATGAGCAAGGTAACAAGATATGGGCAAATGTTTAGGCTTTAAAATACATGACCAAGACAACAGTTCTTTATAAAGAAACAAGAATTTATTTGACTAATCTACGATACATGAAACTACGTTACTTAAACACACACACACACACACACACACACACACACACACACACACACACACACACACACATACAAACAGACACACATACATACAAACAGTTTGGAAAGAGAAAATGAATGAAGTTAATCTAGTACTGTTTACTAGATCAACGAAAGTCACAAGAGCAGAGTCTTGAGTTTAATCTTACGGTTCAGTTATGAAACGAGCACCAACTTCAGCAAGGTATGCAGCTTTATTTGTTTACTTTCGTTACGTTACGTTCTCATCCATGGGTTCGCCTCCAGCGAAGGGAATCACGGCGTTGCTGATTGGTTGGTGCGCTGTTGTAGAGATGACGTCTGTCGGGAAAGCCCTTCGGTGAGGTGTTGTTTGCCTGGTTACCGATGGCTGCGCTCTGGAACTTCTCCTGCGGGTTTCTTCGTTGCAGGACTTCTGGCACGAAGTCTAGTTGAGAGTTCCTGAAGAGCGGATGACGCCAGTAGCAGCAGCGAGGCACCGCAAGGGCAGAAGCCCGAGCTGCTTGGAAGATGTTGTAGGTTTCAGTCGTGATGTTTATTTCTTCTCCTTTTTTTTAACTCTTACTCCTTAGGGTTTTTGTCCCTTCGGGGTCAGTCTGTCCCACGGGTGATTGGTCCAATTGGATGTGGTTGCGGGGCTTAGCCACGCCTCACGTGGTTCCTCCTGTTGTGCATAAATTGGCCCGGTGTTTCGGCTGTCATGTGTGACCCATCCGGTTGGAGTTTGTAATACTTTTTATAAAGCAATTTTGCATGAGCTCTGTTCATGCTATCAATTTCCCAGGTTGACCAACATTCTTGAAATAAAGCCAGCTTGAGATTGACACCAAACATTACATATCTTACCCACTCATTCCATCCTTTATCTAATAAAAGTGGTTTGTAAATGCTGATTACACCTTTAAAGTTATGCAGAATAATCAAACATATACACAGGAATAAAAGGTACTGAGTGAATATATGTAAATACATTTTGCCCTACTGGCACACTTTAAAGATGTTTAAAATAGTGTCCATGCCGTATGCCTTGTTCATTGAAAGGCATGTCTTCTGGAGGTCAAGAGAGTGTCTAGGTGTGACATGGTCGTTCTCCCCCCAGCTCGGGGTGAAACTGTAAAACTTTCTGCTTTGTTCTCCGGATCACCAATTTACACCCTTGGTTTTGTGGTCTACTTCAAAGCATCTGGCCTTGTGATGTTCTTGCAGCTTCATCTCACAGATGCTCATATCTGATCGCGAATCAGATAAGCTTATCGGGATGGCGACATGCATGCTGGGAGAAGGTCTCTGGACTGTGGTCCGTTGATTGCTCTCTCTGGAGCCCCTTTATTCGCTACAAGGTTCATGAGAGAGGTCAGATCATGCACAAATACATTTAAACTCAGGTCTTTCATAATTTCTGACACATGGGTCAAAAGTTTACTTACACTTAGCATCTGGTTATATTGCCTTTAAATTGCCTTAACTTGGGGTATATGTTTTGCTAGCATTCCACAATCTTCTTACAAGTAATTGCTGTAACTTTAGCCAAATCATCCAGAAAGAACTGGGATAATAGGTGTGTAGATTTCCTTGCTTGCACATGTTTTTTAAAATTCTTCCCCCTAAATTTATTTTGGATTGCAGTCAGGGTCACTCCAGTACTTCAAATGTATTGTCCTTAAGCCATTTTGCCACAAATTTAGAAGTATGCTTGGTGTTCATTTTCTGTTTGAAAAATCCATTTGTTATGGTCATGCCTTAAAATACTATCAGGGCATGTGCCTGTGATGGGCGTGTGCCTTATCCTGTTATTGCTCCTCGCTCACTCCGTAGGCAGTCCCCCAATCTGCAAGTGCATGAAGGGGCGGGACCGCCAGTTCGAGCGGGCTTGCAATGATTATCATTAAAGGACCTCAGACTTTCTCCACATTATAAAAGTGAAGCGCGGAGTTTAGTCCGGGGTCTGGAAACACAGCAAAGAGTCATGTGGTGGAAATACAGTGAGCGGCATGTGAGCGGGGCAATATTATGCACTCTAGAGACTTTAAAGGCGAGACCAGAGTGCCGTCTCTTTGATCTCTGCAATGAGGACAGCACGGAAAAGAACTGCTTAAGCTCCCACAGCACCTTCACTCCCCCATAGAGCCAGCCAGGAATGCTGCCCAGCTGACAGATGTCCAGGAGAGACTCCCGTCTGTGGCCACACCTAGAGAGACCTGGGAGAGGCCGGTCTTGGCTCATGTTAGCAGAAGAGGTCATCGTCAGCTGTTCTTCTGCATGCTTCAGTTTGCCACTCTGCCCGACGCCCAGCTTTCACCAGTCGCATGCCTGCATGCCAGCTGGGCACTGCCACCTTTTTTAAATACAGTATTGTTCTAGAATGTAGAAAATAAATCAAAAGTTGTGTCCAAAATTTTTACTTACTAGTACTTTATATAACACAGTCATGTACAAAAGTTACTACCCCATCTTTTAATTCTATATGTTTTGAGTAAAAACATCATATACAGTATACATCAAATCATATTACTACAAATTCAGACAAGTTGCAGTATATATATATATATATATATATATATATATATATATATATATATCTCCTTCTCAAAAAATTAGCATATTGTGATGAAGTTTATTATTTTCTGTAATGTACTGATAAACATTAGACTTTCATATATTTTAGATTCATTACACACAAAGTAGTACAAACCTTTTTATTGTTTTAATATTGATGATTGTGGCACACAGCTCATGAAAACCCAAAAACAAACACAAGACAGGCTTGGCTAGGTCTACTAGCTGTTATGCTCATTAGCTGCTAAGCTAGTTAGTAGCTAATCAAATGGCTAAACAAATGGCTAGTAGCCTGAGACCCAAGGGATGAACAGACAAGGTACACAGCAGACTAGGTATGAAACAGACTAAGACCTTGTCACGGGCGGTTCAGAGGTGGCTGAACTGAAGTGAACCCAATATCAGACAAGCAGTGATTAACTGGCAGAAAATAACGTTTAAACCTTTATTTTATATACTGAGACTTGTGTAAGCAGATGCAGCAGGAGCAGGAGAGAGAGGCAGTGGCTGTGTGTGCTTAGTGACTGGGAGAGAGGGGAAGCCTTTAATGATGCGAGCGGAGGCGGGGCTATGACGCGAGGGAATCTCCACAATCCCGGAAGTCGAATGCCGGGAATCCTCTCGGATCTTTATGAGCGATTCCTCTTTGTCAATCCGCTTAGCACGTAGAGGTTGGAGGGTGGAATGCAGCAGCTTGTTCTCTACGGTGCGCACCGCGGGTGTCCCTTTCCTTTGTTTTAAAGCGAAGATCGACGCGCACCGCGAATGTATTTCCTCCGCGAACACGGGAGTGCTCGAATGCGGAAATGCTTGCGTCGGTGGAAAACAGCCGGCTGACGAAGAAGGCGAAGTGGTGGCTGGAAGAATCGTCTTTGTCCAGGCTAAAGTCAGTATCCGGTAATCCAGCAGCAAGAGCGGACGAATCCAAACCGTGAGAACAAATCCGAATACTGAAAGCATGCGAGGTCATACACAAAGATCAGTCCGACAATGCCAGAAGTACCAGGAGGGGCGTAGGCGAGAGAGAAGTCCGAGAAACAGGCAGGGTCGATAACAGGCTAGGGTAAACTGAGAACTGCTTGACAAAATTAACACGAGGCACACGAGCAAGATACTGCGGCACTGAGTGGTTCCCTCAGCGTGCTTAAAAGGCCTAGAGATGATTGCATGATCAGGCTCAGGTGTGCTCGAGCGGCAGGTGAGCTTGCTGGAGGAAAACCTGGAGTGGAGTTTAGGGTTTGGAGGTGCTGGGTTGATCTGGCTGGCATGTGACAGAACTCTAAAGGTTAGTGACTAAACAGGTTAGTACCTAAACAGACTAAGAGCTAATCAGATGATGAGACTAGACAGACTCGAAGACTAGACAGACAAAGATCTAAACAGGTTAGTAGTGCCCTTATTAGTATTTATACAGACTAATAACTAAACATGCAATGGGGGTTACTTACACATGAGGGTAATCACAAAAGGCTAATTCTCCTAGAGGCTAGGAGACACAGAGACAAAGACATCTTAATAGAAACAAACTTAAAGCTCCATAAACAAAAAGGCCAACTGTCATCAAAACAAACTAAAACAAAACCAGTGTAGCGTCTGCTTAGGATCACAGATGATCGTTTGGACTCTATGTCTGCAAGAGACCCTTTTAGCCTTTGACATTTGCATATAAATTACAGACCTGGACCCACATTCTACATTTATATGGATGTTTATTGCCAGTGAGTCCCCCACCCTTGACTCATCATGAGGAGGCTAAACAGATTAGTTCCACAGTCTCTACATAAAACTTCAAACACATTCCAAAGACTAGCAGGAGACGTCGGTGCCAGCCACCAATGGCCTAACCAGACCAGGGGTCTGGCTCCACACTTGCAATACACATCACGCACAGACATAAGGACATTTACCCTATTTTATACCATGATTATGCAATTATAAAGGTATCCCGTATATGCATGCATTGTGTGTATGTGCCCTCATCTGATGGTACTATTTACAACTTTTTATTTGCCTTAGTTAGACTCTAATTGCCTATATTTGAGTGTATGAATGTATCTCCGTTTTCCTATTTCCTAAAGGTGCCTTTCTTGGTATCAAAATCATCTACACCTTATTTCTCAAACAATGACATATTCTATGTGATCATGTAAGGCATCATATACTCTCTACAACATTTTGAAATAAACTGCAACAACCTCTGGACAAAGAAAGTTTTCCCGCCAAAAATACATGCCTCTGATTGGCCATTCCACCCAAACGGTGGGTGAGTCGGGGCACTAGCAAAAAGTCCTAACACCGGCTATTCAGGCTAAAAAAAAATCCCTTCTTTTGAGACGAACACTCTTCTACTCTCTGAAAAACTCATCTCTTGAGTTTAACCTTCGGCAGTTTTTACCTTCAAGTAACTTTGTCAACTCGCTGTGGACTATTCCTCCCTCTCGAGGAACCAGAGGAAAATCTCCAGCGCACACCTTGAGGTCGATCATCTACACCCACATGTCTACTGAATCAGGACTCTTTTTCAGAAACAAAGACCAATGCAAGTATCCCTTAAAACTCTTTCGATGCGTCTTTAAGTTTGAGCCCCGTTTTAAGGTGAACCTTGATTCTTTGATGATTCTCACTAGGTTGTGGTTAATTGATGTGAAATACTGCCATTCTTTTGTTCTTTTCTTTCTTTCTTACTGTTCTTTACCCTGTATGTATGTGTTTGCTTAATGTTATTATATGTTAGCCTCCTGTGACGGTTGACCCCTAGAGGGCGCCTAACGCCCGGTTTTGGTTTTTGTTTTGTAGTTTAGTTTAAGTTTCGTTTTTGACTTCGTTTCCCAGTTTGCACCTCGGTCAGGTGACGTAGAAGCTCACCTGAACCGAGGGAAGTTAATTTGATGATTTGTGTTTATGTTTGCTATAAATAGCCTGGCTGAACTCCAGCCAGGCGTCTAGCATTTGTCATGATAGTTTGGTTTGTGTTGGAGAGACCTTTGTTTGTTTTATGATTTTGTTTGAAGACAAAATAAAGAACTTTGTTTAAACCGTCAGCTCGCCTCCGCGATCATGCCTCGCACACACCTCCGACGCAGACACCGTAAGAAACGTGACAGAATGCTAGACCTACCAAGAGGAATGGCGGAGGATCTCCTCCTAGGGAATTACTTGGGAGGAGAAATTATCATCTCCAACGAGCTGGCGGAACTGCTGGAGGCCGGCGAGGAGCACGACGAAAGGGAAGTGGAGCAGGAATGGAGAAACGGCGAGCACATCGAGCCGGTGAGCTCATGGGAGGACAGCATGACAGCCAGAGAGAGACAGGCGAGACGAAGCTGGGAAGGCTGCGGACCCGTCATCCGGCGCACACCGCCGAGAGGTGTAGCAGCCGAGGGAGAGACGGGAGGATTCTGCAGGCAGTGGGCGGAACGCAACGAGGAGTGCATTCATGACCTGCGCGAGCAGGTGCTGCAGCTCCAACTGCAGTTCGTCCAGGTTCGGGAGAACCAAGCTGTAGTCCCGGAAGCGATCCCTCTCTCAGATCTGGACGATGCACTCCTCCCACGGCCACTGCCTGAAGGTGGCGCGGACAGCACACCGGAGCTGAGCACGGAGGACTGGACGCCGCTTCAGCACGGCGACGGGGTAGGCTTCTACAGGCAGTGGGCGGAGTCCAATCAGGAGCGCATTCGTGACCTGCGCGAGCAGGTGCTGCAGCTCCAACTGCAGTTCGTCCAGGTTCGGGAGAACCAGTCTGTAGCCCCGGAAGCGATCCCCCTCCCGGGTCTGGACGATGCGCTCATCCCCCGGCCACTGCCTGAGCCTGTCGCGGAGGAAGTCTGCGCGCCGTGTCTGCGCGAAGAGCAAAACGGCGCGTCCATCATCCAGTCTCCGTGCAAGCTAGCGAGCGCCGTGCACGCTCCAACGCTGCAGTCGAGCGCCGTGCACGCTCCAACGTTGCAGTCGAGCGCCATGCACGCTCCAACGTTGCAGTCGAGCGCCGTGCACGCTCCAATGCTGCAGTCGAGCGCCGTGCACGCTCCAACGCCGTCGAGCCCTGCACAAGCTCCAACGACCACTACACCTGTTCTGCCGCCGCCTCCCGGCTTCGAGGATAGCGAGCTAGCACGCCAGCAGCCGCTGTCCCACGCACCTGTTCTTCGGCCGCCTCCCGGCTTCCAGGACAGCGAGCTAGCACGCCAGCAGCCGCTGTCCCATGCACCTGTTCTGCCGCCGCCTCCCGGCTTTGAGGACGACGTTGAACTGGCGAACGCACGGCACGCTCCAGAACCGTCGTCGAGCGCACTGCACGCTCCAGAGCCGTCGTCGAGCGCCGAGTACGCTCCAACGCCGCCGTCGAGCGCCGAGTACGCTCCAACGCCGCTGTCGAGCGCCGAGTACGCTCCAACGCCGCTGTCGAGCGCCGAGTACGCTCCAACGCCGCTGTCGAGCGCCGAGTACGCTCCAACGCCGCTGTCGAGCGCCGAGTACGCTCCAACGCCGCTGTCGAGCGCCGAGTACGCTCCAACGGCGCTGTCGAGCGCACTGCACGCTCCCTCGCCGCTGTCGAGCGCACTGCACGCTCCCTCGCCGCTGTCGAGCGCACTGCACGCTCCCACGCCGCTGTCGAGCGCACTGCACGCTCCCACGCCGCTGTCGAGCGCACTGCACGCTCCCACGCCGCTGTCGAGCGCACTGCACGCTCCCACGCCGCTGTCGAGCGCACTGCACGCTCCCACGCCGCAGTCGAGCGCACGGCACGCTCCCACGCCGCAGTCGAGCGCACGGCACGCTCCCACGCCGCAGTCGAGCGCACTGCACGCTCCCACGCCGCAGTCGAGCGCACTGCACGCTCCCACGCCGCAGTCGAGCGCACTGCACGCTCCCACGCCGCAGTCGAGCGCACTGCACGCTCCCACGCCGCAGTCGAGCGCACTGCACGCTCCCACGCCGTCGTCGAGCGCAGTGACCGCTCCACCGCCGTCGTCGAGCGCAGTGACCGCTCCACCGCCGTCGTCGAGCGCAGTGACCGCTCCACCGCCGTCGTCGAGCGCAGTGCACGCTCCAACGCCGCTGTTGAGCTCTGCAAAAGCTCCAACGTCGTCGTCGAGCGCAGTGCACGCTCCAACGCCGCTGTTGAGCTCTGCAAAAGCTCCAACGTCGTCGGCGAGCGCAGTGCACGCTCCAACGCCGCTGTTGAGCTCTGCCGTCGTCGAGCGCAGTGACCGCTCCAACGCCGTCGTCGAGCGCAGTGACCGCTCCAACGCCGTCGTCGAGTGCGTCACCAGCCCTGCCACGGCCGAGCACGTCACCAGCCCTGCCACGGCCGAGCACGTCTCCAGCCCTGCCACGGCCGAGCACGTCTCCAGCCCTGCCACGGCCGAGCACGTCTCCAGCCCTGCCACGGCCGAGCACGTCTCCAGCCCTGCCACGGCCGAGCACGTCTCCAGCCCTGCCACGGCCGAGCACGTCTCCAGCCCTGCCACGGCCGAGCACGTCTCCAGCCCTGCCACGGCCGAGCACGTCTCCAGCTCTGCCACCGCCGAGCACGTCTCCAGCCCCGTCACCCAGCCTCCTGGCCAAGAGGTGGAAGGTAGAACATTGGGGTGGGTGTCCGGGGCCTCCGATGATGCTCCGGAGGAGCATTTTTTTTTGGGGGGGTACTGTGACGGTTGACCCCTAGAGGGCGCCTAACGCCCGGTTTTGGTTTTTGTTTTGTAGTTTAGTTCAAGTTTCGTTTTTGACTTCGTTTCCCAGTTTGCACCTCGGTCAGGTGACGTAGAAGCTCACCTGAACCGAGGGAAGTTAATTTGATGATTTGTGTTTATGTTTGCTATAAATAGCCTGGCTGAACTCCAGCCAGGCGTCTAGCATTTGTCGTGATAGTTTGGTTTGTGTTGGAGAGACCTTTGTTTGTTTTATGATTTTGTTTGAAGACAAAATAAAGAACTTTGTTTAAACCGTCAGCTCGCCTCCGCGATCATGCCTCGCACACACCTCCGACGCAGACACCGTAAGAAACGTGACACCTCCTTTATTAAATTCATTATTTTCACAATAGATTGCCTCTTTGTGCTGCTCACAATCTAAAGTCACTGAATTGTTGATCCGTTGGTTACATGCTAAGTTACTGCTAGTACTGCAAAGTAGGAAAGCTATCCTTCCTTGGCCAGGAACAACCTTTCCTAGAATTGATAAATAATTATAGTATCTGCTCAGTAGACGGACAGATCAGATAATTGTATGTTAATTCTGCTGCAGTTAATTCTAATCTAAATATTTATTATTAGTTATAACTAGTTATAATTAGTTGTAAATATTGTCTTGTTGAGCTAATTTGCTACACCAGATCAAACAAAACCCACTTAACAGAACAGAAATTAATCCTCGACCCAGTTTCCCAGAACAACCAGGTACACTGTAAAAAATGAATACTGAAAATAGTTGTTGGAAAAAATAAATATATGTTGGGCTAATATAATGCTTGTGTCAAAAAAGAAAAATATGCTTTCTCAATGATTGTATAAATTTCATTACTCAACTACGAAAGTTTCATCAAGACAACGAGTATAACTGTGTTCATGAAACATTTAACTGCACACAAACAATTTTATGTTGGACGAACAAGAGGGACCTCTGCGCATGCGCAAAAGCGTTCTTCCAGAATTTTCGAACTTCCCGCTATTTCTTCCGGTGAGTACTTCATGGAAACTAACTGTCCTGCAAAGTAATCAGCAATTTTAGCTTTATAACATATATATTATCCAGCAGCAAGCTTTAGAACATTATATTTTCGAGTGTTTATTTATATAATTTGGAGTGTTACAGTAGTTATCTGACAATGCACTCGTTTCAGCTCCTAACGCATTTTTTTTTTCAGATGGTATGTACATTGACATTAATGTTAATCTATGAAACCACTAACGTTTACTTACGTTACATGCATTTTAATCATCTTAATGACTGATAATTTCAAAGGCTATTTGAAAAAGACGGCGCGTTAGTGCGCCACTGAGGGAGCTTAATGTTCTCACTCCTTCATCATTCATTAACCTTATAGTGTCTGAAAACGGTTATAATGGCTAAACGGACTTTTTTTTTTTTATTATTGGCACATTTCACTATGGCTGTTTTATGGTTTTGAACTACAAACGGTTACTTAATTAGTTATTCCTATATTTTTCTTTTTCTATTTCAGGTATTAGGGAGAATATCTGGGAAACAGTGCTTACTGCATCTGCAAACTATCTTGGAGCTTGGCAAAATTATTTCACACCATTTTTTTTTTTTTTATCTTAAACCATTTCTGAGTTAAAGCAAGTATTTTATTTTCAAATAAGCCACTGCACGTTTTTACTGAGAAATATCAGTATGTTTTGTTCTACAAGGCAGAAGTCTATTTTTCCAGTATACTGTTTTGACTGAGTGTGATATTAGTAAGCTTTGTAACATGAATGTTAAGGGCACAGTTTCATTCTTGCATTTTGGAATGTTATTTGCATATTTTGTTATAACAATGCAGCAGTTGTTTATTTGTTGAAATAGAGTTTTTGGATTATAGGATTGCATTTAATCAATGTTGATAGCCTTTAACAGGTGTTTAAAGTTTACATTAAAAAAAAATATTCAAATTTAGAGGAATGTGTCATGTTATTTGAAATGTGGCTACAGTGAATAACTTACTCAAGTAAACTTTAAGATGTTAATTTTATAATTATGCAAGCATAATTTCCAATTCAAAATGTACCTTTCAGTCAACTTGGAACATTTAATTGACATTATATTTCAATTTGAGACTGCTTGTTGGCCTAACTAGGCATGTTTATTCAGCATAGAACATTTAGTTGACAGAATATTTTATTTCAATTTGTGTGTACATTTAGAGGTAATCAGCACAGCAAAAACAAAAAGTTTACACAACTTAAATTGAGCCAACTAAAAATTTTAGGTGCAACAGGTCACTAGAAATTTTTTAGTTGGAGTAGCAAGAATTTTTTTACAGTGTATTTATCACATGACTGGTGGGAGGGTGGGTCGAGCTTGAATTGGCGCCGAAGCCAGGTGCCGGATGCAGCAGCGGCCTGCACCCGAGGCTGGGTGGTGGAGGCAGCAACGCCTCGTCCTCGGGGCTGAGCGGTGGTGAGCTCACGACGTCGTCGGGTGGCAGAGGCAGCACCGGATCGATGCCGTAGGCTGGGTGGCGGAGGCAGTGCCGGATCGCTGGTGTAGGCCGGGCGTTGGAGGCAGCGCTGCGTCGCTCTTGCAGGTAGAGCGGCGCCTGCAGCGCCGAGTCGTCCTCCAAGTAGGGCGGCCGGTGCAGCACTGTGATGTCCTAACGCCGGGTGGCCGATGCAGTCCTGCTTCTTCCTTTGACTCCGGGTGACGATGGAAGCATGCTCTGGTTCCGCCCTCGAAGTCCGGCGATGGAGGCTGCTGTGGCTCCTCCATTGGACCCTGGCGGTTGCCGAAGAGGCTGGAGGGTGTGGTGAGGGCTTCCTCTGGGCGTGGCTGGGTTCTCTGGAGACACTCGTGAGGCGCGCCGGTGAACTGGAGCCTCCCCTGAGGCGTGCCGGCGAACTGGAGCCTCCAGATTTGACATGGGGCAAGCTGATTATACCCAGTCAGCCTGTCCCAGAACCCCCCCCCCCCCAAATTTTTCTCCCGGGGGGGCCCCTCTGCTATGCCTCTCATATCGTCGAGCATTTGGTCACGTTCTGCTAGGTGTTGGACTGTGGGCATGAAGGTGAGGCATAGGCACAGAGGGGCATGAGGTGAAACAAAAAGAGTCTTTAATAATCATAAAACAAACATGAACAAAACAAGTTGGCTTGAACTTTGGAGCGTGCTATAAACAGAACTCATAAACTAAAACATACACAGACTAGAGATTACAAACACTGATACAATACAGACTGGACGAGACAAGGCACACTAAACAGACTAGCAGACTAAACACTAGGGACTATGCATGCAAGGGATAAACAAACAAGACAGGCTTGGCTAGGTCTACTAGCTGTTATGCTCATTAGCTGCTAAGCTAGCTAGTAGCTAATCAGACTAATGGCTAAACAGGCTAGTAGCCTGAGACCCAAGGGATGAACAGACAAGGTACACAGCAGACTAGGTATGAAACAGACTAAGAACTCTAAAGGTTAGTGGCTAAACAGGTTAGTTCCTAAACAGACTAAGAGCTCATCAGACGAGACTAGACAGACTAAGATCTAAACAGGTTCGTAGTGTCCTTATTAGTATTTATACAGACTAATAACTAATCATGCAATAGGGGTTACTTACACATGAGGGTAATTCTCCTAGACGATAATCCTGCTAGGAGACACAGAGACAAAGACATCGTAATAGAAACAAACTTAAAGCTCCGTAAACAAAAAGGCCAACTGTCATCAAAACACTTAACAGAACAGAAATTAATGCTCGACCCAGTTTCCCAGAACAAACAGGTATTTATAACATGACTAATGAGCATCCTCAGTTCAGGTAGGCATCCGCGTCACCTGACTGATGTGCCTTCTGGGAAACTGAGTCTATGAACAAAACTACAAACTAAAACACAGTGCCCTCTAGTGGGCAACCCTCACATAGTGCTCAAAGTCATTAAACATATGAAGTACTGATAACTTAAATAATTACAATTAGTTCAAATTAATAGACCGTGGTGATTATTTAATATTTTTTTTTTAGTTTTGCCAACTTATTCGGGTTTACAGTGCATTAAACATTTTCTAAAATATTTTTTAGAAAAAAACCCGTAATAAACCCGTGGTTTGCACTTTCACTTTACGTTTACGCTTACGTTTAATCAAATAAACACAACATACGGCAAATATATCATCTCAAAGCTTTTATTTTTTGGGTTATAAATGCAGTGTTCAGTTACATTCCTGTGTGTCCACCCTTATTTTTAAAAACTGTTGGAAGGACTTTAAACAACCTATTTATGTATTTATTACATGCCTCATATGTAAGTATATCACACCAGAATTTTTCAATGGCAGTAATTAAATCGGATTTTGTAGTTGGTTTTGCTTCTTTTCGAATATAGTCTTTCATAGCACGCCATACCATTTCAATGGGGTTCATGTCGGGAGACTCGGCGGGTGTCTTCACCCAGTTAATTCCCTCTTCAGTGATCACTTTTCTTGCAGCAGTGTACTTTGGGTCATTGTCCTGGAAAAAACGGTGACGAATACCGAAGGTTTCCTTAATGTATGGAGCAGCGGTTCCTTTTATAATCTCCTCTTCGAAGAAAGACCTGTCCATTATTACTTCAAAGATGACAATAGGTCCTGGTCTAGAAATGGCTCCCCAAACATGAATTTTAACAGGATGTTTCGGCTTGGGTTTGAACACTTGTCTCCCTGTTTTACGAAAGGACATTGTGGCAAAGCGATCCAAAGCCACCGTAGTTTCATCAGTGAAAATGACGTCTATTCATTGATCCATGTCTGAGCTTGTTGGAGACGTATCTCTTTGTTTTTGTCATGGATCATGGGACAATGCAAAGTTTTCCTATATCTCCAACCAAGTTTTTGCCTGATTCGATGAATTGATCTCTCACTGATGTCCACTCCATTTTCACGCCACAGTTGTTTTTTCACAGCACTTGCAACCATTTCGTCGTTTTGGCTAGTGATGGTTTCTATGGTTATGCACTGTTAAATGAGTGCATAACATTAATTTACATTTTTGACATTTAAAGCCTAACAAACACATGACAGTGTATAAGACAGAGCTACATACCGATTAATTTTGCGAGGGTTGCATTTGCGTGATATCTGTTCTTTATAACTGTAAGAGCCATATCGTACGTGTTATGACTTTGTTGTGTTTATTTTATTTTATTTGTTGTTATTTCACTTATTCTACCTTGTTCTATTCATTAGTAAAGCATTAAGCATTAAGTTTGTTACATAAGCCATAAGCTTTAAATTTCTTAGTTATGCATCCATTTTGACAATCGTAAGTTGGTCTGTGATGTCATTCCACTATTACATGCAGTTGTATCTCTGTCGTATGATAGAGAGTTCAGTTTAGATGCGGAAGGCTACGGAAACACAAGCTTTTGACTGTAAGCTCCCGTAAGCTAGGAATGTAAGATACAACAACTAGGTTGTTGTAACCGTAAGCTCCCGTAAGTAGAGATATACAACAAGAGTGTTGTTATATACGTAAGCTAAGACTGTAATTTATAAGATACAGCAAATAGGTTGTTGTAAAAGTCAGAGATTTGCAAGATGCAGCAACTGGTGTTGTAATCACAGTGGATTTACTCAAGACGACTGTATGAAGTGTTGATTCTTTGATGCTGACAAAATAAACTACAAGAAACAAAGAGATTGGACTTCTGTCGTGTGAGTGAAACTTTAAACAAGAACTACGCGTCAAAACTGGTGAAATAATATGACCGCATCTACATTAAAGTCAAAAGCTTTCCGCTGTTTGAACGTAAACAAGTGAACGCTGAAAGAGAAAGTAAAATAGTATAGCCGTTGAACTTCACCATGCCGACCAACGAGGATGACGCTCCCAGCACTTGGCTGGAGAGCCTAACGGCGCTCTACGAGATGAACAGAAAGAACCTCAACGAGGCGCTGGATGCAAGAAAAGGCAAGCGAATTCGACGGAATGCAATGTCTACTGCATTAAAGACACCTATGAACGAGGCACGGAAGTTAGACATCGTTGAAACTGAGTACAGACCTGAATACGGGAAGCTGAGAGAGGACTTCATGAGAAGTAACGTTGATGTGCTTCTGTACACTCATAAAGACAAACACAAATGCGATCAGGTCGCCTGCGGCGCACCTGAGGCTCAGGGCCACACAGAATTCATAGCTAAGGTGGGTCGCTGGATAGCGGACACCAAGGACACTAAGGGCCACCCTGTGACGTTGCGAATACGCAAAGATGTCTCGCCGGGCGACAGCGTGTCACAGATAACGGCAGCATCCAAAAGGTCTGTAACTTCTACATCATCCTCAGCCCGACTAAAGAGAGAAGAAGCCGACAGAGCAGCTCTGTTGGCAAAAGCTGCAACCTTGGATGAACGTCTCCAATTAGAAATGGAGGAAGCACGACTAAAGGCACAACTAAAGACATGACTAGAAATGGAGGAAGCACAACTAAAGGTACAACTAAAGGCAAAAAGAGAAAGGCTGGAAACCAAAACGGCGCTCGCTATGCACGATGCCAAATTAAGAGTGCTTCAATGTCAAGATCGCAAATACGACAGCCGATCGCCCAAGAGCAAGAGCGCACTCATTGAATCGAGCACCTTTCCAACTTAACATGCAACAGCCAAGCGCAGGTTGCGAACGAGAGCGCAGTCACTGAATCGAGCAGCGGGCGTCCGAGGAGCGCGCACTCTCACCGTTCCAACTCAACATGCAACACCCGAGCGCAGCCTGCAAACGAGAGCGTAGTCACTGAATCGAGCAACGTGCACCTAAGCTGCGCACACTCTACAGACCTGGACGCCGCAACCAGCGACAGAAAACCCAGTCACACATCCCTTCAAGGACCCAAACAAAAGGGCCAAGGAAAACCAAGGGTCAGTGTCGCAACCGAGGACAGACAGGTTGGTAAAATTCATAAAGACTCGATTACAATGAAGAATGCCGGTACATTACCTGTCAGCGCCTTCACTAAACCGTGCGCACATTGCAAAGGGGAGCATATCTTAGACGATTGCTTCCAATTTAATGATAAAACATACAAAGACAAAGTAGAATTCTTAAAAAGAAACGGATTCTGTTTCGGATGTTTAAGACAAGGTCATTTATGGAAAGACTGTGCCAGAAAATTAACATGTTCATTGTGCTCAAAGCCACATCCTCGAATGCTACACAGGGCAGCGCAAGACACGGCGCAGTTAGTTACAAGCGCCAACGAAAACGAAACTGAAGGTGAAACAAAAAATACACCACCTGCAGTGAGTCACGAATCAAATGCGCTCACTGGGGCTGGAGGTACTTGCATCCTCCCCATTGTACCCGTTAAAATAAAGTAAAAAAAAAAGGACACAATAGTAGAAGCCATGTACTATCAAGTGAGAGTCCCAGAGAAGGACACAGATCTGCTGCGCTTCCTATGGTGGCCGAATGGAGATGTGAACCAAGAATTAGTTGAAAATAAAATGGTAGTTCATCTGTTCGGTGCAAAATCATCGCCTAGTGTTGCTTCGCCCTCAGAAAGACAGCAGAAGGAAACCACAGCAATGCACCTGCTGTGGCAGTTAACACAGTACTTAAAAACTTTTATGTAGACGACTGCCTGAAATCTGTTTTGAGTCAATAGCCATGCCCTACTGACTGTCATTCCCGAGAGCGAAAGGATCAAAGTCATGAGAGACTTAGACTTGAGTAAGGATGCACTTCCGGTTGAGAGAGCTCTGGGGGTGCTGTGGTGCATTAACTCAGACTTGTTCAAGTTCAAAATTAGTTTAAAGGAACGACCTGTGACAAGACGAGGAATCCTGTCAATTACCAATTCGATTTATGACCCCTTAGGGTTTCTCATGCCTGTCATACTGCCCGCCAAAACTCTAATGCAACAGTTATGTAAAGAAAAACTAGCCTGAGATGATGACATTCCCAAGCAGTTTGCAACGGCATGGAAAACCTGGCTGCAAGAGCTGCACAGACTGTGCGAGTTGAGCATAGCAAGGCGCATAAAACCAGCCGACTTCGGCGTTACAGCTACAGCACAACTCCACCACTTCTTGGATGCAAGTGAAATGGGATACGGAGCTGTCTCATACCTCAGGTTAGTAAACGCTGATGGACTTACACATTGTGCATTCATGATGGGGAACTCCCGTGTAGCACCCCTGAAACAAACCACCATTCCATGAATGGAACTGACGGCGGCAGTGATCGCTGTAAAAAATTACAAAATGCTGAAAGAACAGTTGCAAAAGGGTAGAGCAGCAGCAGAATTCAAACAGGAAATTCCCACACAGCAAAAACGCAAGGCATCTGTAAAAAGAAACAGTTGCTTGTCCAAACTGGACCCAGGACTACAGGATGGATTGCTGAGAGTCGGAGGACGTCTCGGCAGGTTCGCAATGCCAGAGCACGTTAAACACCCAGTCATTGTACCTAAAGACTCACATATCACAATGTTAATATTAAGAGACGTTCATGACAAGATAGGACACAGTGGCAGAAATTACATGCTTTCAGAATTGCAGCAGAAATACTGGATTCCGACTGCTAACTCACTCGTAAGACTCTCTCCAGGTGTGTGATATGCAGGAAGTCTAGAGCTAAAGCATGTGAGCAAAAAATGTCAGAATTGCCAATCGACAGAATAATACCAGACCACCCACACTTTACTAATGTGGGAGTAGACTACTTCGGACCCTTCGAGGTCAAACGTGGCAGAAGTAACGCTAAAAGATATGGCGTACTTTTTACTTGTCTGACAACAAGAGCCGTGCACATTGAAATCGCTCATTCGCTGGACACAGACTCTTGTGTGAATGCCATGCGACGCTTTATAAGCAGGAGAGGTCAGGTGTCAGTTATGAGAAGTGATAATGGAACAAACTTCATAGGCGCTGAGACTGAACTACGCGAGTCTATTCAGCAATGGAATCAGTCACGAATTGAAAGCTTCCTCACTCAAAGGAACATACAGTGGACATTTAACCCGCCCTCTGGATCTCACTTTGGCGGAATATGTGAAAGACAGATCAGGTCAGTTAGAAAGATTTTGAGATCAGTACTGAAAGAACAAACATTAACTGACGAGAGCCTGCATACATTCATGTGTGAAGTAGAAGCGATAATGAATAACCGACCCCTCACTACTGTCTCGGAGGATCCCACAGAGCTGGAATCTTTGACACCTAACCACCTGCTGCTGATGAAAAAACAGCCAAACCTTCCCCCTGGACTTTTTAAAAAGTAAGACATCTATGCACGTCGCAGGTGGAAGCAGATTCAGCACCTATCAGACCTGCTCTGGAAGCGATGGGTGCGTGAATACTTGCCCTTGCACCAGGAATGGCAAAAATGGTTAAAAAAAACAAAACAAAAACAACCTCTCGATTGGAGATATAGTTTTAATAACTGTGTTCCCCGACAAAGGGGGACTTGTGAGACGTGTGTTAGTTAAAACTAAGACCAACACTTGCCCATCGACAAGCTGTGCCTCATATGTGAAATGGACTGTTAAATGTATGCTAATATGTTATGAAATTTGACATGTAAATATAAACACCTGAGATAAATATTATACATTTACAAGATTTACAATGTTTAGAAGGTTAAGAATGTTTGATTTAATGGCTTTGTCAAAAAAAAAAAAACCCACAAATTGTAATTGTCAGTCTCCATGCCTGTCAATTAGGGGCTGGAATGTAAGAGCCATATCGTACTTGTTATGAATTTGTTGTTGTGTTTATTTTATTTTATTTAATTTGTTGTTATTTCATTTATTCTACCTTGTTCTATTCATTAGTAAAGCATTAAGCATTAAGTTTGTTATATAAGCCATAAGCTTTAAATTTCTTAGTTATGCATCCATTTTGACAATCGTAAGTTGGTCTGTGATGTCATTCCACTATTACATGCATTTGTATGACTGTCGTATGATAGAGAGTTCAGTTTAGATGCGGAAGGCTACGGAAACACAAGCTTTTGATTGTAAGCTCCGGTAAGCTAGGAATGTAAGATACAACAACTAGGTTGTTGTAACGTAAGCTCCCGTAAGTAGAGATATACAACAAGAATGTTGTTATATACGTAAGCTAAGACTGTAATTCATGAGATACAGCAAATAGGTTGTTGTAAAAGTCAGAGATTTGCAAGATGCAGCAACTGGTGTTGTAATCACAGTGGATTTACTCAAGACGACTGTATGAAGTGTTGATTCTTTGATGCTGACAAAATAAACTACAAGAGACAAACAGATTGGACTTCTGTCGTGTGAGTGAAACTTTAAACCAGAGCTACGCGTCAAAACTGGTGAAATAATATGACCGCATCTACATTAAAGTCTTCTGATGGTGCTCAATGTTACGAATTCACCACTGTTTTCCTTATCGGAGTGTACATTCCACCTAGCGCTAATGCTAAGGAAACGCTATGTGAACTGTATACAAAGATCAGTGAACTGCAAAATACACACCCGGATGGAATGTTTATTGTTGCTGGAGATTTCAACCATGCAAATCTCAAGTCAGTGCTTCCACTGTCTCCAAGAACATCATCTCATGACCCAACCAGAAACCGTGGATTACTGCGGAAGTGCGTGCACTTCTCTGCCTTCAAAGCGGGAGACAAGGTGACCCTTAGAAGAGCAAGAGCCGAACTTTCTCGGGCCATCAGAGAGGCGAAGCGCGCACACGCCCAGAGAATCCACAACCACTTCAAGGACAGCGGCGACACACGGCGCATGTGGCAGGGCTTACAAGCCATCACACACTACAGGATGACATCACCTGCCTGTGACGGTGACGGCTCCCTCCTAGATGTGCTGAACAACTTCTACGCTCAGTTCGACAGGTAGAACGATGTGGCGGCAAGGAAGACCACCCCTCCTCCGAACGACCAGGTGCTGTGTCTCACTACAGCTGAGGTGAGGAAAACTCTACGCAGAGTCAACCCACGTAAAGCTGTTGGACCAGACAACATCCTAGGCAGGGTGCTCAGAGAATGTGCTGAACAGCTGGCAGATGTTCTCACCGACATCTTCAACATCTCTCTGAGCAGCGCCGTCGTCCTCATGTGCTTCAAGGCCACCACCATCGTACCCGTGCCCAAGAAGTCTTCTGTGTCCCGTCCCGTTGCACTTACACCCACCATCATGAAGTGCTTCGAGCGGCTCGTCATGAGACACATCAAAACCCTGCTGCCCCCCTCACTGGACCCACTGCAATTTGCGTACCGTCCTAAACGCTCAACGGACGACGCCATCTCCACTACACTCCATCTACATTCACTCAGTCCCCTGCTGTTCACACTGCTGACTCACGACTGTGTAGCAACACACAGTTCCACTCACATTATCAAGTTCACTGATGACACGACCGTGGTGAGTCTCATTACCAAGAACGATGAGTCAGCGTACAGAGAGGAAGTGCAGAGGCTAACGGACTGGTGCAAAGAGAACAACCTGTCTCTGAATGTTGACAAGACAAAGGAGATGGTTGTTGACTTTAGGAGGACACGAGGCGACCACTCTCCGCTGAGCATCGACGGCTCCTCTGTGGAGATCTCCTCTGTGGAGAGAAGATCATCGGGGTCTCTCTCCCCTCTATTTAGGACATCTACACCACATGCTGCATCCGCAAAGCCACCAGCATTGTGGCTGATCGGACACACCCCTCTCACACACACACTTCACACTCCTGCCATCTGGAAAAAGGTACCGTAGCATTCGGGCACACACATCCAGACTGTGCAACAGCTTTTTTCCACAAGCGATCCGTCTTCTCAACAAAAATGGACTGGACTGATAAACACTCACACACACACACACACACACACACACATACAAACATTATCACTCAGCTTAACTACCTCAAAACATTGAGTCTGGACTGACTAATCAACACAAGCGCAAACACACTGACCTATACTACCAAACTATCATACACACCAACCTGTAAATGCTCTTTTGCACAATATTCATCACTGGACTACTTTTTGCACTAACTTCTTAACTTCTCAATTCTTGCTGCTACGTTAAGTTAAGAAATGTTTACTGTTTCTCCACTACCTCAACCCATCACCACAACACATTATTATGTTATGTTGTCGCACTGTCACTTTGTTGCTTTTGTTTGCACATTTGTACGTGCACTTTATGTTGTCTGTTAAAACCCTGTAGCTAGTCTTCCTTAGATAGTTAGTTTCTTTTAGTTAATTTATGTTGTAATTTATGTTGGGTCTATCTGTCTTGTCTTTGCTAGCCAGCTAACTAGGCCTCTTAGTTAGCTAGTTTAGTTATTCTGTTAGTTTCTGTTGTAAATTTATGTTGCATGTAGCACCTTGGTCCTGGAGGAACGTTGTTTCGTTTCACTCTGTACTAACTGTACATGGTTGAAATGACAATAAAGCCTACTTGAATTTGAACTTGAAAATCAACCGGAATCTCTCTAAGTAAGTAAGCAAGTCAAAGATAAATGAAAAAATAGGTTTAAATTGTATTTCAGCATAGTAAATGTACCCTTTTTACTTATTACTTTTACTTTCAGCAAAGTAATAAGTTTCATACTGTATTACACACACACACACATATATATATATATATATATATATATATATATATATATATATATATATATATATATATATATATAAAACACCTTTTGACACACTTTAAAAATTATGTTGGCTAAATAAGTCTAGGTGTATTACAGAGACCACCATTCCCAAAAAAGCGACGTTCTTGAATAGGTGGGTTTGGGCGCAGGGGAGGTTGTGTACACAAGGTCATGCACAAAAGAGTTTGGTTGAATTTAAAAGATTAATTAAGGAGTTTTTCTCATGGCATTAGCAAATACTAAGGAGAAATTTTTAACTTTTGTTTTATGGCCTTGTTTACATTACATTACACAGTGCAAAATAATGCTGCTCACTGAAAAAGTACCAGTTTGTAAAAAGTATTTACGTATTTATTTATTGATTATCAGAAATTAATTGACAGAAATTTTAATATTCTTCTAGTTTTCATAAATATTTATAATAGCTTTTTCTTAGTACAGTGTTAAGTGTTAAGTTTTAAAGTCTGGGTACTGTATGAATTACCTTTAAAGTTATTTTAATTGCCTACCTGTATCCTAAGACATTTTTTTTTTAGAATTTTTGTGTGCAGTGGAACTTTGGATAGTGAATAACTTGGTCTGCAAGCAATTGCAAGATGAGCTTTAACTGTGTTTAACTGTCTCTGAAATGTGTGTAAAAGGTGACAGTGTGAAAATAATTAAGAAGCTTGGTGATGGTACATTCTAGGAGCTGGAACCTCTTACATATATGGCCATCATATATGGTTTTTGGTTGGAGTAGAGTGCAGTTGAGGTATTTTGTGTGAAAGTTGAGAGAGCTGAGGCCTCACCCGGAGACAATGACCCATTATCAGTCTGTCAAGAAGTATCTTTTTTGCTTTGAATGGGCATGTCAGCTGGTACCCATATTGACAGGTTGAGCACTGGAGATGGCGAGGGATGAAAAGAATTCAAACGTATACCAGGACCCTAAGATGGCACTGCTGCAGAAATTTGATGCCTCACCAGACTCAGCGTTTCCAGCAGTGCAGTGTACCACCAGGAAATTCACTGGGTGGTTGAGAAATTGCCAACTGACATAGTTTTGGGAAGGGACATGCCTATTTTGCTAGAGTTGCAAAGAAATGTTGATATTGCAGAACGTAATTGTAGCCATAAAGCAACTACAGCTGTTATGTTCGTTGGCTCAAGCCAAAACTGGACCGCAACCTTTACCTGAGATGTCTGACAGTTTATGTCAAGAGGGGGAGAAGGGTACTATGCAGGGGCAGCAATGATGGCTAGCTAAATACCTGGAGACACTTATAAAAACAGATGATGTGAAAAAGTGGACTAGAATGTGTGAATTGGGATGTGCCTGACAGTATTAGTGAGCATCAGATATAACTCTGAAACGATTGTTTGAGTGTGCATGTAAGGGGAAAGAAACTAACGTGGGGGAAACATTATAGAATAACATTCAATAACAAGATAATGGTCATTGTAAATGGTTAGTTGTACCCTCCTGCTGCCACTCTCTCATATTACATTTTGCACACACCATCCCATGGTCAGGACATCTAGCGCATCAGAAGACCTACATTAGAGTCAGTGCATGTGTCTTTTGGCCATCAATGTACACTGATGTCAAGAAATATTGCACCACATGCCCAGTCTGCCAGAAAACTAGTCCTGTTGTTCTGTCTGACCAAGCTCATCTCCATTTCTTACTTGTCCTCTAAACTCCACTTCCATGCTATAGACATTGTAAGAGCCATATCGTACTTGTTATGAATTTGTTGTTGTGTTTATCTTATTTTATTTGTTGTTATTTCATTTATTCTACCTTATTCTATTCATTAGTTAAGAAGTAAGCATTAAGTTTAACAAATTTAAAGCTTATGGCTTATGTAGTAGTTATGCATCCATTTTGACAATCATAAGTTGGTCTGTGATGTCATTCCACTAAAAAATAGGTTTAAATTGTTTTAATTAAGTACCCTTTTTACTTATTACTTTTACTTTCAGCAAAGTAATAAGTTTCATACTGTATTACACACACACACACACACACATATTATATATATATATCTAAAAATAAATAAAACACCTTTTGACACACTTTAAAAATTATGTTGGCTAAATAAGTCTAGGTGTATTGCGCAGGGGAGGTTGTGTACACAAGGTACATGTATACACTATGACATGTATTTGTATGACTATCACATGATAGAAAATTTTGTTTAGATGCGCGTAAACTAAGAATGTACTGTAATTTATAAGATACAGCAAATAGGTTGTTGTAACCGTAAGCTACCCGTAAGCAGATATATACAACAAAAGTGTTGTTATATGCGTGAGATACAGCAAATAGGTTGTTGTAAAAGTCAGAAATTTGCAAGATACAGCAACTGGTGTCTGTAACCACAGTGGATTTACTCAAGACGACTGTATGAAGTGTTGATTCTTTGACGCTGACAAAATAAACTACAAGAGACAAAGAGATCATCGGACTTCTGTTGTTGTGAGTGAAACTTCAAATTAAAGATACGCATCAAAACTAGTGAAATAATATGTCCGCATCTACATTAAAGTCAAAAGCTTTCTGTTGTCCGCGAAGATAAGTGACTGTTGAAATTGAAAATGAAAGAGGATTTGAGTGCTCTGCGCTTCACTATGACTGACGGCGAGAACGACACAGTTACAGTTAAGTCTGAGCGTGAGACGGCGCTCGAGGAAGAAGACCCAATAAGGAAGCTTCAAGAATTAATGAAAATTCGATAAGAAAAGTGGAGGCAAGTAACTGCACTATCCAACAAAATAAGATTGCTCATGTGCGATGTCTGTAACTTGTACAACGTTGAAATCAAGTACCATACAGACTACAAAGAGCTGCTAAAGAACTTTACTCAGAGCAATAGAGAAGTGCGATTGCGTTTAAACGAAAGCGAACGCGAACAGGACCAGCAGAATTGGCACAGGCCCAAATCACTGCGCATTACAGAATTTAAGGAAAAGGTGGATCGCTGGATAGTGGACACCAAGGGACGTCGCGAAACGCGAAGACGATGTCTCGCCAGGCGACAGCGTGTCACAGATCACAGCAGCGTCCAAGAGGTCCTCCTCATCATCTACAGCATCATTAGCTTGGCTAAAAAGGGCAGAAGCTACTAGAGCAGCCCTGCTAGCTGAAGCAGCAGCCTTAGACCAACGGCAGAGGCTGGAAGAGCAGGAAGAGCAACTAAAGGCGCAACTAGAAATGGAAAAGGTAAAACTAAAGGCACAGAAGGAAAGGCTGAGACTTGACATGGAGCTCGCAAAGGTCGCAGCTGAAGCCGATCGCCTGCGAGATAGAGCGCACTCATTGAATCGAGCAGCGCGCACTCTCACCCTTTCAACTCAAAATGCAACAGCCGAGCGCAGCCTGCAAAGGAGAGCGTATTCACCGAATTGAGTAACGCGCGCCTGAGTAGCGCGCACCCTACAGACTTAGAACACAATGAGCATTACCAGTACAGTGTGCCCACGGAATATCACGAACACTCTTCATGGCAGCCCGTTCGAGAGTCACGTTTCGAGGCAGCCCGTTCAAGCGAGCCCATCAGTGCCAGACCTACTACAATGGCAAGTACTCAAAATGAATGTCCCATCCTGGACAATGAACAGTTATGTCAGAGCTTCGATACAGTACATTATCGAATGCCAACGCTCTACGGGGCACCGCACTCAGGCATGCCCATGAGCTCAAACCCACAAATGACAAGTACCCAGAAGAAATGTTCTACCCACAACAACGAACATCCATGGCAGGGTTATGATGCAGCACAGCGTCAAATGCAACGCCAGGCAGTTCACCCAGGCGCGCTTGCAAGTATAAATCAGCAACCGATAAGCACCTTAACCCTATGATGCACGAGTGATATGACCCTACACTCTTCCATAAATGGGTCATTTTTGACCCACCTATAAAAGTCAGAACAGCAATAGAACAATGTCAACATTCATTATGTGTATGTGTGTAAATGTCTGGTCATTGACATTTCCTCACTCTTTTCTATTCTCTTGCAGGTAAGTCTCCGTGCTTGTTAAAGCGTTTGATGTGATAGTCCCTGTTTTGCCTTCTTGTCTTCTCACTGCATGCAGTTGTGACAGACTACATGCTTCTGGCTGTGATCATTGCACACAGGCACATTGCACACCTATTGCTGACTTTGTGATCTTTGTTACTTGGGGAGATCTGACACCTCTTTCTCTTCAGTTGGCCCTGTCTGCTTCTGTCCTTTGGCTGGGTTGTGGGTTTTGTCACTCCACACCTTCCCATTGCTTCAATGATCGGGGTTTGCAGTTGTGGGCAGCCTTCCAGTCGACTCCTCATGTGTGGTGTGACAAGCTCCTTTGAGAGCTCTTTGAGGAAGAGTCGTCGTGCATTGTTGATACCTCTGTTGAATTCAGGGTGCTGAGTCGTGAAAAAGGTATAGGCATTTAGGGTGGCGATGTCAAGGATGTTGTACCACAGCACCATGGGCCACCTCTGTGTTTGCCGCTTGCAGGTGTAGGTGCCAACCATCTGGTCCATGGTGTCAACACCTCCTTTGGTCTTGTTATAAAATGTGATCACTTCTGTTTTTTTCTTTCTGGTGTTTTCATCCACCATTTTATTGCGGTGCATCGTGCTCAGGAGGACAACAGCCATTCCTTTCTTTCTGACATAGCTGGCCATAGTAATGCTGCCATTGAATCCAAACTCTGTGCTGTGAACCTCCCTGGACTTGGAAGCCTTCATCAGAGGAGGGATATCTGGCTTGTTCTGCCGTAGAGTCCCCACAATAGTGAGATCCATTTCCAGGAGATGCTGTGCAAGAGGCACACTGGTGAAAAAATTCTGTGGTGATGTTGCGACCTGTGTTTCTAAATCTACTGCACAACTGCCGGACAATGTTCTCCCCCAGATTCTTCTGAACTTCTTCCCCTGGTTGTCTCCCTGTGTAAACCATCCCATCTACTGCATATGGGATGCGTGCATCACAAACCAAGAAGATCTATAGGCCGTACTTGGTGGGCATGTACTGCAAAAACTTACTCCTGCCCCTGAATGGCACAAGCTGTTCATCCACAGTGACACAATCACTGGGAATGAATCGCTGTCTGCAGTTGACTACAATTACATTTAGAATGTAATAATTGTTATTGTCAGATTGTTAGATGAGGCTGATGGTTGTATGCAATACATTTCACTACATGTTGTACATGTATAACTATGTATGTGACAATAAACTTTGACTTGACTTGACTTGAGGTTCCCATGAAATTGTATGGGAAATGCATGTGGGTCATTTTTGACCCACTTATGGAAACTTGGGGTAGTAATACAAATATTATAATTTCTTAAAAAGTATAAGAGGTAACTTAAACATTTTAATGGAATGATATCAAAAACAATTTATTTGAGGAATACCTGGAATATGAAAAGATAACAACTTTTCATTACAAAGGTATTGCAAGAAAATGACCTCTCCGGGTCATTTTTGACCCACTTGTGCATCCTAGGGTTAAGAAACCCATTTAGTATGACAGGATACACTACTCAAGACAATGAATACTTGCGTCAGAGCCTCGACACAGTAGGGCTCCAGGTGCAACGTCAAGCAGAGCTCACAGAACTGCTCGCGAGAAGCCACATGCTGTCAACCTTGCCCCAGCGCAACATTCCTCCGTACGACGGGGACCCATTTAAATTCTCATCCTTCATGATATCCTTTGAGCGTTTCGTTGAATCCAAAGCTGACAATGACGTTGAAAGGCTGTCCTATCTCGAACTGTTCACCACAGGCGAACCCAAAGAACTTGTAGCGAACTGCATGAACATGACACATGGCTACGCAAGAGCAAAGAAATTGCTGCACGACAGGTTTGGTAACGAACTAAGAATTGCAGCAGCATATAAGCAAAAGGCAGCTAAGTGGCCAAAAATAAAGCCAGACGATGGAAGGGCGTTAAGTGCCCTCTCCTCGTTCCTGACAACCTGCCAAAACGCCATGGAGAACTGTGTATCCATGGACGAGTTGAATAGCAGCCAGTGCATGACTGACATCCTCACAAAGCTGGCCCACAAGCTGATCGACAGGTGGAAGCTTCGCTCACACCAGCACTACGAGCTCCACAGAACAAGAGCCAAGTTCGCCCAGCTGGTGGACTTCATCGATCAACAAGCTAGACTGTACTCCGACCCGTCCTTCGCTGACCTGGACGCCGCAACCAGCGACAGAAAACCCAGTCACACATCCCTTCAAGGACCCAAACAAAAGGGCCAAGGAAAACCCAGAGTCATCTTCGCAACCGAGGTCAGACAGGTTAGTAAACATTACAAAGACTCGATTATAAAAAGGAATACCAGTGCATTACCCGTCAGCGCCTTCACTAATCCGTGCGCACATTGCAAGGGGGAGCATACCTTAGACGATTGCTTCCAATTTAATGATAAGACACACAAAGACAAAGTAGAATTCTTAAAAAGGAATGGATTCTGTTTCGGATGTTTAAGAAAGGGTCATTTATGGAAAGACTGTGCCAGAAAAATAACATGTTCATTGTGCTCAAAGCCACATCCTCGCATGCTACACATAGCAGTGCAAGACACGGCGCAGTTAGACACAAGCGCCAACGGAAACGAAACTGAAGGTGAAACAAAAAAAACACCACCTGCAGTGAGTAACGAATCAAATGCCCTCACTGGGGCTGGAGGTAATTGCATCCTCCCCATTGTACCTGTTAAAATAAAGTCCAAGAAAGGTGACACAATAGTAGAAGTGTACGCATTTATTGACCAAGGTAGTTCCGCCACATTCTGCACAGAATCACTAGCAAGGCAGTTGAATGTACAAGGCAGAAGAGTTAAAATACTGCTGAGCACCATGAGCTCCACAAAACTTGTGGAAAGTTACATGCTCAATGATTTGGATATTTTTAGCCTGGAAGAAAACACCTTTATTGAACTTCCCAATGTGTATACACAAAAGAATATCCCAGCTACAGTGGAAAGTATTCCACAACAGCACGACATCAACCAGTGGTCCTACCTTAGCGAGGTACAGTAAAGTTGCCCCAGATTAGCGCCGGAGTTTAAATTCTCATAGGAAATAAAGAGCACAAACTCCTAGAACCACGGCGAGAAATCAATAGCAGGCATGAAGGGCCATACGCGGTGCAGAGTGCTCTCGGATGGACTGTGAACGGGCCTCTCCGGGAACCCGACGAACCAGTGATCGTTACAGTTAACCGAACCTCTGTTGAAAGTGTAGAACGAATGCTGATAGAGCAATATAACCATGATTTTCCCGAACGAAATTGCGATGACAAGGCAGAGATGTCACAAGAGGATTATCAGTTCTTAGATCTTGTTAATAACTCCTTGCAGTTCACAGACAATCACTTCTACATCGGCCTCCCATTTAAGAAAGCATCAGTTCAAATGCCCAACAAACGAAATGCAGCTATGCAACGTGCATTAAACCTTAAAGGAAAACTTAGCAGCAACAGCTCAAACAAAAAATGTTTGGAATCATGTATGATTTTCGTTCCACTTCTCACGTGTACACCACTTTGTATTGGTCTTTCACGTGGACTTCCAATAAAATTGATTCATGTTTGTGGCTGTAATGTGACAAAATGTGGAAAAGTTCAAGGGTGCCGAATACTTTTGCAAGCCACTGTATAAATTTGTAATTTGTGACTACATAACCAGGTTTTCTGAAGTGTTCTCTCTGAGGTCTATCACCATCCCTAAAGTCAATAGTGCACTGGTGCAGCTATTCTCTTGGGTAGGCATACCAGAGAAAATTATAACAGACCAAAGCACCCACAGACGTATGGCTTGGTGGAAAGGTTCAATCAGAATCAAGAAAATAATTCTTCAAAAGTTTGTCACAGACAACGGGAGAGACTGGGATAAGTGGCTACCAATTGTCTTGCTTGCCTACCAAGAGGTAACACAGGCATCTACAGGCTTCTCACCATTTTAATTGCTGTATGGGTGGCCTGTGCAATGGCCTTTAGACTTGCTCCAGAAATGCTGGGAGAGACCAGCATTTGAAAGCCAGGAGAAGGAAATTGTAAATTATGTCCTGGAAATGAGGAACATGCTGGAGAGGTACAGAGAAGAGCCAAAGTGAACCTGCTACAAACCCAGAAAGCATGCCTGGCATCATGAGTTTACCAGGACAAAAGGTGTTTATATTACTACCATCCTCTGCAAGAAAACTCCTAGCAAAGTGGCAAGGGCCACATACAATCACAAGGCAGATGGGGTCAGTGACCTATGAAGTCCATCATCCAGATCGAGGGAAAACATCAGATCTACCATATAAACCTGTTAAAGTGGTAGAAGGATAAAAAAGCTGTCCTGGCACTGAGGTGCTCCTGATTCACCAGTCGCAAGAAGTGGAAGACCTAGAGAGCGAGAGCTCACCTTCGTGACAAAGTAATTTTATGCAGTAGCCCCCTCCACCCTCCTCTCCTCTCGCCTTCGCACATACACACACACACACACACACACACACACACACACACACACACACACACACACACACACACACTCTAACGGAAACACTGCTCTGTTGGGATTCTTTTCAATTCTTTTCTTTTTTACTTTACATTTTGTATTAATTATTTTATATGAATGTTTTTGGGTTGTAAAATTAATCATCTGAGTTTTCATTATTTCTTATAGAAAAATTGGTTTTGATATACAAAAATGTATTTGAAGTCACTTTGAAAAGCAATTTTTTATTCAGGAGCAAAGGGGAAGGTGACCACACATTCAGCAAACCCCTAGCTCAAGTTATCTGCCTCACCCAGATATTCTAATTGTGCCAATGTGCGTGCATACTTGTACAGTATTGACGCACTTATCCATATATGGAAATTTGAAGCAAGAATCAGTTGGGGTTTTATCTTGGGTTGTTTCAAAGACACATTTTCAGTGACACTGGACAGAGACTTATTTTTTTTATTATTTTACAATAGATGGTTTACAGAAGAAAGGTACAGGACAGATGAAGTAGGCCATGTAGAAATGTCCCAGAAGTGTAAATAGCCTAAAAATTTATATTGGCTCTGAATTCTGAAGCTGACCAACAATCATCTTTTTTGACATCAAATTGTCCTGACTTCCTGCCAAAATATTTTTTCTTTTCTTTTTTTGGCAGCAATATACAAACACCCACTGGTTAGAAAATCGTATAACTGTATCAGGTGTCTCAGGATCTCTCAGTCCTCAGAAAGTACAATTCCCCATAGTCTCTTTCTCCAGAGAGAGTGAGTGTGAATTAATTTGATTATTCTCAGTCCAACTCCAGTAAGATGATTCCTGGAGCACCTTCAACATGTTTCCCCACTGCATTGCTTATTCCCATCTGGTGGTACAACCATATCTGCCCCATCATAAGCATTTCCCCTGAGACCCCTTTTGTAAAACTGGGCCCTGGTTTGCACACAAACTT
Organism: Channallabes apus; assembly: GCA_030522415.1. Classification (NCBI taxonomy): domain Eukaryota; kingdom Metazoa; phylum Chordata; class Actinopteri; order Siluriformes; family Clariidae; genus Channallabes; species Channallabes apus. The sequence continues at coordinate 30,987,377 of CM060108.1, read as the reverse complement.
ATCTATTGGTTCCACTTGCCTGGTTGTGCTGAGGGACTTTGTGTGTGTGTGTGTGTGTGTGTGTGTGTGTGTGTGTGTGTGTGTGTGTGTGTGTGTGTGTGTGTTTGTGTGTGTGTGTGTGCGTGTGTGTACCCGTGCGTGTGTGTCTCACTAGTAAGACTAATAAAAATTGTGTAGCTAGAATCTCAGGGGATAATGTAATTACCCTCTTGAGACCTTAATTGTTTAAAAAGAAGTCTTTTAAATGATACAGTGGAGACAATATATATCACATTTGCCTTAATGCACATTTTCACACTAAATACCTAAAAAATATAATAATATCATGACTACTTGTTAATGAGCATTAAGACGAAGAAGACACTGACCTCCAACAGTGGCTAAGTAGGAATGCAGGTTAAACGAGCTAAAGTCTGCAGTGAAGGTAGCAGACTGCTGGTAGGTAACCTTGCTAGCCCTGCAGTCCTTCTGCACCGTCTGGCTGTACATGCTGTTTATGGTGGTGCAAAAACAAAGCCAGATTGTGTAATTATCAATTCTAATTCAGGATGCAGACATGGATGTTTCTGATGTACTATGTCAGTGTAGCTGAAATGTCTTAAAGTCACATTCACACAAAGGTTGAATCTTTATTGCCTTTCTTGTCATACTAGTTAAGATTCTGTTTGAAATCAGCCCTTTAAATTAACTGTTAAGAATTCTACATATGCAAATTTGTATTACAATGTATAGCTACCAACAATATCTTAATGTTTAAGGTGATTTATTGTGTTGGTTATAAATTAACTCTGGTTGAATTATAATGTCATCATAGGAATTGTCTACTTGCAGAGCGTTTCCAGTATCACATTATTAAACTGTTAAAGGCTCGTGGTCAAACATATGCCATTAGATGGGTATGGGTCAGAGCAAGGGAACCTATTGTACTTTATGTACTTCGTTACTTTGCTAGTGGAAAAATTCTTTGACATTTTCTTAATTCCATTTTCATGTCTATTTAGATATATTTGTGGTGGATGGTGACCATCAAACAATTAGCAACAGAATAACTAGCTAACAGGTACAGTACTAGCTAACAGAAAAATTATTCTATTCATTCCTCATAATCACCAACAGTGGCGAGAAATACCTAGAAATCTGTGTGTGTGTGTGCAGACATAATGTGACCTTTAAACAAAGTCTCAAAGTGATGCATGATTCAATATTTACAGCGAACATACAGTCTTCTGTGTCCACATGCTGTTCCCTATTGAGCTACAGATGTCGCCATTAAGATGCATGTTTTCCCGCGAAATGCGGCAATTTGGCGCACGGAGTGCCGTGACTTGCCGCAAGCAACATTTGGGAATTTAAATAAATGTTTTGTGCTTCACTTAATATCCGCCAGATGGCGCATGGAAGGACTTTATCTAAAAGCCGGACCAAGTACCACGATGAATTGTGTATAAATAGTTGGCCTAAAACAATATTGTTTATTTTGTTTTACAACAGATATTTCATAATGACCATGTGTATATGTGCTTCATATTATTTTCATAATGATGAAATGAGATGCCCAAATTCGTGCTTTAAAAGATTCTTATATAGTTTTTGTAATGTCTTAACAGGGACAAAACAATGAAAGACATTGCAATGCCTCGGTTTAAATGTTATTGTAATTATTCATCATATTAAGTAAATATTCTTTTATGAACATGAAGTGCTTCAGGCTTTTTTGAATAATAATAATCATGTTTTTAGCTGTTTGTGTCCAGCATTGAATAATTATTTCATCCATTATTTGACCACGGCTGGAAATAATAGCTGGAATGTGGTTGTGAATTTATGACTGAAATAAAGCTGTTCGTCGCGAGGGGCAGAGCCACGCATAAACTGTCCAGAACGGGCCGGGTCATGATACCGCGACACAGACAAAGTGCGCTGAAGAAGACACAGGCAAAGCCCAAGCCTCTGTCTGTCTAAGACATCGGCGAGAAAGTGAGGGAGAGCGACACGCATCAGTTCCCTTTCAAAGGCTACACTTGATGCTGCGTGAAAATGTTATGTGAACATCTTGTCATGTTGCCAGTTTTGAAGCATGTGTGCATCCAACACGCCAAATTTTGGCTTATATAACCTCGGTCGGGTGACGTCATCTGATGAGACGCACCTGCAGGTTATAAATATCTCGTTCAGTATCTCGTTCCGGCTTTTTCTGGGAACAGGGTTACAGCAAAGTAACCCGAGATGTTTAGCATGTGCTCTCGGGTTAAAGTGCACAAAGCACAAACTCTACTTTCTCTATTCCTATAAATCCTGGGTAATGGCATTTTATTAATGGCCAGGTGTATTACGAAATGAAATTAGTTTAGTTAAATCGCAGTGCTGGTCCCAAGCCCGGATAAAATGGGAGGGTTGCGTCAGGAAGGGCATCCGGCGTAAAAACCTGTGCCAAGTTGTTGTGCAGACTGGATATTCCGCTGTGGCGACCCCTTGCCGGGAGTAGCCGAAAGACCAATAACAACAACATATCATATATTTGTGTCTAATACTGTTTTATTTATATTTTACAACATTACATGCAGTTTGTAATTTACTTGCAATTGTACTTTTAAAATGTAACCTACATATCTACAGAATAAGCATATTTAACTACTTCAGCAGTGAATGAGAAATGTGGTCGGTCTGGCTCTTAGATAAAGTTCTTATTTGATATAAATGTAATATTTAATTAATTATCTTATTATAAATATGATTCTTATCCTCTATATTCTTGTCGAGTATAGTCCTTCAGAGCAAGCATTGTGTCAGAGATTCTGCGGAATCTCTTCTCACGTTTCATTCATGATAGGTGTGAATTTATCAAACTGTGTGCGCTGTTGGCAATACTGGCGTTTTAGATGAATTAAGAAGAGAGCGGACGTCTCTGCCTAAAATAGCTATCATGGTTATCATGATAGTATCATGGTTAATGATAGCAATTGAATCAGACTTAATAGTTGTATTTGATACTTTTCTTTTTATTTACTGTATAACTGTATTTTTAATAACTGTATGTTATTTATCTCTCTATATATTCTCTAATTATGACTAATAAATCGGTTCACATCGGAGCACGCTGGCGTGTTGCAAAAAGCCAACGTTTATCTATCGGATAGCCTATATATTTGTGTTTGATGGTTTTCTGTTGGGGGAGGGGGGTGCATGTTGTAACGGTCACTACAACGTATATACCATTGCATGTATGCAGGTATGTCTTTTGCCCTTTTTAGGTGTGTTGCCCCACCCCCGGTGCGTGCGCTGGAGAGGTGTGTGAGAAGACGTAGACGAAATAGGAGCATGTGTGCTGCTCTCCTCCCGACGCGTTTCCTACACATACATTTTGATCTTTTTCTAACTCATACTTTTGTATTGTGTTTTTGTGACGTCAAGAGAAAAGGATAAAAGTTTGTATTAAACACCGCTTTGTCTCTGAGCTCCTTTTTTTCTCTGGTTATCCGGCACAAGACGTCACAATTGGCGCCCGAACTTCTAATTCTGGACTCAGATGTTAACACATTTTATTTGTCATCCGACAACTGATTTTGGTTTTTCTAGGGGGGAAACGCTCCAATTCACGGACTTTATTCGGATGTTCTAGAAGTTTCATGCGACGCCGCATGGTGTGTGGGACGGTAAGATTAGCTTGCTAATGTGCTCTTGCACGTGTCTAGACATGTCGGCTGTTGTATTGTAACTAGTAATATAACTCTATTTGGTGCTTTGTGCTCTGTCAAACTCTTTTAATTGAAATTATTACCCGGTTTTGTGCTTCGGGTTGCACATTTTGTATTTGACTTTATTTCACTTTGGAGTAGACTTTAATACCTTGTGATGAGTCTATTGACTGACTTTCATGTTTTTCACTCACGGACTAACATTAACAACTAATTTTATCTCGCCCGTGGATATTTTTGCGAAGCCGAATTTCTTTTTTTTCTCAGCGAAAATTCGTTGCTTGTGAGCATTTTTTTCTTCTTCTTTTTTTGGTGCTTGGCATACTTGAACAGATCTGCAGAGAAACTCCCACTGGTTTGTTCCTTTTTGTTTTCCTTCACCAACTCGAATTGAACTGCCTTGAAGCGAACTATTTACAGTTTCTACTTCATTTGTGATGCATATTCTATACATAAATTGTACATTTGTTTAACTGTGACATTTCAACAGCATACTTGTGTGACCTGTTTAATTCTAAATTGTCCTTAGTGAACTGAACATTGTGCATATTTGCCTGAATTTGATTTCTTTTGTTATACTTTAAACATTTTCTATTGTTTCACATTTAAATTTGTGATTTGAGTGATTGGGTACGTACAGCAATGGCTACTCACCCCGACTTTGAGTCTGATTCAATTTACCCTTTATCTGAACCTGCCTGTAGACAGAAACAGAGGTCACAGAAACAGAAAAGTTTAGAATATCAAGTGGAAGCCCTAACAGCTGAAGTGTCAGTTTTACAAAAATGTCTAAGTGATTCTCTTGAGTTGCAACAGAAAGTGTTAAGACGCCTCGAACCTCGTGGCATTGATACAACGGAGGGGAAAAGAACACAGCTACCTCCAAGGGCCAGCTCCACTCCACACATCCCGTCGGACCGTGTGCCATACCAAGGTATGAATACTGTTGATGGTTGTGCAACGAACATAACGTTTTCTCCACAATTGAATACTTCGGACGTGACCAATACCAGTAGAATTCTGGCATCTGTGCTCTATCAGTCAAGGCTGGAGCCACCTGTGTTTACAGGTGATGGACGTGTACATCCTGAAGAGTGGTTACAGTCTGTCAATGGGTACAGAACTTCACTTGACTTAAATGACGCACAAATTCTCCTTAGCCTATCTCGATTTTTGGGGAAAGAGCCAAAGAAGTGGTTTTCAGTTCTCAGTTCACATATCACTTCATGGACACGATTTTGTGAGTTGTTCAAAACAGTCTTTCTTCCATCTGATAACCAGGAACAAATCATGAGAGGTATCTTGGACCGTTTCCAAACTCCCGAGGAGCCTTTCCCTACTTTTGTCGCTCATATGTTAAGTGAGTTCAAAAAATTGAAAACTCCGCCACCTGAAGGCGAGCAAGTAGATTTAATCTGTAAACACTCACTCGAAAAGTACAGAATTTCCCTCTATGGTACGTCTGTTCCCTCTGGAATAGATCTCCTTCTTAGAGCTCATGAGCTACATGTTGTTTTGGGCTCAGGTGCATGTCTTCCAGTCATGGTGAAGGACAAGACAAAGATGAACAAGGAAATTCACTGCTTCAAATGCTTACTTCCTGGTTTCACTTCACGCACTTGTCCGAAATGTAATTCATTTTCTGAGACAGATTCGCGTCATGTTGAACCTGTAGATGTTCAGTTAACGTCTTCTCTTTCTGGAAGTTTAAACATGACGGAACATAGTTATGCGCACGATAGGCAATCGTCTGACAGGCACTTGGGAAACTTCAGAGGAGGGAGGACGATTCGCAGAGGCAATCCTCTCTCCAAACAATGACTCCGCCTCTTTTTTCTACCGAAGATGAATCGTGCTTACATGTTCTCAGTCATGTTGAAGATACTGCATCCCCTTCTTTTTGGAACACTCCATTCAGAGTGAAAATTAATCTTAATGGCCAAGTGTTAGAAGCTACTTTAGACACTGGGGCATCTCTTTCGGCGGTTCGAGCTGATATTGTTCAAACTCACCCTAAATTGAAGGCTAACATTAAACCATGGGCTACTTCACCAATTTTACTCGCCGATGGCAGTACTTGTGATCCTGTTGGCGTTACCTGGTTGAATTTTGGGTTCATGGGAGAGCGCTTCTATCAGCGTTTTGCTGTTGTTACACATCTGCCATCTACCCTGGTCCTTGGTATGGATTTCATGCAGCGTGCTTCCGTCACTATTAACATTCCTTCAAGAACAGTTGTTATTGGGAACAATCCCTTAATTGCTGATGAAATGGAGGGCTGTGACATAAATGATCCAAATAGTAGTCTGTTCCTCATGGATGTCTCATCTTCTGTACTTTCTCAAAAAATGGATGAAGCTTGTTTAAACTGTACAGAAAGAGAAAAAATGACAAAATTGCTTGAAAACTTTCCTGATCTTTTTGATGGACGCTTAGGACGTACTTCATTAGTCGAGCATCACATTGATACCGGTGACGAAAAAGCAGTTCACTTACCTCCTTACAGAACATCTCCTGCAAAAAAACAGTTAATCGAAGAACAAATAGGAAAAATGTTAAAGGAAGGAATCATCGAACCCGCAGCTGGACCGTGGGCTGCCCCTGTTGTCATTGTTCACAGGCCAGGTAACGAACCACGATTTTGTGTTGACTATCGAGGATTAAACCAACTTACGGTTAAAGACTCGTATCCATTGCCGAGAGTTGATGAATCCCTGGACTTCCTCGCTAGAGGGAAATTCCTGACAACGATTGACCTCTCTCGGGGGTATTGGCAAGTTCCCATGGCTGAAAGCTCTAGACCTAAAACTGCTTTTGTGTCACATTGCGGTCTTTTCCAATTCCGTGTTCTTCCTTTCGGGTTATGTAACGCCCCCGCGACGTTCCAAAGATTGATGAACAGTGTTCTGGCTGGCCTTATCTACAAATCCTGTGCTGTTTATCTTGACGATATCGTCGTGGCTTCACCCACCTTCGAACAACACCTCGAAGATCTAAAAGATGTTTTTCTTCGGTTAAGGTCTGCAGGCTTGACTATTAAGCTAGCCAAGTGCCAGTTTTGCCGCAAAGAATTTAACTTTTTGGGATACAAAGTCTGTCCAGATGGTATTCTTCCTGATCAAGGAAAAGTCAACGCTGTTATGAACTTTGAAGCCCCTGAGAATGTGAAACAAGTTAGACAATTTTTGGGCCTTTCGGGGTATTACAGAAGATTTATAAAGGATTATGCAAGTCTCGCTGAGCCTTTGTTCACGCTCACAAAGAAAGATAACACTTTTACCTGGGACACTGCATGTCAAGAGTCATTTGAGAGTCTGAAGCAAAAATTGACAACAGCACCCGTATTGAGTTTTCCTGACTTCACCTCACCTTTCTTTCTTCATACCGACGCATGTGACGTTGGTCTTGGGGCCGCATTGATGCAGAAAGATGTGCAAGGTAGAGAAGTGGCGGTGGCATTTGCAAGTAGGGCTCTCCACAAATCAGAAAAACCCTATTCCACTCCGGAAAAAGAGTGTCTTGCAGTCATTTGGGCGCTTGAACATTTCCGACCGTACGTTGAAGGCCTACACGTCACGATTTTTACTGACCACAGTGGATTAAAATGGCTGATGTCGCGTCCAAATCCTACAGGTAGACTGGCTCGTTGGTCTCTCCGTCTTCAAGACTTTGACTTCGACGTTATACACAAGCCTGGCGAGCGTAATAAAGTGCCCGATGCACTGTCAAGGAATCCTCTGCAGAGTGATGAATCTCCAGTGGACATATTACCAGAACATGCTATAATCGGCGGACTTGAACTCTGCTCAACAACAACCTTACCTCTTTCTGACCGATCACAAGTGAAACAACTGCAACTTGACGACCCGGTCACTGGTGATCTTCTGCGAATGAAGGAAACAGCATCCCAGTCAAGTGAAGTAGCAGAAGAAGTTTCTCAATTTTCAGTTCATGATGGACTACTGTATTTTAATGATCCTACATCTGCATGCGGTATCCACCCTCTGAAACGTTTAAAACTGTACGTTCCTGAATCTCTTAAAAACACTGTGCTACAATACTACCATGATCATCCGACCGCTGGTCACCTTGGAATGACAAAAACCTTAGCACGTTTGAAACACAGATTTTTCTGGCCTAACATGTCGTCAGAAGTGAAAAAGTATGTGTCTTCTTGTAAAATCTGCCAATTGACTAAGCCGTGTCAGCGTAAGCCAGCTGGTCTTATGGTCCCAATCCGTCCTCAAAAACCTTGGGAGTTCGTGGGAGTTGACTTTGTCGGCCCTCTACCTCGTACCTCCAATGGAAACGCTTACATCTTGGTCTTTGTAGACTATTTTTCAAAGTGGGTAGAGATTGTGGCAGTGAGAGAAGCAACAGCACAAGTAGCAGCCAGCAGACTGTTGAGTGAAGTGTTCTCGCGTCATGGAGCACCAACGTATCTCATTTCAGATAGGGGTTCCCCCTTTGTGAGTCACCTGTTTGAAAAATTACTCACCCTCATCGGAACTGAACACCGTCTGACTACTGCATATCACCCGCAGACAAATGCAACGGAACGAGTGAACAGAACATTGAAAACGGCAATCAGAGCATACGTTGGCCACAAACACACCTTGTGGGACCGATACATCTCACAGATCTGTTTTGCCTTACGTACGGCTCCTCACGAGAGTACAGGACAATCACCAGCCATGTTGTTGTACGGGCGTGAGTTGAACACTTCTTTGGACTTGGTGACTCAACCAAATGGAGATGACGAGCTTGACATTGACATTCCTTACCTGGAACAGTTGCGGTCTTCATTACGGGAAGCTCATGAACATGCAAAAGCGAGCTTGGAAGTTAACCATGAGAAGAGAAAGGAATACTACGACAAGAAAAGACGTTGTGTTCATTATTCAATCGGTGACCTTGTCAGAGTAAGAAATCACCCAAAGTCTGACGCGCTTATGGATTTCACAGCTAAGTTGGCACCACTTTATTCTGGCCCTTACTGTGTCACTCATGTCTTATCTGATGTGAACTACAGACTCAGGAAACTGGATACAGGGGAAGATGCAGGTGTTTTTCATGTCGTTAATATGCAACCTTTCCATACCAGACCTGAGAGTAGGGTACAGGGGACAGATGGGTTTTTGCCTGACTCTGACGTACTTACTGAAGAACTTGAGGGCAGGGTGTCTCCATCTTATTATACAAACTCTTGTTTGGCCAATACATCAAATGTTACTTACGATTCTTTGAGTGACAATGTTTACAATGTGGCCACAGGTGACGGCACTACTTTTGCCCCTGTTGCTGACTTTGACATTTCTACACATGATCTTTATGACCATAATTATGATGACACTAGACAGAGTCATCGCTATGACCTCAGACCTAGACTTGCTCCAAGAGTTACCACAGACTGGTCACGACGGAAATGGACTAATGAATACCATACCGACCGACTCGACTTTAAACGGTAGGGGTTATGATGACTTAAGGTCCTATGGTGTTACATATTTACCTATATTTTGTTATTTCTGACAACACTGTTCCTAATGTTCACATGTATGTTGGCAGGTGATGTTTGTTGCACAGCCTAGTAAGGTACAAAACAATGAATATTGTTAATTTGTAGTTTGTTTTGTCAGCATGAACGGTTCTGTGGGGTTTTTGCACTGAAATGTCGGTATGTACCCTTGTGAGTATGGCACGGGACGTATTTTTGTAATTCAATGTTTTCATGTTTGAAATTGGATTTACGAATGTTGTCCTTGTATTGTGTACGGCTGGGGACAGCCTCTTCTCTGTAGGGGGGAATCTGTAACGGTCACTACAACGTATATACCATTGCATGTATGCAGGTATGTCTTTTGCCCTTTTTAGGTGTGTTGCCCCACCCCCGGTGCGTGCGCTGGAGAGGTGTGTGAGAAGACGTAGACGAAATAGGAGCATGTGTGCTGCTCTCCTCCCGACGCGTTTCCTACACATACATTTTGATCTTTTTCTAACTCATACTTTTGTATTGTGTTTTTGTGACGTCAAGAGAAAAGGATAAAAGTTTGTATTAAACACCGCTTTGTCTCTGAGCTCCTTTTTTTCTCTGGTTATCCGGCACAAGACGTCACAATGTCTGCATTTTTATCGATAAATCACATGCGTTTATCTTCCTTTTGATCATTATTATTATTAACTTTTGTATTATTTGTATTCATCTTTTTGTACATACGCATGGGCATCTTTAAATTTGAACAGAAAATAATAGTGGGCTGGTAGGAATGTTATTTTTCATATAACTTAAAAAATTTTAGATGGATTTTAAAGCATCTTTTTTAGGCCTAAATTTTAATTTTTATTAATGGCCAGGTGTAATACGAAGTGAAGACCTGTTGTTCAGTTGTTCTCTGCACGGTCTATCTGCACTGAGAGATTGTGTGTGTGCACAGAGAGTTTGTGTGTGTCCGCACGCGCGTCTCATACTGTACTGTAGGTGTGTATGCACGGAGAGTTTGTGTGTGTGTGTGTTTGTGACATTATCGTCTCCTTCAAACATGCTTTCAACCAACCAATCAAGCCTGGCCTCCAAACTCAGAAGTCTATGTGCCATAGCTAATAACTGCTCCTTTGATTTGCTGGTGCGAGTTGATGCCCATGCACCAATCACTAACCATTAAAATGCTTGATTTGAAATAAAATGGCACTTATATATATATATATATATATATATATATATATATATATATATACACAGTGGTGTGAAAAACTATTTGCCCCCCTCCTGATTTCTTATTCTTTTGCATGTTTGTCACACTTAAATGTTTCTGCTCATCAAAAACCATTAACTATTAGTCAAAGATAACATAATTGAACACAAAATGCAGTTTTTAAATGAAGGTTTACGTTATTAAGGGAGAAAAAAAACTCCAAATCTACATGGCCCTGTGTGAAAAAGTGATTGCCCCCCTTGTTAAAAAATAGCTTAACTGTGGTTTATCACACCTGAGTTCAATTTCTGTAGTCACCCCCAGGCCTGATTACTGCCACACCTGTTTCAATCAAGAAATCACTTAAATAGGAGCTACCTGACACAGAGAAGTAGACCAAAAGCACCTCAAACGCTAGACATCATGCCAAGATCCAAAGAAATTCAGGAACAAATGAGAACAAAAGTAATTGAGATCTATCAGTCTGGTAAAGGTTATAAAGCCATTTCTAAAGCTTTGGGACTCCAGCGAACCACAGTGAGAGCCATTATCCACAAATGGCAAAAACATGGAACAGTGGTGAACCTTCCCAGGAGTGGCGGCCGACCAAAATTACCCCAAGAGTGCAGAGACAACTCATCCGAGAGGCCACAAAAGACCCCAGGACAACATCTAAAGAACTGCAGGCCTCACTTGCCTCAATTAAGGTCAGTGTTCACGACTCCACCATAAGAAAGAGACTGGGCAAAAACGGCCTGCATGGCAGATTTCCAAGGCGCAAACCACTTTTAAGCAAAAAGAACATTAAGGCTCGTCTCAATTTTGCTAAAAAAACATCTCAATGATTGCCAAGACTTTTGGGAAAATACCTTGTGGACCGACGAGACAAAAGTTGAACTTTTTGGAAGGTGCGTGTCCCGTTACATCTGGCGTAAAAGTAACACAGCATTTCAGAAAAAGAACATCATACCAACAGTAAAATATGGTGGTGGTAGTGTGATGGTCTGGGGTTGTTTTGCTGCTTCAGGACCTGGAAGGCTTGCTGTGATAGATGGAACCATGAATTCTACTGTCTACCAAAAAATCCTGAAGGAGAATGTCCGGCCATCTGTTCGTCAACTCAAGCTGAAGCGATCTTGGATGCTGCAGCAGGACAATGACCAAAACACACCAGCAAATCCACCTCTGAATGGCTGAAGAAAAACAAAATAAAGACTTTGGAGTGGCCTAGTCAAAGTCCTGACCTGAATCCTATTGAGATGTTGTGGCATGACCTTAAAAAGGCGGTTCATGCTAGAAAACCCTCAAATAAAGCTGAATTACAACAATTCTGCAAAGATGAGTGGGCCAAAATTCCTCCAGAGCGCTGTAAAAGACTCGTTGCAAGTTATCGCAAACGCTTGATTGCAGTTATTGCTGCTAAGGGTGGCCCAACCAGTTATTAGGTTCAGGGGGCAATTACTTTTTCACACAGGGCCATGTAGGTTTGGATTTTTTTTCTCCCTAAATAATAAAACCCCTCATTTAAAAACTGCATTTTGTGTTTACTTGTGTTATCTTTGACTAATAGTTAAATGTGTTTGATGATCAGAAACATTTTGTGTGACAAACAGGCAAAAGAATAAGAAATCAGGAGGGGGGCAAATAGTTTTTCACACCACTGTATATATATATATATATATCATCGTGTTCACCCATGGGTTTACTGCATAAACAGTTCTCAACTGCATTGAGGTTAATCATGCAGCACTTTTAGTATTCTTAGCAAAAGCAACCAAACAGTGTGATTAAAGTACCCGAAATAACTCAGAATTTTGACCCAGCATAAACAACCCAACGACGTGTTTACAGAAACCCAGCATTTTTTAGTGTACTACTACTAATGAATGGAGGAAGTCAAAGCTCAGGGATTCTGCGTGCTGTTGCGTTGTATTCAGCGAGTACCATATATTTTTGTGTTGGTTGCATTTCATGTCTGTAGTTTTATCGATAAATCTGCTCATATCTGCACGCGGGTTCATCAGCCTTGATCAAAAAGCCGCCGGTGCTTTCACTTAGCAAAAGGCAGAGTTTATTGTTTAGTGTATATTTAAAGCACATAAAACAATACTGTTTTAGGCTAACATATCATCCATTTTTGTATTATTAGTTGGACTTTGTCTTTTTGCACGCATGCGTGGGTGCGTTACAATAATATAAGAATAATAATATAAGAATAATAACAATAATAATACATTTGGAGCACTACTACTACTACTACCACCACTAATACTACTACTACTACTAATAATACTGAATGGAGAAAGCGCGGTTAAAGAAGTATCATCATTGAAGGAGAGAAGAAAATGAAGAATAAATACATATCAGTATTTACAGTTTGAGCTCGACACGTTTATGAGCTCCGTCGCTAGCTGTCAACAAATTTTCTGCTTCAGTAGATACACAATACTTCAGAAAGGTGTGGGATCCCTTTTCTCGAAACATGTGTTTTTAATGGCGACATCTGTAGATACATTATTTCGACTCTTCTCCACTGGACTCTCAATCTAGACTCTGGACACTAGAATCAAGTGTGATTTTCTTTCATTCAGTCCCCAGGTACTCAGGCCAGGTCCTCTGCTACCTGTTCACAGTATTTCACTCTTTTGTTCTTGGTTTAGTCTTAAAATTTATCTGGAACTTTTTTTATCTTAAAAATCGAACACACTTCATGGCAATGCCAATGCAGCATGGCAATGCTGATGACAACATAGCATGCTTGACAAGCAGATTTAGAGTTGGATCAAATCCAAACAAGCAATCCAAGTCACTTTTTTATTGGCAAACTAATGACTTGGCAGCAGACATGGCTCAGCCTAAATAAATCAGGGACCACAAAACTCAGAGACTAATGTCTTCTAACAAAGCCCTCCTTATAGTTGTATGACTACTCATTCTCCTCATTCATCATCAAAGGAGCTGGAATAATGTTTTCTCTACAAATGCTTAAAAAAACGATTCTTCTGCACTAATAATGGCCCAGTCTCAAGTCTAGAGCTTACATAAGCTGACTAAAAATCCTAAAGACATAAAAGTTAGTTAAAGCTTTATTTGTCACATCTGCAATACTGCACAGTAAAATTCTTACTTCACACATCCCAGACATATAAAAACGATGTCATTTACTGACAATAAACAGAGAAAGATAATCAGACAACATCATGCCTGCTGTGTGAATGTGTCTCTCTCTCCCCACTGAGGAACATGCCAGAGCTGGCTGGTAAGCACATCAGAGCATGGCAGACATTTCAAGCAATTCTTCCATCATTTTAAAAGTAAACAGTTAGGAAGCTGGGGTCAGCCATGATAAAGCACTCCTGGAGCAGAATAGGTTTAAGGACTTTTTCAAGAATCAAACAATGGAAACTTGGTGGAGGTGGGGCTTGAACCGCCAACATTCCAATCAAACGCTTATCCCCTTTAGTTACTCCTGCCCCTAACCTACCCAAAAGGTTGTTCCCCATGGAATATTTGACATGGACAAAATTAAATCAAGTTACATATTAAGGATCAGTTACTAATGGTGCACAATAAAATTCTTCTAACCTTCCCACACTTTCTCACCGAGCAAGGTCTTTAACCCTCACTACTTCAACAGCACCATAGCATGGTTGACCTTGCTTTCTGACACCAGAGGGCCTTGTTGTTGTTTCCTAACCTGGTAGGATTAGAGTTAGGGCATGCCAATCTAACAAAAGCAACAAAAGTATTGACCTTATAATAATCTTTTGGATAGTTTAGTTTAGAATCCTAAGTACTAGGACTCACAATACATACATAATCAGCATTTGAAATTGAACCAACAATGGAAATTTGTATCAACAGGGATACATATATAAGGAAAAATATACATTGAACAGTGCAAAATGTGGAATTTAATTACAGTTATTGTGTTTAGCAGTGTTGCTGTTTTCTTACATTTCTGAGGTTGTAGGCATGTGTTCATTTCATTTACATGGTTAGATTGAGGGACATCACATGACCACCATTTATAACACCACTTATTTATGTTGAATTATTGTGTGATTTGTTTAAAAATTTTCGGCAGCTGGATATAGTATTTTATAATATGGGTTATGCCTAACCGCACAGATTTGCGAATGTCACATCATTACTTGTACAATGATAATTTAGAGTTGGTTCAAATAGCATAGTGCTTAGCAGTATACATGCATAATGAACTTTCATACTAAGTAGTATACATGGGAGCACTTTTGAGTACAGAATAAAAATTGCATTATATTAATTTATACCTCTGGGGAGAATAGGCTAATCCAATTAGCCTAGTCCAATCTCACAGTAAACCTAATGTTGCACAGATTGATAAAGAAATGTCTAGGTAGGGGGCAGCAGGGTCTTGATATGCTGCATGTTAAGCCTCTCAAAGGCTACGTTTACACTGCAGGTCTCATTTACATTTAGTCATTTTGGCAGACGCTCTTATCCTATATCCTATAACATATCCAATCACACATATGAGCAAAAAATCGGAATTGGGTCACATTTATCTGACAGTGTAAACGTAGCCAAAGTGTGTGATTTTCCTCATGTGAGCTGCAGTAAGACATAGCACCTATTTGTTGTGGATGGTCTTCCATGTCACCATGTCATTCTGCTTTTTGAACCTAGAGTAGAAGTTGTTCTATGCACCTGAAAGTATATATTATTTATCAATAAGACATTATTGCCATAGACATGTGATGTTATCCAATAGTTGGCGTTGGCTTGGATGTGCTACTACGAGTCATAGGCGGACATTGTCCTTTAACACTAGAAGCGCCGACCGCAGTGGGGAAAAAAAATACTTCACACTCAATCGAAATCCAGGACCCTCCTTTCATGACTTTTCCTAGATCTGTGAGCTTAATCACCCTGCATACTTAAATTTTCTAAATCGCACCAGTAAAAGCCAGTATAAAGCTATTTTGCTCTTATTTACGTGAAAAATTCCTCACAGCTGCGCGGCGGCATGACGTTTCCTGCCTTTTCCAACCTGCGATTCTCATTTATCTTAGCAGATGGCGCAAGGGATCGCGCATAGTATCTATGCGTCATTCAGTGCGTATACTGTATGTAACTATCTCAGGACTCATTCCATATATGCAGTTTATATATATAATATGCTTCCTTGAAATATCAACAATTCCATTTATTTCCGTATTGATAATCAGCAATATTCTATAAGGAGATTTAGGGATTTAGCTCTACTTAATTTTATATAGTTTTGAGAAAATTCATTAGTTCGTTCATTCTATTTGAAGCTTCTGAACGTCTCGGATGGAGCAGGAGCAGCGATTTAGTTCTGAACTCGCTTCCATGAAATTATCGCTAAAACAACATTAAATTTTAATAAATCAGATCTACCACACCATATAATAAACTATAGTACAGTAGGTGGACAACCAGACTGCTCATTACCATCGTGCCATCGTGCTCATCGCCGTGGAAACGCGGCAGCGGCCAAAATAAACCAGGAGCATTTCCAAATAATTCGGTACACAATATACACTCGGAGAAACTAAAATCACCACTGTTCATGGTTTCAGCAAACTGGGGAGGATCTTGGATCTTGCTTCAGGCCTCATCTTAAATTTGTGTAAATTTAAAATCTTCTGAATTCTAAAATTGACATTGTTACAGTTTGTAATCCCTGGAATGAGATTTTTTTTACCATAACATGTAGTGTTATTAATCACTCTACACTGTTTTTAATTACTCTACAATGTTTTAATTTTAGATTTTATTTATAAATAAACAAACCAAATAAAATTATTCCATGTGTATTTACCCTTTGTAAAATAGCATTCAAAATGATGGGTCGTGTATCGAGCGATTAAAAACAATACAAGGCACGTTATGATAAGGAACCTTTCTATCTGTTCCATTCCAGTGATAAAAAAACGGTAAAAATATTAATTTTGGAATCCACAGACGCTCAAACAGCAAAAGAACATGATAATTGTCACGCTCTCAGTGCCTTCGCGCTGATCAGGAACCTTTTGACATTTCCTTTCCCACGCTGTCAGACTCTCATCACGTGGTCATGCTTTCCCACGCTGTCATCGCTCCTCCCGGACCGCCCCGCCGGCACACCGGTTTCTCATCTGGCGCTGATTTCACCCAGCTTATAAGGAAGCGCAGCGCGCTGCCTCGCGCTGGATTATTGTGTGTTTTTTTGGCCATAGTTTTCTCGCGTTTCGGTTCATGACTTTTCACGTTGCCGACCTCGCTTGCTTCTCGTTTTTCCCCTCGCCTCCCGATTTGGATTATTGCCACGCTTGGATTTAACGGCTTTGAACTTTCGCTTTAGTTTCTCGACCACGGCTCAGCTTCACGTTTTTGCTCGACGCCCTCGCTGACTGATCACACGGCTTTGATCTCTTGCTCTCCTCCTCGACCACGGCTCAGCTTCACGTTTTGGCTCGACGCCCCCGCCGACTGATCACACGGCTCTGATCTCTCGCTCTCTACCTGCAACTGGGTCCACTTTCACAGTCCACGTTCTGCACCACGACAGAATAATCCAGCCAGCACTATGGACCCAGCAGGGTTAGACGGAATGCGACGGTCACTGGAGACCCAAAGTGTGCTCCTCGGAAAGAACCAGGAGGAACTCATCGCCACGAGACAAACTCTAGCTGACGTCATCTCCCAAGTACAACTGCTCCAAGTACCTACAGCTCAGACCTCACACTCCGGAACACCACAAGAGCCACGCCTACCAGCCCCTCCCACCTATGGGGGAGAACCAGGAACTTGCAGGTCCTTCCTCTGACAATGCTCACTGATTTTCGAGCTTCAAACCTCCTCCTTCTCATCAGAACGTTCCCGGGTGGCCTACATCATCACGCTACTAACTGATAGAGCCAGGGAGTGGAGTACAGCCCTCTGGGAGGCTCGCGACCCATGCTGCGAGAACTTCGACAACTTCTCCAAGGAGATGAGGAGGGTCTTTGATCGCTCATTCGCCGGCAGGGAGGCTGGAACAAGGTTATTAAGACTTCATCAGGGATCCCGCTCTGCTTACGACTATGCCATCGAGTTCCGCACCCTAGCCGCTTCTAGTGGATGGAATGACAGAGCCCTAGCGGATGTCTTTCTGGAAGGGCTATCAGAAGCTCTTAAGGATGAGCTCATCTCCCGTGAAACCCCCACGGACCTCCACGAACTCATGGATCTCGCCGGGCGGGTCGACTCACGTCTCCAGTTAAGACGGCACCCCAGAATAGGGCACGCGCCTCCTGCCCTGCAGCAAACCGATCAGGAGGAGACCATGCAGCTAGGCAGGACCCGCATCTCTGACGAGGAGAGACGCCGACGCCGCCTACAAGGGGCTTGTTTTTACTGTGGAGCTTCAGGACACAGGCTTAAAGACTGCTCATTAAAAGGGAGGCCCCCCCTAGTCAGACTGGGAACACTAGAAGGCTCCCCTCCTGATAGATTTCCACAATCACGTCTCCTACTTCCCGTAAACCTAATCATCGGTGGTCAGGCTCACCCAATTCAGGCACTAATTGACTCCGGCTCCGATCGAAATTTGATCAGCGCGAATACGGTGAGAGCATTAAAGATCCCTGGCTTACCACTAGACACTCCGCTCGCCGTTCAGGCCTTGGATGGGAGCCGGCTTCCACCCATCATACTTACAACCCCACCGTTAACCTTAAGAACGTCAGGGAACCACTCTGAGGAGATCTCCCTCTTCATTATGGAGAAATCACACGCCGCCTTGGTCCTCGGACTTCCCTGGCTAGCCCTCCATGGACCCCAGATCGATTGGAACAAGCAAGTCATCACGGGTTGGAGTCCCTCATGCTCCACGACATGCCTGCACTCAGCACTCCCTCCAACTCCTATCCTGGCCACGCCCCATGAAACCCCGGACATCTCCAGCGTACCCACCGAATACCATGATCTTGGGCAGGTCTTCAATAAGACCCGAGCCATGTCACTTCCGCCGCATCGACCATACGACTGTCCCATTGATCTTATCCCGGGCACCTCTCCTCCGAAAGGCAGACTTTACTCTCTGGCACACCAAGAAAGAGAGGCCATGAATAAGTATATCACAGATTCCCTCGCCGCCGGAATTATTCGTCCATCCTCCTCGCCCGCTGGGGCAGGATTTTTCTTCGTCAAGAAAAAAGACAAGTCCCTTCGTCCATGCATTGATTACAGAGGGCTTAACGAGATAACCGTCAGGAACCGCTACCCGTTACCTCTCATGGCCACCGCCTTCGAACTTCTCCAAGGGGCGGACATTTTCACCAAGCTCGACCTACGAAACGCTTATCACCTCGTCCGCATCCGGGAGGGCGACGAGTGGAAAACTGCCTTCAACACACCCACTGGGCATTACGAGTATCTGGTGGTTCCGTTCGGACTGACCAACGCCCCTGCCGTATTCCAGGCCCTCATTAATGACGTTCTCCGTGACTTCTTGAATTCCTTCGTGTTCGTGTATTTGGACGACATTTTGATTTTCTCTCGAGGCCTGGAGGAGCACCGGCACCACGTTCGCCAAGTTCTGCAGAGGCTCCTAGAGAACAATCTCTTTGTTAAAGCCGAGAAATGTGAGTTCCATACAACTTCCACAACGTTCCTAGGGTTTGTCATCTCTCCCTCCAGACTGGAGATGGAGCCCGCCAAGGTCCAGGCCGTCTCCAACTGGCCCACGCCAGCCTCTCGACGTGACCTCCAACGGTTCCTGGGGTTCGCGAACTTCTATCGCCGCTTCATCCGGGGTTACAGTTCTGTCGCCGCCCCCCTCACCTCCCTGACTTCCCCCAAGACACAGTTCTGCTGGAACAACGAGGCAGACAAGGCCTTCGCGGACCTCAAGAAGCGGTTCACCTCAGCCCCCATACTCACCATACCCGATCCATCTCGCCAGTTTGTGGTAGAAGTGGACGCCTCCAACACTGGCGTTGGGGGAATTCTCTCCCAAAGATCCCCGCGAGACAACAAGCTGCACCCCTGCTCATTCTACTCCCGCCGTCTATCTCCAGCTGAGAGGAATTATGACGTAGGCGACCGAGAGCTCCTGGCCATCAAGTTAGCACTAGAGGAGTGGAGACATTGGCTGGAGGGGACCGAGCTTCCCTTCATAGTGTGGACCGATCACAGGAACTTAGAGCACCTGCGCACCGCCAAAAGACTCAATGCCCGCCAAGCTCGGTGGTCGCTGTTCTTCTCAAGATTCAATTTCACCCTGTCCTACCGCCCAGGTTCTAAGAACACTAAGCCTGATGCCCTCTCACGTCAGTTCTCCCTCCCACAAGATCCCACACCATGCCAACCCATTCTACCATCTCGTTGTCTCGTTGCCGCCTTAGAGCTAGACATCGAGACCAAAGTCAAGCAGGCATTGACTCAGGAGCCCGGCCCAAGCAATGTCCCCCCAGATCGCCTCTTTGTTCCCCCCCGGTCTGCGCCCGCAGGTCCTGGAGTGGGGTCATGGATCCAAGCTGTCCTGTCACCCAGGCTCTGCCCGAACGCTCTTTATCATACAACAGCGTTTCTGGTGGTCCACGATGGGGAGGGATGTCTCCAGCTTTGTGGCAGCCTGCGACATCTGCACCCGCTGCAAACCCAACAACCGTCCTCCGGCTGGCCTCCTCAGACCCTTACCCATACCTCACCGTCCCTGGTCGCATATTTCGCTGGACTTTGTAACAGGGCTACCCTCATCTGACGGAAACACTTGCATCCTGACCATTGTTGACCGCTTCTCCAAGTCCGTCCACCTAGTCCCGCTCCCCAAGCTCCTGTCCGCCAAAGAGACCGCAGAGCAATTGATATTTCATGTTTTTCGTCTTCACGGCCTCCCCACCGACATAGTTTCAGACCGTGGCCCTCAATTCACCTCACGCTTCTGGGGGGCCTTTTGTAAACTCATCGGAGCCTCTCCTAGCCTATCTTCTGGTTTTCATCCCCAATCCAACGGCCAAACTGAACGAAAGAACCAAGCAATGGAAGTCTCCCTCCGGTGTATGACTACTCGTGATGCCACCACCTGGAGTAAGTTTCTCCCGTGGGTCGAGTACGCTCACAACTCCCTGCCATCTGCCTCAACGGGCCTCTCTCCGTTCCAGTGCTGCCTGGGCTACCAACCACCACTGTTCCCCACTCAAGAGGAGGAGGTAGAGGTCCCCTCGGCACAACACTTTATCCGCCGCTGCAAAAGTACATGGTTACGAGCCAGACGATCCCTGCTGCAAGCATCCCGCTTATACAAGAGACAGGCGGACCGTCATCGCTCCAAGACTCCCAGGTATCACATAGGAGACAGAGTCATGCTCGCCACCAGAGATATTCCCCTAAAGACACTTTCCCGCAAGCTCTCTCCCCATTTCATCGGACCCTTCACAATAACCAGGATAATCAACCCGTGCGCTGTCCGTCTCCTACTCCCATCGTCTATGCGACGCATCCACCCCACCTTCCATGTTCAAATTCAAATTTTATTAGTCACATACACAATCATACACAGTATAATATGCAGTGAAATGCTTTTATACGACCGCCAGTGACCTTAAAAAAAAAGAAAATAATAAAATAAAATCTTGTACGTAAAATAAATAATCAATAAAAAGGAAATACTAAGAAATAATTTTAACTAGTAAAATTTGTAAAATTAACTGTGTCCCAGCTACGACGCATTGTAAACTGTTCTCTAAGTCAACCCACCCACCCTCATCCTCCTCCCCGTATCATCGATGGCAGTGAGGCGTACACAGTCAGAAAACTCCTGAAGGCCCGCCGGCGAGGCAGAGGAATCCAGTTTTTGGTGGATTGGGAGGGCTACGGCCCTGAGGAGAGAAGCTGGATTCCAGCCAGATTCATCCTCGACCGAACCCTGATCACGGACTTCTACAGACGCTGCCCCAACGCACCCCGCGTAACGCCTGGAGGCGTTCGTTAGAGGAGGGGTACTGTCACGCTCTCAGTGCCTTCGCGCTGATCAGGAACCTTTTGACATTTCCTTTCCCACGCTGTCAGACTCTCATCACGTGGTCATGCTTTCCCACGCTGTCATCGCTCCTCCCGGACCGCCCCGCCGGCACACCGGTTTCTCATCTGGCGCTGATTTCACCCAGCTTATAAGGAAGCGCAGCGCGCTGCCTCGCGCTGGATTATTGTGTGTTTTTTTGGCCATAGTTTTCTCGCGTTTCGGTTCATGACTTTTCACGTTGCCGACCTCGCTTGCTTCTCGTTTTTCCCCTCGCCTCCCGATTTGGATTATTGCCACGCTTGGATTTAACGGCTTTGAACTTTCGCTTTCGTTTCTCGACCACGGCTCAGCTTCACGTTTCTGCTCGACGCCCTCGCTGACTGATCACACGGCTTTGATCTCTTGCTCTCCTCCTCGACCACGGCTCAGCTTCACGTTTTGGCTCGACGCCCCCGCCGACTGATCACACGGCTCTGATCCCTCGCTCTCTACCTGCAACTGGGTCCACTTTCACAGTCCACGTTCTGCACCACGACAATAATAATAATCAAAATAATATTATTCTTTTTGCTGTTTATGTCCACCATTTAATAATGATTTAATTATCAATAATTAAAGCTGCTCACATCACGCGCTTTCACTTTAAACTTTTATTTTTTTTAACTTTTGCAGTGTTTAATCAGCAAGTATATGTCGCCTTTCTTTATGATTAATAAATATTCTGACTGAAACAAATCTGCTCGTGTCGGCTCATATCGGGAGCATTTTTGATGAAAGAGGAGAGTAGAAGGGGAAAACTGAAAGTGTGTACAAACAACAGCACAATGCATGTGTGTGAATGGCTGAAATGTGGTTGTGAATAAACCTTTTAATGAATTTAAAATGTTTGCGTGATCCCGCAGCGCTTGTGCGCTCTTTAACTTTGCCGAGTTTTGATCTAAAGTCAGATGAACGCGCGCGCCGATATGAGAGATTACTGTAGATATCTCTTTCAGCAAACACATATTATAGGTGTTAAATAAGCGCTGTCTATGCAGCGCTGGGAGAAACGCACGCCGATGTGAGCCGCTGTATTTCAGTCATGATATACAGTACTAACTCTACCTCTCACGGGCGAGTCTCCACACAGCAGACCAAATCGTCATTAGCGCGTCCCTAGCAAGGAGCATTTACTTACATCTAAACTGAGTCATTTACATAAATCACTGATCACATTTAAACAATTTATTCATACAGATGTACATGTTTTATAGGTTTGTTACTGAAGAACTGTGGCAGCGGGCACACCTAAAAATAAATGCAGGATTATTTTTTTTAATAGTTTTATATAAATAAAAATGCTTTTATAAATGTGGGCTACTGTTATCTACTTCAAATATTTGTTAAAACAGCCAGGAAACTCACTCTGACCATTTTAATAATTCATTGATAAATTAGTGATTCCTTTGGTTTCGGCTGTGCTGCTGAAGGTGATCATGTCATCTCGTCGTCTCCGCAGCAGTGAGCGCGCCTATAATTCACTTCTCATACGAATTACATAATCTAATAATTTTTTTTTCAGTTTATATTAAAGCAGATATTTCGCTTTCTATAAGTATATATTTTTCACGTCTGTGAGGCGAGTATACATGGAGTTTGGGTTCATTTTCTGACGCGCTCAAGTTCACCAAAATCAATACAGAACCCCGTTTACTTTATTTATTTAACAAAATCATAAAGTTTTTTCGTCATTGTGAGTGCACCTAAATAAAAGTAGAGTCTTATAAAAGCTACAAATTTAAAGAACACAAAATATAAGATGACACAAGACACGTGTAGCTTTTCTAATTACACATAATAAAAAGGTTCAGTGTGTTAACGTTTACGTTGCTTAAATTCGAAAAAAAAAACTGAATTAAATTTTAATTATAAATTTGTACTGTAATGTTACTACTGTGATTATGAATTCGTTTATTTACAATGTTTCACTTTATTTTATCTGCAACCATGTGCAGCTGTGGACGACCTGCGCCTCATTAAGCCTGGAGAGAACGAACTGATGCCTGAGACGTCAGTCTATAGTTATATAGCGCCCCTCAGCGGTAAATCCAGCAAACACACAAACCCGAATGCTATCGCCGTAGGCCGTGACGGTAGAAGTCACATACTGCTTGTGCACCCACTGTATGTCATAACCGAAGCAAACACCACGATTATGCCTCATTTCGTTCAGTGTTGCTAGGCAACGGACCACGCGCCTAATCGGCAGGAACATGGTTCACTTTTCAGTTCACCTCTGAGAAAAAAAAAGCTGTATTTTGTTTGCTAACATTTAGAATTTTTATAACAGTATAACAGCGCACACACACACACCTCCCCTTTTTTAGTTACAAGCACAGCGATGAGTCCATGTCCGCTGAATTTGACAGACTGAAGACAAATTACTGTTGTCTGACAGACCCCTATGTAAAGCCTACAGTAAATGCCTAAGTAAATGAATATAGTCAAATTTACCTCGTGTTTTCTACTATAAGATTATCATAAACCAAATCTAAGCTAAGCGTTACATTTTTAAGTTCTTGTCCTGTTGACCGGAATCCACTATAGTACAAGCCTATAGTAAATTTGACTATATCCATCTACTTAGAGCTGTTCATTTACAATAAAAAAAATTACAAAAAAACCTAAATATAAAAAACATAATATGATCTGTTCTATAGCCCATTTTTTTTTATTGTAAATGAACAGTTCTCTCTCTATATATAAATGTATACACTGAATATAGTTACAGTGTGAGTTGAGAATTAGAACATCCAGCTAAGATAAATGTTACGTTGTTGAAACAAATAAATAAATGAGTAACACCTCCCATAGCCCATTGTTAGTTTATGTTTATGTTAGAAGATGTTGTGGAGTTTGCCAGGATCATGTGCAGAGGCTTCTAACTTTTCTCTGTAGAAAAGTAGTTTTGGCAGAAGTCACGTCACATGAGAATTTGGAGAGAAGAGTCTGGTAAGAGATGAGGTCTGCATCAAGCTACGATTTCTTCCAATTTCTCTCTGCAGTTCATAATTCTCTCATGTTGTTGCGTAGTACAGAGGGAGCCAAGATTTCATAGTAAACATGCCCATTCAAGCCCTATTTATTCATTTACCTGGTGCCACCATGAGATGGCGCTTCGTTCTCAAGAACATGTTAAAACAAGCCAGCAATTTAGCGGCACTGATTTTAACAACCCACCCCTACTACTGCCAAACTGACGCAATCAAACTGCACTACAGAGATAAAGATAGCGGCTTAATGGTTTATTCGCGGTAAGTGCTGTTTTATTTTATAAAATTTGTTTGGGGTAGTTTACAGTTTATTTCCCAGTTTATTTTTTTATTGGCCATTTTGAAAATCACTGGCAGCACCAGCAGGGGTCAGATGTGACTTTAAATAACTTAATGATATGTGTGCGGTCATTTTATTCCACAAGTTTTGAGGCGTATCTTTGTTTGATTATTTACTCACAACACGGAAGTCCAATGATCTTTGTCTCTCGTTTTATTTTTCCAGCATCAAAGATTCAACACTTCGTACAGTTGTCTTGAGTACATCCACTGTAGTTACAACAACCCAATCGCTGTATCTGTAGGTCACAATCTACATCACATTTACAACAGTATGTTTGCTGTATCTTTTAGCTTACATTTTCTTACGTTGGATCGCCTTTTCTTACGGTCAAAAAGCTTGTGTTCTCCACAAGTTCCGCATCTAAACTGCCCTTTTTTACAGTGACATAGTTATGCAAATACGTGTAACAGTGGAATGACATCACACACATTACACACAATAAGGTTGTCATACAGTAAATGGATGCTTAACTAATAGCTTAATGCTAAATGAATAACTTAATAACTTAATGCTTAACTGATAAACTTGGTGCTTAGTGCACAAACAACAAAATACAATAAAATGAAATAAAATAAATAAAATAAACACAACAACAAATTCATAAAGTATAATATGGCTCTTACAATATGTTTACCAAGACTGGAGTTAACATTACAGCTTTGTCAGTGTCATAAACTCACAATGTCACTCCACTTTTCCTCCAAAAGATTCCAAAAATGTTGAAAATACTATTAATGTCCCTATTACAAAAGCTGCACTACCCGATGAAGAGTGTTTGTGCTCTCTGAAAATACCTTCAGAATCTGACCACGTGTTGTCTGGATAAATTCAGCATTTATTTATTCTTTGGTTAAGAGCTGAGACTACACTTAAAAAAGTAAACATCGCTGTCATTCGTTTAATGTGTTTTTTTCTCATTCCATTAGTTAAAAAAGTATTAATTTGCTCTTTTAAACTAAGGTGTCTAATTTATGCGTATGGGTGAATCTTTTTTTTTACTTTAGTATAATCCTACTGACAGCAGGGAACGAAAGTGAAATATTTCATTTTGATCAAGGCACTTTTATTAGGCTGAGTGTGATTTGCGCATGCGCAGTCTTTAAACCGTAGTTTTGCTAGTATAATTTTATTTCCTCCTCAAACCGGAGCATGACATTGAAACAAGTAAGGAAAGATATCAGAACCTGCATTTCAGTTACTGTTAGTTAAAGCCCCTGGTTAAACTTAAATGTAATCCATTCACTCAAAGGACATTTCTGCTTCAAACCAAAAGTTTGCCGTGTCACATGACCTCATGACGTAGCATTATCACGGACTGAATCACATTCTGCTGGCGGCCATAGTTTTTCAAAGAAAACTCCTTTAAACCAGGTAAGAAAGCAAACTCATGTAATTTCTATGTTAAATGTATCTCTTCTATGAGCAAATTCATGATTTATGTAAGGAACAACTACTTTGTAGATTGAGTTTTGTGTTTGCTACTGTAGCTAAAAACACCTATATTACCTACATTAGCATTAGCTAACTAACGCGGTTATTTTCAAAAACACCGGAGTTTCTATGCTAAGTCGGCTGTGCTGAACAACATTTTTTTTTTATTAAGTTTTTAATTAATTTTAATTAAGTACCGTTGGTTAATGATGTAAAAATTTTAAGAAAAGGGCCCTAAACATAGAACAAGCCAATTTGGAGTGAGTGCTGTTTGTAGTGTACTTACAGTTATGTTTAAAACCTTCTGGACTTGCTAATGTGTATGTAATGCAATATCACTAAACTATTTTCCCTCGTATGAAATGGGGCATTAGCACATGTTCCTGACATACTGGTGACACTTTATGACACGTTTTTAACGTTATCAGTATATAAATATTGGCATAAATTTGACATGTTGATTTAACATTACTTCAAGTTAGGGCTGGGAGATATGGCTGAAAACTGTATCACGATATCAGTGTTTCATATCGGTCGATATCGCTAATTATTGATATTTTTTATGACCCATTTAAAATAAGGACCAGGAGAAGAATATATTATATTTAAACATTTTATTTTAATCTTAATCTTCCTATGATCATAGTCCCATCAGTTATTAAGACAGAAATGTCAACAACCATGGAAAAATCTAATAATTTAAATATAAAGCCAGGGGTTGCTCAGTGGTTAAGGCATTGGTCTATGGTTCGGAAGATCTGAGGTTCAAACCCACAACCACCAAGTTGCCACTGTTGGGCCCTTGAGCAAGGCCCTTAACCCTCAAATGCTCAGATGTGTAATGAGATAAAAAAAAAGTAAGTCGCTCTGGATAAGAGCATCTGCCAAATGCCAAAATGTAAACATAAGTCTAAAGTCACAATGAACACTTAACAATTATCTCTTAACATGTACAGTAAGGTACAAAATTGAAAGAAAATGTAAGAAATGCTTAATAAAGTGTAATAAAATAGTGCAATGTGTTTATTATATCAGAGGCCTTTAGAGAAAACAACAACAAAAATATATTGTAATATATTTGAGTTTGATGTTAATTCACTGGCGGGCCACCAGGGGGCAATACCGCGCTGTATACTATATGTGTCGTGTGCACTGAATTCAGTAAAAGAAGAATACCGTTCCCTAGCAAGGCTACACTCGATGCTGCGTGAAAACGCTATGGGAACCAGTTTGTCGCGTTGCCGGTCGTTGAAGCATGCTATGAAAACACGCCAAAGTTTTTGGCTATATATAACCTCAACAGGTGACGTCATCTGATTAGATGTAGGTGGAGGTTATAAAAACAGGTGAGCCGGCAACGACCTCAGATCATTTGTCTTCAGAGCCTAGTTGTGAAGCGTGCTTGTGATAAACCAGCAAAATAAGAAGGTGTTTAACTCACCGATTTGACGAGTTTAATCCCTCCGTGTGTGATAATCCATATCGGAGTGCGATCTCTACACTGCTTCGACTAGTGCTGCGCGCGCCGCGCATTCCGTGAGAAGCTGCGAGCCGCCGCGCGTTCCTGGCTTAAAACTCGTGCATCTGACAGAGCTGCGGCAGACGGAGGTAAGAAAACTCCTTTCTTCCGCGTTGTCATCACGAGGATTCCTCTCTTTTTTACCGGAGATGAAAATAGCCTTAAGCGCTAAAACAAGCAGTAGACGGCAGCTTCTGTCGGGTGGCCGGGGGGCGGAGCCTCAATGACGCTCTCTCTCCCCCCCCACCCCCTCTCAGCTCTCTTCATATGAGTTAACCCTTTCAT
Source organism: Channallabes apus (assembly GCA_030522415.1). Lineage (NCBI taxonomy): Eukaryota > Metazoa > Chordata > Actinopteri > Siluriformes > Clariidae > Channallabes > Channallabes apus. The sequence continues at coordinate 30,959,387 of CM060108.1, read as the reverse complement.
GGAGTAGGCTGTATTCATGCTGTGTTTTTCATGCCATCGACTTATTTGTTTATTTAAATATAGTCGATATGGAAACGCGGGATTGTATGATGACGCCCAGATAGCAGAGACGCTTCACAGGCTATCTCTCTCCTGGGACATCATCCTCCCTGGTAAGCTTATACTTCCTTTCTAGCTGTGTAGACTTTTATCTGCCCTAGAGGGAAAAGCTTTTCAGGCAGTGGGTCAGCTTGGTGCTGCACTGCACACAGGAGGTCAGACTGATTTAAAATATATATATATATATATATATATATAATATATATATATATATATATATATATATATATATATATATACATATGTGTGTATAAAATAAAATAAATGGGGGTGGCCCCCCCAATAGGGAAAGGCACCCAGAATTCCTTTTTAACGAATATGTGTTCTCCCTGGCACCCCCAGGAGGTCGGTGTTTTGCTCCGCCACCACTGGTGTTCGGGCAACTCCAGTCTCCAATAGGCTGTTAGTTCTTCGGTTTTTCCTGCCATGCTTCAGGATGCCGAACATCTAACATCCTTCCCCCCGTTTAACCAAGCTGCCGAAACTTTTGCCCTTTTATGAGAAACTGGCAGCGTGGAAGCTACTGCCAAGTATATCTCCTTGGGTACTAAGCACTGGAGAGAGGAACTACAGGATTCAGTTCTCACTTCACCTTCTGTGTTTTCAATGGCGTGGCCTCCACTTCCATGAAACCAGAAAGTGCGCATCTGCTGACAGGCTGCCGGGGAAGGGGGCCATGGAACATGTTCCCCCACCAGACAGTGAGTCAGGCTACTACAGTCGGTATTCTTGGTTCCCAAGAGGAACGGGGGCTGCGTCCAATATTTCAGATTCTGCGGGCTCTCCCGCTACCTGAAAATCAATGAATACAGCTCAGTTCTTGACTGTAAAGGTGATTGCTCTCAACCCTACCAAGCGATTGTTTCTGACAATTGATTTAAGGACGCTTACTTTCATACAGAAACATTGCCACAACACAGGGAGATCCTGAGGTTCGCTTTCGGGGGCGAAGCTTACCAGTATTGGGTCCTTCCATTGGTCTAGCTCACCTGCACACATACAAAATGCACGGATTTAGCCCTGGCTCTTACGGGAGTCCCAGGGCATCCGGTGGCTAGTGCTTCGACATCAGCATGTCGTCCTAGCTCATCTCTGTTCTCAGGACTGGGACCCAACGCCACGAAAGCGTGCTCTTTCCTGTGCAGAGGACAACACATTGGGTGCTATATGGGATTCCGTCGTAAGCGGGCACAGCTGTCTCCCGCTCGTATCGAACCCATTCTCAACCCCCTCAAGGAAAACAAGCTAGACCAGAAAGTGACCATCACTTTCAGACATCCTAGCTCTCATGGCAGCTGTATCCACGGTGACACCTTTGGACCTTCTGCACATGAGAGCATTCTAAGTTGTGGCTAAGAACCAGGGGATATCACTAGGGCCAATCCCCAATATGGGTTACGCGCCAGGTGCTTCGTACCCTTTCTACGTGGTTCAGACCCCGGTCTCTACTCTGGGTCCCACTCTAAGTTCATCTTGTCGTCGCTGAGGCTAAGGACAGATGCTTCCCTCATAGGCTGGGGTGCGGTCTCTGATGACTGTCCAGCCCAAGGGAGCTGGAGTGGCTATCTTCTCGCATGGCACAGCAATTGCCTCGAATTGATGGCTCTATTTCTGGCCCTAAAGCACTTCCTCCAGCAGTTGAGAGGCTGCCATGTCCTAGTGCGGGGGACAACACTATGGCAGTCTCATATATTATTGCCAGGGCGGACTGTGCTCGCGCCGCTAACAGCTAGTGCACCAGGTTCCTGTCCCTCAGAGCAATTTACATTCCAGCATGGATGCGAGAGCAGTAGTACTGTCCAGTCTATCTCTGACACACGGGGAATGGTAACCCCACTCCGAAGTAGTCAGGGAGAGATTTTCATGTAGCAAGGCGGACCTCTTGCCTTCTAAGATTTGCTTCGCCTTTTACTGCTCTTCAGATTTACGTCCACCGCATCAGCTAGTGGCGTAGGTCAGAGCAGCTTCTACATGTTTTGGATGAGAGATGCTATTGCCCTCTCCTATGAGGCGTGTGGGTTCACTTCGCCTCTGGGAATCAGGGCTCTTTCAACCCTGGGGATTGCCTCATCTATTGCATTAGCAAGAGGAATTCCCCTGCAGCAAGTATATGCTAAGCAGGTAAACCCAGTCCACTGCCGAATTGTTTCAGTGCTGGAGTTTCCCTCCTCGGGTCTGTGCCCTAGTACTCTCAGGACGTACGTGACTGCATCCTCTCTCAACTATCTTCAGAAAGCTCCATAAACCCAACAGGCACCCTATTGCTCTTGAAGCCTTCTGTCCTCCGCGCTTACAGCTTCGGAGCAGGAGAGACTTCACTTGCTGTGTCCAGCTTGTGCTCTTCAGATCTACGTCCACCGCATCAGCTAGTGGCGTAGGTCAGAGCAGTTTCTACATGTTCTGGATGAGACATGCTATTGCCCTCTCCTATGAGGCGCATGGCCTCACTTCGCCTCTAGGAATCAGGGCTCTTTCAGCCAAAGGGATTGCCTCATCTATTGCACTAGCAAGAGGAATTCCCCTGCAGCAAGTATATGCTAAGCAGGTAAACCCAGTCCACTGCCGAATTGTTTCAGTGCTGGAGTTTCCCTCCTCGGGTCTGTGCCCTAGTACTCTCAGGACGTACGTGACTGCATCCTCTCTCAACTATCTTCAGAAAGCTCCATAAACCCAACAGGCACCCTATTGCTCTTGAAGCCTTCTGTCCTCCGCGCTTACAGCTTCGGAGCAGGAGAGACTTCACTTGCTGTGTCCAGCTTGTGCTCTTCAGATCTACGTCCACCGCATCAGCTAGTGGCGTAGGTCAGAGCAGTTTCTACATGTTCTGGATGAGACATGCTATTGCCCTCTCCTATGAGGCGCATGGCCTCACTTCGCCTCTAGGAATCAGGGCTCTTTCAGCCAAAGGGATTGCCTCATCTATTGCACTAGCAAGAGGTATTCCCCTGCAGCAAGTGTCTGCTAAGCAGGTAAACCCAGTCCACTGCCGAATTGTTTCAGTGCTGGAGTTTCCCTCCTCGCAACAGGCACCCTATTGCTCTTGAAGCCTTCTGTCCTCCGCGCTTACAGCTTCGGAGCAGGAGAGACTTCACTTGCTGTGTCCAGCTTGTGCTCTTCAGATCTACGTCCACCGCATCAGCTAGTGGCGTAGGTCAGAGCAGTTTCTACATGTGCTGGATGAGACATGCTATTGCCCTCTCCTATGAGGCGCGTGGCCTCACTTCGCCTCTAGGAATCAGGGCTCTTTCAGCCAAAGGGATTGCCTCATCTATTGCACTAGCAAGAGGTATTCCCCTGCAGCAAGTGTCTGCTAAGCAGGTAAACCCAGTCCACTGCCGAATTGTTTCAGTGCTGGAGTTTCCGTCCTCGGGTCTATGCCCTAGCACTTTCAGGACGTGCGTAACTGCATCCTCTCTCAACTATCTTCCAAAAGCTAAACTATAAACCCAACAGGCACCCTATTGCTTTTGAAGCCTTCTGTCCTCCGCGCTTACAGCTTCGGAGCAGGAGAAATTTCACTTGCTGTGTCCAGCTTGTGCTCTTCAGATCTACGTCCACCGCATCAGCTAGTGGCGTAGGTCAGAGCAACTTCTTCATGCTCTGGATGAGAGATGCTATTGCCCTCTCCTATGAGGCGCGTGGGCTCTCTTCGCCTCTAGGAATCAGGGCTCATTCAACCAGGGGATCGCCTCAGCTATTGGATTAGCAAGAGGTATTCCCTTGCAACAAGTGTGTGCCAAGCAGGTAGACCCAGTCCACTGCCAAAATGTTTCAGTGCTGGAGCTTCTGCAGTAAAAGCTTGTCCTTGGGCTTTTGCCCTAGTACCCTCAGGATTTTCTTAGCTGCATTGTTTGAAGCCTTCTGTTCTCCGCCTTTTACAGCTTCGGAGCAGGAGAAACTTCACTTACTATCCAGTATGTGCTCTTCAGATTCACGTCCACCGCATCAGCTAGTGGCGTAAGTCAGAGCGCCACTATACTGGGTGAGAGGTGCATATTGCCCTCTCCTATGAGGCGCGTGGGTTCACTTCGCCTCTGGGAAGCAGGGCTCACCCAACCAGGGTGATCATCCCAGTCTCACCAGCAGGAGGTATCCCCTGCAGTAATTGTGTGGCGCGAAGGGTTGGTTCCTCCCCGCACACATTTCTTACATTTATAAATCTGGATGTTCATGCTACTCCGGGCTCACTGCCCCCGAGTTAGCTGCCCAGGCATAGCTCTGAGACATTCTTGGCTTTGTGCGCACACGCTACACAACCTTGGGGTCCAGACACCTGTAGTGCGGCAGCGTTGGTATTCTCGTTCCCATAGCGTTTTCACGCAGCATCGAGTGTAGCCTTGCTAGGGAACGTCTCGGGTTACATTTCTGTAACCCTGTTCCCTGAAAGGCGGGAACGAGATGCTGCGTCGCAATGCCGCACTACCACGTGACCGGACGGCTGTTCAGACAAATTAATCTGAGGTCGTTGCCGGCTCACCTGTTTTTATAACCTCCACCTACATCTAATCAGATGACGTCACCTGTTGAGGTTATATATAGCCAAAAACTTTGGCATGTTTTCACAGCATGCTTCAACGACCGGCAACGCGACAAACTGGTTCCCATAGCGTTTTCACGCAGCATCTTGTTCCCGCCTTTCAGGGAACAGGGTTACAGAAATGTAACCCGAGACGTTTTTCTCCATGCCTCCGTTTGTCTTACACAAAAAGCAAGTAATATGATAGATTGTTAGTTGTGCATATTGATGCAAACATAACAATTGTCATACCAAAGTATAAACTACCCATCAATGTGGCTAGTGAGACTAAAGTTATTACCCGCCACAGCCTAATTTTACCCGCATTTGGCGGGTGCCAATGTCAACGCCATCATGTCTCCGTTTATGCTTCCTGAATCGCGACTGTACTACTTCCGGGTCCTAGAGCCGATCGCGGAGCGAGTGCGCATGACGGCAACCAAACTAGCTTTGCGACCTCTGTTTTCTTCTGACAAATAATAAAAAATATTGACGTTCTATCGAACACATTTTTTATTGATATCGATCACGTGTCTATCGCGAAACATTTCGTTATCGTTTTATCGCCCAGGCCTACTTCAAGTACATTTTAGCCATTACTATGTCATGAAATAACTTTAAAAGTAAACATGAAATCTTTATGCACTTTTGTGTTTACAGGTCTGTTAGCTTTTCTGAAAGGGCATTATTTTACCCATCCTGCTTTCTATACTTTCTATACATACTGTAATTAAGATTTGCTAACATAAGAACTTGAGCCAGTCCAATTTTTGTTTTTACCTTTTTTTTTTTTTTTTAAGATCAGTAATGGGTTTCTGAGAATTATAACTGCTCCACTTCAAGCAAGATTGCTGGTTTCCTTGGACAAGCAACACTACAAACTAATTGTGATCATTAAGGGAGGAACCGTCAGAGAGAAGACCAGAGATATAATCTTCATCTTCGAGTTGTATGTATGTACTCGCTCAAAAAAGCAGAAATTAGCTTGGTGTCAAGTGTATTGGGCAGTGGTGGCTCAATCGGTTAAGGCTGTGGGTTTCTGGGTTACTGATCGGAAGGTCGGGGGTTCGAACCCCAGCATCGGCAAGTTGCCACTGTTGAGCCCTTGAGCAAGGCCCTTAACCCTATCTGCTCCAGGGGCGCTGTACGCTGGCTGACCCTGCGCTCTGACCCCAGTTTCCTAATTGGGATATGCGAAGAAGAAATTTCGCTGTGCTGTAAAAAAAAAGTACATGTGACAATAATTGAATATTCTTCTTCTTCTCTTCTTCTTCTTCTAATATTGTGAATAGAAGCCACAGGACCTGAGCAAGGCATCCAAATCAAGTTGGCCGTGATGCACTGAATTAAAACATAACTAGCAGAATAAAAGATTTTAGTTTAACTTGTTCACAGGTTAATGTATGCTGTCTGAATACAGGTTTCAATGTCTGCCATGTTCATTTTATCACGCTTTACAAGCCTAACATAATCAACAATACTATGTTTGTTTTTATATCCCTAGAGCCTGGAGGTGAATGTATGAAGAGAGTATCTCCTGAAATGTCTTATGGTGTATTTGAGTGGAAGATGTGGACCAACTGATTAAGCACTGGTAAGCATTTGTTCATAAGGCATTTCAACCTTAGAACTGAAAAATGTTACTGAATTGATAACTTAGCCTTGTTTAAAGGTCCAGGTGGCAGCTTGGTGGTTCTGGGGTTTGAACTACCTCTGCCCCTTCATATTCACAAATAGGAGGTCATTGGCATTATCAGCTGCAGCCTACAACCTTTACAACATTTTTTTTTAAATCATAGTATGTATTAACATTAGTTACATACATTCTCCTAAACCTTGTGGAAAGAATTCACAGAAGAGCTGAAGCTGTTATAGCTGCAAAAGACCAACATCATATTAAACCCTATGAATTAAGAAGGGGATGTTACTCAAGTTTATATTAATACTTAAAATGATAAACTTTATCATTAATACATAATGTGTGTGTATATGTATGTCAGTTGTTTTGGCCTATTCATTCAAATAATTACATTTATCATGATGCTCCATAATCCTAGGTGTTTTTTTGGCACTCATAGGGAGCATTAAGTGATTTTACATGCATACATCAGACACTGTTTTGCCAAATAGAGCAACTTGTCTAACAAATGTCCTTTCTTTTATTAGGTTGTTCAGAAAGATGAAGCTCAGGCAGAACTTGAGAGGTGCACGATGGCCCTGTTTGTCCTCAGGTAGGAAGAGGACTGTCTTCGGCCTCCACAGGAAATTGGGATTGTGACTTATTGAGTTTCCATCAGTCGCAAATGAATGTTCCATGTTGTTTTGCCTCATGTTTGGAAACTAGCAGCATCACTGTGCTGAAAAACTGGAGAGTGATGGTATTTGTACTGAAATGTTTTTCAGACCAAGAAATGGGCAGGACCCTCCCCACCCACGGTTGAAAGTTATGGAACTGATCATTCTTATTGAAATAGTGCTCTACCTTTTATTATTTTTGATTACTCATTTTACTTTGACCATTTTGAAAAGGACACCTCTGCTGATTTTGTTTTAGGAACATTTTCTAATTTTCTTTTCAGTCCAATTAATAAATGTATGTTGCAAAGTTGAGTGTTACTATTTGTAATTTATTTTAGTCGCAGAATATTTAGTTTGGTTCTTCTTCAGCAGGTTTGACAAGGACAAAATGTACCCATTGCAAAATTACATTTGTGGATAAATGCAGACATCTTTTTTTTCCCTCTCAATTTCAAATACAGTTAGCAGTGTTGAATGACTGTTGGTGTTTATACATTTTCAAAAAAAATCTTAATGTTTACATTTTGGATGAAAATATGTTCATTCCACAATAAATAATGTTTATTTAAAGAAATGTGTTTTGAGTGTAAATCAATATTTAGCGTGGGCGGGATTACTCACGTGTCGTTTAGTCACGGCGCCGCTACTGCCGTGACGTCATCGTAAACGCGCCACAAACAAACACACAACAATGGAGCATATCGACGGCATGGTGTTCTTCATTCTCGGCATGTGGATGTTTTTAACAGCGAGACGAAGGAGTTTGTTTCAAAAGTGGCCGACGGTTAATACAAAAAGGTGCGTGCAATCCTTCTCTGGCTGTTCTAAATATAGCGGTTCTGTTGTGTCTCGTGTCACAAGTAATGTTACGCAGTAATGCAGATTTTCTCCGGCTAATCAGTGACCAGCAGAGTTTACACATCACGTTTTGGTAACGGTTCGGCGCGCTTGGAACCTCGGCTGAGGTGGTACTAAAAAAAGGACCAGGTACCATGTACTGTTCCCAGTGGAAAACCCCCCAAAAGTGAGTAGAACTGAACCGTGTTGTGCCGTACTATGCAGTGGAAAAGCGCCATTAGTTTAAAAAATGCTTTGGGTTTTAAGAACGTCATTAAAAGACAAACGTAGGAGGAGTGGAATGTGAGACACCTCAATGGAGAATGTATTGACTCCGCCCACTACTGACTGTTAGATGGTACTAAGACATGTTTGTGTTAAAGACAGCTCAGGCAAACCTGACGAATGCAGGAGCACACACACACACACACACACACACACACACACCTGTGGCACTTTAACCGTTACTGCATCAACGTTGTCTTGTAAATAGCTGATTAAACCTATGAACACAGCTGTTCAAAAGAAATACTAAACAGACACATGGTCTATTTTGTCCACAAGTGAAATACATCAATACGTTAGTAATTTACACCACGATAACATTAGTGCAGAAGGATCTGAAGAGACTTGTCTCTATTACATCATGACTTTGAGATGTCCACAGTATATTCGAACCATAGACAGTGTTTATTTTGCTGAACATTAAACAACAGCCATGTCCAATAAATTCATTAATTCATTCATTTTCTATACCGCTTAATCCTGTGTTCAGGGTCGCGGGGGGCCTTGAGCCTATCCCAGGAGACTTCGGGCACTAGGCGGGGTACACCCTGGACAGGGTGCCAATCCATCGCAGGACACACACACATACACACACCCAATCACACACTATGGGCAATTTAGGAACGCCAATTAGCCTAACCTGCATATCTTTGGACTGTGGGAGGAAACCGGAGTACCCGGAGGAAACCCACCAAGCACGGGGGGAACATGCAAACTCCATGCACACAGAGACGGGAATCGAACCTGGCCGGGGAATCGAACCCAGACCCTGGAGGTGCAAGGCGACAGTGCTAACCACTACACCACCATGCCGCCCCCCAATAAATTCAATGCATCTTTAATAAGCCATATTGGTTTCGAGTCAGATGTAAAATTAATGAAAGATTGCGAAGCCCCGTAAACTTGATCCTAAACTGACTGGCTGACTTTAACAATAATAGTTGATTGTTTTTCTATTTATGTTTTTTGTATATATTTTTAAATGTTCGAATGAACGTTTCAGAGTATATAATTTGTCGTGTCATCTCTTTACATCGTTGGCTGATTTTGTGATTGAGACCCATGGGTTACATTAAAATTATCTTTATTATTAGTAGTAAGCCAGGTTTTAGTAACCTTGGACAAATCACAATATAAGCCCTCTCTCACTCTCTCTCTCGCGCACACACACACACAAATAGCACATGAAATTGCGTAAAACCAAATGAAACCAGGGTAAAAAATATAAGCAGTAAAAATACAGTAGTATCCTGTAGGTGATCCCCGTCCTACGGTAACAGGCACTGTACAGTCATGTACAGTCGGTACATGTGCGGTCATGTTATTTCACCAGTTTTGACGCGTAGCTTTGGTTTAAAGTTTCACTCACACATCAGAAGTCTGATCTCATTGTCTCTTGTAGTTTATTTTGTCAGCATCAAAGAATCAACACTTCATACAGTCGTCTTGAGTAAATCCACTGTGGTTACAGACACCAGTTGCTGCATCTTGCAAATCTCTGACTTTTACAACAACCTATTTGCTGTATCTTATAAATTACAGTCTTAGCTTACGTATGTAACAACACTCTTGTTGTACATACCTACTTACGGGAGCTTACGGTTACAACAACCTAGTTGCTGTATCTACATTCTTAGCTTACCGGGAGATCATGGTCAAAAGCTTGTGTTTCCGTAGCCTTCCGCATCTAAACTGAACTCTCTATCATACGACAGTCATACAATTGCATGTAATAGTGGAATGACATCACAGACCACCTTACGATTGTCAAAATGGATGCATAACTAAGAAATTTAAAACTTATGGCTTATGTAACAAACTTAATGCTTTACTAATGGATAGAATAAGGTAGAATAAATGAAATAACAACAAATAAAATAAACACAACAACTAATTCATAACACGTACGATATGGCTCTTACATTCCAGCCCCTAATTGACAGGCATGGAGACTGACAATTACAATTTGTGTTTTTTTTTTGTTTGTTTGTTTGTTTTTAATAACAAAGCCATTAAATCAAACATTCTTAACCTTCTAAACATTGTAAATCTTATAAGTGTATAATATTTATCTCAGGTGTTTATATTTTCATGTCAAATTTCATAACATATTAGCACACATTTAACAGTCCATTTCACATATGAGGCACAGCTTGTCGATGGGTCTTTCCAGAGTGTTGGTCTTAGTTTTAATTAACACACATCTCAAAAGTCCCCTTTTGTCGGGGAACACTTTCGTGATTCTTCCCATGACCCATGAATTTCTTGGAGAAGACTCGACAATTATTAAAACTATGTCTCCAATCAAAAGGTTTTTTCTCTCTTGAAACCATTTTTGCCGTTCCTGGAGCAAGGGCAATTATTCACGCACCCATCGCTTCCAGAATAGGTTTGATAGGTACTGAACCTGCTTCCACCTGCGACGTGCATAGATGTCTTCCCTTTTGAAAAGTCCAGGGGGCAGGTTTGGCTGTTTTTTCATCAGCAGCAGGTGGTTAGGTGTCAGAGGTTCCAGATCTGTGGGATCCTCCGAGACAGTAGTGAGGGGTCGGTTATTCATTATCGCTTCTACTTCACACATGAATGTATGCAGGCTCTCGTCAGTTAATGTTTGTTCTTTCAGTACTGATCTCAAGACCTTTCTAACTGACCTTTCTATTCCGCCAAAGTGAGATCCAGAGGGCGGGTTAAATGTCCACTGTAAGTTCCTTTTAGTGAGGTCGCTTTCAATTCGTGACTGATTCCATTGCTGAATCGCACTTCAGTCTAAGCGTCTATGAAGTTTGTTCCATTGTCACTTCGCATCACTGACACCTGACCTCTCCTGCTTATAAAGCGTCGCATGGCATTCACACAAGAGTCTGTGTCAAGCGAATGAGCGATTTCAATGTGCACGGCTCTTGTTGTCAGACAAGTGAAAAGTACGCCATATCTTTTAACGTTACTTCTGCCATGTTTGACCTCGAAGGGTCCGAAGTAGTCTACTCCCACATTAGTGAAGGGTGGGTGGTCTGGTATTATTCTGTCGATTGGCAATTCTGACATTTTTTGCTCACATGCTTTAGCTCTAGACTTTCTGCATATCACACACCTGGAGAGAAACTGTCTTACGAGTGAGTTAGCAGTCGGAATCCAGTATTTCTGCTGCAATTCTTAAAGCATGTAATTTCTGCCACTGTGTCCTATCTTCTCATGAACGTCTCTTAATATTAACGTTGTGATATGTGAGTCTTTAGCTACAATGACTGGGTGTTAACGTGCTCTGGCATTGCGGACCTGCCGAGACGTCCTCCGACTCTCAGCAATCCATCCAGTAGTACTGGGTCCAGTTTGGACAAGCAACTATTTCTTTTTACAGATGCCTTGCGTTTTTGCTGTGTGGGAATTCCCTGTTTGAATTCTGCTGCTGCTTTACCCTTTTGCAACGTGAGAATTTCTTCCTTAAAATTTTGTCTTTGAGTGAACTTGTGCTCTTGTTAGGTCTTGAGCTGTTAGAGACTTGTGATTTTCTGTCTTTGGGTTATCTACTTGTGCTCTAACCCTTTCTGTTTTTTGTTTGAGCATGTCTCTGATGCGAAGGATCCAGGCAACGGATCTTTTTAACTTGTGCCAATCAAAGTGATGATTAATCAATTTACTCACTGCATCTGTGCATTTTGTAATGCTCACAATATTCACTAAAGCTGAGAGCTTGACTTCATCATCATTTTCTTTTATTGATGTGTCATGAATATTTTCAGGCCATTTGCACTCTGCTTCTTTGAGAAAGGAAGGACCATGGATCCAGTTAACATTTTTCATGAACTTTTCACAGGATACTCCCCTGGAGGCAGAGTCAGCTGGGTTTTTTGAGGTATTGCGGGCATTGCGGGTATTTGAGGTATTTTGAGGACTCTCTTATACAAAGCTTTTAAAAACGAAGTGTTTCGTTATCAATGTATATCAAAACAGTTGTACTGTCAGTCCAAAACATAGAGTCCAGAAATTTCAATTCTAGCTGTTCTTTCAACATTTTGTCATTTTTTACAACGACCACTGCCGCAGTCAGTTCCATTCGTGGAATTGTGGTTTGTTTCAGGGGTGCTACACGGGAGTTCCTCATCATGAATGCACAATGTGTAAGTCCATCAGCATTTACTAACCTGAGGTATTAGACAACTCCGTATCCCATTTCACTTGCATCCGAGAAGTGGTGGAGTTGTGCTGTAGCTGTAACTCCGAAGTCGGCTGGTTTTATGCATCTTGCTATGCTGAACTCGGACAGTCTGTGCAGCTCTTGCAGCCAGGTTTTCCATGCCGTTGCAAACTGCTCGGGAATGTCATCATCCCAGGCTAGTTTTTCTTTACTTAACTGCTGCATTGAGATTTTAGCTGGCAGTATGGCAGGTGAGAGAAAGCCTAACGGGTCGTATGTTGAGCTAGTGATTGACAGGATTCCTCGTCTTGTCACAGTTCGTTCCTTTAAACTAATCTTAAACTTGAACATGTCTGAATCAATGCACCACTGCACCCTCAGAGCTCTCTCAACCGGGAGTGCATCCTTACTCAAGTCTAAGTCTCTCATGTCTTTGATCCTTTCGCTCTCTGGAATGACAGTCAGTAGGGCACGGCTATTGCTTGCCCATTTAGTGAGGTTAAACCCTCCGCTTGCACAAAGACTTGTGAGATCATTGTATAGGGCGACTGCTTGGTCATGACTCGAAACAGATTTCAGGCAGTCGTCTACATAAAAGTTTTTAAGTACTGTATTGACTGCCACAGCAGGTGCATTGCTGCGGTTTTCTTCTTCCGTCTTTCTGACGGCGAAGTTATCAACACTAGGCGACGATTTTGCACCGAACAGATGAACTACCATTTTATATTCAACTAAATCTTGGTTCACATCTCCATTCGGCCACCATAGGAAGCGCAGCAGATCTGTGTCCTTCTCGGGGACTTTCACGTGATAGTACATGGCTTCTACTATTGTGTCACATTTCTTGGACTTTATTTTAACGGGTACAATGGGGAGGGTGCAATTATCTCCAGCCCCAGTGAGCGCGTTTGATTCGTGACTCACTGCAGGTGGTGTATTTTTTTTTTTCACCTTAAGTTTCGTTTTCGTGGGCGCTTGTGGCTAACTGCGCCGTGTCTTGCACTGCTGTGTGTAGCATGCGAGGATGTGGCTTTGAGCACAATGAACATGCTAATTTTCTGGCACAGTCTTTCCATAAATTACCCTTTCTTAATCATGCGAAACAGAATCCGTTTCTCTGTAAGAATTCTACTTTGTCTTTGTATATCTTATCATTAAATTGGAAGCAATCGTCTAAGATATGCTCCCCTTTGCAATGTGCGCACGGTTTAGTGAAGGCGCTGACAGATAATGTACCGGTGTTCTTCATTGTAATCGAGTCTTTGTGAATTTTACCATCCTGTCTGTCCTCGGTTGCGACGCTGACTCTGGGTTTTCCTTGGCCCTTTTGTTTGGGTCCTTGAAGGGATGTGTGACTGGGTTTTCTGTCGCTGGTTGCGGCGTCCAGGTCAGCGAAGGACGGGTCGGAGTACAGTCTGGCTTGTTGATCGATGACGTCCACCAGCTGGGCGAACTTGGCTCTTGTTCCGTGGAGCTCGTAGTGCTGGTGTGAGCGAAGCTTCCACCTGTCGAGTTCGTTGCGTTCCAAGTCTGTAGAGTGCGCGCTGCTTAGGTGCGCGTTGCTCGATTCAGTGACTGCACTCTCATTCGGAGGCTGCGCTCGGCTGTTGCATGTTGAGTTGGAAAGGTGAGCGTGCGCGCTGCTCGGATGCGCGCTGCTCGATTAAATGAGTGCGCTCTTTCTCTTGGGCGATCGGCCATTTTGATTTCCAGCCTTTCCCTTTTGCCTTTAGTTGTGCTTCCTCCATTTCTAGTCGTGCCTTTAGTTGTGCTTCCTCTATTTCTAACTCGAGACGTTCGTCCAAGGTTGCTGCTTTTGCCAGCAGAACTGCTCTGCTGGCTTCTTCTCTCTTTAGTCGGGCTGAGGATGATGTAGAAGTTACAGACCTTTTGGATGCTGCCGTTATCTGTGACACGCTGTCGCCCGGCGAGATATCTTCGCGTGTTCGCGATGTCACAGAGTGGCCCTTAGTGTCCTTGGTGTCCGCTATCCAGAGACCCAACTTAGCTATGAATTCTGTGCGGCCTTGAGCCTCAGGTGCGCCGCAAGCGACCTGATCGCGTTTGTGTTCGTCTTTATGAGTCTACACTAGCACATCAACATTACTTCTCATAAAGTCTTCTCTCAACTTCCCGCATTCGGGTCTGTACTCAGTGTCAACGATGTCTAACTTGCGTGCATCGTTCATAGGCGTTTTTAATGCAGTAGACATTGCATTCCATTGAATTTGCTTGCCTTTTCTTGCTTCCAGCGCCTCGTTGAGTTTCTTTCTGTTCGTCTCGTAGAGCGCCGTTAGGCTCTCCACCCAAGTGCTGGGAGCGTCGTCTTCGTTGTTCGGCATGGTGAAGTTCAAGGCGCGCTATTCTCCTTTACTTTCCCTTTTAGCGTTCACTTGTTTTCGTTCAAACAGCGGAAAGCTTTTGACTTTATGTAGATGCGGTCATGTTATTTCACCAGTTTTGACGCGTAGCTTTGGTTTAAAGTTTCACTCCCACAACAGAAGTCCGATCTCTTTGTCTCTTGTAGTTTATTTTGTCAGCATCAAAGAATCAACACTTCATACAGTCATCTTGACTAAATCCACTGTGGTTACAGACACCAGTTGCTGTATCTTGCAAATCTCTGACTTTTACAACAACCTATTTGCTGTATCTTATAAATTACAGTCTTAGCTTACGTATGTAACAACACTCTTGTTGTACATACCTACTTACGGGAGCTTACGGTTACAACAACCTAGTTGCTGTATCTACATTCTTAGCTTACCGGGAGCTCACGGTCAAAAGCCTGTGTTTCCGTAGCCTTCCGCATCTAAACTGAACTCTCTATCATACGACAGTCATACAAATGCATGTAATAGTGGAATGACATCACAGACCAACTTACGATTGTCAAAATGGATGCATAACTAAGAAATTTTAAACTTATGGCTTATGTAACAAACTTAATGCTTAATGCTTTACTAATGAATAGAACAAGGTAGAATAAATGAAATAACAAATAAAATAAACACAACAACAAATTCATAACATGTACGATATGGTTCTTACAGGCACTCTGGAACTGTTTAGTTGTTTTAGTATTGTTTTCAAGTGGTTTTCAAGGGGATTTAATCTGTCTCTGCTGCCGCATCTATTCACAGCTGTGATAAGTGTTTAATGCCGCATCAGATCTTTGATGTGGGGACGTTATGCTCGTTAAATGACTAAAGACATACTGATCCGTATGGGCAGATATTTGTTCCAGATATTATGCATCATTAATCGATTTGTTATGCCAATTTTTGACTATCAGCGAAACAAACATTAGCGAAAACATAAAAAATATAACGAAAACAAACCCAAGCAGAAGTTACGTTTTAAGCTTTAATTTTCAACAAAATATTATCTACCAGTGTATTAAACGGAAATAGATAAAATACACCATAATGTAAAATACTGTACATAGCCCGCATTTGTATTCTGTACCTACAACGATCGGTATAGATAAATTACAGATGTTACCAAGGCTTTAAGGATTATTAAGGATGTCTTGAAAAATATTGCAATAAGTAGTTTAATTAATTAATTTATTTATTTAAAATAGCATAAGCATCATGGGTTGTGTATTGATTGATTAAAAAAAATCTGTTTTATTAATCTTTTTTTTTTTTTTTTACCACATCACCTATTTATGAAACTACTGTATGTTGACAATGTAAGAACTGCCTATACATTGAGCATACATACAGTGACTTGCAAAAGTATTCGGCCACCTTGAACTTTTCCACATTTTGTCACATTACAGCCACAAACATGAATCAAGTTCATTGGAATTCCACATGAAAGACCAATACAAAGTGGTGTACACGTGAGAAGTGGAACGAAAATAATACATGATTCCAAAAATATTTTTTACAAATAAATAACTGCAAAGTGGGGTGTGCGTAATTATTCAGCGCCCTTTGGTCTGATTGCAGTCAGTTGCCCATAGACATTGCCTGATGAATGCTAATGACTAAATAGAGTGCACCTGTGTGTAATCTAATGTCAGGACAAATACAGCTGCTCTGTGATGGCCTCAGAGGTTGTCTAAGAGAATATTGGGAGCAACAACACCATGAAGCCCAAAGAACACACAGGACAGGTCAGGGATAAAGTTATTGAGAAATTTAAAGCAGGCTTAGGCTACAAAAAGATTTCCAAAGCCTTGAACATCCCACAGAGCACTGTTCAAGCGATCATTCAGAAATGGAAGGGGTATGGCACAACTGTAAACCTACCAAGACAAGGCCGTCCACCTAAACTCACAATGCCGAACAAGGAGAGCGCTGATCAGAAATGCAGCCAAGAGGCCCAAGGTGACTCTGGACGAGCTGCAGAGATCTGCAGCTCAGTTGGGGGAATCTGTCCATAGGACAACTATTAGTCGTGCACTGCACAAAGTTGGCCTTTATCGAAGAGAGGCAAGAAGAAAGCCATTGTTAACAGAAAACCATAAGAACTTCCGTTTGCAGTTTGACACAGCAAACATGTGGAAGAAGGTGCTCTGGTCAGATGAGACCAAAATGGAACTTTTTGGCCAAAATGCAAAATGCTATGTGTGGCAGAAAACTAACACTGCACATCACTCTGAACACACCATCCCCACTGACAAACATGGTGATGGCAGCATCCTGCTCTGGGGGTGCTTCTCTTCAACAGGGACAGGGTAGCTGGTCAGAGTTGATGGGAAGCTGGATAGAGCCAAATACAGGGCAATCTTGGAAGAAAACTGC
This sequence comes from Channallabes apus, assembly GCA_030522415.1. Lineage (NCBI taxonomy): Eukaryota > Metazoa > Chordata > Actinopteri > Siluriformes > Clariidae > Channallabes > Channallabes apus. The sequence continues at coordinate 30,942,460 of CM060108.1, read as the reverse complement.
TGTTCATCTAATCTGACTGAGCTGGAGCTGTTTTGCAAAGAAGAATGGGCAAGGATTTCAGTCTCTAGATGTGCAAAGCTGGTAGAGACCTAAAAGACTGGCAGCTGTAATTGCAGCAAAAGGTGGTTCTACAAAGTATTGACTCAGGGGGCTGAATAATTACGCACACCCCACTTTTCAGTTATTTATTTGTAAAAAAATGTTTGTAATCAAGTATTATTTTTGTTCCACTTCTCACGTGTACACCACTTTGTATTGGTCTTTCACGTGGAATTCCAATAAAATTGATTCATGTTTGTGGCTGTAATGTGACAAAATGTGGAAAAGTTCAAGGGGGCCGAATACTTTTGCAAGCCAATGTACACATACAGTGGTGTGACAACCAGACTGCTCATTACCGTCGCACTCACCGCCGTGGAAAGCGGCAGCGGCCAAAATAAACCAGGAGCATTTCAAAATAATTCGTGAAATGACCGCCAGGTGGCGCAAATTGACATTTTCCGTTGTATCGGTTTTTAAATATATTCAGAGCTTAAGTCATAATAAAGTCAAAACAATATGTTGTAGCGAAGTAATACTACAATTATGATAATTTACACATCCAACAAACATGAAAAACTATAAATATAAAAAATATGAGTTAGAAAACATTGGTTTTATTTTGTTTAGACAGACTCTCTGTTTTTATCTGTTTAGTGTTATTATTAAAGAAAACAGCGCAAACAACAGCACTAGGGCTTTTAAAAAAAATTTTTTCTACAATACTTACAGTTGGTAGAGTTTAAGACATCAAGATTTAAATATAGAAATAACTAAAACAAATAGAGCAAACTTCCAGAATAGATAATAAAAAAATAAATCAATAAAAAAGATGTATGCAGTATAATCGGGGCCTCTCATTACATTACTTCGTCTGGCACTGAACCAAAATATATTGTCTTACATTTGTGAATAAAATATCATTGTTTTATTCAGAGATTTACAGTATTTGTGCAAAATAATAGTTATGCAATATAATTACAGGCTCTGGATTCGTTTTTCGTTTGCAGTATAAAACCAAAATACATCTTACTATTTTTGAGAGATTCGTCGTAAAAAAAAAACTGTTTTTTATTTCAGATATTTGTCTGTACAAAATAATATTTATGCAATATAATCACGGGCTCTTGATTCGTTATTCGTTTGCAATATAAACCAAAATACATTAACCATATAATATAAACCAAAATATCAACCAAAATATTTAATTTGCTGTATTAAATATTTATGCCGTCTCATCAAGGATCCAAAGATTGCGTTGTACTAAATAATATTTTTGCTGATATTTTTCTGCGATTCAGTTGTACTGAATGATGTTTTACTGTATGTTTATATTAAAAAAATATGAGTTAGAAAACATTGGTTTTATTTTGTTTAGACAGACTCTCTGTTTTTATCTGTTTAGTGTTATTATTAAAGAAAACAGCGCAAACAACAGCACTAAGGCTTTTAAAAAAAAATTTTTCGACAATACTTACAGTTGTTAGAGTTTAAGACATCAAGATTTAAATATAGAAATAACTAAAACAAATAGAGCAAACTTCCAGAATAGATAATAAAAAAATAAATCAATAAAAAAGATGTATGCAGTATAATCGGGGCCTCTCATTACATTACTTCGTCTGGCACTGAACCAAAATATATTGTCTTACATTTGTGAATAAAATATCATTGTTTTATTCAGAGATTTACAGTATTTGTGCAAAATAATAGTTATGCAATATTTATATATTTATGTACTGAATGATGTTTATGCAGTATAATCAAGCTCTCTTATTTCGTTATTTGTTCACATTTGGCAAATAAATTTGCACACTACTCCAAGCGTGGCAACGCATGCTTGGTTTAAGTTGGACATTGACGCACATATTGTAAATGAATGTGAATCGTAGGGCATTATATTCCTGCCACAATTCTCACAGCTGCACAGTATGTATTGAAATAATAACAATAGTGTTTTTCTTTACTGAATAGAAATATAATTGCGCAACTGTTAAACATTAGCCCGTACTTGATAACACAAAAACACAAGCGCTGGTCCCTCCCCCAAACCGCGCAGCGAGGAGCATTTACATTTAAACAGGTTTTACAGGTGTGCTTTGCGAAGTCAGACATACAAATGCAAATAACCTGTGAATAGCTGTTCTCACCTACAGTATACACTCGGAGAAACTAAAATCCCTCGAATTTGATTTCTTACCATAACATGTAGTGTTATTAATCACTCTACACTGTTTTTAATTACTTTTAATTTTATCTATAAATAAACAAACCAAATAAAATTATTCCATGTGTATTTACCCTTTGTAAAATAGCATTAAAATGATGGGTCGTGTATCGAGCGATTAAAAACAATACAAGGCACGTTATGATAAGGAACCTTTCTACAGTATCTCTTCCATTTCAGTGATTAAAAAACGGTAAAAATATAAATTTTGGAATCCTCAGACGCTCAAACAGCAAAAGAACATGATAATAATAATCAAAATAATATTATTATTCTTTTTGCTTTTTATGTCCACCATTTAATAATGATTTAATTATCAATAATTAAAGCTGCTCACAACGCTAGCTTTCACTTTAAAAATGCAGTGTTTAATCAGCAAGTATATGTCGCCTCTCTTTATGATTGATAAATATTCTGACTGAAACAAATCTGCTCGTGTCGGATTGTTCATTTTTTATGAAAGAGGAGAGTACAAGGGGAGAACTGAAAGTGTGTACAAACAACAGCACAATGCATGTGTGAATGGCTGAAACGTTAAGTCAGATGAACGCGCGCGCCGATATGAGAGATTAGATCTTTCAGCACGCCGATGTCAGTCACTACAGTAGCAAGGAGCATTTACTGATCACATTTAAACAATTTATTCATACAGATGTACATGTTTTATAGGTTTGTTACTGAAGAACTATGGCAGCGGGCACACCTAAAAATAAACGCAGGATTATTTTTTTAACATAGTTTTATATAAATAAAAAATGCTTTTATAAATGTGGGCTACTGTTATCTACTTCAAATATTTGTTAAAACAGCCAGGAAACTCACTCTGACCATTTTAATAATTCATTGATAAGTTAGTGATTCCTTTGGTTACGGCTGTGCTGATCATGTCATCTCGTCGTCAGTGAGCGCGCCTATACAGTAATTCACTTCTCATACGAATTACATAATCTAATAATTTTTTTTCATTACTTTATATTAAAGCAGATATTTCTCTTTCTATAAGTATATATTTTTCACGTCTGTGAGGCGAGTATACATGGAGTTTGGGTTCATTTTCTGACGCGCTCAAGTTCACCGAAAACAATACAGAGCCCCGTTTAGTGTAATTTATTTCATTTAATAAATCTACTACAAATTTAAAGAACACAAAATATAAGATGACACAAGACCCTGGATTCGTTTTTCGTTTACAGTATGAAACCAAAATACATCTTACTATTTTTGAGAGATTTGTGGTAAAAAAAAAAAAAAAATTTTCAGACATTTGTCTGTACAAAATAATATTTATGCAATATTTATATATTTATGTACTGAATGATGTTTATGCAGTATAATCAAGCTCTCTTATTTCGTTATTTGTTCACATTTGGCAAATAAATTTGCACACTACTCCAAGCGTGGCAACGCATGCTTGGTTTAAGTTGGACATTGACGCACATATTGTAAATGAATGTGAATCGTAGGGCATTATATTCCTGCCACAATTCTCACAGCTGCACAGTATGTATTGAAATAATAACAATAGTGTTTTTCTTTACTGAATAGAAATATAATTGCGCAACTGTTAAACATTAGCCCGTACTTGATAACACAAAAACACAAGCGCTGGTCCCTCCCCCAAATCGCGCAGCGAGGAGCATTTACATTTAAACAGGTTTTACAGGTGTGCTTTGCGAAGTCAGACATACCAATGCAAATAACCTGTGAATAGCTGTTCTCACCTACAGTATACACTCGGAGAAACTAAAATCCCTCGAATGAGGTTTTTCTTACCATAACATGTAGTGTTATTAATCACTCTACACTGTTTTTAATTACTTTTAATTTTATCTATAAATAAACAAACCAAATAAAATTATTCCATGTGTATTTACCCTTTGTAAAATAGCATTAAAAATGATGGGTCGTGTATCGAGCGATTAAAAACAATACAAGGCACGTTATGATAAGGAACCTTTCTACAGTATCTCTTCCATTTCAGTGATTAAAAAACGGTAAAAATATAAATTTTGGAATCCACAGACACTCAAACAGCAAAAGAACATGATAATAATAATCAAAATAATATTATTATTCTTTTTGCTTTTTATGTCCACCATTTAATAATGATTTAATTATCAATAATTAAAGCTGCTCACATCGCGCGCTTTCACTTTAAAAATGCAGTGTTTAATCAGCAAGTATATGTCGCCTCTCTTTATGATTGATAAATATTCTGACTGAAACAAATCTGCTCGTGTCGGATTGTTCATTTTTTATGAAAGAGGAGAGTAGAAGGGGAGAACTGAAAGTGTGTACAAACAACAGCACAATGCATGTGTGAATGGCTGAAACGTTAAGTCAGATGAACGCGCGCGCCGATATGAGATTAGATCTTTCAGCACGCCGATGTCAGTCACTACAGTAGCAAGGAGCATTTACTGATCACATTTAAACAATTTATTCATACAGATGTACATGTTTTATAGGTTTGTTACTGAAGAACTATGGCAGCGGGCACACCTAAAAATAAACGCAGGATTATTTTTTTATATTTTATATAAATAAAAAATGCTTTTATAAATGTGGGCTACTGTTATCTGTTATATGTGCTGATCATGTCATCTCGTCGTCAGTGAGCGCGCCTATACAGTAATTCACTTCTCATACGAATTACATAATCTAATAATTTTTTTCCATTACTTTATATTAAAGCAGATATTTCTCTTTATATAAGTATATATTTTTCACGTCTGTGAGGCGAGTATACACGGAGTTTGGGTTCATTTTCTGACGCGCTCAAGTTCACCGAAAACAATACAGAGCCCCGTTTAGTGTAATTTATTTCATTTAATAAATCTACTACAAATTTAAAGAACACAAAATATAAGATGACACAAGACCCTGGATTCGTTTATCGTTTTCAGTATAAAACCAAAATACATCTTACTATTTTTGAGAGATTTGTGGTAAAAAAAATCTTTGGGTTAATTTTCTGACGCGCTCAAGTTCACCAAAATCAATACAGAACCCCGTTTACTTTATTTATTTAACAAAATCATAAAGTTTTTTCGTCATTGTGTGTGCACCTAAATAAAAGTAGAGTCTTATAAAAGCTACAAATTTAAAGAACACAAAATATAAGATGACACAAGACCCTACACGTGTAGCCTTTCTACTGTATTTACACAGTTTACAACGTTTATGTTGCTTAAATTCGATCCTAAAAAACTGAATTTAATTTTAATTATAAATTTGTACTGTAATGTTACTACTGTGATTATGAATTCGTTTATTTACAATGTTTCACTTTATTTTATCTGCAACGACGTGCAGCTGTGGACGACCTGCGCCTCATTACGCCTGGAGAGAACGAACTGATGCCTGAGGCGTCAGACTATAGTTATATAGCGCCACTCAGTGGTAAAAGCCAGCAAACGCACAAACCCAAATGCTGACACCATACACGCCATACACCGGCGACGGTAGAAGTCGCATACTGCCTGTGCACCCACTGTACATACATACAAGCAGTCAATGCTCCACCTGGCGGCATTCCGTGCACGGATCGAGCATGGACCTGTCATGGACCTGTCATGCTCCAGGCGGCTGTTTGACATGGCTCCCACTGTACATCAGATAGCCAAGGTTTAGATTGGTTTAGATGACAGCGGGCAAAGGAGATCTATGGATGAGGAGAGAGAGGAAAGTTTCAGTCCCAGTCTCTAGTGGTAGAGAGGAAAAGGAGTCTGGGTCTGGGAGGGATGATAGGGTGCATGAAGACACATAGGAAGGAGAGACAGAGTGATGGTTTCTGTGGGTAAAAGAGAAATTTTGTTGGTTCTGTTTACATAGAATAGGAAGGGTTATGGTGAAGGATACCAGGTAATGATCAGAATTATGAAGAGGAAGCGTAGTGATATCTGTGATTGAGGACGCATGGTAAAAAACGAGGTCGAGAGAATTCCCAGCCTTCTGTGTGGGAGGGCAGCTGTTTAGAGTTAAATAGAATGAGTTAAGGAGAGGGAGAAGGAAAGAGGATTGGAGTTTGACAGATGGAAGGTTGAAATCATCTACAACAGTGAGAGGAGTGTTAGCAGAAGCATGTCCATTTCATTTAGAAAGTTTTCTAGAGAGCCAGGAGGATGGTAATTAACTTAGATGTGGAGGTTAGTTGGAGAGGTTACCTTAACTGCATGAAATTCAAATGATGAAAAACTGAGATGAGACAGGGGGATAGGCGAGATGGACCATCTCTTAGACAACAGGAGACAGTTTCTCGTGGAGAGTGAGAGAATACATAGGCAGAGGATAGGGAAGCCGGTGTAGCTGATTTCTGAGCAGATATCCAGGTCTCTGTGCCAGAAAGTCAAAAGACTAATGGGTAGCTACGGCGGAGATAAAATCTGCTTTCTTTACTTAGTGCAGTACTGGAGGGTAGATGAGGTTTCTGGGAGATATGCCTCTTCTGTGTAAGTAAAAGCATCTTGGTCTGTGAGAACTGACAGAGATAGGTTGAACACACATCCTAGAATGAGGTAATTGTCTATAAAAACTTGTAATTCCTTGGTAAACAATGCATTCTCTGTGCACTTGCTATCTAGATTCTTGACTAACTTTGGTGCAGGATGTGCTTATTAACCGCTACAGACACTTGTGTACCTATTTTTTGCTGTTTGGTAGTGTTGATTACAGTATGATTGAAGTAGGTCTAAAGCAATGTGTTCTCAGGTAGTGTCTGTAGCGGAGACACCTTAAATATGTGTAGCTAAGCCCTGCCCACAATTCACACCTTAAGGAAGCCTGAAACTACTCTTGATTAATTACCTGAGAACAAATTGCTTTAGACCTACTTCAATCACACTGCAATCAACACTACCAAACAGCAAAAACTAGGTACGGTATACAGTAAGAACCAATCGTGTTTCAAAAACAGTACAAAAGTTAAAAACCTACCTTACCAGTGAAGACGAATCCAATATAGAAAACTAAAGCGTTAGCTTGCTCATTAGGGACTATCGAATCATTTGACTTACACAACATTTTTCACAGTTCATACAAATTTCCATAATTTTCATTTTATTGTGCAAAGCTGTTTTGTGAATTGTAAATAACTTAATTGTTTAAAATTTAATTGATTGCCTCGTGTCTACCATACAAGCCTACAGGAACTGTGTTATGAGTTGTTGTTGCTTCAGTTGGACAGGTCTAGGTTTAGCAATGAAGACCTCTCCTTATTTATATGTTCCATCCATCCATCTAGTAACCTCTGCATTCCAACTAGGGGCCATGGAAGCCAATGGTGACCATGTTACTGTATGTGTCCAATTTTTTTCCCTTGGCAGTGTTTAAACTTCCAGTAGGTCAAAAGTTTAAATATACTCAGTTGACATGGCTGATTAATAATTCCATTCCAAATTTGTATTATAGCTTAAGAAGCTTCTGGCTGTGTAACTGACATTATTTGAGTCAATAAATCAAATAAGTAATGACCTCAGAAAAAAATGCAGATGCCTGAAGGTACTACATTAATTTGCACAAACAAAACTATGCAAGTATAAACACCATGAGACTTTGCAGTCATTCTTACGCTCAGGAAGGAGATCCGTACTTTGGTACAGCAAAGGACCTTGTAAAAACACTAGGGGAAACAGTTGCAAAAGTATCTACTGTATATCCACAGTAGACTCATATCGCTCCAACCTAAAAGGCTGCTTAGCAAGAAAGAAGTCACTGCTCCTAAACAAAATTGGTCTTCCAAACGGACAATGCTATAAGCGTACTTGCAAAGTTATATCAATGATGTCTTAAGGACATCAAGTTGACGTACAGTATTAGAGTGGCCATGACCTCAAACCAATATAGAAATTGTGAGAAGAACTGAAAAAGTGTGTATGAACAAACAGGTCAACAGAAGTTCTGTCAGGAGGAATCTAGGGATCATTTATTGTAGAAAGTCAAAAGAGGAAGTAAACTAAAATAAAGTAGTTATTTGACCTAAGACAGAAGATGGTTGCTATTAATATAAATTTTAGTAAATGTGAAAAACTGAGCTTAACTACATTTTCTAATTGTTTTTTCAATGGTATTACTTATTTATATGTTCCATCCATCCATCTAGTAACCTCTGCATTCCAACTAGGGGCCATGGTAGCCAATGGTGACCATTGTATTTATTCCCATTTTTGTGACCGTGATAGGACCTGCTGCCAACATTCACACATGCATTCACACACTTGAATTAGCCTAAGCTGCATGTCTTTGAACTGTGAGAGAACACTGGAGTACATGTAGGAAACCCACAAAGCACAGGGAGAACATGCAAACTCTATGCACACATACCCTGGAGGAGGGAATCAAACCAGGACCCTGGAGGTGCAAAACAACAGTGCTAACCAGTAAGCCCTGTGCCACCTATTTATATATTGAAAAGCCCATTACAATCAAATAGGTAATGATAAAGGCCACTTTCATGCAAATTTCTAATGTTTATTAGATAACGTATTACTGTATATCAAATAGAAACAATAATTAATCATTAAGGAAAAAGAAAATAAAGTGTAACCCTAAAATGCACTGAGACAAATACAGCATCTGTGGTTGTCATTTTGTTTTTCTATTTGAAAACATATCAACAATTGACCTATTGGCCAAAATATATCCCTGGTGGACCGCCATGGAGTCTGCAGGCATTTCACTCACTCTAGACTGATATGGCTGAGATTTGACGTTTCCATTGATTACTTTTGCACTGTCTCATAGAGCACACAGTCATATTGGTTCGGCATGGATTTTCCTTCACACTGGGTCAAAAGAGCTTGGCCGTTATTGTTTTTTATTACTTTTTTGCTCCTTGCCAAAATATGTACATATATCATGTTAGTGTCAGCCAGTCAATATTTCATGAGACTTTTTCTTTCATTATGTGTCTCTTAGATATTGTCTGTGCTCTGTCAACTGAAGCTGACAGATTGGAGGTGAACACTTAATAGCTGATAGGTATACATCTATAGGCCAAGCCATTTTCACTTCAGGGATTGAGTTATAATGATTGATATATAATATTGTGATGAAGCACAGTGTACATGGAAAAGAATGTACTGATATCTTCAGGGATTTTTAAAATATAGGAAATAAGAGTAAACTTTATAGACTTTAGAAGAATGGAAACAGAAAGAGACTCGTAAAGAAAAAGGGACATGCCTGAGCATGCTCGCTCTAGTCTGCTTTGCTCCAACTGACCTGTTCTGATTAGCTGCAAGTCTGAATGAAGTGGCAGAATAAAGGCGGAGAAGGCACGAGTGAAGGAAGGCACCTCTGCAAGAGTGGGGTGCTGGACCTGTGCTTGTCTGCCAATTAGAGTAAAAGATGAGTGTTAATGAAGGGTTGATTAAGTTTCAGCAGGTTCTGGGGAATATGCATTGTGCAACAGTGAACCAAGAGTGAGAGAGCAAGAAAAGAGTGAAGAAAAGATTGTCTGGTGTCTGTCTGAAGCATGCAGCGTGAAATTAGTTTGTTGGTCGCTCTTGGCCCTTTGACCTCTGAATATGTCTACCTCCTGAGACAAGGTGGAGAAAAACAAGACTAGATATTAAAGAGAAGCAGAAAAGCATGTGCTGAGTCTAAATGAATACCTGCATGTTATTAATACACAGGGTGGAATAAGTCAATTTGCTGCAGGGTACAATATGTGCATTTGAGTATATTGGCTTACTACTGTTTTGGTATAGCAGTTCTGTAGAACTTTCTTCTCTAAGGTATTCCAACCTTGTTTAAAACCACTGTGCCTACTTTCACGGCACACCTAGAAGCAGATCTGACATCCGTGGTACATGGGGACAAATTATTAATTCATGAGATTTTCACAGAATGCACTGGAATATTAATAAGAAGGAGCTTTTCTGGTGGGTAGCATGCATATGGATGTGGCTTGTGCTTTTGTCTTTAAAAAGTGCATGTACAGGTGAGAGTAGTCAAGTGAAAAAGAGAGACAAGGGAAGAAGCTGGCTGTGTTAAAGATGCAATATTGATTTTTGGTATTAGGCACTCAAATGTTTTCAGTACTTACGTTTGTTTGTAGTATTATCATTAAGGAATTAAAGAAAATGCTTTCTCGGTTCCATTTATCCCTAGATAATTTTTAAGTACAAAACAAGATAAGTTACTGTCTATATATCATATGCAAAACATTATTGTGCACTCCTTTGTGTTTTCTTCATTTAATTGGATTTCCCCCTGATTTTCTTCCTAATTTATTCATGACCAATTTAGATAAGGCATCTTTATCCTATCACACAGCAGCAAACAACAAGCGAGGGCAAAGACTATAATATGTTTCATCTAAGGCATGTGAAGCCAGCTGGATGCATCTTTTCAAACTACTTTTTATGCAATGACAGGGAATGGCATTACACACATGGAGGAAAGTGCTGTCCACCAATTTCCAATGGATGAGCAATGTTCAAGATTGGCTAGTGTTACTATGATCAATAAGGAGGAGACTATATGCCACTCCTCCCTTTTTTAGAGTACAATGTGTAGTATTTGTATTATAATGAAAAGAAGAAGAAGAAGAAGAAGAAGAAGAAGAGTGACCCAAAATCTTGTGACAGGGTTAAGTGAAAATTTTGCCCTAAATCTTTTGCACTCATAAGGTTGTTTATGGTGTTATTGCTTAGTCTATACAGTACCTATCTATCTATCTGTCTATCTATCTATCTATCTATCTATCTATCTTTCTGTCCATCCATCCATCCATCCGGATTGTTGCTTTAGCCATTATGCCAGTTCACCACAGAAATGTTGCTGTATTAAAAAAGGGTAATCAACCAATCAGCACCAGGTTTTGTATACGCGCTCATTACCCATCGTCTATACCGCTTTGTCCTGTAAGTAGGTTTTCAGGGGCCTGGACCCTATCCCAGAATGTTTAGGGCACAAGGCGGGTACACCCTGGACAGGGTGCCAAACCATTGCAGGGCACACACATATTCATTCACACACTACAGGAAATTTGGGAATGCCAATTAGCCTAATCTGCATGTCTTTGGACTGTGGGAGGAAACCGGAGTACCCCAAGGAAACCCACCAAGCACGGGGAGAACATGCAAACTCCATGCACACAGAGACGGAAATTGGACCTGGCCGGGAATCAAACCCAGCCAGGGTGACACTGTTGGTTCAAGGCGACAGTGATAACCACTACACCATTCTGTATACTATGATTTATAAATTTGTTTATTTATTTAATTTACTAGCATATGTATTAAGATGAAAGGAAAACAGACAGGGTTAACATAATTTTATTCAGACAAGCAGACAATCAGTAGTGCCTTCTTTAGGGTTCAATAACAAATCATTCCAAGGTCGTACCTTTTTTAACATTTAAGAAAAACAAAACAGTGGAGTTGAAATACAATGTATATATTCGTTCTATTTAGATACTGTTCTCGTGGTGTTTTTGTCCAAATCCCTTCACTCATCTTTAGTCCCTTTTTCCATATAAATACAGATTTTGTGGCATGTTCATTCATCATCATCAGTGCAGGGGATTTTAAAATCACCAAACAAGTATCCATTGATCGTTCACTCAACAATAGACACAAGGAAAAGCGAAAAAAGTAATGGAGACCTCCTTCAAAGGTGGGTAACATTGTCAATGTAATGTTTACACTGTAAATTGTTAGTGAAGGGAAAGTTTGAGTGGTGTAACAAAGATTGTAATTGTCTTCCTTCTTTGTTTGTCCCTTGAACTTTTGATGGAGCTTTGCATGTCATACGCTCTGCACACTCTATGACATAATGTACTTTGTACACACACACACACACACGCACACACACACACACACACACACACACACACACAATATGCATCTGATGCCTGATGACCTTTACCCTCAACTTCTCATTAGGAACTGAACCCAGTCATGAAGTGGAACTTTCTCTCAACAAGAACACACATATGCACATGAACTCATGCACATATACAATGAGAAATGGGTTGCAATTCACCTTATTTTCTCTACACTTTTTTTTTTTTTTTTTTTTTGGAAAAAGCCAATTATAGCAAGTGATCTGTCATGCAGGAAATAACTGTGTCTGGGTAATTACCCTGTGAAGAAAACATATTGGAAAAACAGCACCAACACAAATAACAACCAAAACTTTCAAATTTACAGACTGAGAGGTATTCTTCTTCCAACAGAATCAGCCTAGGCAAAGACTAAATGAATCGCATTGCTTTAATGACACATTTAAAATAATCCCCAAAGCTGTTCTTCTTCCTGATTGTCTTTTGTGTTGATTTAAATTTTTATGTATTAATTCAGTAGTGATATTTTTTTATTTAATAGCATTTTGACATAAATAAACTTGGTGAATTAAGGGAATAGTACAACTTTAACCATATTGCATTGGCTTTGCACATGCACTTTGTACAATGACAAAGTTGAATCTAATTTATTATTATTATTATTAATAATAATAATAATAATAATAATAATAATTATTATTATTATTATTATTATTATTTCTTTCCACCTCATCCACCAATGTGTTATTATCACAGACACACATTTCTAAACATTTCCCTTTACTGACAAAAACATAGGGGGTTGTTGAGTAAGGTGTTGAATAAACTACAGTAACAATTTCTTATATAGTACCTCAATTATAAGTGAGTTCCTCAGTGCTGGAAAATGTGTTAAAATCAGTATCCATGGTAATCACACATACTCTGCAACATGTAACATCTTTTTTTTTTCCGTTTTATTTATTGCCAGGGTGATTAATGAAAAAATCATTAAAAAGAAAATTTATTTAAAAAGGAGATACCATTTTAGGCACAAACAAACAAACAAAGAAAAATTTACTTAATGAATAAATACATTTACAGGATGCAGATTTCTGATGTTCATAACAATAGGTAAAATAAGTGGATTAACATTAAACCACACAGTTTATAGCCACATCACAACTCACCATAGTGATAGACGCACACACATAGCTTGTCCTATAGAAACTGTGTCTGTTCCCCGAATAGTGAGAAAAAATAATAAATTTGTTAAATTTGCCCGAAACAATCTGAAAACCAGAAAACCAGAAAAAGGCAAAATAAGTAGTCAAAATCCACCTCTAAAGTTTGGACTACTCAACATTAGATCCCTTGCGCCTAAAGCACTAATTGTTAATGAAATTATCTCAGATTATTGCCTTGACGCACAATTGTCTCATTTGGCTTAAACCAAATGAATATTTTGGTCTGAATGAGTCTACTCCGTCAGGATATTTCTATAAGCACAAGCCCCGTGTAACTTGTCGCGGTGGTGGTGTCGCCACTATCTACAATGATGTACTCACTGTTACTCAGAAAATAAGGCCCAGGTTTAATTAATTTGAAGTGCTTATCATTAATGTTGCACTCAATGAAATACGTAATAAACCCTTGCTATATTTTACCCTGGCCACCGTATACAGACCCCCGGGGCCATATGTCGATTTTCTTAAAGAATTTGGACATTGGTATCAGACCTATTGGTTAACTCTGACAAAGTGTTGATAGTAGGAGACTTTAACATTCATGTAGATGATGCTAACAACGCTTTAGCACTCACATTTATGGATTTACTAAATTCCTTTGGGGTTAAACAAAATATAATTGGAGCAACTCACCGCTTTAATCATACGCTAGATTTTATTATATCCCATGGTATAGATGTCTCTAATATAGAGATCATACCTCAAAGTGAAGATATTACAGTTCATCACCTCTTGATATATACTCTACCAGTAGAACAGATTAGCTGTGTCCCCCCACGTTATCAATCTGTTAGAAATATGAATCCCACTACTAAAGACCGATTCACAAGTAATCTGCCGGATCTGTCCCAATTTCTTATTAGACCCCTAAATGCAGATGATCTAGATGAAGTGACTAGCAGCATGGGCACTATTTTTACCAGTACATTAGACACTGTTGCTCCCATCAGATTAAAAAAATAGAGATAAAAAAACTTGCACCGTGGTACAACAGTCATACTCGCGCCCTAAAGAGAGCAACCCGTAACCTCGAGCGAAAATGGAGAAAAACTAAACTAGAAGTTCTTAGAATTGCATACAGATGTCGCGATTAAAAACGCACGTTTCGAGAAAAGGGATCCCGTGACTTGCCGCGGCTTTCCGCGGCTGCATGCGGGAAGGGGTGAACATGCCCTTCATTACCTGTAGGGGGCAGTCGTGTTTCAGTCTGAAGTATTGTGTGTCTACTGAAGCCGAAAATGTGTCCAAATTAAACCGCGCATGCGTGTTTGGAGACGCTATGCCCGCGCTGTGGATCAGTCGGTTGGGAATCATCATGGAGGTACAACACGGTGTGGCTGGAGCTGGAGTTTGTCGTGTTCGAGGTAAGTTTGGCTTTCTTTTTTGGATGTGATTCTCGCTTTCATGACTCCCAATTAATGTTCATCTTAATCTCAGGACGTACAATTAGCAATATTTCAGTTTTTAATGGTGTGTAGATTCACAAAACACAGTTTTCGTGTAAAAACCTGAACCTACGGAGCCCCCCAGGGGTCCTGTGGTAAATAAATAAATAAATAAAATAATAACAAACCGAGCGCGCGGATTAATAAACCGAGATGTGTGTTTCTTACCCCCACACCTCGTGAAAACGGCGTGTTCAGACAAAGGCTCGCCAGTGTGATGCCATTTCTGAAAAAACTGAGTCGTGTGTGTTAAAGCATTAAATGGTAAAAGAGCACTAGCAATAAACGTTTTTTTCTGAATCCGAATTTTATTAATAAGTTACAAGTTAAATTTCAACTGTAAAGAACCTGTACATATGTTCATACAGTATTGACAGCAGCTCTAATTTGTCTAAATCGCATTGCAGACAAGAAAAAGAAGTAGAGTCATCCTGTGACCTTGCATGCTTAATCTTTCCACACATGATTCTTGCTTCTCACTTTTTCCTTAATCTCCGGTTCGGTTCTGGTTTCGGTATGTGTGTGTGTGTGTGTTTACCGTATAAACTTTTTTCTATGTACGGGTACAATCAGACAAATGTAACCAGAAAACAGCATATAACTTTAAACTTACATTGATTAGCAATATAAACAACACACCTATGAGGCTGGAGAATGGAATAAACTGTGTGGGTGCCAATAATATTAAATATTTATCTGTTGATTCTTTGACAATACTGCTGCTTTTTGTTGGAAACTGGCAGACATGAAAAATACTTTAAATAAATTTAAAGGGGACAATGGGCTAAAGTCCATTGAAAATGGCCTAGCGATGCCCGTGTATATATAATGAAAATATGTGTAAATAAAATGTAATTTATATATTCATGTTTAATAATAAAAAAAACATTTTAATGGTTAGTCATTGTTGCAGACATTCACATTATTTTTTGGGGAAGAGCTTGGCTTGTACAGGCTACTCATCAGCAGTCGGCGCCCCGCTGTAACCAGCAGATCAAAGGAGCAGTTATCGGCTGACACGTAGCCTTCTGAGTTTGGAGACCCACAGAACCCCCACTGTATTATAATGCCTCTTCTCACCTTTCATTCATGATTTCGCTGATGGGGGAATTCGTAGAATTGGGGGTTTTAAAAACAATTAACAAGGCCGAGTAGACGTCTCTGCCTAAAATGTTTTTCGCCAGCAAAACACCTCTCTCTCTCTCTCTCTCTCTATGTTGTTGTTGGTCTTTCGGCTGCTCCCGGCTAGGGGTCTCCACAGCGGAATATCCAGTCCGCACTACAACTTGGCACAGGTTTTACGCCGGATGCCCTTCCTGACGCAACCCTCCCATTTTATCCGGGCTTGGGACCGGCACTGTATCCAGTGGCTGGGGTGTAGGCACTGGCTGGAATCGAACCCGGGCCGTCCACATGGCAGGCGAAACACCTACCACTGAGCCACCAGTGCCCTCGAGCCTCTCTTTATATATATAAATTCACAAACACATTCCAGCTCTTATTCCCAGCCGTGGTCAAATAATGGATGAAATAATTATTCAATGCTGCACACAAACAGCAAAAAACATGAAAAGCCCTAAGCACTTCATCAAATTCAAATTTTCTAATTTTCAAATTCAAATTTTATTCGTCACATACACAGTCATACACAGTACGATATGCAGTGAAATGCTTTATTGCTTTTCATCATGTTTTTTGCTGTTTGTGTCCAGTGTATATAATATATAATTTTTTTTAGATCATAGACATGAATTATATATATATATATATATATATATATATATATATATGTTAATTCATGTCTATTTATGATCTAAAAATATATATAAAAACATATGATCTTTTTGAGTTATTAGTTGTTTTTTATTATTCATAAGACAACCTTTCAGTTTTGTAAATATTCTAGTTATAGTGTGTTAAGTCTATCTTAAACGGTTTGGAGAATTAGACCATCCAGCTAAGATCAATATTATTAATATTAAACATTTTATTTCTATTTATTCTATGTTTTGCTGGAGAAATACATTTTAGGCAGAGACGTCTCGGTCTTGTTAAATAGTTTTAAACCCCTGAATTGTGCCAATTCCCCCATCCGAAACGGGTTTGATAACTTCTCACCTATCAAAGGTGAGAAGAGGGACTGAGCTGTAACTGAGCGCGCTTTCACGTTGTATATACTGTAAAGACACACACACACACACACACATATAGGCACGTGCAGAGGGGGGAGGGCGGCGGGTGAGCACCCGCCCCTTTCCTCCAGGATTGCCTCCTTTTTTCTGTGTATGTGCGTATGGAGCCCTGTCTTTGCCCCTCAACAATAAAATGTAACTATTAATCTCAATTTTGCTAAATAAAAGGATCGGGCTTGCATCAGTCACATGCCTGTTTGTGTGGTTTATGTGTATAGATTCTTAAAAATGATTACTAATAATATAATAATCAACAGCAACATTGTACGCCATCAGGTAAAACATAGGCTACGTTTGCTTTGCATTGTCCCGACCTGATGACAGTCATACAGTATGATGCAATTCCATATTCGTTATGAATGTGAATTGTTGTTATTCAGCATGTTCTATCTTTTTTAACTTTGAGCACCCGCCCCTTTAAACGTCTCTGCACGGCCCTGCACACACACACATATATATATATATATATATATATATATATATATATATATATATACACAAACCGGATTCCAAAAAAGTTGGGACACTAAACAAATTGTGAATAAAAACTGAATGCAATGATGTGGAGATGGCAAATGTCAATATTTTATTCAGAATAGAACATAAATCACGGAACAAAAGTTTAAACTGAGAAAATGTATCTTTTTAAGGGAAAAATATGGTGAATCAAAATGTCATGTTGTCAACAAATCCCAAAAAAGTTGGGCAAATGGGACTTCTTATGGTTTTCTGTTAACAATGGCTTTCTTCTTGCCACTCTTCCATAAAGGCCAACTTTGTGCAGTGCACGACTAATAGTTGTCCTATGGACAGATGCCCCCACCTGAGCTGTAGATCTCTGCAGCTCATCCAGAGTCACCATGGGCCTCTTGGCTGCATTTCTGATCAGCACTCTCCTTGTTCGGCCTGTGAGTTTAGGGGACGGCCTTGTCTTGGTAGGTTTACAGTTGTGCCATACTCCTTCCATTTCTGAATGATTGCTTGAACAGTGCTCTGTGGGATGTTCAAGGCTTTGGAAATCTTTTTGTAGCCTAAGCCTGCTTTAAATTTCTCAATAACTTTATCCCTGACCTGTCTGGTGTGTTCTTTGGACTTCATGGTGTTGTTGCTCCCAATATTCTCTTAGACAACCTCTGAGGCCGTCACAGAGCAGCTGTATTTGTCCTGACATTATATTACACACAGGTGCACTCTATTCAGTCATTAGCACTCATCAGGCAACGTCTATGGGCAACTGACTGCAATCAGACCAAAGGGGGAAGAATAATTACGCACACCTCACTTTGCAGTTATTTATTTGTAAAAAATGTTTGGAATCACGTATGATTTTCATTTGCCTTCTCACGTGTACACCACTTTGTATTGGTCTGTCACCTGGAATTCCAATGAACTTGATTCATGTTTGTGGCTGTAATGTGACAAAATGTGGAAAAGTTCAAGGGGGCCAAATACTTTTGCAAGCCACTGTACAGTGAAAGACACTGTGTGTATATATACATATATATATTATGCGTTTTGCCCTACTGGCACACTTTAAATATGTTTAAAATAGTGGTGATATATGCCTTTGTTCATTGAAAGGCATGTGCTCTGGAGGTCAATGAGTGTGTCGTCGTCGTCCCCAACTCAAGGTGTTTGCCTGATCGCCGATTTACACCCTTGGTTTTGGGGTCTACTTCAAAGCATCTGGTCTTGTGAAGTTTCTTGCAGCTTAGTTTCACAGACGCTCCTTTCTGATCAGGGACCAGATAAGATTATCGGATGCATGCTGGGAGACGGTCTGGAATGTGATCCGTTGATTGCTCTCTCTGTGGAAGCCCTGTTATTCGCTACAGCATTTTAGCCATCTGCTAACAAAGAAAAGAGATGATCAGCTGATTTTGTTTTATTATTGTAATGACTTTATCACTGTAAGATTTGAGTTCTGATTTAATAGTCACATTCTTCTGAACTTCAGTTTTATTTTTGCTGTAAAGCAAAAGGGGTGACCTAATGAAAGAAAGGAACTTCTCTGATTTATTTCACTTTCATAAGCTGAACCACACTTTTCTCCCTCTGTTCAGCTATGATTCATGTGTATGAGATGCTGAAAAAAATAATAGAAAGGATAGACAATGTAAATTGCATTTACAATTGTACCGAACAATAGAGATTTTGAAATGGGATGAGAAGGAAACTCAGTGAGAGTAGCATGCACAGTCTTCTGGGAACAGGTAGTATGCATGTGGGTCAGTACGTTGCATCATCATCAGTTCTTGCAATCTGCCTGAGCACTCTGGGATGGGCAAATCTCTCTCACACACACACACACACACACACACACACACACACACACACATTTTTATTACTGCATGAATTCATTACTGCATGAAGTTCATCATCAAATGCAATTGTGTGGTTTATCATTGGTAAAGATTAAATCATAAGTACAGACTAAATCTACAAACAAAATCATAAAATTGTAAATATTTCAATATTGGAATTGGTTCATTTATGACCAACCTTGTTAAAGGAGCACACATGTAATTTATATTACTGACATTGAACACAGCATATATATTTTTTTGTCTGTGGAAAGTTGAAGACTATAGAAACAATTCTGGAAAAGACCCTGTGTCCACTGTAACTGTTCCTAGCTAGTATGAAAAACCATATGTGATCTTCTGCTGTTGTATACCATCCACTTCAGGGTGCAGTGTGTTATGCATTCAGAGATGCTTTTCTGCTCATTATGGTCGTAAATAGTGTTTTTTAGAGTTACTGTACCTTTATATTAACGCAAACAGAACAGCAACTTATTTAAAACATTTTCTCACAACATTCTGTGTAAACACTAGAGACAGTTATGCATGAAAATCCTAGGAGATTGACTATTTTCTAAATAATCTAACCAGCACATCTGTCTCCAATGACTCCATACGACTGGTCAAATTCACAGAGATCACATTTTCCCCTCCCATCATTCGTTCATCCCATCGATGTTTGATGTGAACATTAATTTAAGGTCTTATTAATTACATTTTGCATGAATTTATGTGGCCACAGGATTGGCTGATTGATAACTGCAAGATTGAACAGAGGCAGGTGTTTGTATAAAAGTGGCTTGTGAGAGTATATACTTTGTGTGTGTGTGTGTGTGTGTGTGTGCGCATGTTTGATTGAGTGTGGGTCACTGGTTTCGTGTTTGCTTTAGAGTCTGTAATCTGGTATGTATTAAAAAGTCATTTATATTTGGTGTGTATTAAAAAGTCA
Organism: Channallabes apus; assembly: GCA_030522415.1. Lineage (NCBI taxonomy): Eukaryota > Metazoa > Chordata > Actinopteri > Siluriformes > Clariidae > Channallabes > Channallabes apus. The sequence continues at coordinate 30,922,289 of CM060108.1, read as the reverse complement.
TTTATAGCTTGTAAGCAATATCTGCACCCTGTAGTACAAAAAAAAAAGCGCTGAAAGCTGCATTTTCTCCGGCAAGATAACAAGTCTTCTGATTTTCCCACTGTGTAAAAATGGGTTATTTCTTCTCCCTCTTTTCCTTTCTCCCCCTCAATCCTTCCTGCACCCACTCTCTTTTCATTAGTCTCTTTGGCCCACTTTCTCTCTTTCTTTAGTTTTTTGCCCATGCGGACAGAATTAGCTGTAAATGACTGCAATGTTGGCTATAGTAAATGTTTTAACTGAATACAAATACAACTACATCAAATACAAATACATGCTTACATCATCTAATTTGCAAAGATGAGATACTGATGGAAAGCTTTGGGCAACTGCACAACATATGGGGAAAAATACAGTTTGAAGGTATTCAGAAGTCATAGTCAGCAATTTTATTAGGAGGCGAGAGCGATGAAAGTGGCTTTGATAAATGAATTCCCCAAGATAGTAGCATCAGTACAGCTGGAGAGAGAGGGATATCATTGAATAAGAGACTCTGTTACAGTATATGACTCTTGTGTGGCTTTTTTCCCAACATTTCTCAGCTAATTTGGCCACATAATTTACATTTTACTCATTAGAAATATGTGTGTGCTCTAAGGGAATCATTATGGAAGCAGCCTCACAGCTGTCTTGTAGAAGATTTTCTTTTTTTTTTTTTGGCCTTTATCTCTTTCATCATTCATTTGCCCTCATAGTAAATGGAGCTGGAGTAATTGTTGAACTAATTCTAAATGTTCAAGTTGGGTATGGCTATTCTAGTAAATCTCTAATTTATGTTCACATTAAGGCATTTTCAATCAAATTATATAACATTTATAAGGGTCCTTGTAAATTGTGTGAGTGCAGATATTTTATCTAAACATAAAAATAAAAAAGAATGCTATTGATCTAAATAAAATAATGGTTTGGTCTGTACATTGGTTAAAACTTGCTCTTTCAATTATAGCATTTTTATTTTATCATTTCATACATGGGAGGACCTGAAACCAGTCTGTCTGTACGTCTGTCTGTCTTTATGTCTGTTCTGCCAGATTTTATCACAGCAACATACAAAGTGAAGTTATGAGCAGTTATGTGCCAGATTATCAGCATGTCACAGCATCTAGTACCATTTTTTATTTAAATTTATTTTACTAATTTAGAGATTTTTCCCTTGAGGTGGGTGTGACTATACATGACACTCTACAGAGCCAATCAATGTGGCACTTATACAGACAGAGTATATGGAAGACACAGAAGCAATAGTAATGCGCCTACAAGCTGTCAAAATCCTCAAGAAACAGAAATGAAAGCACTACACAGCATGGCTTGCTCCAAAAAAAGGAAAAGTAGACAATGAAAACTGAACCTTCAAAGATGAATTGACAGATCAATGTACAGTATGTTTACTCTTCCTGCAGAAAGCTTCCAATAAGTTTCTCATATGTTTAGAAACTGTGGTGCTCATAAAAAGATAATCAGACATGTACATGGGCAAGGTGAACAAGAAATCACTGAATGATTTCAGACAAATTATTACATTTTTGTATTTTTTTGTACTCAGTTGATGAATAATGACATTGTTAACTATTTAACACAATGTTATTTTATTAAACAATGCACAATTTATGTATGGTGTAACAATATTGTACTAATGCATGGACAATTTTAAGGCTTTTTAATTTGTAGGCTAATGTAGGCTAATGTATCAAATGCTGCTTCAAGAGGAGTACTTTTTCACTACACTAACATCTACAAAACAGCATACTATTAGCTGTCTGTGACATTCTTCCATTGCACATAAGTAACCAAAGCATTTTTTGTTTTAAAATTTCAATTTAATTATTGATGGTGACTTCAGGTTCGAAGATTTCCTAACATTAACATGTTGGACATTTCATTCAGTGTTCAGAGTCAGATGAGGCTTGTCCTCTTGTCTGAATATGTGTGTTAAAAAACAACAACAAAAAAGAAAAACCACAACAATTTTTTATTATTGTTAGTAGTACTTTATTAACTTTATTAATGAGTTACGAGTAAAGAACCTGTACATATGTTCATACAGTATTGACAGCAGCTCTAATTTACTGCGGTAAAGCCAGCCGCGGTTCAGAAAAACACGGTCAAGCCAGCCGCGATTGATTTTAGTGCGCGCGCATATTACAGCGATTACGGTAGTTTCATGAACAACACAGAGAGAATGCCCCATATCTGAAAAATGCTGCAGTAAAATAGTTTCTGTGTATATAGTATGGGACGTCCTGAATAAGAACTGATCATTGTTTTTTTTCTGTTTCAGTCTGAAGTATTGTGTGTCTACTGAAGCCGAAAATGTGTGCACATTAAACTGCGCATGCGTGTTTGGAGTCGCTGTGTGTGCCCGCACTCATCACGGAGGTTACAACACGGCGTGGCTGCAGCTGGAGTTTGTCGTGTTCGAGGTAAATTTAGCTTTTACACTTATTAGAAATGGGGTCTTTATACCCCTTTGAAATGTAATAATGCCCCATATCTGAAAAATGCTGCAGTAAAATAGTTTCATATGTGGTGTGTATATAGTATGGGACGTCCTGAATAAGAACTGATCATTGTTTTTTTCTACTTTTTTTTTTATCATATAATGTGTGTACATTATATGGGATAAAAACTGACCATGGCGTTTTATACTTACTAGAATTAATTTTTTCATAGGTCTCTGAAGTGAAATAAAGGCATTTTATTTAACTTTTTTTCCCCATTGTGAACATTTGTTTATTTGACCTCTCTTCCAAAGCAGACGTTAATCCTCATTATAGAAAACATTCATTGAAGAATAACTGCTACTTTTGAACAGTAAAACAAAATAAAAATCAATTCTGGTATTTAGAAAGACTAAATACATTATTTTGTCTGTTTTCTACGAATTCTGCTGTAACTTATCTACATAAAACAATTATTTGAATGGTGAATATTTAAGAAAAATATTGTAACAGACAACCGTCAAAGTCACCAATAAATAACACGGATTTTAAAGCAGAAATGCAAATATCTGTTTCTAACGGTGTCAGAAACTTTGTGTTAGTAGCACTGCTTGACATGCTTGATGCCTTCCTCTTTTGTAATTTGCTTTGGATAAAGGCCTAAATGTAGTTGTACGAATAAAAGATTATGTAATGATACAATGTAAATATTTTCACAGAAACAAAGCGTAAAGATGAGACGTGAATCTGAAGAGGATCTCTTTGATGATTGCCTGGTAAAGCATTGTTTTCTTATTAATTATACAATTTATTAATACCTTGAATATAGTGTTTGTTGTATTGGACAGAAACATATAAATGCAAATGAATATATAAATATGAGTAATTATTGAACGAATTTTCATGTTTGGACTAACCCTTTTAAATACAAACTCAGCATTCATCATAGGATTTCCTGACACTGTAAAGCCATCTCATGCCATGTTTTACTGATGCAAGATAAAGCAATTTAACCCAAGTTTAACAATATGAAGTATATGAAGTGATGGTCATTTTTTTATTATCATTTATTTTTATTATTATTTTTTTCTCAATGAAGTCAGCACAGGTTGAAGCAATTCAGATTTTTTTTGCTTCTCAAAATAAATGATTTATTTTCTTGTAAATTTTATGCAGGGGGACAGACGAAGTGACACCTTCTTAAAATCCTTGTCGTCCGTGCTGTTGAAGGGGAAGAACCGGTTGGTGTATCCATAATCCTTGAAGGAGAGGCTATTTTCAGAAAGTTCTTCTAGAACTTGATGGGATTAAGCTATAACCAAAAGTGCAAGCTTTAAAGATGAAGTTATCATCTTAAAACATTTGATTTGGCTTGACTACAAGTGTTTACATGTTGTGTTTACATGTTCAGCTTAAAATGTTTTCATGCATTAAGGTTTCAATGGCATACTTTTAAGTGCACTAGTCCAGAGTGCTGATTTGAAAGTTGCAACTTCACTGCTTCAGAGGGCTATTACGTTTTAACGTTTATTCTACAGTTTGTTTAAAGTATTTTCTGCTGCATTTTATTTCTAAATGAATGCTGTATTTTATTTATTTATTATTTTACACAATTTTGTTTAAAACAAGTATTTCAGGCCCTGGTGCCGTGCAGTTTTTTTCTATGGATGCAAAATTTAGCTGAATGCACTTTTATTAAAAAGACAACTTGGATCTAGACTGTGAATGTCACAAATATTTGGTAATGTTGGTGAATAAACTGTTTAATTATATTTTAGTTGTGTGATTTATGAAAGATATAGATGAAATAATTACTTAAGTTTCTTTCCAAAACATAAATTAGCAATGTTTACATTATTATAGGGAGTAATATAAATTGATAAAACCAAGTAAGGGAAAATCTCACAAAACATATACAGTGGTGTGAAAAACTATTTGCCCCCCCTCCTGATTTCTTATTCTTTTGCATGTTTGTCACACAAAATGTTTCTGATCATCAAACACATTTAACTATTAGTCAAAGATAACACAAGTAAACACAAAATGCAGTTTTTAAATGAGGGGTTTTATTATTTATGGAGGAAAAAAAATCCAAACCTACATGGCCCTGTGTGAAAAAGTAATTGCCCCCTGAACCTAATAACTGGTTGGGCCACCCTTAGCAGCAATAACTGCAATCAAGCGTTTGCGATAACTTGCAACGAGTCTTTTACAGCGCTCTGGAGGAATTTTGGCCCACTCATCTTTGCAGAATTGTTGTAATTCAGCTTTATTTGAGGGTTTTCTAGCATGAACCGCCTTTTTAAGGTCATGCCACAACATCTCAATAGGATTCAGGTCAGGACTTTGACTAGGCCACTCCAAAGTCTTCATTTTGTTTTTCTTCAGCCATTCAGAGGTGGATTTGCTGGTGTGTTTTGGGTCATTGTCCTGCTGCAGCACCCAAGATCGCTTCAGCTTGAGTTGACGAACAGATGGCCGGACATTCTCCTTCAGGATTTTTTGGTAGACAGTAGAATTCATGGTTCCATCTATCACAGCAAGCCTTCCAGGTCCTGAAGCAGCAAAACAACCCCAGACCATCACACTACCACCACCATATTTTACTGTTGGTATGATGTTCTTTTTCTGAAATGCTGTGTTACTTTTACGCCAGATGTAACGGGACACACACCTTCCAAAAAGTTAAACTTTTGTCTCGTCGGTCCACAAGGTATTTTCCCAAAAGTCTTGGCAATCATTGAGATTTTTTTTTAGCAAAATTGAGACGAGCCTTAATGTTCTTTTTGCTTAAAAGTGGTTTGCGCCTTGGAAATCTGCCATGCAGGCCGTTTTTGCCCAGTCTCTTTCTTATGGTGGAGTCGTGAACACTGACCTTAATTGAGGCAAGTGAGGCCTGCAGTTCTTTAGATGTTGTCCTGGGGTCTTTTGTGGCCTCTCGGATGAGTTGTCTCTGCGCTCTTGGGGTAATTTTGCTCGGCCGGCCACTCCTGGGAAGGTTCACCACTGTTCCATGTTTTTGCCATTTGTGGATAATGGCTCTCACTGTGGTTCGCTGGAGTCCCAAAGCTTTAGAAATGGCTTTATAACCTTTACCAGACTGATAGATCTCAATTACTTTTGTTCTCATTTGTTCCTGAATTTCTTTGGATCTTGGCATGATGTCTAGCTTTTGAGGTGCTTTTGGTCTACTTCTCTGTGTCAGGTAGCTCCTATTTAAGTGATTTCTTGATTGAAACAGGTGTGGCAGTAATCAGGCCTGGGGGTGACTACAGAAATTGAACTCAGGTGTGATAAACCACAGTTAAGTTATTTTTTAACAAGGGGGGCAATCACTTTTTCACACAGGGCCATGTAGATTTGGAGTTTTTTTTCTCCCTTAATAACGTAAACCTTCATTTAAAAACTGCATTTTGTGTTCAATTATGTTATCTTTGACTAATAGTTAACGGTTTTTGATGAGCAGAAACATTTAAGTGTGACAAACATGCAAAAGAATAAGAAATCAGGAAGGGGGCAAATAGTTTTTCACACCACTGTATATATATAGTTAATTCAGGGCTATTTATGATGGAGACACCTTTTTACGTTTTAAATATGTAAAACCTCCGCTGCGTGTATTCATTCACAGGCTGCAGCGCGCGCACAGAGAAATAGGAGACTGTGGTGTATGAGTGGATTGGAGAGAAGAGAGCTGTTCAGTTACTATAAAATATATATATATAAACATAATATGATCTTTTTGAGTTATAATGTTTTTTTTTATTATTCATAAGAAAACCTTTCAGTTTTGTAAATATTCTAGTTATAGTGTGTTATGTTTTTCTTTAGGTTAAACGGTTTTGAGAATTAGACCATCCAGCTAAGATAAATATTATGTCGTTGATTGATAAAATCTCGATTAAGGATAATTTATTTTATTTAATTTGTATTTTTCACCTCCCCCCCCCTGAGGGATTGCCACCTTATTGTGGTCAGGGGGTTTGCGTGCCACGGTGACCTTAAGAGCTATACCAACAGGAGCTTAGTCTTTGGAGGTGGGGGATGCATGTTGAAATGCAGACTTTTTAACCCAAGACTATATAAGTTTTTACAGTACTTAGATAAGGGGGAATCAAAAACTGCCCCCAAAAATGTTTTACTACAAGTTTGAAAAACCCACTCTCACATCACCTAACACACACACAAATTATTTGCAAACCGGTTTCGCTGACACTTTGAGTGTAATTCATAAATTTACTGAACATATTCAAATAAACACACCATACGGCAAATAAATCATCTCAAAGCGTTTATTTTTTGGGTCATAAATGCAGTGTTCATTTACATTCCTGTGTGTCCATGTTACGTCAGAGGACATGCGCCGATGTTTATCACACATTTCAATAAGAGAGATTACGCACTCCCAAAGGTTTTTTGCGCCGTATTTCGATTTTTAAAAAAGTTGCTCATTTTCACCACGAACACGGATGAGTCTTCGGGTTTCCTCAGCCGTCCATATACAGAATATAAATTACTGTAACGGTTAACCCCTAGATGGCGCCAGAGCGCCATTTATATTTAGGTTGTGTTTTGAGTTGTAGTTTTGTTTTTCGTTCAGTTGGACTTCAGTTCCCAGTTTGCACCTCGGTCAGGTGACGTAGAAGCTCACCTGAACCGAGGGAAGTTAATTTGATGATTGGTTTATGTTTAGTTCTTTAAATAGCCTGGCTGGACTCCAGTCAGGCGTCTAGCAACCGTTACAGAAAGTTTAGTTTGTGTTGGGATACTTGTGTTTATTTATGTTTAATTTGAAAGAACAAAAATAAAGGACTTTTGTGAAACCGTCAGCTTGCCTCCGCGATCATGCCTCACAAACACGGCCGACACAGACACAGTAAGGGAAGGAAACGTGACAGATTGCTAGACCACCCAAGAGGCATGGCGGAGGATCTCCTCCTAAGGAGTTACTTAGGAGGAGAGATCATCATCTCCAACGAGCTGGCGGAACTGCTGCGGGCTAGCGAGGAGCCCGGCGAAGTAGAAGTTTGGCAAGGGTGGAGAAACATTGAGCACAGCGAGCCAGCGAGCTCAGGGGAGGACAGCATGACAGCTCGAGAGAGAGTGGCAAGGCGAAGCTGGGAAGGCTGCGGACCCGTCGTCCGGCGCACACCGCAGCGAGAGGTGGCAGCCGAGGGAGAGACGGGAGGATTCGGCAGGCAGTGGGCGGAACGCAACGAGGAGTGCATTAATGACCTGCGCGAGCAGGTGCTGCAGCTCCAACTGCAGTACGTCCAGGTTCGGGAGAACCAAGCTGTAGTCCCGGAAGCGATCTCGCTCTTGAATCTGGACGATGCACTCCTCCCGCGGCCACTGCCTGAAGGTGGCGCGGACAGCGCACCGGAGCTGAGCCTGGAGGACTGGACGTCGCTGCAGCACGGCGACGAGGCAGACTTCTACAGGCAGTGGGCGGAGTCCAACCAGGAGCGCATTCGTGACCTGCGCGAGCAGGTGCTGCAGCTCCAACTGCAGTTCGTCCAGGTTCGGGAGAACCAGTCTGTAGCCCCGGAAGCGATCCCCCTCCCGGGTCTGGACGATGCGCTCACCCCCCGGCCACTGCCTGAGTCTGTCGAGGAGGAAGACGTCGCGCCGTGTCTGCACGGGCATGAGAGCGCCGTGCACGCTCCAACGCTGCAGGAGAGCGCCGTGCACGCTCCAGCGCTGCAGACGAGTTCCGTGCACGCTCCCACGCTGCAGTCGAGCTCCGAGCACGCTCCAACGATGCAGGCGAGCGCCGTGCACGCTCCAACGATGCAGGCGAGCGCCGTGCACGCTCCAACGCTGCAGGCGAGCGCCGTGCACGCTCCAACGCTGCAGTCGAGCGCAGTGCACGCTCCCACGCCGCAGTTGAGCGCAGTGCACGCTCCAACGCCGCTGGTGAGCACGATACACGCTCCAACGCTGCAGTCGAGCGCAGTGCACGCTCCAACGCTGCAGGCGAGCGCCGTGCACGCTCCCACGCTGCAGTCGAGCGCCGTGCACGCTCCAACGCTGCAGTCGAGCGCAGTGCACGCTCCAACGCTGCAGTCGAGCGCCGTGCACGCTCCAACGCCGCTGGTGAGCACGATGCACGCTCCCACGCTGCAGGACAGCGCCGTGCACGCTCCAACACCACCCCCCGGCTTCGAGGACAGCGAGCTAGCATGTCAGCAGCCGCTGTCCCACGCACATGTTCCTACGCCACTTCCCGGTTTTGAAGGTAGCGAGCTAGCATGCCAGCAGCCGCTGTCCCCCGCACCTGTTCTGCCGCCGCCTCCTGGCGTGGAGGACGACGTGGAACTGTCGAACACACTGCACATTCCCGAACCGCCGTCGAGCCCACTGCACGCTCCAGAGCCGCAGTCAAAGGCACTGCACGTTCCTGAGTCGTCGTCGAGCGCACTGCACGCTCCAGAGCCGTCGTCGAGCGCCCGGCACGCTCCAACGCCGCTATCGAGCGCCGAGTACGCTCCGACGCCGCAGACGAGCGCATTGAACGCTCCAACGCTGCAGTCGAGCGCCGAGCACGCTCCAACGCCGCTGTTGAGCACGATGCACGCTCCCACGCTGCAGTCGAGCGCCGTGCACGCTCCAACGATGCAGTCGAGCGTCGTGCACGCTCCAACGGTGCAGTCGGGCGCCGTGCACGCCCCAACGCTGTCGTCGAGCGCAGTGGACGCGCCAACGCCGCTGGTGAGCTCTGCAAAAGCTCCAACGTCGTCGTCGAGCGCAGTGCACGCTCCAACGCCGCTGTTGAGCTCTGCCAAAGCTCCAACGTCGTCGTCGAGCGCAGTGCACGCCCCAACGCCGCTGTTGAGCTCTGCACAAGCTCCAACGTCGTCGTCGAGCGCAGTGCACACTCCAACGCCGCTGTTGAGCTCTGCACAAGCTCCCACGTCGTCGTCGAGCGCAGTGCACGCTCCAACGCCGTCGTCGAGCGCAGTACACGCTCTAACGCCGCTGTTGGTCTCTGCAGAAGCTCCAAACTCGTCGTCGAGCTCTGCGCAAGCTCCAACCTCGTCGTCGAGCTCCGCACAAGCCCCAACGCAGTCGTCGAGCTCTGCACAAGCTCCAACGTCGTCGTCGAGCGCAGTGCACGCTCCAACGCCGTTGTTGGGCTCTGCACAAGCTCCAAACTCATCGTTGGGCTCTGCACAAGCTCCAAACGCGTCGTCGAGCTATGCACAAGCTCCAACCTCGTCGTCGAGCTCCGCACAAGCTCCAACGAAGCCGTCGAGCTCTGCAAAAGCTCCAACGCAATCGTCGAGCTCTGCACAAGCTCCAACGCAGTCGTCGAGCTCTGCACAAGCTCCAACGCCGTCGTCGAGCTCTGCACAAGCTCCAACGCCGTCGTCGAGCTCTGCACAAGCTCCAACGTCGTCGTCGAGCGCAGTGCACGCTCCCATGCCGTCTACGAGCGCAGTGTCCGCTCCCACGCCGTCTACGAGCGCAGTGACCGCTCCCACGCCGTCTACGAGCGCAGTGACCGCTCCCACGCCGTCTACGAGCGCAGTGACCGCTCCCACGCCGTCTACGAGCGCAGTGACCGCTCCCACGCCGTCTACGAGCGCAGTGACCGCTCCCACGCCTGCGTCGAGCGCAGTGACCGCTCCAACGCCTGCGTCGAGCGCAATGACCGCTCCAACGCCTGCGCCGAGCGCAGTGACCGCTCCCACGCCGCCGTCGAGCGCAGCGACCGCTCCAACGCCTGCGTCGAGCGCAGCGACCGCTCCAACGCCTGCGTCGAGCGCAGCGACCGCTCCAACGCCTGCGTCGAGCGCAGTGACCGCTCCAACGCCTGCGTCGAGCGCAGTGACCGCTCCAACGCCTGCGTCGAGCGCTTCTCCAGCTCAGCAGCAGCCAAGCACGCTTCCAGCTCAGCAGCAGCCGAGCGCTTCCCCAGCTCAGCAGCCGCCGAGCGCTTCTCCAGCTCAGCAGCAGCCGAGCACGCTTCCAGCTCTACAGCAGCCGAGCACTTCTCCGGATCTGCAGCCGCCGAGCACTGCTCCAGCTCTGCAGCCGCCGAGCACTTCTCCAGCTCTGCCGCCGCCGAGCACTTCTCCAGCTCTGCAGCCGCCGCGCACTTCTCCAGCTCTGCAGCCGCCGAGCACGCTACCAGCCCAGCAGCCGCAGAGCATACCTCCAGCCCCGTCACCCAGCCTCCTGGACAGGAGGCGTAAGGTAGAACATTGGGTTGGGTGTCCGGGGCCTCCGGTGATGCTCCGGGAGGAGCATTTTTTAGAGGGGGGGTAATGTAACGGTTAACCCCTAGATGGCGCCAGAGCGCCATTTATATTTAGGTTGTGTTTTGAGTTGTAGTTTTGTTTTTCGTTCAGTTGGACTTCAGTTCCCAGTTTGCACCTCAGTCAGGTGACGTAGAAGCTCACCTGAACCGAGGGAAGTTAATTTGATGATTGGTTTATGTTTAGTTCTTTAAATAGCCTGGCTGGACTCCAGTCAGGCGTCTAGCAACCGTTACAGAAAGTTTAGTTTGTGTTGGGATACTTGTGTTTATTTATGTTTAATTTGAAAGAACAAAAATAAAGGACTTTTGTGAAACCGTCAGCTTGCCTCCGCGATCATGCCTCACAAACACGGCCGACACAGACACAGTAAGGGAAGGAAACGTGACAATTACAAAACTGTGGTCACGTTGCAATAAGTAAGAATAGTGTAAGCAAAACAATAGTGTATGGCCGTAAGCAAAACAAACAATGTGTTATCAAATGCTCGGCAAAATGCAAAGGTTTGCACACTAAGACTCAGAAAAAGTGAAATAAAATGATTGCTGTTTAAATGGCATGTGTTTATCCTGTTTTGTCAGGTAACAGAACCTAAACACCTGTGCTGTATATCAGACAGCGATGGAGAGAGTGTAGATTACACACAGGTGCTCTCTAGTCATTAGCACTCATCAGGCAATGTCTATGGCCAACTGACTGCACTCAGACCAAAGGGGGCTGAATAATTACACACACCTCACTTTTCAGTTATTTATTTGTAAAAAAAAAAATGTTTGAAATCATGTATGATTTTCGTTCCACTTCTCGCGTGTACACCACTTTGTATTGGTCTTTCACGTGGAATTCCAATAAAATTGATTCATGTTTGTGGCTGTAATGTGACAAAATGTGGAAAAGTTCACGGGGGGCGAATACTTTTGCAAGCCACTGTAGTTGTCCTGAGATTTAACATTGTTACCAATAATAGGCTGAGGCATTCTCTGTCCATGCTCATAAGGAATCCCTCAATGTTTTTCAATTAGGGGACAGAAGCAGATCAGCCATGTTGTAGTTCAGGTGAAGAGGCGAGTTCACAGGAGGTCAATCTGAATGTTGATTATACAGTATATAACACATAATATGTGTGCGTGTATTATACATGTTGATTATACTAATATTTAGCATTATGAGGAGTGATAGGCTGAGGATGTAAGCGATTCATTAGTGTTTTTGGCAAAAGTTTTGAACTGACATTTCACTTTTTTGTCACGCTATTTCATCAGGTGGCAATGCTGTCCGGTCCTAGTGCAGTCAGAGGGGAAGAGTTAGGGTCAAAGCCATTGTTCACCCCCAAAAAAACTTTACTCACTATTTACTCCTTAAGTGGTTCCAAACTTTAATGATTTTCTTTATTTTGTTGAATACAAAATAAGATATTGGGGAAAAAAGGGGATTGGGGGATGGGGTATTAGTTGGAGTCATAGGTAGCAAACCTACGCCCTTGTGTGTGTGTGTGTGTGTGTGTGTGTATGTATATATATGGAAATATAATTAATATTTTCGTGTTTAATTACAAAAAAAAAAACATTTTAATGGTTAGTGATTGTTGCAGACATTTACACTATTTTTGAGAACTATTAAGTTCTCCTTCAACGTGTCATAGCCGATAACTGCCCCTTTGAAGCCTTTGAATGGTGTTAAAAATACTTGCAAAACAAGTATTGCAGCCATACATTGGAGGGAACTTCTGAGGTGGTCAGTGATTGATGGCACGGTCGGTCGGAGGGGGTTGTGATCACACCTATAGATCTTTTGTTCTAGGCTATCGGTCAAATATCTCTCCACTTGGAAGCAAAAACATGCAAGGGATTTCAGCATCTCGACGCACATACTAAGCTGTTTATAAAGTAGACACTGTTTGTTTTTTCATTTTGTAATCTTTCCCGTGTTTACCGTGTACTGTACAATGTATATTCATTTTTTAATGAATTACTGTAAATAAACTACACATTCCGTTGATTTGCCAGAAATGACTTTTCTGTTTTTTTGTGTGTGCTAAACTAAACTTCAGGGTCAAAGTAATAGCGATTTTATTTGAAAAGTATTATATATTTACAATGCTGATAAGTTCAAGCTTAGATTCATATATAAACTGCTTCAAAGTCTTTCCGTGACCGCTGAAATCCGACAGACGCAGGGCTCAAGGGAGGTGTGTCTATGTGTGTGTGTGTGCGCGCGCGTGTGTATGTGTGTGTGTGTGCGGGTTAGTGTGCCTGTCCTATTTTAGCGGATTTTTCCGCTACCGCAGATCAGTTTATCAACTTGTAATATATACATTTTAGGAATATATTAACATGTGCAGACATTTAAGGGTGCGCTGCCCTCTCTTGCCCCTGCGTAGAGCCTACACACACACACACATCTCTCTATCTATCTATCTATCTATCTATCTATCTATCTATCTATCTATCTATTATATAAATACACATTTGGAATCTGCATCTACATTTTCTGTTACAAGTATAGAATTAGGTTCAGCTGAGACTCATGATCAATGGTGTTAGGGTACTTATGTAGTGATAATTAGTTTCAGCCAGATCATTAAAACTAACAATGGACTATGACACTCTTGAGAGGGGATATGAAGGTGTTATTCATTTATTTATTCTCTACAAGGGTGCGAACAACAGTACAGACCAAACTATAACTCTCTCTTACTACTATAAAAATTCTAGATATAAACAAACAAAATACAGCTTTTTTTCCTCAGAGGTAAACGGAAAAGTGAAGTTGTTCAGCTGTCACTGCAGCTTCTTCAAAGTCTTCCCACTCCGTGACCACTGAAATCCGACATGACACCACGTTAGGCTACGTCTTGACTCATTTGTATACCGACGGTGATTGGATGTTTCCCGAGGGCTCAGGGGAGTGTGTGTGTCTGTGTGTGTGTGTGTCTATGTGTGTGTGTCTCTGTGTGTGTGTCTATGTGTGTGCGTGCGCGCGGGTACTTGTTCTACTGTTATAAAAACTCTAAATATAAACAAACAAAATACAGCTTTTTTTTCAGAGGTAAACGGAAAAGTGAAGATGTTCAGTGTCACTATGCAGATGTTACACTCAGTGGAGTTACCGAAATCATTGGTTTAGTCCTCATTGAGCTTTTGTTCCTCTTATGTGAGCACAAACAGTGAAACATTCCACAGGTTTATAATACACCGCGGCCAAGTGAACCACGTTCCCGTCGAACGAAACGAGGCATAATCGTGGTGTTTGCTTCGGTTATGACACACCATAGTTTATTACCTGCTGTGGTAGATCTGAATATTTATTCAAACACAATAATAAAGCTTTATATCCTCAGGAGGGCTCAGTACATTGTTTTAGCGATAGTTTCACGGAAGCGAGTTCAGAACTAATCTAACCAAACCAAAAAAAAAAAACATCCGAAGTTTCAAATAGAATGAACGAACTAATGAAAATGATATATATGTAATTGATATACTGTATACACAGACGTGTGTGTGTCATTTTAATTCAAATGAACATTTTAATGCTTTCTGATACACTTATCAACTTATCCACATAAACTTATCAACACATACTCTCCGTGCACGCACATACAATCTCTAAAAAAGTAAAATTAATAACATACATATACAAATAAACAAAAATATAAACGTCTATGTATATTGAAGTTTACGGTGAACTCAGAGTCGGCTAAGCACATGTGATGACGTGCGCGCCCTCACCTCTTGTTACGACTGCCTATTTGGCCAAAAAATAATTGAACGATATGCCTGGTCCTGGAAAGAGACAATAAATATATATATTTTTTTATACATTTATTGCATTGTTTGTTGTTTACAGTCAAGCCATCAACATACAATAAAATGTAAACATGAGATCTAAACTAAAAACTGTGCTCCCTGTGCTGGTGCTGGCAATATCATCTCTTTGTTCTGCTGTCTCCGGCTCCCTCCCTGGTCCTGAACCGTACCATACATACCAGATCAAGAACTTGAAGATGAAGATTATATCTCTGGTCTTCTCTCTGACGGGTTCCTCCCTAGTTTCTGATGATCTCAATTAGTTTGTAGTGTTGCTTGTCCAAGGAAACCAGTAATCTTGCTTGAAGTGGAGCAGATATAATTCTCAGAAACTCATTACTGATCTTTAAAAAAAAAAAAAAAAGGTAAAAACAAAAATTGGACTGGCTCAAGTTCTTATGTTAGCAAATCTTAATTACAGTGTGTATAAAGTATAGAAAGCAGTACACTACAAACAGCACTCACTCCAAATTAGCTTGTTCTATGTTTACGTCACTTTCCTATAAATTTTTACATCGTTAACCAACGGTACTTAAATATAATTATTTTCTTCGGCGCCGCTGACTTACTGTATAAACTCCGGTGTTTTTGAAAATCACCACGTTAGTTAGCTAATGCTAATGCAGGTAATATAGGTGGTTTTAGCTACAGTAGCAAACACGGACACAAAACTCAATCTACAAAGTAGTTGTTCCTGACATAAATCATGAATTTGCTCATAGAAGAGATACATTTAACATAGAAATGACATGAGTTTGCTTTCTTACCTGGTTTAAAGGAGTTTTCTTTGAGAATCTCCACCCGCATGTGATTCAGTCCGTGAAAATGCTGCGTCATGAGGTCATGAGACACGGTTTGAAGCAGAAATGTCCTTTGTGAATGGATTAGATTTAAGTTTAATCAGGGGCTTTAACTAACAGTAACTGAAATACAGGTTCTGATATCCTTCCTTACTTGTTTCAACGTCATGCTCCGGTTTGAGGCGGAAATAAAATTATACCGGCAAAACTATGGTCTAAAGACTGCGCATGCGCAAATCATACTCAACCTAATAAGAGTACCTTGATCAAAATGAAATATTTCACTTTGGTTTCCTGCTGTAAACAGCATTATACTAAAAAAAAAAAAAAAAAAAAAAAGATTCACCCATAAGCATAAATTAGACACTTCAGTTAAAAAGAGCAAATTATTTTTTTTACTAATGGAATGAGAAAAAAAAACACATTAAATTAGGTTTACTTTTTTCAGTGGATCCCTCAATAATTTCTGTCTCCTTTGCCTGTGTTTGATAATGTGAAGCACATATACACTCATTCATCATGAAAGATCTATTATAAAACAAAATAAAATTCATGTTCGCTTCAGCACTGTTCATCCGCGTCCTTACATTCATTGTTGTACTTGGTCCGGCTTTTAGATAAAGTCCTTCCATGCGCCATCTGGCGGATATTCAGTGTAGCGCAACACATTTATTTAAAATTCCCGAATGTTGCCTCCGGCAAGACGCGGCACGCCGCGCGCTAAATTGCGGCATCCCGCGGGAAAACACGCAGGGTTTTAAGGGCGACATCTGTATGGTGCTGTGTATTCACTAAATCTTGCACAAAATTTGAATTTGAAAATGTAAAAAAAAAAAAAAGTAAACTTGCTTTGCTTGGATTTCCACAGATACAATGTTCCCATTCAAAAGCTACACTCGATGCTGCGTGAAAACGCTATGGGAACGCTCTCCGCATGACCGGTTGTTGAAGCATGTGTGTCAAACATGCCAAAAAGTTTGGCATATATAACCTCGGTCAGGTGACGTCATTTGATTAGGTGCACCTGGAGGTTATAAATAGGCATGAACTGGAAGCATTCTCAGGCTCTTTTTGTCTTCAAGGACTGTATTGCTGTGTGAACGAGTGTGCAAGCACTTTTTCAAAAAGAAAGCGAAAATAGAAAGTGTCTTATTACTCACCAGAAAGATGGCAGAGTTAGAGAGGAGTCCGTCCCTCCGTGTAAAAGAATATCTCGCTCAGGGATGATCTCCACGCTTTCTGCTTTCAGTGTTTGGGGGAAGAGCATGCTATTCTCTGGCTTGCGGGAGCAAGTGAGTCTTGCAATTTTCTCTCTATAAAAGTCCCTCGCGCTCGGCTCGCTGTCTTTAAAACGAAACCGCGAGCATGACAAAGTTACATGACAGGTTTCTGTCGGGTGGCCGGAGAAGGGGCCTCAATGATGGTTAATTCTTTCATGGAATAAGCCATATTCATCCCGAAAAGCGCAATGATTTATATGGTGTTTTTTATGATGATGCCCTAGATTAAAGAGATGCTTGTAGGCTATCTCTCTTCTGGGAGCTCATCCTCCCTGAAAAAAATCCACACTCCCCACCAAGCCATGTAGACAAACATCTTCAATGGTGGGAAAAGCTTTTTCAGGCAGCGGGTCAGGCTGGTGCTGCCCTGCACACAATGGCTTTGCAGGCATAATAGGCTGACCTACTGAGAGATCTGAGCACTGGCGGGTCTGTCGATGATGCGGCATTTGCGGAGCTACGCCGAACCACAGATTTATTTCTCCGTGCCACCAAACAGACGGCCTGTGCTATCGGCCGTTCTATGGCTGCCATGGTTGCCACGGAGAGACAGCCGTGGCATAACCTCACGGACATCAAGGACAGGCTTTGCGTCTTCCTCCTTGATGCCCCCATCTCGCCTTCCGGCATTTTTGCCAAAGCCGTAAACACTGCCGCCACTAGGTTTTGGGAGTCGAAGCTCTATGAGCATGCCTTTGTGAGGTTTCTCCCCCGCCGTGCTCAGGGGTCGGGACTGTCGGCCACCCAGTCCTAACCAGGTCTGGTTCTCGCCAGACGTGAAGCGCAAAAGGTGTGGCGAGCAGAGCACCCCCTCGTAGATTGGGGCAGGTCTTGCAGCGCCCCACAGTCCACTTCAAGGAGACCAGACCTGAGAAGCATCCCCCTCCCCCGCAAAAAAACGCTTACGTGCCCAGGACCATGGGGGCGTCTCGCTCTCCCTAGGGAGGAGCGCGTAAAGTTTCCAATAAGGAATATAGACTCCTCCCTGGCACCCTCAGGAGGCCATGGTTCAATCTCCGCCGCCACTGGTGTTTCGGGGAGCAGCGGTCTCCAGCAAAATATTTGGTTCCTTCCTGCCATGTTTCAGGATGCCGAACATCTAACGCCAAAGCTTACCAGTATCAAGTCCTTCCATTAGGCCTAGCCATGTCACCCCGCATATATATAAAATGTACGGATACAGCCCTGGCTCTATGATTCCAGGGCATCCGTATCCTGGATTACACAAACGACTGGCTGATTCTGGCTCAGTTTTAGCAGTTAGCGCTTCGACATCTAGAGGTCATCCTAGCTCACTTCAATTCTTAGGATTGAGACTCAATGCCACAGAAAGCGTTCTCTTTCCTGCTCAAGTATGACATATTATGGGCGTCATGTGAGATTCGGGTACAATGCGGGCATAGCTGTCTCCTGTGCGTGTCGAATCCATTCTCAATACCCTAAAGAAGATCAAGCTAGGCCAGAAAGTAACTTTTACTACTTTCGGAGAGTGTTAGGCCTCATGGAAGATGTTTCCATGGTGATACTCTTGGACCTTCTGCACATAAGATCACTTCAGTTGTGGCTAAAAGCCAGGGGATTTCATCCAAGGGCCAATCCCCAGAGGCAATAAGGGTTGCGCGCCGAGCGCTTCGTACCCTTTCTATGTGGTTCAGACCCCGGTTTTGACTCTAGGTCCCACTCTAGGTCCGTGTAGTCGTCACAAACTGCTAATGACAGACGCTTCCATCACGGGCGGGGGTCCAGTCTTAGATGGCCGTCCAGCCCAAGGGATCTGGAGAGATCATCTTCTCGCGTGGCACATCAGTTGCCTCAAAACGATGACTATTTCTGGCCCTGAAATACTCCCTCCAACAGCTGAGAGGCTACCATGTCTTAGTGCAGGTGGACAACACTTGGTAGTCTCGTAAATAATCACCTGGGCAGACTGTGCTCGTGCCGCTGGGAAAAGCTAGCGCACCAGATTCTGCTTTGGGGCACAGGACAAGTTCCTGTCCCTCAGGACGATTTACATTCCAGGGCATATGAATATGGGAGCAGACTTGCTGTTCAGGCAAGCTGTGATACACAGGGTTTGGAAACCCTACACTGCATGGGAAATCCCCGCTCAACTTTAAGTTTGCCAGATGTATGAGGCAGAGTGCTTGGAAAGGTAGAATGCAAAGGAAATTTTGTGAAACGACCAGATGTATGTGGATGTACAGGTCCTTCTCAAACAATTAGCATATTGTGATAAAGTTCATTATTTTCTGTAAAATATGATTTTCTGATAAACATTAGACTTTCATATATTTTATATTCATTACACACAACTGAAGTAGTTCAAGCCTTTTATTGTTTTAATATTGATGATTTTGGCATACAGCTCATGAAAACCCCCAAAATTAGCATATTTCATCCGACCAATAAAAGAAAAGTGTTTTTAATACTTTTTTTGTATTAAAAACACTTTTCTTCAAATAATTATGTTCAGTTATGCACTCAATACTTGGTCGGGAATCCTTTTGCAGATTCTTGTGTCTTGTGTCTCTCAACTTTCTCTTCACAATATCCCACAGATTCTCTATGGGGTTCAGGTCAGGACAGTTGGCAGGCCAACTGAGCACCTTAATACCATGGTCAGTAAACCATTTACCAGTGGTTTTGGCACTGTGAGCAGGTGCCAGGTCGTGCTGAAAAATGAAATCTTCATCTCCATAAAGCTTTTCAGCAGATGGAAGCATGAAGTGCTCCAAAATCTCCTGATAGTTAGCTGCATTGACCCTGCCCTTGATAAAGCACAGTGGACCAACACCGCTGCTGACATGGCACCCCAGACCATCACTGACTATGGGTACTTGACACTGGACTTCAGGCATTTTGGCATTTCCCTCTCCTCAGTCTTCCTCCAGACTCTGGCACCTTGATTTCCGAATGACATGCAAAATTTGCAACCTGTAGCCCATTTCCTGCACACGCCTGTACACGGTGGCTCTGGATGTTTCTACTCCAGACTCAGTCCACTGCTTCCGCAGGTCCCCCAAGGTCTGGAATCGGTCCTTCTCCACAATCTACCTCAGGGCCCGGTCACCTCTTCTCGTTGTGCAGCGTTTTCTGCCACACTTTTTCCTTCCCACAGACTACCCACTGAGGTGCCTTGATAAAGCACTCTGGGAACAGCCTATTCATTCAGAAATTTCTTTCTGTGTCTTACCCTCTTGCTTGAGGGTGTCAATGATGGCCTTCTGGACAGCAGTCAGGTCGGCAGTCTTACCCATGATTGTCTTACCCATGATGAGTAATGAACCAGGCTGGGAGTTTTTAAAAGCCTCAGGAATCTTTTGCAGGTGTTTAGAGTTAATTAGTTGATTCAGATGATTAGGTTAATAGCTCGTTTAGAGAACCTTTTCATGATATGTTAATTTTTTGAGATATGGTTTTTGGGTTTTCATGAGCTGTATGCCACACTCATCAATATTAAAACAATAAAAGGCTTGAACTACTTCAGTTGTGTGTAATGAATCTAAAATATATGAAAGTCGAATGTTTATCAGTACATTACAGAAACTAATGAACTTTATCACAATATGCAAATTTTTTGAGAATGACCTGTATACAGTAATCTGTGAAATTTTCCAGGAATCCTCACAGCTAGCACTGAGAGATGATGGCTGAGAGGTGTAAAGGCCTTTTGTATGTTAATGACTAGCAGAAAGAGGTGCTATCCTTTGTCTTTTTCTCTTCAGTTTGAGAGTTTGAAGGAGTAACAAACTGCACACACTGCTCTTCTCGAAGAGGTTATCAAATGTCTTGATGCATTTGAGTGCAAGTTTGATGAGAGAAGAGTGAAGGAAGAGTCATGTGCATAAAAGAGCTAAGAGGGCGCATAATGTGGGCATTGCGGTAAGTTGATCTTTATGTTAGCTGACCTTATAGTGGTAAATTATCCTTTGCCAAGTTAGACTAAGCATTTGGCTACACATCATCTCGGGTTACTTTGCTGTAACCCTGTTCCCTGAATAGGCGGGAACGAGATGCTGTGTGAAAACACTATAGGAACATCTTTTCGTGTTGCCAAACATGCCAAATTTTGGCTTATATAACCTCAGTCGGGTGACGTCATCTGATGAGATGCACCTGCAGGTTATAAATAGGAGTGAACTGGCAACATTCCTCAGATTGATTTTGTCTGAACGGACGTCCGGTCACGTAAGCAGTGCGGCATTGGGATGCAGCATCTCGTTCCCGCCTTTTCAGGGAACAGGGTTACAGCAAAGTAATCCGAGATGTTCGCTTTCAAAGGCTACACTTGATGCTCCGTGAAAACGCTATGGGAACGAGAGTACCAACACCACCGCACTGCAAGTGTCTGGACCCCAAGGTTGTGTAGTGTGTGCGCACAAGGCCAAGAAGGTCTCAGAACTATGTCTGGGAAGCTGACTCGAGGACCCGTGAGCCCGGAGTGGCATGAACATCCAGACTATAAAATCTAACAAACGTGTGCGGAGAGGACCCACCCGCCGCGTCACACACTTGCTACAGGGGAATACCTCTTGCCTAGTGCAATAGATGAGGCGCACCTCATAGGAGAGAGCAATAGCGTCTCTCACCCAGTGTGACAAGGTCTGTGTAGTGGCGGTCGCCCCCCGGTTACTGCCTCCATAGCATATAAAAAGCTGCTCTGACTTACGCCACTGGCTGGTGCGGTGGACGTAGATCTGAAGAGCACGTATTGGACACAGTAGGTGAAGGTCCTCCTGCTCCGAAGCTGTGAAAGGCGGAAGACAGAAGGCTTCAAGAACAACAGGGTGCATGGTTGAGAATGGAACTTTCGGAAGATAGTTCGGTGAGGATGCAAAATGGCCTGACTAGCCAGGGGCAAGTCTAGGCAGGATGGGGAGACTGTCAAGGTGAACAGATCTCCAATCCTCTTCAGAGAGATAACGGCCATCTTAAGGGTCAGAAACTTGACAGGCGCTGACTCTAGTGGTTCGAAAGGGGTGTCAATTAGACCTTAGGGCACGATAGATAAATCCCACAAAGGGACCGTGGCTCTAGTGGGTGGCCTCAGCCGTTTAGCTCCTTGAATGAAACGGGCAACTAAAGACTGTTTTCCCACAGTAACCCCATCAATCAGAACGTGACAGGCTGAACTAGCAGTTACGTGCGTCCTGAGGGTTTTACCAGGGCACAAGCCCGAGGACAACTTTGCCTGCAGAAACGTCAGCACTGAAACAATTCGGCAGTGGACTCGGTCTACCTGCTTTGTCATGCACCAACTTTCAAATACATTCCATTTGAGGGCATATGCTCTTCTAGTGGATGGAGCCCTAGCAGCTAGAATTAGGCTCAATTATGCTGGCTGGAAAACCAGCTTGACTTGTGAAAGTTCCAAAGCTCAGGCCGGGGATGATATATTGCCCCCTGCATCTGAGACAGAAGATCCCTCCTCACAGGAATCACCATGGTGAGCCGTCGAGGAGAGATACTGGATCTGAGAACCACACTCTGGTTGGCCAACAGGGCGCTATCAATAAGAGGCGCAAACGCTGTTGATGTACCCTCGCCAAGACTCCCAAGAGCAGAGCTATCAGGAAAAACGCATAAAGGCGTAACCTGGGCCACGTACAGGCCAAGGCGTCCAGACCCAGGGGAGTCAGAGAGTAGTAAAGGGGACATTTGCTGATCTTGCGAGGCAACGAGGTCCACCTCTGCTACATGAAATCTCTCCCAGATTGACTGACTACTTCGGGGTGGGGTTTCCATTCCCTGTGTGTCAGAGATTGACTGGACAGTACAACTGCTCCCACCTTCATATTCCCTGGAATGTAAATCGCCCTGAGGGACAGGAAGCTGGTGCGCTAGCTATTTAGCGGCGCGAGCACAGTCCGCCCTGGCGATTAATATACGAGACTGCGATAGTGTTGTCCACTCGCACTAGGACATAGTAGTCTCTCAACTGCTGCAGGAAGTGCTTTAGGGCCAGAAATAGAGCCATCATTTCGAGGCAATTGATGTGCCACACGAGAAGATGGCCTCTCCAGCTCCCTTGGGCTGGACGGTCATCTAAGACCGCACCGCAGCCCGTGAGGGAATCGTCTGTCATTAGCATCTGCGACGACAAGATGAACTTAGAGTGGGACCCAGTGTCAGAAACAGAGGTCTGAACCACATAGGAAGGGAACGAAGCGCCTGGTACGTAACCCTTATTGGGGATTGGCCCTCGAATGAAATCCCCTGGTGCTTTGCCACAACTGAAATGCTCTCATGTGCAGAAGGCCCAAAGTTGTCACCGTGGATACAGCTGCTATCAGAGCTAAGATCTCAGAAAGTGATGAACAGTCACGTTCTGGTCTAGCTTGATTTCCATGCATGTGACACCCAAATATGTTGTCCTCTGAACAGGAAAGGGCATTCTTTTCGTGGCATTGGGTCTCAATCCTAAGAAACAAAGAGCTAGGACGGCATGCTGATGTCGAAGTGCTAGCTACTGAGACTGGGCCAGCCAGTCGTCTATGCAATTCAAATCCGGATGCCCTGGAGTCGTAAAAGCCAGAACGACATCCATGCATTTTGTATATGTGCGGGTGAGAGAGCTAGACCAAATGGAGGGACCCGATACTGGTAAGCTTCGCCCCTGAAAGCGGACCTCAGGAACCTCCTGTGTTGTGGCAATATTTCTATATGAAAGTATGCGTCCTTCAGATCGATTGTCACAAATCAATCGCTTGGTAGGATTTGAGAGCAATCAGACAGTCAACATTTTAAAGCTGTATTTATTTATTATTATTTTTAGATAGCGGTACAGCCCGCAAAATCTAAAAATTGGACGCAGCCCCTCGTTCCTCTTGGGAACCAAGAAATACCAACTGTAGTAGCCGGGACTCTCTGTCTGGTAGGGGAACATGTTCCATGTCCCCATTCCCCAGCAACTTCTGTCAGCAGAAGTTTTCCGGTTTCATGGAAGTGGAGACCATGCTATTGAAACGCGAAGGGTGATGTGAGAACTGAATCCTGTAGTTTCTCTCTACAGTGCTTAATACCCAAGGAGATATACTTGGCAGTAGCTTCCACGCTGCCAGTTTCTCAGAAAGGGGCAAAAGTTTCTGCGGCTTGGTTAAATGGGGGGGATGTTAGATGCTCGGCATCCTGAAACATGGCAGGAAAAAAACGAAGAACTAACACTTTATTGGAGACTGGTGTTGCCCGAAACACCAGTGGTGGCGGAACACCGACCTCCTAGGGGTGCCAGGGAGAGCACTTCATTCTGGAAAGGAATTCTGCCAGCCTCTCCCCATTGGCGGGCCACCCCCATGGTCCTGCGCACATGAACCTCAGGACTTCTTTGTGAAGAAGACAATATGCCATTCTGACCTCTTTTGAGGCGGATTGCGAAGCGCGGCGCACCCCAATCTTTACGAGGGGGTGCCCGGCTCTCCTTGTGTTTCACGCCTTGCAAGAGTCAGACCCGGCCGACTCTTGAGCACGGTGGGGAAGGATTTTATATATATTTTACATATAACTTCGCCTCATGAACCTAGTGGCGACTGAGATAAAGACATCGCCAAACAGGCCGGAAGGCGAGATAGGGGCATCAAGGAGGAATGCACGATCCTTATCCTTGATGCGCCTGAGATTCAGCCATAAGTGCCTCTCCGCAAAAACCATCGCAGCCAAAAAACGGCCGATAGCACGAGCCGTCTGCTTTGTTGCACGAATAGACAAGTCTGTGGCCCGGCGTAATTCCACCATGCCCTATCTTGAAGAGCCCCGCCGGTGCCCAAGTCTCTCAGCAGGTCAGCCTAGTAGGCCTGCAAAACCACCATAGTGTGCAAAGGAGCACCAACCTGACCTGCTGCATGAAAGTCTACACAGCTTGAAAGGAAGTATTAGCTTTTCAGGAAGGATGATGTCCCAGGAGAGAGATAGCCTGGAAGCGTCTCTTCTATCTGTCAATCATCATAAAACCCTGCGATTCCTCATCAACTATATTTAAACAAATAAATAAGTCGATGGCAGGAAAAACACGGGATTAATACAGCTTACTCCATGAAAGGGTTAACTCATATGGAGATTGCTAAGAAAAAGGGAGAGAGCGCCATTGAGGCTCCGCCCCCCGGCCACCCGACAGAACCTGCCGTCTAATGCTTTCCAAGTGCTTTGAGGCTATTTCCATCTCCGCGGAAGCAAGAGAGGATGTATATCCTTTCCCATTCACAAGAAGCGTCAGGGCACGCTTGGGAGCGGACAGAGGAATTTCCCGATCCCGCGAGGGCATGAGCGATAGGAGTTCCTCCACTAGAAGAACTCATGCCCTCAAATGGAGTGTATTGAAAATTAGTGCATAGTAAAGCATATAGACCCAGTCCACTGCCAAATTTTTTCAGTGCTGGAGTTGCTACAAGAAAATTTACCTCGGGCTTATGCCCTAGTATTCTCAGAATGTACATAGCCGTTCTTTCGGCTCGTCATGTCTTTGCCCCTGGGCTGGTCAAAGTTATTCTGCTTTCTCCCCAACCATCTTCCAAAGGTTCCATTCTTGACTAAGCACCCAGTTGTTCTTGAAGCCTCTATCCTCCACCTTTTACAGATCCGGAGCAGGAAAGACTTCACTTACTGTCTTCAGTTCGTGCTCTTCAGATTTACAGTACATCCACCGCACTAGCTAGTGATGTAAATCAGAGCATGTTTTTATATGCCATGGGGCCGCAACCGAAGGGCAGCGGCCACTGGACAAATGTCGTCACATTGGGTGAGAGATGCTATTGCCCTAGCCTATGAGGCGCATGGAAGATTTCGCCTCTAGTAATTAGGGCCCATTTGACCAGGGGGCTTGCCTCATTAATTGCTTTGGCAAGAGTCGTCCCCTTGCAGCAAGTGTGTGATGCGGCAGGTTGGTCCTCTCCACACACATTTGTCAGATTTTATAGTTGGATGTCCATGCAGTACTAACATCCCAGAATTACGTCTGAGACCCCTTTGGGGGACTGTCTGTGGCTATTATATTTTCATACAATGAATCAATCCAAAACCGGTGATGGAATTTTCAACATTATCCTCCAACTTATTACTCACATTTCTAGACATGGGCAACATTGTATATGAAACCTGAGGTGCCATCAGCCCCTGTCTAATATAAGGTGCTGCGAATCACTCTAATCAACCCTATGTTAAAGGAGGCTAAGGCAAAGTCAGCTGAGAGAAGTCAAGAACTGATAAGTGATTAGTTAGAGTGAATGAAAGATGCAGTGAGAACATTCCATCTTGAGTTTGATCACTTCATGCTTGCTTTGATAGTCAGGAAGAGAACCTCCAGACTACATATGTAACAAGGCATAGCTACCTTGCATCAGAGATCACTGATGATCAAGTACAGATTCCATTCACCATCAGGCTACATTTGCAATAAAATGTGAATTAAAGATTCTTTTGCTCATTATTACCCATGACACTGCCATAATCCAGACCAAACGCTGCTAGATTTGATCATCATTAAAATGAGCAATATGGTCTTTTGACTGACAGAGCTTGAGTTGTGTAAAGGCCTCAAAATGATATTCGGTAATTTTCTGGTATTCAAATCAGCCTCAGTCTGCAGATCCAGTGTCATCTTCCATTAATCACATTATAAATTTCAATCTCAGTATTACAGCTGTGAACCATTTCCATTTTCTTTTTCCATGTGCTATCTCAACATCCAGTCAGTCTGCTTCTTTTTATTTTTGCCTACATATTTGAGATGAACATAAATTTGAAGAGGCTTCTGTTATTGTCCTCACAAAAATCATTTCGTTGCAAAATTCATGAGCGCATAGGAATGCTAATAGGCTTACTTGACAGATCCCATATAATTCTTCAATTATTAATGCATTATTCAAAAAGGAAGATGTTGTTTGGTTATTGAGTAATATTTAGGCTTCAGTCCAGAAACTTTTGCAGGATTCTTGAGATGTTGGAAAATATCATAGGTTTACTGCCAAGCATCTGCTGTACAATATTTCTATAACAAAGCATACCTTGCCTTAAGAATACAAGCATACGCATACTGGTTGAATTTAGGTCTGAATGCCACATTTGTAGCTAGACAGAAATCATCACAGCAGTATTCACATTTATATATAATCAGTGGAAGAAAGAAAAAACATGGTCTCTTTTTCTCCAATTGTATAAAGTTTTATGTTTGAATAGCGGGATTAATAGTCCCAACTGAATATACTGAACCTTAAAAAAGTACTGTGGAGTTGGTGGGTAAATATGCACTTTCCTGTCTTCTTCCTCCAGGTCTATGGGAATTGGAATACAGGTAACATTTGGACACGACAAAGCAATTCAGATAATGAACTGTGGTTGAAAATGCATTATGGAAATTGAGCCCTTCAATAATATACTCTAAGCGTAGCTGTCTTAATGCCTTACTGCCTCTGCCATCTCAGGAGTTTTATGTGTCTTACCAGGCAGAGGTGCCTGTAAACAAATGGTATAAGACATTAATTGAAGGCAGCAATATGTCACGACATTACCAGAATGCCTACAGAATTAGCAATTGCTCACCTAAAAATTCTGTGTTATTACTTGTACATATTGTAAATTTTACACCTAAAGTTTTCTATATTTGTATAATTTTCTCTTGTTTCATATCTTTATTTCTTTATTTGAATACTCTATTTTCTTTTTTTAACTTTTCACAGGTGGTCATAAGCATTTTACAGGATAACATACTGTGTCTAGCTGTGTATGTGAAAATAAAATTTTAATTCAGTTACGTCACCTCAACTATTTACATAATCATCAGCGATAATAATGTTCCAGGACGAGAACGCTGTGCTGCCGCTTCGTACCTGGATTGCTTGTTTGTTTGTTCCTGCTGTATGTCTCTCTGCCATTCTGCTCAGCTGGTTGGATTATTCCATTTCATACCGTTGATGTTTGAAAGAAACTGGACTATAACTATCAACTTTTTGCTGTCTGTGAGTTTGCCACCGGGCCGCTGCGAGCCACCTGCGCTGTTAGCGTCTCCACCACGCGCGGCTCCTCTGATGGGTGAGTTATCGCTCTCTCAGTTGGTTGCGCTGTTTGTTCACTGCTTGCTATTTGGGGGTGCTGTCTCCTATTTAGTCTGCTGTGTTTGGTGAAGTGGCGTTTCAGTGTCGGGC
The DNA here is from genome assembly GCA_030522415.1 of Channallabes apus. Taxonomy (NCBI): domain Eukaryota; kingdom Metazoa; phylum Chordata; class Actinopteri; order Siluriformes; family Clariidae; genus Channallabes; species Channallabes apus. Next base: position 30,894,533 of record CM060108.1, on the reverse strand, counting down.
TAGCGTTGTTTTTTCCCGTGTCAGGCAGTTTTGCCTGTGTCTGGCTCTCACTTGCTCAGTACTACAGTATAATGTTTTGGACAAAGGTTTTTCTTTTTTACCTTCTTTTCTTTTCTCTTTTTTGCCTCATTTTGCATCTCACGTATGACGTATGAGCACTGCCGGAGTTTAGGGATTCTCCGGTGCCCACGGTACATCTACCGCTCACGGCATGTGTTCAGGAGTACCTTTTGCTCTAAGCCCGAAGCCCTTCTGGACTAACCATAGACTGTCTGCTTCCAAACAACTTCCTGCCGGCCGTACTGTTTATCGCTCTCTAATTTATCTCACTGGTACTCAGCATCATACTGCAAATCTGAATTCTGTTCATCGTCACTTTGCACTTCTGATCTGTCGGTCAATATCGGACAAAGCCCCTTATCTCAATGAAATTATCACTGAAAATAAGCTTGACATTTTCCTTCTCACTGAAACCTGGCAAGCTCCGGATGATTTTATTCAGTTAAATCTTCTTGCCCCTGATGGATACAAGTATCTCACCCGACCTCGACTGCATGGCAAAGGGGGTGGTGTTGCTGTCATTTATCGGGACAATCTTCGTCTGAAACAACTTGATTTTCACAATACAAATTCATTTGAATACATGGTTTTGAAAGCTGACTGTCTCACAATCATCTTACTCTACCGTCCTCCTAAAGCCCTGTCCAGCTTTTTTTCTGAACTCAGTGAACTGTTAATGTCAGAACTGTCGAAATGAGCAGGCGGAGAGATGGACGAGGGGAGTAGAAGTCAGACTGCGCACAGGTTGATTAACCTGGTGATAGTGAAAGGTTCGATGAAACGGGGGAAGAGCTTGCGTGAAAGTGTCTTCAGGGGAATGTCCTTCATGGCAAGCATGACACGATCTCCTACATGGTATCTGGGAGCTTTGATGCGGTGGCGGTCCGCCTGTTTCTAATAAGCGGAGTGGTTGTGTAGCAGAGTTCGTCTAGCGCGTAGCCAAGTCTGCTTGCAGCGGCGGACAAAGTGTTGGGCTGACGAAGTCTCCACCTCTAATTCTTGAGCTGGGAAAAGTGGAGGTTGGTAGCCTAAGCAGCACTGGAACAGAGACAAGCCTGTCGAGGAGGAGGGCAGAGAGTTGTGGGCGTACTCGACCCAAGGGAGGAATCTACTCCAGGTGGTTGAATCCCGCGTAGTCATACAGCGGAGGGAGACCTCTATCGCTTGGTTCATCCGCTCGGTCTGCCCGTTGGACTGAGGGTGAAACCCAGATGATAGACTGGGAGTCGCCCCAACGAGTCTGCAGAACACACCCCAGAAACGAGAGGTAAACTGAGGGCCCCGATCCGAAACAACGTCTGTTGGAAGACCATGGAGGCGAAATACGTGAAGGACTAACTGCTCTTCAGTCTCCTTGGCGGAGGGCAGCTTAGGGAGAGGGACGAGGTGCACAGACTTAGAGAAGCGGTCGAATAAAGTCATGATGCAGGTGTGGCCATTGGACGGGAGTAGACCAGTGACAAAGTCGATGGAGATATGGGACCACAGAAGGCGGGGGATCGGTAGGGGTCTGAGAAGGCTGGTCGATGATCGGTTGTCAACTTTTGCTCGGGCGCAGATGTTGCAGGTGGCCACGAACCTGGAGACGTCCCTTCCTAGCGTGGGCCACCAGAATCACTGTTGGGTAACGAATCGGGTCCGAGCAGCACCTGGGTGGCAGGACAACCGGGAACCATGGGCCCATTCCAACACCTGAGAACGTAGACAGACGGGGAGGAAGAGACGGTTTGGGGGAACATTGCTTGGGCCGGGCTCTTGGGTCAGGGCCTGCTGGACCTTGGTCTCGATCTCTAACCTCAGGGCTGCGATGAGGCAGGTGGGAGGTAAAATGGTGTCGCATGGCGTGGGGTCCTTAGAAGAGGTGAACTGGCGTGATAGGGCATCTGGTTTAACGTTCTTTGAGCCTGGCCGATAGGATAGGACGAAGTTAAAACGTGACCATCGAGCATGACGTGCGTTGAGTCTCTTGGCGGAACGAAGGTACTCGAGGTTCCTATGGTCAGTCCATACCAAAAATGGGAGCTCAGTTCCCTCTAGCCAATGCCTCCATTCCTCCAGCGCCAGCTTGATCGCCAAGAGCTCTCTGTCTCCCACGTCGTAGTTCCTCTTGGCCGGGGATAGGCGACAGGAGTAGTAAGCGCAAGGGTGCATCTTATTATCCTGGGTGGACCTCTGGGAGAGAATGCCCCCGACACCGGTGTTGGAGGCGTCGACCTCCACCACGAACTGTCGAGCAGGGTCAGGGTTCCTGAGAATGGGGATAGAGGTAAACCTTCTCAAGCTCAGTGAAGGCTCTCTCCGCCTCCGCGTTCCAACAGAAATGGGTCTTAGTGGAGGTCAGGGAGGTGAGTGGGGCGGCGACAGTGCTGTAACCCCGGATGAAGCGGCGGAAAACATTGGCGAAGCCCAGGAACCGTTGTAGATCTCGCTGCGAGGTCAGAGTGGGCCACTCGGAGACTGCCTGGACCGTAGCTGGTTCCATCTCACTCCTGGAGGGGCAAATGACAAAGCCCAAGAAGGTGGTGGAGGTTGTGTGGAACTCTCTAAGAGTCTCTGTAGAACCTGACGAACCTGATGCCGGTGCTCCTCCAGGCCTTGGGAAAAAATTAAGATGTCATCTAGGTAAACAAACACAAAAGAGTTGAGAAAGTCGCGCAGAACATCGTTTACGAGGGACTGGAAGACGGCGGGGGCATTGGTCAGGCAAAAGGGGACGACCAGATACTCGTAGTGTCCCATGGGGGTGTTGAAGGCTGTCTTCCATTCGTCCGTCCCCCCGATACAAACCAGGTGATAAGCGTTGCGTAGATCCAACTTGGTGAAGACGTCAGCCCCCTGGAGATGTTCGAAGGTGGTGGTCATGAGTGGAAGTGGGTAGCGGTTCTTCACTGTGATCTCGTTGAGACCCCTATAATCGATACAGGGGCGTAGGGACCCGTCTTTTTTCTTTACGAAGTAAAACCCTGCCCCCGCAGGGGAGGAGGACGGGCGGATGATTCCAGCGGCGAGAGCTTCTGTGATGTAGGTGTTCATGACACCTCTCTCTTGGTGGGTTAGGGAGTATAAGCGACCCTTAGGGGGGCAAGAGCCTGGGAGGAGGTCGATAGGGCAGTCGTATGGTCGATGTGGTGGAAGAGCCGTGGCCCGGGTCTTGCTGAAGACCTGCTTGAGATCCTGATACTCACTGGGGACATTGGAGATGTCCAGCGTCTCCTCAGGTTTGGCTGGGGTGGGGAGTGGGTGATGCGCGGAGTGCAGGCATGATGTGGCACAGGAGGGGCTCCAACCCATAATGACCAGCTTGGTCCAGTCAATCTGGGGGCCATGGAGAGTTAACCAGGGGAGGCCCAGGACCAGGGCGGCGTGAGATTCCTTTATAACAAAGAGGCAGATCTCCTCAGAATGAATTCCTGATGACCTTAAATTGAGCGGAAGTGTTCTGTGTATGATGGATGGCAGGGGGCTCCCATCTAAGGCTTGTACTGCCAGTGGAGTGCTCAGGGGTGTGCAGGGAATCCTGAGAGCTCTGACAGTAGCGACACTGATCAAGTTCCGGTCGGAGCCGGAGTCCAAGAGAGCCTGAATGGGGTGAGCTTGGCCCTTCACAATTAGCGTTGCGGACAGCAGGGGGCGGTGTTCTGGGAGTCTGTCCTGAGTAGGTTATCTGAACTGCTGCAGTAGAAGCAGGCTCCTTCCAGGCGGCGGCAGCGTCTCTACTGTTCGGAGATGCGGGTTCTGCCCAGCTGCATGGGCTCATCCTGATTGCCCTGAGACGGGGGGAGGGTGGGTGAGGTGATCTAGCGGGTGGTGACCCCCGGGTAGGGCGTCTGGAATGAAGACGTGAGTCAATCCTCCCCGCGAGGTCCATTAGTTCGTGGAGGTCAGAAGGAAGTTCGCGGGGGACTAGCTCATCCTTGAGTGCCTCTGACAGACCCTCCAGGAAAACATCTGCTAGGGCTCTGTCGTTACATCCGCTCGAGGCGGCTAGTGTCCGAAACTCAATGGCGTAGTCATACGCGGAGCATGATCCCTGGCGAAGGCGCAGTAGTTTGGTTCCGGGCTCCCTACCGACGTGAGAGCGGTCAAAGACTCTCCTCATCTCCCCCGAAAAGTCTTTGAAGCTCTCACAGCATGGGTCGTGAGCGTCCCAGAGGGCCGTACCCCACTCACAGGCTCTTCCGGTGAGGAGCGTGATCACGTAGGCCACCCGGGACCTCCCCGAAGAGAAGGTGGAGGGCTGCAGTTCAAAGATCAGAGAACATTGGGATAGGAACGATCTACAGATTCCCGGTTCTCCTCCGTAGGTGGGAGGGACGGGTAGGCGTGGCTCTCCCGGGGGCTCTGGGGTTATGCCCCGAGCTGTATGCGTCTGGAGGTGTTGCACGAGGGCCGTTACGTCAGCTAGTGTCTGCCTGGTGGCGATGAGCTCACCCTGGTGCTTTCCAAGGAGCGCGCCTTGATTCTCCAGTGCTTGTCTCATCCTGTCCACTCCTACTGGATCCATGCCGGCTGGATTATTCTGTCAGAACTGTCGAAACGAGCAGGCGGAGAGATGGATCCAGGTGCAGAGAAGCAGGAGGTTTTGTGAGGCGTTGAGCCAGAACAGGGGCGAAGCAGAGCCGTGGTCGAGAAACGAGAGCAAGAGTTCAAAGCCGTGTAATCCGTCAGCGAAGACGTCGAGCCAAAACGAACGCGAAGCAGAGCCGTAGTCGAGATACGAAAGTGAAAGTTCGAAGCCGTTAAATCCGAATGCCGTGATAATCCAAAATGTGAGACGAGAGACAAAAAACGAGAAACGAAGCGAGGTCGGTATCGTGAAAAAATCATGAACTGAAACACGAGAAAACTGCTGCAAAAATACACAATAATCCAGCGGCGAGCTTGCGTGCTGCGCCTCCTTATAAGCCGAAAGAAATCAGCGCCGGATGAGAAACAGGTGTGCCGGCGGGGCGGTACGGGGGCGTGTGAGGAGAGATGACAGCATGGGAAAACAAGCCAGCATGGTGAAGCGCATGTCAGCGTGAGAGAGGAAATGTCAATGTCTAAAGAAGGAAGCGGTTTTTGATCAGCGCCGCGCACTGACAGCGTGACAGTTAACCCTTGCCTGCTCATTGTCATTTCCTATTCTACTGCTACATTCATGTTGATACAGTTTGCCCCAACACTACCCAATTACTGTCTGTTTTTGAATGTTTTAATTTGACACAGCATGTTCGCGTGCCTACCCATACTTGTGGTCATACCCTTGATCTAATTTGTACTTCAAAGGGGGATATCATTTCTATTTCTGCTTCTGACACCGGTATTTCTGACCATAAACTTCTTGACTTTAGCCTTAATCTGCCTATGCACTCTAAATGCCTTAAAACTGTTATATCATACCGTAATCTGAAGTACATCATTTTGTACTTCTATTGTCTCCTCGAATCTCTCTGATGCCATTGATATTTCTTCTCCATCTGTGATACTATCTAATTAGTATCAATATTATTAGTTAGTAATATTATTAGTATAAATATTATCAATATAATATCTACAATTTCTGAAATCCTACAGCAGCATGCTCCTATCAAGACCAGAAATGTCCCCGCCACTCACTCTTCTCCTTGGTATCTGCTTTCTTTCATTTGCGCCGCATTGCCCAACTGCGTCCCTTCATCAGTACCAAAGATGCTGAAACTGTCATCCATGCATTTGTATCATCACGCATTGATTTCTGTAATGCCCTTTTCATTGGTCTACCTGCCAGCTCCATCTCCAGATTACAATATATTCAAAACTCCGTGGCTAGAATACTCACTCATACCAAATGTTCTGCTCATATAACCCCCCAATCTTGTCTGATCTCCATTGGCTCCCAGTTGCCTACCACATCAAATTCAAAATTCTTCTCGTTGTTTTCAAATCTATAAATGGCTTAGCTCCCAATTATCTTTTCAGTCTGCTCTCCCCCTACATTCCGACTCGTTCACTACGCTCCTCCGATTCTGTTTTTTTTTTGCTGTCCCTCGGTACCGCATTTCTCCAATGGGCGGCAGAACATTCAGTGTTATTGCACCCAAACTCTGGAACTCTTTCTCACTCTCTCCGTTCTGTTAACAACATCTCAGGATTTAAATATTTACTCAAAACTCACTTGTTTTCCGAATGTTACACCTGAATCCACCTGTCCTTTGAGTGTCTGTGCTTTTTTTTTTTTACTTTAGTACTTCAGTTTCTGTCTGTATTATTCTTCTTTTGTTTTTACTCATTGTAAAGTGTCCTTGAGCTCTGGAAAAGCGCTATATAAATAAAAATTATTATTATTATTAATGTGAGTGTGACTGCTTCGGTATTTTGTTCACAGAATGTATTAAAAAATTATCTTAAGTAAAACAATTAAAAGTAATTTTAGAAAACAATCTTTCCACAGCCTTCCAGTATTTTTAGGTTTTCCAATAGGATTTATGTCCAAACTGACTGAAGGACAAACAAATCCTTACAAAGGCATTCCAACTAACTAGGTCTGACCTTGATATAAAAATATTTCAGATTTGTGTTTTTAATATGCATTTACTGTAGTTACAAGATCTCCTTTCTACTTTTTGATGAGACACTATTTCACATGTTAATTTACTACATGTCAACATCCACAGACATTTTTTTCAAGACTTCGATGCTTCAGTCTACTGAATCTAAATGTATGCAATATAGTTGTACTGTAAATTCAGCAGTTTAAAGTTTTATATTCGAGTTGGAAAATGAAACTAAAAACACTGGCCAATTTAGTGTTGGAGGTTTCATGGCTAAATTTGACCAGCCTGATAGCCAATCTTCATTGATTGCACATTTGGCCAGTAAGAGCAGAATGTGAAGGTTTAATTATAAGTGTAATAGCACAGTTTTGCTTAAAATATTGCAATGCACACAACATTATGGGTGACATATCATATCAAGAATGACCATATTCAGGGTAATGTCAGCATATCACCAAGAAGGACGAACCACGTCCAACAGGAGTAACTGTGGATGTAAGAGGAAACTGTCTGAAAGGGATGTCTAGGTGCTAACCCGGATTGTATCCAAAAAATATAAAACCACAGCTACCCAACTCACTGCAGAATTAAATGTGCACCACAACTCACCTGTTTCCACCAAAACTGTTCGTCGAGAGCTCCACAGGGTCAATGTACATGGCCAGGCTGCAATACCTACAGTGGTTACCCAATCGGAATGGTTATTACCGTCACGCTCACCGGCGTGTACAGATGACAGCGGCCAAAATAAATCAATTGCATTTCAAAGTAATTCGTAAATTGGCCGCCAGGTTGTGCAAAGTGATGATTCTGTGATGATTCTGCCACCGGCAGAAGTAGACTAACGATTATGAATAATTATCAATTATTTCATCTTCTATAGGGAAGGGATGCAAGATGGCGCCGATGAATGGCAGCAGTCTGCAGGCCGTCCTGTATTATCTTTTTATTTTCATTTTATTCTGTGTATGTTCACGAGACGTTTTAGCCCTGCTCACATATGATCGCCAAACTCTTCTTGCCTTAGGAACAGCTAAAGAAATTTGGAAAACAAACAACTATTTTGGTGAACAATCGTCCAGGCTTCCACCACACCTGGCGCCTGTACCGGCTTACCTGTGCCGCTCACCACGCACCTTTAGACGGAGGAGACACTCAAGGAAGCGGGGGAAGCGAGGAGGTGTTCTGGTAAAACTAAGGACACTCACATCGTCCGGCTGCGGGAATCCAGATCGCTTTTCCCTAAGTGGATTCCCAGTGATTTTCCGATCATTGGGGCGTTGCTGGATCCAGCAGGTGTTTCCCATTCAGACGACTGGCGACTCGTGCTCGTTTCCCGAGGAACAGAGTCGTCCATGGCGGAATCAGGTCCGACCAGGCGGCGTGAATCATGCAAACCTCCGATCACTGCAGCGGGCCTCTCCACTGGCTGATGAGGAACAGGTGCTTCGTTTGGCTCTTTTAAACGCTAGATCAATAGCGAACAAAACCTTCATTCTAAACAATTTCATGAAATCGCGTGAGTTGTATTTCATTTTTCTCTCGGAGACGTGGGTGAAACTGGGTGAGTTGACTGCATTTACTGAACTTCTGCCCCCCGATTGTTTATTTTTTAATTCCCCTCGGACCTCAGGCAGTGGTGGTGGACTAGCCACAGTCTTTAAATCGGACTATCACTGCAAATTACTACCCACAGACTTCTTCTCCAGCTTCGAGCTTCAGACTTTTGTTGTTCATTTTAAATTTCCTGTTCTCTGTGCTCTGATTTATCGCCCACCAAAATTGAACAAGGATTTTATTAATGATTTTACTGACTTTTTAACGGATGTAGCATTGAATTATGACAGATTTCTTATTCTTGGTGATTTTAACATCCATGTCTGCTGTGAATCTAAACTTTAGTCAAGGAGTTTCTCAGTCTTTTTGATTCTTTCAACTTAACTCAATCGGTGAATGTCCCAACACATGTAAAGGGTCACACATTAGATCTTGTTCTGTCATATGGTTTAGATCTGTCTGACATTGAGATATACAACACGGGTATATCGGACCATTTTGTAGTTTTATTCACTGTCACGCAGCCATCCACCTGCGTTAAACCTCGCACTCCGGCTCTACGAGTGCGCACCATCAACTCTTTGACTGCCACTCGTTTTTCTCTTGCTTTTAACGACTCTGTGCACTTTACCAGTGCAGATTGTGGTAATCTCAACACGGATGAACTGCTTGAACTGTTCAACACCACATGTTCTAATATTCTGGACTCAGTAGCTCCTATGAGGATTAAACGCTCTAAACCAGTGACTGAACCGTGGCTGAATGAGACCACACGCGCTCTCAGACGCTCGTGTAGGCGGGCTGAGAGGAAGTGGAAAAAGGACAATCTTCAGGTCTCACTGGACATCTTCAAAAACAGCCTTCAGGAATATCAGAGAGCAGTTAAAACAGCGAAATCACATTACTTCTCAGAGATTGTGTCAAACAATAGTCAAAAACCGCATGTTCTTTTTAATACTCTGAATACTTTAATTAATCCTTCTGATTCTGCTGATATTGAACCTTCACCTGCACTTTGTGAACAATTTCTTCACTTTTTTAAAGATAAGATTGCAAATGCCAGATGTGTACCATTTACCTCTGTTTTAGACCCTTCCATTTCTTCTACTCATCAGTTTGAACCAGTTTCTCTCTCTACCCTAAGTGAAATAATTAAGCATCTGCGGCCATCTTTTTGTCCTTTTGACACCATTCCACCACGCCTTTGCAAGGATGTATTGCATTCCATCGGACCATACATTGTGCACTTAATTAATTCATCTTTGATGTCCGGTTGTGTTCCAGCTGCTTTTAAACATGCTGTAGTACAACCGCTGATCAAAAAGAGCAATCTGGATCACTCCGTTCTTTTTAACTTCAGGCACATTTCTAAGCTCCCCTTTTTATCAAAAGTTTTAGAAAAGGTTGTTTATAATCAGTTACAGGCACACCTTGATTTTAATGGGATCTCTGAAAAATTTCAGTCTGGTTTTAAGGCACGACATAGCACTGAAACTGCTCTCATAAGAGTGTTTAACGATTTGCTTTTAGCTGCAGACTCTGGTGATTCTGCCATTCTGGTTTTATTGGACCTGACTGCAGCTTTTGACACAGTAGACCATAACATTCTTTTATCACGCCTCGAGACATGCGTTGGAATTAAAGGTTCTGTTCTTAATTGGTTCCGATCATATCTGTTAGACAGGAGTTTCTCAGTCCATCTAGGGAAGTATTCATCTTCAGCGTCTTCTCTTGGCTGTGGGGTACCACAAGTCTCCATTTTAGGTCCAATTCTCTTCTCACTGTATATGCTTCCATTGGGGTCCATTTTCAGGAAGCATAAAATCGCCTTCCACTGTTTTGCTGATGATATTCAAATTTATCTGTCTATCCCAACAAATAGTCATCCATCTATTCAGACCTTGTTGAACTGTCTCAGAGATGTTCAAACATGGATGGAGAGAAACTTTCTCTCCTCAGTGGGTATGACGGTGTCATTGGATCACTGGAATCTTTTTCTCATCAGTCTGCCAGAAATCTTGGGGTAATTTTTGACTCTGCCTTTAAGCTGAATGAACAGATAAGCTCAGTTGTAAGGTCCAGCTTTTTCCAACTTCGACTTCTTAGTAAAGTTAAGCACTATATCCCCCCTGAACAGTTTGAGACAGTAATTCATGCTTTCATCACGTCACGCCTTGACTACTGTAACTCGCTATATATAGGTCTCAGTCAGTCACAACTTCAACGGCTACAAGCCGTTCAAAATGCAGCAGCTCGCCTTTTGACTGGGAAGAGAAAACGTGATCATATTATACCCATACTGGCTTCCCTTCACTGGCTTCCTGTACATTTCAGGATCCAGTTTAAAATATTACTTCTTGTTTTTAAAAGCTTAAATAATTTGGCACCTGCCTATCTGTCGGAGCTTCTTGTCCCGTACTCCCCTTCCAGAGATTTGCGATCCTCTGATCATCATTTACTGCACATCCCCAGAACAAAGCTCAAAACCAGAGGTGGCAGAGCCTTTTCGGCGGTAGCCCCCAGCCTGTGGAACGGCCTCCCTTTGCAGTTGAGAGCCACCCAAAATCTTAATCATTTTAAAACCATGCTTAAAACACATCTGTTTTCATGTGCATTTTCCTTATGATTTATTAAGCTAATTTTATTTTATTTATTACTATTATGATTATTTTTATTTAATTTTATCCTATGGATTTCTGTTTCATGGTTTGTAATAGTGAGCGATAAATATTAAGTAGATACGCGGTATAGTACCTGCTGATTTATTTTTTTATACTTGTACAGCACTTTGGTCAGCGGAAGTTGTTTTAAATGTGCTTTATAAATAAATTTGATTGATTGATTGATTGATTGATTGATTGATGAATGCGTCGGGAAAAACAGCAAGCAGACTGACTCTGACCATTTTAAAAAACGTTTGCGTTCATTTCCTGACACGCTCAAGTTCACCAAAAACAATACAGAACAATGCACCTTGTTTGCTTTCAAACATTTACAAAACCATAAAGTTTTTTCGTTATTGTGAGTGCGCTTAAATAAAAGTTGAGTCTTATAAAGGCCACGTAGTCTTGTAGAGTTTTATTATATAGTTTTTGCACATCTGTAAAATTTTTGAGGACAATAGTTTTTTCAGCCTGTAATTTTTCAGCGCCCAAATATCGCTCCTTGCTCACTAGTTAGGCCTCCTCCCCTTCAGATATGCGATGGAGCGGGGCCGCGGAATTAGGCAAGGATGGTGAGCTATCCTTGATAATGATCCCGGACTTGCACCCCGCGCTATAAAATACTCGGGGTTTGTTGGGTTACAGTGGATTTTACTACACAGTGTGAGTGTGACGCGCGAGCAACAACACGGAAGTGCGGCATGCAAGCAGGGCAAATGGAACGCGCCCCAGGGACTTCAAAGAAGCGAGAGGTTAGAGGGGCCGGTCCAGCCATCCGTGGAGAGCAGAGCTAGCGCGAGCGGACGGAGGCAGCAGCTGCTGTACATGGAAATTTACAGGCTTGTTATACTGAATAATTTACTCTGACAGAGCCATAAGAACAGTGGCAGCTGGAACACCTAAAACAGATGCAGGATTATTTTTTATAATCTAAATAAAAATGCTTTTCTAAACGTGGGCTATTGTTATTTACTTACAATATTTGTTAATTTAATTTAAATGGGGTTTGGCCCCGGGATGTTGAGCATAGTGAGCCCCCTCTTTATTTTCCTACATAGAATCAGCGCTTAACCGCACACAAAGTTTTGTAAATTCGTTTAATGTTTAACTTGTATTTCATAAGGGTTTGCCAGCGGTGGTACATCGCAAGGGGGGTCATTATTTACTATTAAAGAAAAATATGATGATCTGTCACGGCGTGCGTCTGTGATGGGTGTGCGCCCAAAAGTACTATCGCTACTCGCTCACTCCATAGGCTCCCTGAATAGGCGGCAAATGGACGGAGGCGCCTATTCGTGCTGGCTGGCCATAATTAACGTTAATATGATCTCGGGCTTGCTCCACATTAAAAAAACCAGGCGCGGAGTTTAGTCCGAGGTCTGGGACTGTGTGGTGTGGTGGAGAATAGGAGAGTGGTATGTGAGTGGGACGATGTGACGCACCCCAGGGACTGGACACTGGAATTCCGCTGTTTGATCCCCGTGCTGAGGGCAGCGCGAGAAAGAGCTGCGTGAGCTCCCGTGGCATCTTCACTCCCGCATCGTGCCCCGCTGCCGAAGAGGAAAAGGCTGCGAGGACGTTTGTGTTAAGTTTTTGCGTCGGCGAGGACTCGCGCCGGCCATCGACAGCGGGAGAAGCGCTGCCACGAGGGAGCGTGCAGGAGCGCTGCCTCCAAGTGCTCGGTTCTGCCACTCTGCTCACCGCCACTTATCAGCTGTGTGCCCGCATGCCAGTGTGGCACAGCCCCCCGGGACGGCACATGCACAACCTTTATCCCCTTCCCTTTCTTTCCATTCTGCCACCTTCAACCCTTTCCTTCCCCATTTTACTTAAATAAATGACCCTTTTCCCGTAAGACCTCTCCTCGTGTCCGTGCTTTATGGTGCTGTCCGTGCAACATGGGTCGAACCCATTACAGATCATAACAGCCTACTGCATTTCATTCTTATAATAATGCAAAAACACAAGCGGGGGTGAATGACCAACATCTGCTGATGCAGTAGAACGTCCTGACAATGTTTTAATTTTATGGTCATTTATAAATCTACTATAAATTTAAAGAACACAAGAAATAAGATGACACATAACCCTACATGCGTCTTTTCTAATTACACGTGATAAAATCTAAAGGCTCACTGTGTTAACATTTATTTTGCTTAAATTTTATCCTAATAAGATTTTATTTAATTTGAATTCTACATTTGTACTGTGATTTTAGTACTGTGATTATGAATTTGTTTAACTACAGTGTTTCACACTTGATTTTATCCGCTACTACGTGCAGTTCTAAAGGAACACGGCTCATTAATCCTGCAGAGAATGAATTAAGGCATGAGGCGTCAGTCTGTAGTTATATAGCGCCACTCAGTGGTAAAAGCCAGCAAACGCACAAACCCAAATGCTGTTGCCGAGCGCCGCGACGGTAAAACCAACATTCCGATTAGGTAACCACTGTATAATGCCAAACGTCGGTTTCAATGATGTCAGCAGAAAACATGTATTGTTCTCTGATCAGTCCACCTTCACTGACTTTCCCACATCCATGAGAATTACGGTGGAGAAGCCCCAAAGAAGTGTACCACCCACACTGTTGCATGCCCAGAGTGAAGCATGGAGGTGGATCAATGATGGTTTGCACAGCAATATCATGGCATTCACTAGGCCCAATACTTGTGCTAGATGGGCGTGTCACTGCTGTCGTGGCAAATTTGTTGTGAACTATGTAAATTTTCCAAACAAAATCAATAACTACTCAAGTACTGAAATAGCAAAAGAGTTTATTGCAACCAAAAGTAAATGGACGGCACTGGACTAGCCAGACAAAAGACGAACAGATAAAAACTGCAAGATTTCTCTCCTTTCCTCCCTCACTTCCTTAATTTTACAGGGTTTATATACCTTCACTTAACAATTACATCATTGTTTGCTCCTTCTTAAGTCACGAAACCTTTTTAATATTCATGAGATGTGAGCTAATTCTATTCTGATCAGATTGATGTGGCACCTCCCAATTGCATAATTTTTCCTCTCATCTCATATTTATTCATGTCTGGGCAGGCCTAAGACGTTAGATGGTCTTACGTTCTCCTTTTTTGGAGAAAGTTTGGTTTATTCCTTTTTTTCTTGACCAGACCATTGACCACCGTTGGTAACTTGGGTTTTTGTGGAAGCCGCAATCTTTCAAAATCTTCCTCATCAAGATGTTTCTTAAAAGCAGAAGTCTGGTTTTTTTCACTTTGTGTCCCAATTAAAGCAGAACCGAAAGTTTATTTTTATAATTTTTATCGATGCTTGCATTTTCTGTATTTTTTCCTCCAATAAAGTTCCTTAATTTCTTGCACTCTGTGTGTACGGGTTGTTCTTGGGTCACACTTTGCATACTTTTTCTTTAATTATTATTAAAACAAACATTATCATAAACCACGTAGATATTACGAGTAGATATTATTAGTACATAATGATAAAATGTTAGTAAATATTATTGATATTATTGTTTTTTCTTTAGTTTTCTTGTCTGTTACCTATCCCTTGCCTCCTGCCTGCGTGTTTTCTCACTTCCTCAATTTGTCGTGCAGGCGCCTTTTCAGTTTTTGTAGCGAGTTGGATCAAGGCCTCTTAGACAGAGGCCTTCTGGGTATTTGGTACCTTACACTTGACTACAATTATAATTCAATAAAATTTTTCCACACTGCCAAGGACTACCAAACCATTCTGAAGGGCCATGTGCACTCAGTAGTTCGAACATTGTATCCTGAAGGCGGTGCCATGTATCAGGATGATAATGCACCAATACACACAGCAAGACTGGTGACAGAGTGGTTTGATGAACATGAAAGTGAAGTTGAATATCTTCCATGGCCTGCACAGTCACCTGATCCAAATATTATTGAGCCACTTTGGGGTGTTTTGGATCACGTAGTGACCTGGCCACTATTCTACGAGAAGAATGGCTCAAAATCACTCTGGCCATGTGCAGGATTAGCATCTGTCATTCCCAAGACGAATGCTGTATTGGCCGCAAAAGGAGGCCCTACACCATACTAATTAATTATTGTGGTCTAAAACCAGGAGTTTCCCTGTGTATATATATATATAATCCATATCACAACCCTCTCTCTTCCGCGTCTCGCCCCTGTGAATTTGTGGCAGATAACTGGGGACACAGCAAGGTGATCACTGGTTTATGCAATCAACAGTTGCATAACTACAGCAGTCTGCTTGAAGACACATATCAAGAGGCAGAAATGAAGATGTGATTTAGTCTCTTACTTTACCTTCTCTCACTCTCACTACCCCATCCATCTACAGCAGAGTAATGGGATCTTCCCTTGTAGTGACAAATAAGGAAAACATGATTCTATTTTGACCACCCACCTGGGGAAAGATGTCCTTGAGGGGAAAGAGATGAAATTTAATTTGTAAGATGTGTTTGTGGGAAGATCAATAGATGGATACTGTGGAAGAAGAAAAAAGAAACACAGACAGATTAAATTTGGCAAGCATAACGTATGTGCATAAACTGTATAGTGACAGATGTACAGTACATATTCCAATTTTGTATTTAGCCCACATAGTGAATAACAATAGTGGTAATCCAAAGTAGTTATAACACATGCAAATAATAAGAGAGCGGTCCAGAAAGGAACGTTGAGACTGTGAGAACTAAAGCAATGTGTTGGATCTACTAAGCCAGCAGCCCACCAATGGGCTGGCATCATGGGAAATTTAAACTTGACAAACAGATGAGATGTCACCGTTCTGAAAACGCTATTTTTCATTTTACCCGCCACCACTCTCCACCGGGGAAAGAGATCTTTATGGAGAGGAGGAGAACAATAACAGAGCTTAGAGGAGCAAAAGACAATGGGGTACAGCGAGGAAGAGTGGCTGCCAAAGTATTATGCTGCCTTTGTAATAGAATGCCACTCGTCTCCCTGTAGAGAAGCTGAGAAGTCATTTCAGCTTGCTATCACCCAACGAGCTGGGCTTACTCTGCTCAGATGACGTATGACACATGTCCATGAGTGTATTAGTGGGTATGCATGTGTTATGTTTGTAACGACAGCTAAGATAACACACATTGTTCCTTGTGACCCTTGGGGACAGGTCACTGTGTTGTGATTTGGCCTGCCACGGGGTCATAGAACTGCCACTGACATGAGACATCTTTTAGGCTGCCTTGAGCAACCAGATTGTAGGTGTGGGATAAAGTGTAGCTTATTCTGTGTCCTGTGAGCCATGTTGCATATACATTTTTCTCTTTTATATACAGTATGTGCATGTTCTAATAATGGAAATATCGAAGCAGTGGTGCATGGGAGCCAACAAATAGATTAGTGGAGGCACAAAGCCAAAATCCTCAGTATAATGACACTAAAGAGGGCAACATATACTGTATACAGGCTAACATTATTGTTTTTGCAAGTGAAGGTAAATATTGTGTTTAAAAACGCACATTTCAAGAAAAGGGATCGCGCGGCAAGCTGTGAAAATGCCCTTCATTACCTGTAGGGGGAAGTCGCGTTTCAGTCTGAAGTATTATGTGTCTACTGAAGCCGAAAATGTATTCTCTCTCTTAGGCACCCATTGACAGCAAGCGACAGAGCTCATAAACATGTCGAACTCAAACTGTAAATACTGATATGTATTTATTTTTCATTTTCTTCTCTCCTTCAATGATGGTACTTCTTTGACTGTGCTTTCTCCATTCAGTATTATAATTATTAGTAGTAGTAGTACTCCGAATTTATTATTATTGTTATTATTCTTATTATTATTGTATTGCACCCGCGTGTGTGCAAATAGACTACAAAGATGTATGATATGTTAGCCTAAAACATTATTGTTTTATTGTGTTTATGTGCTTTAAATATACACTAAACAATAAACACTGTCTTGTGCAAAGTGAAAGTGAGTTGTGTGTGCGGCTTTTTGATCAAAAGGCTGATACACGCTTGCGCAGATATGAGCAGATTTATCAATAAAACAACGCAAAAATATGTACTACTCTCTGAATACATCGCAACAGCACACAGAATCCCCGGGCTTTTAGTACTGTAGTAGTACACAAAAAAATTGCTGGGTTTCTGCAAACACATCATTGGGTTGTTTATGCTGGGTCAAAATTCTGTTATTTCGGGTACTTTAAATCACACTGTTGGGTTGCTTTTGCTATGATTAAAAGTGCTGCATGATTAAACTCAATGCAAAAAAAAACGAAAAAAGAAACTTCTCCGTTTTGTCCCTAGACCTTTTGTTCCCGGGGTATATGTAGTAAACCCATGGGTGAACACGATGATTTAAGAATTTAATTAAACACAAATATATATATATACAGTGGTGTGAAAAACTATTTGCCCCCTTCCTGATTTCTTATTCTTTTGCATGTTTGTCACACTTAAATGTTTCTGCTCATCAAAAACGTTAACTATTAGTCAAAGATAACATAATTGAACACAAAATGCAGTTTTTAAATGAAGGTTTACGTTATTAAGGGAGAAAAAAAACTCCAAATCTACATGGCCCTGTGTGAAAAAGTGATTGCCCCCCTTGTTAAAAAATAACTTAACTGTGGTTTATCACACCTGAGTTCAATTTCTGTAGTCACCCCCAGGCCTGATTACTGCCACACCTGTTTCAATCAAGAAATCACTTAAATAGGAGCTACCTGACATAGAGAAGTAGACCAAAAGCACGTAAAAAGCTAGACATCATGCCAAGATCCAAAGAAATTCAGGAACAAATGAGAACAAAAGTAATTGAGATCTAGCAGTCTGGTAAAGGTTATAAAGCCATTTCTAAAGCTTTGGGACTCCAGCGAACCACAGTGAGAGCCAGTATCCACAAACGGGAAAAACATGGAACAGTGGTGAACCTTCCCAGGAGTGGCCGGCCGACCAAAATTACCCCAAGAGCGCAGAGACAACTCATCCGAGAGGCCACAAAAGACCCCAGGACAACATCTAAAGAACTGCAGGCCTCACTTGCCTCAAGTAAGGTCAGTGTTCACGACTCCACCATAAGAAAGAGACTGGGCAAAAACGGCCTGCATGGCAGATTTCCAAGGAGCAAACCACTTTTAAGCAAAAAGAACATTAAGGCTCGTCTCAATTTTGCTAAAAAACATCTCAATGATTGCCAAGACTTTTGGGAAAATACCTTGTGGACCGATGAGACAAAAGTTGAACGTTTTGGAAGGTTCGTGTCCCGTTACATCTGGCGTAAAAGTAACACAGCATTTCAGAAAAAGAACATCATACCAACAGTAAAATATGGTGGTGGAAGTGTGATGGTCTGGGGTTATTTTGCTGCTTCAGGACCTGGAAGGCTTGCTGTGATAGATGGAACCATGAATTCTACTGTCTACCAAAAAATCCTGAAGGAGAATGTCCGGCCATCTGTTCGTCAACTCAAGCTGAAGCGATCTTGGGTGCTGCAGCAGGACAATGACCCAAAACACACCAGCAAATCCACCTCTGAATGGCTGAAGAAAAACAAAATGAAGACTTTGGAGTGGCCTAGTCAAAGTCCTGACCTGAATCCTATTGAGATGTTGTTGCATGACCTTAAAAAGGCGGTTCATGCTAGAAAACCCTCAAATAAAGCTGAATTACAACAATTCTGCAAAGATGAATGGGCCAAAATTCCTCCAGAGCGCTGTAAAAGACTCGTTGCAAGTTATCGCAAACGCTTGATTGCAGTTGTTGCTGCTAAGGGTGGCCCAACCAGTTATTAGGTTCAGGGGGCAATTACTTTTTCACACAGGTCCATGTAGGTTTGGATTTATTTTCTCCCTAAATAATAAAACCCCTCATTTAAAAACTGCATTTTGTGTTTACTTGTGTTATCTTTGACTAATAGTTAAATGTGTTCGATGATCAGAAACATTTTGTGTGACAAACATGCAAAAGAATAAGAAATCAGGAGGGGGGCAAATAGTTTTTCACACCACTGTATAAGATCCAGTAAGGCAGAAATGGCGGGTGCTGCTATTAGCGGCGAAGGAAAAGAGATAGAAAGAGTAATTAATCATTACGGAGTAAGCAGGTTTTAAATCGTATGTGCGCATTACTGGATCTGTAGCCACAACAGACCACAAAGGATGATGGCCACGCCTGGGCTGATGGGAATTGTAGTCCCCGCTACCTCCCGTTTGTTCCATCCGCCTGAGCAAACTTTTTTCAGAAGGCCTATCATTTTATCGTCATGCTACCACGGTATTATCGAAATTAATTGTTATTGCGGTATGACGGTATACCGTTACATCCCTAATATATATATATATACGCTTATACCGTAGATACGTAGGTTATATTTTAAAAGTATAATTGCAAGTAAATTACAAACTGCATGTAATATGCATGGGTCATATTTTTTGGTACTTAGTGTTTTAAGATTTTTTTTTTTTAGATTATTATTATTTATTACCTTTCCTTAAATAATAACTGTGAGCAACTGTAACCTAGCATAAGCAATTTCATTCTGGGATTAATAAAGTTCTTTGAATCTTGAACATCAACCTACATGTGAAGCGCGCGTCGACACACACAAACTCTCTGTGCAAGCGCACACAATCTCTCTGCGCAAAAACAACGCGGGTAGCCTATATAGAATACATGTATTTGTCTTTGGTGCATTTCTGGCAGAGAATGGCTGCATTTTGATCAAAACGCTGCCTTTTGTAAAGTGAAAGTATGAGCTGCGTATATATATATATTTATATATATATATGAACTATATATATATATACAGTGGTGTGAAAAACTATTTGCCCCCTTCCTGATTTCTTATTCTTTTGCATGTTTGTCACACTTAAATGTTTCTGCTCATCAAAAACCGTTAACTATTAGTCAAAGATCACATAATTGAACACAAAATGCAGTTTTTAAATGAAGGTTTACATTATTAAGGGAGAAAAAAAACTTCAAATCTACATGGCCCTGTGAAAAAGTGATTGCCCCCCTTGTTAAAAAATAAGTTAACTGTGGTTTATCACACCTGAGTTCAATTTCTGTAGTCACCCCCAGGCCTGATTACTGCCACACCTGTTTCAGTCAAGAAATCACTTAAATAGGAGCTACCTGACACAGAGAAGTAGACCAAAAGCACCTCAAAAGCTAGACATCATGCCAAGATCCAAAGAAATTCAGGAACAAATGAGAACAAAAGTAATTGAGATCTATCAGTCTGGTAAAGGCTATAAAGCCATTTCTAAAGCTTTGGGACTCCAGCAAACCACAGTGAGAGCCATTATCCACAAATGGCAAAAACATGGAACAGTGGTGAACCTTCCCAGGAGTGGCCGGCCGACCAAAATTACCCCAAGAGCGCAGAGACAACTCATCCGAGAGGCCACAAAAGACCCCAGGACAACATCTAAAGAACTGCAGGCCTCACTTGCCTCAATTAAGGTCAGTGTTCACGACTCCACCATAAGAAAGAGACTGGGCAAAAATGGCCTGCATGGCAGATTTCCAAGGCGCAAATCACTTTTAAGCAAAAAGAACATTAAGGCTCTTCTCACTTTTGAAAAAAACATCTCAATGATTGCCAAGACTTTTGGGAAAATACCTTGTGGACCGGCGAGACAAAAGTTGAACTTTTTGGAAGGTGCGTTTCCCGTTACATCTGGTGTAAAAGTAACACAGCATTTCAGAAAAAGAACATCATACCAACAGTAAAATATGGTGGTGGTAGTGTGATGGTCTGGGGTTGTTTTGCTGCTTCAGGACCTGGAAGGCTTGCTGTGATAGATGGAACCATGAATTCTACTGTCTACCAAAAAATCCTGAAGGAGAATGTCCGCCCATCAGTTCGTCAACTCAAGCTGAAGCGATCTTGGGTGCTGCAGCAGGACAATGACCCAAAACACACCTCTGAATGGCTGAAGAAAAACAAAATGAAGACTTTGGAGTGGCCTAGTCAAAGTCCTGACCTGAATCCTATTGAGATGTTGTGGCATGACCTTAAAAAGGCGGTTCATGCTAGAAAACCCTCAAATAAAGCTGAATTACAACAATTCTGCAAAGATGAGTGGGCCAAAATTCCTCCAGAGCGCTGTAAAAGACTCGTTGCAAGTTATCGTAAACGCTTGATTGCAGTTATTGCTGCTAAGGGTGGCCCAACCAGTTATTAGGTTCAGGGGGCAATTGCTTTTTCACACAGGGCCATGTAGGTTTGGATTTTTTTTCTCCCTAAATAATAAAACCCCTCATTTAAAAACTGCATTTTGTGTTTACTTGTGTTATCTTTGACTAATAGTTAAAAGTGTTTGATGATCAGAAACATTTTGTGAGACAAACATGCAAAAGAATAAGAAATCAGGAGGGGGGCAAATAGTTTTTCACACCACTGTATATATATATATATATATATATATATATATATATATATATATATATATATATATATATATATAGTTCATTCATGTCTATTTATGATTGCGACACGTTTTTAAGTTTTAAATAAGATATGTTGGCATATTCACGAATCAGGACATTCGCATAGTTAACACTCTCAGATTATAAGGTAGCCTACTATCAGTGTTTAATTTAAGACAATTTAAACCGATATTAGATTTCCCTCATGTCTCCGCTGCGTGTATTCATTCACAGGCTGCAACGGACGCACAGGGAAATAGGAGACTGTTGTTTAGGAGTGGATTGGAGAGAAGAGAGCTGTTCATTTACTATGAAAAAATAACTAACAAATCTAAAAAGTATATAAAAAACATAGTATGATCTGTTCTATAGCCCATCTGCTTTAGCCTAGTTTTTTTTTTTTATTATTCATAAGACAACCTTTCAGTTTTCTAAATATCCTAGTTATAGTGTGTTAAGTCTTACTTTAGGTAACACATTTTTTGAGAATTAGACTATCCAGCTAAGGATATTTTATTGGATTAAGGATATTTTATTTTATTTTGTTTTATTTATTTAATTTCTTATTTTTCAGTTTCCCCCGTGAGGGATTGCCACCTTATTGTGGTCAGGGGGTTTGTGTGCCTCAGTGACCTTAAGATCTATACCAGCAGGAGCTTAGACTTCAAGTGGCGCACCCAAGGTGGACACGTCTGAAGGGTGAGGCCTGACAAAGTGCATTCCACTTCTCCAGGCTTCTGATGCAGCTAACAACACAATTCAGCAAGGATAATACTGTTACTATAAGCACAAGGGAAAAAAATTGTGCTTGAACATGATGTGTACACATGATGGCCCCTTCACATTTCTCACTGCTTTGCCTGTGTCTTCTCCAGCGTGCTTTGTCTTTGGCCCTGACCGGGGCGACCAAATGATCGCACGAAGTGTCGCAGTATCACGACCCGGCCTGTTCTGAACGGTTTATGCGCGGCTCTGCCCCTCGCGTGAGCCACGTTGTTACATACATATCCACAAATACTTTAACAACATACACTTATCATGAATTGCATTTTATATGAATGTTACATATGAGATGCACGCACAAACACATACTTATATAATATATTCACATACAAACACATACTGTATACACATAAAAACATAATATATTCAGTAAATTTGTCAATTACACTCAAAGTAATTATGAAGTCTGATTTGATTGGTACCATTAAACATTTTATTTGTATTTATTCTATGTTTTGCTGGCGAAATACATTTTAGGCAGAGATGTCTGCTCGGTCTTGTTAAATAGTTTTAAACCCCTCAATTCTGCCAATTCCCCCATCCGTGAAACCGGTTTGATAACATCACATTTACATCAAAGGTTAGAAGACGGATGACATTAACTGAGCGCGCTGTCGCATTGTATATACTGTACACACACACACACACACACATATATATTGTTCATTCAGGTCTTCGAATGAACGTTTTAAATAAGATATGTTGGCATATTCACGAATCAGGACATTCGCATAGTTAACACTATCAGATAGCCTACTATTAGGAAATTAAATTAATTTCAATACCATTTAAACTGAGGCATTACCATGTCTTTCATTATTTTGTCCCAGTTAAAACATTAGAAAAACTATAAGAAACTTTTAAAGCACAAATTTGGGCATCACATTTCAGTCATTCATTCATTCATTTTCTATACTGCTTATTTCATCATTATGAAAATAACATGAAGCACATTTACACACGTTCATTATGAAATATCTGTTGTAAAACAAAATAAAATTCATGTTTGCTTCAGCATTGGAAACAATATTTTTTTTAGGTTAACTTTATACACAATTCATTGTTGTATTTGGTCCGGCTTTTAGATAAAGTCCTTCCATGCGCCATCAGGCGGATATTCAGTGAAGCACAAAACATTTATTTAAATTCCCGAATGCTGCCTGCGGCAAGTCGCGGCACGCCACACGCTAAATTGCGGCAACTCGCGGGAATGATGACATCTGTATATCTACATGGGTTGTGTAGCTGTTGTGTTTCCACCTGTTGTGTTTCGTCTGTAGCTCCACATGGTGAATGTACATGGCTGGGCTGCTATAGCCAAACTGTAAGAGCCATATCACATTTGTTATGTAAGATGGATCTGCAGAATTTGTTGTTGTGTTTATTTTATTTTATTTGTTTTAATTCATTTCATTCTACCTTATTCTATTCATTAGTTAAGAATTAAGCATTAAGTTTATTCCATAAGCCATAAGCTCTGAATGTGGTAGTTAAGCATCCATTTTGACAATTGTAAGTTGGTCTGTGATGTCATTCCACTATTACATGCCTTTGTATGACTGTCGTATGATAGAAAGTTCAGTTTAGATGCGGAAGGCTACGGAAACACAAGCTTTTGACCGTGAGCTACCTGTAAGCAGATATATACAACAAAAGTGTTGTTAGATGCGTGAGCTGAACGCAATGAGATAGATATAACGTAGGTTGTTGTAAAAGTCAGAAATTTACAAGATACAGCAACAGGTGTTGTAACCACAGTGGATTTACTCAAGACGACTGTATGAAGTGTTGAATCTTTGATGCTGAAAATAAAATACCAAGACAAAGAAATCATCGGACTTCAGTTCTTGTGAGTAAATGATCAAACCAAAGCTACGCGTCAAAACTAGTGCAATAATATGACCGCATCTACACAAACCTTTGGTCACTCGTGCAAATGCCAAACTTTGGTTTCAATGGTTCCAGCAGCAAAAATCTTGGGCTGTGGACAATGTGAAACATGTATTGTTCTCTGATGAGTCCACCTTTACTGTCTTTCCCACATCCGAGAGAGTGACGGTGTAAAGATGCCCCAAAGAAACGTACCACCCAGACTGTTCCATGCCCAGAGTGAAGCATGGGGGTGGATCAGTGATCATTTGGGCTGCAATATCATGGCTGTGTAGGTTATTTAGCTGTGTGTTATGCATAATGGTCAAAGGCAAGGATTTTTTTTTATATGCATAAAGATTTTGTATTATTATCCCTGCTGGTTAATATGTTCCATACTGTATGTTTACCAAAAAAAATGCTATTATTAACAAAAATGCAGATTCATCCTCTAAAATATTATTCATCATTAAAGCATAAATTATTATAATAATAATAATAATTATTATTATTATTAGTAGTAGTAGTAGTAGTATGTTGTTGTTGTTGTTGTTGTGATTAAAAAAACATGCTTTAACATATTTAAATTAAGCAAATAATTTTCACTCAAGTAAATTTGTGTTGATAAAAAAATATGATAAATTTATGTTAAACTCATTAAATAGAGCACTTTTACAAACTTTATTTATTTTAGTAAAATTGACATCAATATGTAAATGCTACACAAGGTCAAAATCTTTCTTCTTTTTTTAGTTACTTCACTCATATACCCAAATTATTTAACAAACTGCTGAAATAATATGAATCCAGTCATACAATAAATTTGCACAGACACACCAGGTACACGTATATCACAACGGTTGGTTCTGAACATGAGGAGCACCTGTGGTGGGTAGATAGAAAGCTGGATGGATGAACTAAACTCACTTTCAACCTCACTCCTTCCAGCAGGAAAAGTGGACCCAAGCAACACATTAATCTGCCCACAGACAATATCCATCTGTCGCCTAGGCAGAGCCTCAAGGTGTTGGCACTACTGTGTGTGTGTGTGTGTGTGTGTGTGTGTGTGTGTGTGTGTGTGTGTGTTGAGATGTGTGTGTGTGTGTGTGTGTGAGACTGTGGAGATGTGTGCATGTACATGTGCATATACGTGCCTGTTGCAGCACTTCTTGTCCCTGTTTGACCCAAGAATCTACATACTGTAGCAAATCTAGAAAAGTCTTTTGATGGTATCAGAAAAGACAGGAATAAGCTTTCTGTCTTGAATAGTTGATGTCTCCACTCTTTCCACCACTGTCTAGGGTACACTTGCAATCTTAACTTGCTCTGGTCTATTTCACAAACTCTCTCTCTCTCTCTCTCTCTCTCTCTCTCTCTCAAAGACACACTACACTTCAGTACATTACACTCTCTATACTGCATTACTCTCCATACACTGGAGAATCAGAAATCCTATAGTAGTGTATGTGATTTGTTATATTAAGTGAAATAATAATTTAATTGACATTATAGTTCCGTAATAATTTTTCACTGGAGTCTGAAAAAAGGGTTTTGAGGGTTTTTTTTGCCTACTCATGTTAATTCTTTTGAGGTTACGCATCATGGTGCATTGTGGGATGTCACACGCACACTGAATACTCTTTACCTCTAATTATGAGAGCAAAATGTCAGGTTCTCAAAATCTATTAATGCATAACGTATTAAATGGGATACATGTTTGGGCATGCAGTCTGCTTCTTTCTTCCTAGCACCAATCTGTTATTGCTCCTTGCTCAGTCCGTAGGCTTACTAGATAGGCAGCCTCCCCTTCTGCAGGGGTGCGACGGGGCGGGGCCACTGTAAATAGGCACGGCTGTAGCATCATCAATGATAATAGATCGCAGGCTTCTCCCTGCATTATAAAAGCATGGCGGGGATTGTAGCTCAGGGTTTGGTCTGCCTGGTATTGCACTGAAGATCCAGAGATTAGCGGCAAGTAGATCAGCAGAATGAAGACGGCCCACTCTGCCCACTGTCATCGCTCGTCTTCCTGTGCCCACATTCCGGCTGGGCACTGCCACCAGACCTGCACGCACACCTACTTCACTAATTTCCTTTCCCTTTTCATCCTCCCGCCATAAACCCTTTTCCAACCCCATTTTTTCATAAATAATTTGGTCCTTTTACCCTAAGACCTCATCTTGTGTCTGTGTTTGTGGTGCCGCCCATGCATCAAACCCATTACAAAATATACTGCACATTTTGTATTCCAAAATTCATGTACCTGTTTGTATGATATTGCAATCCCCCAAACATAACTAACTGCAGCGATATCCTAAATGTCACATTAAGGCCATCACATTTAACACTCTGTCTCTTTTTCACACATATTCACACATGCTTGCATACATACCCACACCCTCCTGAGAGAAAGTACAGCATCTTCCCTAAAGAACATTCTCAAAAAGTCCTAGATTTAACCAAGTTCATTTTATTTCATCTATCTTTTGAAATGTGCAGTGTTTGAAATCGCTCCTGTGCTGATGGCATTAATAATGTATCTGCCTTAAAAACGGCATGAAGTTCAGAAAAATCTAAATTCACGCATCTTCAACAACTTTTTTTTTTTTTAACCTGTGAGCCATAGTCATAGATGCAAACTCTTCCCTGGTGCATGTTTTATGCATACCACCCACTCAACAGTAATACATTCTAACCTTAGAATTTAGGAACCACACAGTTAATGCTCAAATTTATAAAGAAGGTATGTTAAGGTGGAGTAATATATGACATTGGATTTGTAGTTTCTGATCCGAGTCTAGAAAAGTTAGTTTTCCTGGGATGAATAGATCAGCACAGGCTGTATAATGTCCACTAACGTCCTACCAGGGCCTCACTTAGGCTTCCCTACCACATTAAAGAAACATGTCCATTCAAAAACTTGTTTTGGTCTAAAGCATTTAAATGTCAAAAGGGATCACGCCTCTTTGTCATTCATATTTTTTGTCGATTAATTAGTGAATGCTTATCATAGCTGCATGCTGTTTCGGCAGGGTGAAAACACCCTAGTGTTGTAAAATTAATTATTTTACTAATGTGGACCTTGTGCCTGAAAAATGGCTGAACTCTAACCAAATAGCTCATTAATCTTGTGATGGCCTCTCCTGGGCTGGGTGAAGTGGTGCTGAATTTCAATACATCCGATTGCTCACCTTGGCTGCTATGCTTGCTACCAAAGCAATTAGCATGCAAACAACATCTTTATAGATTTTACACATACAAGTAGCCCTAATATCCTGAGCACTTGACTTAAACTTTGATGGGAGCTGCAGGATAAGTACATACAGTATGAGCTAAGGCAGAATCATACATTGCTCTATAAGACTGTAATGCATATGTCAACAAAAAACAAAGGTCAAAAAGTTTTTTAGTTTTTAATTATTTTTTTTATTTTTTTATTTACCTTTATTTAACCAGGCAAGACAGATTAAGAACAGGTTTCTTATTTACAACTGTGGCCTGGCAAAGGCTGAGCCTTTTGGGGGACGTAATCTCAAATTATCATTTGAGTACCCTGTGACACATTGATAAAAGTAGCTTTTTTTAAATCCTAGTTCAAGAGTTGCATTCCTTCCTGCACATTTTTCTGTTACTGGGTAATACTTTTTAAAATAAATAAACAACATCTAACATCTTGAACATCACCAGACAACAAAAGCTGCAGTTTTGGAGTTACTCTGATACAGTCTTCTAGCCATTTTCTGCTTTCAACAAATCAACTTCAGGAAAAAAGGTTGACTTACTGCCTAATATATCCCACTCACTTTTTTACTGAACCTGTAGAAAATGCAGATGATTTCTCAGCAAAGCTCTGCAAACTATGGAGGTAGGAAGGAAAAATTGTAAGTGATGTGCATGCTCTGCTACAGTATCTACTTATGTCACCTGTAGACAGCATCATGTAGGAGATTTACTTGGGAAGACAATAAGACCTACCTATGAGAACAATGCCT
Organism: Channallabes apus; assembly: GCA_030522415.1. Taxonomy (NCBI): domain Eukaryota; kingdom Metazoa; phylum Chordata; class Actinopteri; order Siluriformes; family Clariidae; genus Channallabes; species Channallabes apus. Next base: position 30,866,715 of record CM060108.1, on the reverse strand, counting down.
TTTGGTATCTGTGTATGTTTTCTGGAAACCATCCCCCCCCCCCTGCAGGTAAGGAGAACCTGAGACAGTGGCTTGAACAAGCGCATCTGATGATTGAGGAGTGTGACTGCTTGGACAGAGGGAAATGAAAGAGAATCGTGAAGAGCTTAAAATGTCCTGCTCTGGAAATAATTCAAGTTGTGCCCCTGAATGACCCTGACACCAGCCTTCTTGAGGAGACTAGAATGGCTACTAACTAAAGTTGTACCAAATGTAGGTCTTCCCATAAAGCTGTAAAGCTCTTCTGTTGTGGAGATGTGGAGAGGACAGCCATATTTCCACCAACTGTACTGCAATAATTCTGCTAAATGTATTTGGAAATTACTCTGAGCAAAAGTAACGGTAAAAATGCAACAAAAAAAAAGGCTCAATCAAAGGGTAGTCCCTCAACCTGGTGACCTTCCTGGACTGATAGGCCCCTCCATGATAGCTGATATAATAATTGAGGGACAACGCTGCAGAGCCCTTATTGACCATGGCTCCAGGGTCATGATCATGTTTGAGAGCTGCTATTCATGCTATCTCTCCCATGTGCCAGTCCAGCCCATCACAAATTTGTCTAAATGGAGTTTAAGTGGCTTCAATTACTCATACAACGAAAATGTGGCAGTTGATATAGAGTTTCCTGCCAAGTTCAACAGTGTTGCAGAGACAATCTTGATGTTGGCTCTAATATGCCCAGATTCAAGGAGCCATGATCCAGTCCCTATTATCATTGACACCAACTTTAAGAAACTACGCTCCCTACTGAACCACTATGAGAAACATGATTAAATTGATAGGGCTTATACTCTAAGAATATTATCCCTCACTCCAGGACAGTCAGAAATCACTCCATAATCCACACATGGGTGTAGTTGGGCATGTGAAGTGGCATGGGTCAGAACCATTACAGACGAGTATACTGTGCTATGCACAGATGACACACTTGACTGCCTGATGGTGAATGTTATTGGAGGTTTATTGAAAATTATCCTGCTGTTGAGTGCTCTCTCATGGAGCTGACCTATCACCTTGCTTAACAGAAAGAAAGGTAGCAGATAAAGAAAAGGAAGCCGGCTCATTGAGGTGTCTGAGCCCTTTGGTAATCATTGGAGATCAGTTTGTGATGATGCCTTTAAAACAAATAACTCACAAGCTTAAACATGCACATGTATAGGCCATTGCAGACCCAACCAATTCAAACATTTTACAAGTCTGAATGGATTAGGGGCTGTGCTACCATCCTGAAGAACTCTGCTCTGTCACCTTTGCCAGCTGAAAGCTGAGTTCACCTGAAACAAATGATCCAGTTCACCAGCTAGAATTTCTAGCTTCGAAATGGTTAGTAGTCTATGTTCCCTGACTACTTGTATGGGGCAAAGGTTACAGTGAGATGGATAACAATCTGCTCACATGTGTCTAAGGATGAACTCCTGTACAGGCTCATGAAAAGTCCCCTGGTCAAAGAGGTGAAGCAGCTGGTTTTACCTGCACAGTGGGAAATACTAAGTACACCATTACTGCATCCACAGGATTTTAGATAGTAGGGACAGGCAGTTGCTGCTACAGATGTGGCCATTAAGAATGCACGTGTTTTCCCGCGACTTGCCGCAAGCAACATTCGGGAATTTAAATAAATGTTTTGTGCTTCATTGAATATCTGCCAGATGGTGCATGGAAGGACCTTATCTAAAAGCCGGACCAAGTACAACGAAGAATTTTGACGGACCAAGTACAACAAAGAATATATTATATTTTTATGTGTATACAGTATGTGTTTTTATGTGAATATATTATATAAGTATGTGTTTGTGCGTACGTCTCATATGTGACATTCATATAAAATGCAATTCGTGATAAGTGTTGTTAAAGTATTTGTGGATATGTATGTAACGACGTGGCTCGCGCGAGGAGCAGAGCCGCGCATAAACTGTTCAGAACGGGTCGGGCTATGATACGGCGACACTTCGTGTGATCATTCGGTCGCACCGGTAAAAGGTGTCAGGGCCAAAGACAAAGCGTCTGTCTGTCTAAGACACCGTCGAGAAAGTGAGGGAGAGCAACACGCATCGGTTTAGCATGCGCTCTTCGGTTAAAGTGCACAAAGTACAAAAAAATAAACAGAAAACACAAAATAAACAGAGCTCCGCAGTCTACGCGAGAATGGATGGGATTCTGTAAACTAAACCAAAAAACTAAAGATCCTCTCGGGGCTTACTGGAGGATTTATAGTAGGAAGAGAGAGGGTAGAGTCTAGAATAACATGAACGAACTAATTAATTTTCTCAAAACGTTATAAATTAAGTAGAGCTTTCATTTTTGTTATAGTACGAAGGCCCTAGATGGACAAAGGAGGAGACAAAAAAACGACAGAAAAATGTCAAAAGTTTTGGGTTTTTCTTCTGCCATTTTGAGAGTCCCCTTAGAGACTCTGTAGTAGGTTTTCTCAGTTGAAAATGAAAAAAATATATATATCACTGATTATCAACGTGGGAATGAATGGCGCATTGTCCAAGTGCAAGTTGATCTTGTATCTAAACCATTTGCTTTGGGTGAAAGCACCATCTAGGCATCATTATGTGACAGCAACAGCTTCCCATTCAAAACAATAGGTGGTCAAATGACCGGTGAATCGCGTTAAAAGTAGGTGACACTGGCGCGCCGCTTCTAGTGTTAATACCCAGCGCCATGTTTGGCGAAAACCAAAGAGCATTTCAATAAAAACACCTCATACCCACAGTCAACCATGGTGATGGAGTAATGATTTGGGCTTGTTTTTGTAGCCACAGGACCTGGGTAACTGTATGCAGTCATTGAGTTGACTATGATCTCATCTGTATAGCAGAGCATTTTAAAGGCAAATGTGACAGCTAAGACTTCAGTCAGTAGGTCTAAATGAGAATGGCTGAAAATTAAAAGAATCAATGTGTTGGAATGGCCTATTAAAAGTTCAGACATCAACCCAATTAAAATTCTGTGGCAGAATTCATAGAGCTGTGCATAAGCAAATGTCCAAAAACCTGAACTGACGCAATGTTGTAAAGAAGAATGGACCTAAATAATGAGAGACTAATAACATCATGCAAGAAACGATTACTTGAAGATACTACAGCTAAAAGTGGATCTACAAGCTATTGAAGCATGGGAATTCAATTGGAAGGCATGAGAAGTCAATAGGATTGACTGCCTGATTTTTCCCCCCTTTTTGGCTTCATTTTTGTTAAATAAATAAAGGTAAACAAAAATGTTATATATTTTTGCTCCTCTGAGGTTGTATTTGCTAATACTAAGAGCCAATATGATCAGATGATTTTGGATATATTTTTACATGAGAAAACCGAGAATAATATACACTCACCTAAAGGATTATTAGGAACACCTGTTCAATTTCTCATTAATGCAATTACCTAATCAACCAATCACATGGCAGTTGCTTCAATGCATTTAGAGGTGTGGTCCTGGTCAAGACAATCTCCTGAACTCCAAACTGAATGTCAGAATGGGAAAGAAAGGTGATTTAAGCAATTTTGAACGTGGCATGGTTGTTGGTGCCAGACGGGCCGGTCTGAGTATTTCACAATCTGCTCAGTTACTGGGATTTTCATGCACAACCATTTCTAGGGTTTACAAAGAATGTGAAAGTGTGAAAAGGGAAAAACATCCAGTATGTGGCAGCCCTGTGGGCGAAAATGCCTTGTTGATGCTAGAGGTCAGAGGAGAATGGGCTGACTGATTCAAGCTGATAGAAGAGGAACTTTGACTGAAATAACCACTCATTACAACCAAGGTATGCAGCAAAGCATTTGTGAAGCCACAACACGCACAACCTTGGGGCGGATGGGCTACAACAGCAGAAGACCACTCATCTCCACTACAAATAGGAAAAAGAGGCTACAATTTGCACAAGCTCACCAAAATTGGACAGTTGAAGACTGGAAAATGTTGCCTGGTCTGATGAGTCTCGATTTCTGGTGAGACATTCAAATGGTAGAGTCAGAATTTGGCGTAAACATAATGAGAACATTGATCCATCATGCCTTGTTACCACTGTGCCGGCTGGTGGTGGTGGTGGTGTAATGGTGTGGGGGATGTTTTCTTGGCACACTTTAGGCCCCTTAGTGTCAACTGGGCATCATATAAATGCCACGGGCTACCTGAGCATTGTTTCTGACCATGTCCATCCCTTTATGACCACCATGTACCCATCCTCTGATGGCTACGTCCAGTAGGATAATGCACCATGTCACAAAGCTCGAATAATTTCAAATTGGTTTCTTGAACATGATAATGAGTTCACTGTACTAAAATGGCCCCCACAGTCACCAGATCTCAACCCAATAGAACATCTTTGGAATGTGGTGGAACGGAAGCTTCGTGCCCTGGATGTGCATCCCACAAATTTCCATCAACTGCAAGATGCTATCTTATCAATATGGGCCAACATTTCTAAAGAATGCTTTCAGCACCTTGTTGAATCAATGCCACGTAGAATTAAGGCAGTTCTGAAGGCAAAAGGGGGTCAAACACCATATTTGTATGGTGTTCCTAATAATTCTTTAGGTGAGTGTATACAGTATATAGTCCAGCTTTTGTTAATATAAAAAGAATCAACCTAACTTGTCAGCCAAGAGGAGTGGCCTGAAATGCGCATGTGTGAACAATGACAACTAGTTAGTGGGTTATAGAAGCTGTTAAGTGAGCACGTGTACTGTACTTTTCATTTCAGAAGTGTGTCTGTCAAGAGTTAATACAAATCCATATTATGGCAAGAAACACTCGGTTAAGAAATGAAGGTCAGTCAATCTGAAAAATCCCAAGAAATTTTAAATGTATCTCCAAGTGCAGTTCTAAGTATCCCATTACTGCTTCCACAGGATTTTGGAGAGTAAGGGCCAGCTATCAAACCATATGAACAAATTGGTTCTCATGAAGGCTGTCTCCCAGGAAAAGAAGACCAAGAGCTACCTCTTATTCAGAGGATACGATTATTAAAATGACCAGCCTCAGAAACTGTAGATTTATAGCACCCCAGATTAAAGCCCACAAATTATTCAATCTGAAGACTTTTTTAAAAAGTGGAGGACTGGCAAGCAGAAGAGACTTGCTTTGGCCAAGAACCACACAAAATGGACAACAGAAACAGGCTTTGCCCGGTTGCCTCCATTTGGAGCTGAACAAGCTGTCTGCCGATAGTCCTGTACACCAAAGCCTCTTCATAGCCATTGTGGGAAGCCACATTGTGGGAAGTCTTGGCTGTGTTGCTCGCTCACCACTCCCAGTCTCTTTCTGGGGCACTCTGTGGGATCATGCTCCACACTCTCCCGCGTGCTCCATGACGTTTTTAGCATCACACCAGGTGGCAAGGTGACTGTATGTGAAGTTCGCTTACCTTCCTGATATTGTTAACACCCCCATAAAAAAAATATCAAGGACAGATCCTAACACTATGTCTCTGTCTCAGTTCACAATCTGTCAAGGCTGCAAGGATTGCAGGCAAGGCATAATCACAGAAGTGAAGTCTCACACAAACCAAAATAAAATAGGACTAGTAACGTAAATTCACTAACACTTTCACAAATGAGATCCACTTAATTTTTACTTCAGTGACAGCAAAATCAAAGAGAACAAAACACAACTCTCTGGCTAATACAAGTACTATGTATACTCAGGAATAAACAAGCCACAGGTGATGATCATCACAACACAAGATAGAGATGCACTCTGGGAAATAAAGTCCAAAACAGAATTTACATACAAAATCACTAGCCACCCCGATCAGCCAAGCACAGCCAGGTCATGATTCCACCTAAGGTTTTTATGCCATTCAAGATGTCAAGAGCTCCAGTCATTGCAGAAGTACAGTATCTTGCTTCAACCCTGCTTTGTTTAATGGACTTCTCATTCTCAGTTTTTGATTTGGAAACCTTCTTTTATTCTTCCAGCTTTTGACCCTGCCTGTCTATTCAACCCAGATTCATGTCTCAAAATCTGCAATCTGTGAGTATGGTGCTGGCACTTCGGAATTCGCAAATATCAGACAAGAGTGTGTAAACAGCAGGCTTTTACTCTCAAAGAGAAAGGAATCAATATCGGGCTTTGCTTATAGACTGAGATATTCATTCATACTCTACTTCTGGCATCTCGGGGCTTCATCTGTGTCATCAGCCAGTCCCTAATGCATCATTAGGGATTCGACATTCATCTTCTATTCAAGTCTTCTATCCCACTTTGACTCAAAACATGAACACATTACCTGTTCAGCTATTATTTCAAGGTGTATCACTATGTCCATTAAATTCTCTAAAAATGCCTGTGCCTGAATCTGCTATTGGGTTCATCTATTCCTTAAGAGTATACAGTACTTTGGCTTTGACAAACCCATGAGACTTGGATCAGATAAGACAGGCACTCTCACAGCAAGGGACCCTGCTAGGCTCTCATCAACAAAGTATCCAGCCGGATACCCGGATGCTCTCCACTATCTCCTCAAAGCTTCAAGAACTCTTGGCTAATCATGAGCACCGGCTTCCAAACCCACAACCATAGAATGGGGACACGATTCACAATTGGCCTATCACCTTGGCAGATCCCGCACATGCGCACTTATCCAACAATGCTACTAGTGGCCCTCTATGAGAGAAGATACTTGTCAGTCAATCAGCACCTGTGAAGTCTGCTCTTGCAATAAGACCAGCAATAAATCAGAAGGCCTCCTTCAACCACTTTCAGTTCCCCACAGACTATGGTTTGATGTCACTCTGGACTTTGTTAGAGGACTCCCAGACAATAGCAATACCTGTGACCCTATTCACCTGTGTAAGCTCCCCTCAGCCAAGGAAATGGCAGATTTGCTTATCCTCCATGTATTTCACGTTCATCTAATTCCTGTGGACATTGTCTCCATATCAGCCACAGACCCCAATTCTTTGCCAAATTTTGGCATTTTGTAAACTCATTGGTGCTACTCCCAGTCTCACCTATGGTTATCACCATCAGACCGATGGCCAGACTGAGAGAGCCAATTAGGACCTTGAGATCATTTAGTGAATGACCTTCCAGGACCCACAATTCAGGAGCTGGATGTTAACACGGATTGAATATGCACACAATTTGCTATCCCCCATGGGTCTCTCACCAGTTTTTTTTGTCTTGGCTACTGTCGCAGGACCAGAATAGCATAGGAAAACACAGATGACAGCAGACAACTGTATGCGGAAGCTCGTGTTCGTTTTTATTTCTCTTTTCAGGCTCAGAATTCAAATTCAAATTTTATTTGTCACATACACAGACATAGTATGATATGCAGTGAAATGCTTAAATGACCACCAGTGACCTTAAAATGTACAAAATATAAAAAACTTAAAAAAATATATAAGAAATAAAAAAATAAAAAAACGTATCTATACAATGAGATAAAATATAAAGATTAATGTAAATGGAAATAAGTGGAAATAAGCAGAAAGTGTGGAAATATTCAAGTGTGTATAGATGTCCATGGTCCATAAATGTCCATAATATTCATGTGCATGAATGTGCAATGTACAATGTCCATGAATGTCCGGGGTATGCGCAACTGTACATGAGTGTCCATTACTTTGTAGTGTGCAAAAATGCAGAGAGGTTTAGTCCTGTATAATGTCCATAACTGTGAATTGTACAATGTGCAAAGACGCAGAGATTGTTTAGTCCTGAGTAGTGAACTGCGGGACCGTATTGCCTGCGGGAAGAAGCTCCTCCTCAGTGCAGATGATGTGCTCAGCTGATCGCACCACCCTCTGTAGAGCTCGTCTGTCCTGCATGGTTCTTATATTTTCAACTGTTTTATTTTGATTCTAATTCAAATTTTAAGTAGTTTTTTAACAAGTGCCACTAAAAACTGTTTTTATTTGTTATTTTAAATCAAATTTAAAATTTTTTAAATGTCTTAGTCCTATAAGTCTAGTTCTTCTTATGATTACTTTTTTTTTCTCTTTTATGTAAAGCACTTTGAATTACCATTGTGTATGAAATGTGCTATACAAATAAACTTGCCTTGCCTGCCTTGCTAGTAAATTACAAACTACAACAGCTAGGTAAGAATAAAACATTAATATATTAAAAACGTGGGTAGAACTACTACATGCCCACTGAATTTCAACACTTGACTAAAGGCTACTGGCAGGTGACTCACCAAAGAGGGGAAAGAACCATGGCCATTTGCAGTACTTAGTCCTCGCCATTGGGCTGCACAGAGCCCCTTCCATGTTCCAATGACTCAGCACCACCAGCACTTCTTACCATCTGCAAGCCCCTCACTCTACGAAGAAGAAGAAATCACAATGATCATTCAGAACCTCATCCAGCTCTGCTGTACACACAGGATAGGTAGGGCACCAGGATGGTTCAACAGATGATGGGCCAAGATTGCACCAGCTCACTTAATTTCTACCCTTCTCACTGAATCCCCTTGCACCCTTTTTGTTTGAATAAAGTACATATTCTTCTTCCTGCTGTCTCTCCATCTGTGTTTTGACCTACCCCTTGCTTCTGGTGGTCAGGTCTAGGTTCAGCAATATTATTTGCCCAAAAATTTGTTCACCTGAATATACAGTACTGAATTACCAGGTTTTTCCATTAATGCATTTTTTTTCTTCCCTGATGGCATGGGCATATTCAAAAATATTAGGATTCATTGGACTCAAATGTAAAATAGTGATTCATAAGCATAACACATAATTTTCACACATGGTCACCACACATTCCAGACCTTAACCCAGAATTATAAATCAGAATCTTTTGGATCGTTTCCAGGCTCCCTGACATTGTGTAGGATAAGCGATAAAGAAGATGAATGAATGAACAAATTAAAGCATACATACTGTAGATACTGTGGTAGCTAAATAATGAACAGCTCAACCTAAAATGCACTGAGGTAAGAATATATATATATATTTTTTAAATAAACTAAGATTTAAAAACTAAGATATTTACTATTATACATAAGCATAGTAGCCACTAATTAAGAATTTCTCACCATGAGAAAATGTGAAACTAAATACAAATACTACATACCATGCACACAAGAAGATTTACTCGGATCATGAGATATTGATAGCTTATCTATTTTATGGTTTTACAAATGGAAATGCAGCTCATAGTTGACATGCATAAATTATATTCTCTAGTTGTTATGGGGTAACATTGTAATGAATCAAAATGTTTTAAATGTTTGTTACATTTAATTAAAAGTGTGTTTCTGCTAGCAAAACCAGTTCAGATCATCATCTCTCCAATCTTAATGTACAGGCATGATGCTGGCCTAAATCATTGGCACTGTCTTTTGGCTACTTGCTGGTATCAGAGGGCTGAATAAAGAGCTGTTCGCAACCACTCATGCTTCCTGTCAGCCTACTTCAGATTTATTGGAGGTAATGGCTCAGTGATAAACCCAATGTGCTTGTCACTCTATCACCCACACTCAGAGGAGGAGAGGGGAACTCCTTGCATGGCTTTGTGAAACAATTGTGTATATATCATAGTTTCTAGTTTATTAATTACTTTATATTGTACTTAGAACTTAGAAACCACAAACTGCATATAAAGAAACGAAATGTCTGTGTATAGAGTATATTTGTTAATATACATAATCTAAAATAAAACTGAGAGCAGACAAGAGTATGAAGTATATTCTTTTGTGTTACATTAAAAGCTACACTGACAAACCGCTAGCATAGTGAAATGCTTTGCCAGCTTCCATAGCTTCAGCTGTCCATCTGCAGAGTTGCTATTTTTTCATGTCTGTAGATGCTGCTTCACATAGCTGACATTTGAAATGAAAGAAAAAAGGAAAGATTGAAGAGAGACAACTGTCAAAAAAAGAATTAAAGTATAGATTAAGTAATTTAACTTATTAAACAGCAGATTTCCATGACTGAATAAATGAATATTTCTATTGTGACCTAATGTGTAGACAACAAGTCTAACCAAACTTGGTTCACACCCCCAACTTTTCACATATATTCTTTTTGCAAGTTAAGCTTAGTGACTGGGGTAATTGATAAATATGGCTTCAAAAGAAATCCACCTGTTTTAGCCACTACAGTGGGAATACTGTACAAGCATTGTGTTTTGTGGTTCTATGCTTACCCTGTCTTTGGTAAAGGTTAATCTGTCACTTTTCATGTATGTTTGCATTCATTCTTATTTGTACCTTGCCACTCAGCTATCTGCCTGTGTAAAAATATCTCTCTCACAAAATCCCTTTTTTTCAAATACCTTGAAAAAAATATATTAATAATAATAATAATAATAATAATATTCACAAGAATCACAAGTAATGTGATCAAATACATAAATAATAATAATAATAATAATAATAATAATAATAATAATAATTCTTATTATTTATGTATTTTTACAGAAAGGTTGATCAAGCAGAATTTCATTATTTTTTCCAAGTATAGCTAAATAAAACATTAAAAAACTATTTAATTCTGGGTGAAAGGGGCAACAACACTTCTCAAACACTGGTGCAAAGGCTGATGACTACTAAGTTCAATAGGACAATATCTTCTCCTCTCTCCTCCCCTCTCTCTGTTGAGCTATATATGCCACTCCTGAGCTGCCAGTGACCCAGATCGCCTCCGCCCTTTGGATCTGTCTGACTGGTGTCCTGCTTCTGGTTGCATATCTCATCACATGGAGGCCCCATGTTGTCTTCTAAAGATGCCTGTGGTAACCGGGGATGGTTCCACTTTTCTATGAAGACCTCGGCTGCTGCAGACAGCTGTTCTCTGAGTACTCATGATGGGAGTCGCTCAATAGTTCAGGTAGACTGCAGGAACTACCTGATCCTCCAATAATGAACTCAACTCCATATTAACTTATCGACATCTGTTATATTGAACTTCCATCATCACTTTGATTCATACAAATTCACATTTCATACACATTTCCATAAATTTCTTTTGATTTGTGTTCTTATTCTTAGTTACAAAGTGAGCTTAAGCAACATATTTTATGTTTAGTGTAACTGGCTTGAGTCTATCTTGACCAGACCTGCTAACAGTTGCTGAAATACTTTATGCGCATGCGCGAGCGTGCAGCAGCTTGGTGCAGTTGCTCTCGGAATTCTTGTGTGTTTTTTACTTTTTATTATACTTTCCTTCTATTATTTATTTATAACTTTATTCTATTCAACAAGTAAGGTCGCCCTTTCAAACCATGCGTTTTGAAAGTGTTCTTAGCTACGCAATTTTAATTACATTTTCGGCGCTCCGGGTGATCAGCGCGCAACAGCAAGGAGGCGGCTCCTTTGTTTACACCAGGGAACAGCTGATCGCACTGAAGCCGGCCGGCATCAGAGATCCGACTCTGTATAGGACTTTAAACATTCCGGATGAGATACGGAGGAGGACGATAAGGGGATGCAGAGGTGGAAGGAAGCGGCGCAGAGGAGCCAAAGAGGAAGAGAAACACGCGGCGCATAAGGAAAGGATGAGAAAGTACAAGCCGTATGTCCAGTCTCTTATCATGGGCAACGTGAGATCTCTGGACAATAAGATGGACGAGTTGACAGCTTTGTTAAAGACTGAAAACATCTTCCGCGAGTGCAGTCTGATGTGTTTTACTGAGACTTGGTTACATAGTGATGTGCCAGACTCTAATATTACACTGGACGGCTTCAGCGCGATACGGAGCGACAGGACGAGGAGAGAGAGCGGTAAGAGGAAAGGAGGGGGGCTGGCTGTTTACATCAACAACATGTGGTGTAACCCCGGTCATGTGACTGTTAAGGAGCGCGTTTGTAGTCCAGATATTGAACTGTTGGCTGTTGGACTTCGCCCATATTATTTACCAAGAGAATTCTCACATGTGATAATAACTGCTGTGTACATTCCTCCATCCGCGAATGCCGCTGCCGCGTGTGACGTCATTCACTCTGTAACTGCCAAACTCCAGACTCGACACCCTGATGCCTTTCTCCTGATCTCCGGTGATTTCAACCACACATCACTGAACAAGACTATTCCCACTTTCACTCAGTACGTGGATTGTCACACTAGGGGGGAGAAGACACTAGACCTGCTGTATGCTAATGTTAAAGGTGCTTACAGTGCTGCAGCACTTCCCCCCCTGGGGAGGTCGGATCACAACCTAGTCCACCTCATGCCAATATACAAACCCCTGGTTCAGAGACAGCCTGCTATAGTGAGGAGTGTAAGAAGATGGTCAGAAGGTGCCACTGCTACGTTACAGGATTGTTTCGAGGCTACAGACTGGGAGGTTCTCAGTGCATCATATGGAGAGGACATTGATGGAATGACGGACTGCATCACGGAGTACATTAACTTCTGTGTTGACACCTGTGTACCGATGAGAGATATTCACTGTTTCCCCAACAACAAACCCTGGGTCACCAAAGACATTAAAGCGTGTTTAAATGAAAAAAAAAAGTGCCTTTAGGTCTGGTGATAAGGAAGCAGTGAAGAAGGCTCAAAAAATGCTAACCGGGAAAATTAAGGAGGGGAAAGAGGCATACAGGAGAAAACTAGAACAAAGGCTGAAGCAAAATAACACGAGAGAGGTGTGGAGGGGCATGAGGAGCATCACTGGCTATAAGGCAAGCGGCCAGGCTATTGAGGGGAATAGGGAACGTGCAAACGACCTCAACACTTTCTTCAATAGATTTGATGTCCCTATGTCTCACACTGTCTGGGTTCGATTCCCCGGCCAGGCTCGATTCCCTTTTCTGTGTGCATGGAGTTTGCATGTTCTCCCCGTGCTTGGTGGGTTTCCTCCGGTTTCCTCCCACAGTCCAAAGATATGCAGGTTAGGCTAATTGGCGTTCCCAAATTGACCGTAGTGTGTGAATGTGTGTATGTGTGTGTGCCCTGCGATGGATTGGCACCCTGTCCAGGGTGTACCCTGCCTTGTGCCCGAAGTCTCCTGGGATAGGCTCCAGGTCCCCCGCGACCCTGAATAGAGGATAAAGCGGTACAGAAGATGAATGAATGAATGAATGAATGTCTCACACTCCCCCCGACTTCAACCCAAATCCACACATTCCTGCTCCTATGTCCTCCCCTACACAGAGAACAGTCACAGTCACTACTCCTGCACTCCCAGCAATCAACATCTCAGTGGATCAGGTTAAACATGGCCTGAGTAAGATCAGCCCTACAAAAGCTGTAGGTCCGGATAAGATCAATCCGAGAGTCCTGAAATCCTGTGCTCCCCAACTATGTGGTGTCCTCCAGTACCTCTTTAGCCTGAGTCTGTCTCTTCAGAAAGTCCCTGCACTGTGGAAAACATCATGCATTGTGCCGGTACCCAAAACACCACGTCCCTGTGCCCAGAACGACTACAGGCCGGTTGCTTTAACATCGCACATTATGAAGGTGTTTGAGAGACTGATCCTGGATACACTTCGTCCCCTGGTGAAGTCCTCTCTGGACCCTCTTCAGTTTGCCTATCAGCCGTTCATGGGTGTTGATGACGCCATAATTCACCTGCTACATCGCACCTACTCTCACCTTGACAAGCCTAGGACCTCCGTAAGGATGATGTTCTTTGACTTCTCCAGTGCCTTCAACACCATCCAACCAGCAGTACTGGGGGAGAAATTAAGGAACATAAACATTGACACCCGCTTGGTTTCCTGGATCATGGACTACCTGACCTGCCGCCCCCAGTATGTCCAACTACAGAACTGTGTGTCAGACACTTTGATCTGCAACACTGGAGCTCCACAGGGGACGGTACTATCTCCGTTTCTTTTCACCCTCTATACATCCGACTTTAGATATAACTCAGAGTCATGCCACCTGCAGAAGTTCTCTGACGACTCTGTGGTTGTTGGGTGTATAGAGGAGGGTGACACCTCGGAGTACCAGTCTGTTGTGGATGACTTCGTTTCCTGGTGTGAGCGTAATCACCTACAACTCAACATCAGGAAAACAAAGGAGATGGTGGTAGACTTTAGGAGAAGCAAGACCCCTGTGACTCCTATATCTGTCAAGGGGGAGATAGTGGACATTGTCTCCGATTACAAATATCTGGGAGTTTATCTGGACAACAAACTTGACTGGTCACTCAACACAACGGCACTCTACAAGAAAGGCCAGAGTCGATTGTACTTTCTTCGAAGGCTCAGGTCTTTTAACGTCTGTAATACCATTCTACGGATGTTCTATGAGACCGTTGTGGCGAGTGTCATTTTTTACGCTGTGGTCTGTTGGGGTGGTAACATTAAGGTGTCTGATAAGAACAAACTGGACAAGTCCATTAAAAAGGCCGGATCTGTGCTAGGCATGGAGCTTGACTCGGTGGATGTAGTAGCGAAGAGGAGGATTCTGTCCAAAGTACAATCCATTGTGAACAATCCTTCTCACCCGCTATACAGTGTTTTGGCTGAACAGAGGAGCAGTTTCAGCCAGAGACTGATTACTATCAAGTGTTCCACCGAGCGTCACAGAAGATCCTTTCTCCCAACGGCCATAAAACTTTACAACTCTTCTCTGTAACTCATACAGACATGTATGTGGATTTTTTCACTGACTGGTATACAACAGGACACTAATACTTACCCATTTTTTTTATTTTTTTTTATTTTTTTTGGTATTATTATTTATTACCTTTATTACCTTCCTTAGTTAAACAACTGTGAGCACCTGTAACCGAGCATAAGCAATTTCCCTTTGGGATCAATAAAGTTCTTTGAATCTTGAATCTTGAATCTTTGAAAGATGTCTTTTCCCATTCTTTTGTATGCTGTATGCTACCTTTCCAGACTTCTGATGGGCTTCCTCAGGTTGTCCAGTCCTTTTTCAGGAGCCTGGATGTGCATGTAGCTTCTTATTCATAGAAATCTCTGCCCTGCTGGCACCTGGACTCCACTCAACATCTTCCTTGCTATAATTAGGATGATATTGAATTCTGCCTCGAAGAGAATTGTAAGGCCTACTTCCAACAATTGTCAGTGTTATGTCTCCCTAATTTTGGCATCTAGGGTTTTAGGAGGTAACATCATAAATTCAATATTTAAAAAAAACTGATTTACTTTTCTCTGCTTTGGGAATGTGGGTGTGTGTGACAAAAAAAAACGGACAAAGGCAATCGGATTCAGAAAGTTAGGTTTAGTGAGATTCTTTGTTATTCACTTTTACATAGCTCTCGATAAAGGTGATGCTAACTATATAAACAACAAACCCGAAATACCTTCAAAACCCAACGATAATCTATTTACAAATTATATACAAAGAAAAGACAACCAAAGTGAGGGACAAGAATGGTGCTAAAAGAAAAAAATAAACATAAATCCTCTATCTAACCCCCCCCCCCCCCCAAATCAAGGCTAAACTAAACAAAAGAAAAAAAAGAAAAAAAAACATCTTCATGGTCAAACGCCACTAACTACTCTGACTCACAAACATAAATACAAAGGTCGGCATCCGCTCGAGAACTAGTGTGTCTAGACAACTTTACCCTGTGTGAAGTAAGATGTAAGTCACATTCAATTCAATTCAATTCAATTTTATTTATATAGCGCTTTTAACAATGGTCATTGTCTCAAAGCAGCTTCACAAAAATTTAAGAAATTTAACAAAAAAAAAAAAAAAAAAAAAAAAATTTATATATATAGAATAATTATATATAAAGTAATAAATAAATAAATAAAATTATAATAGAAAATAAATAAATAAAAACAAATAATAATAATAATTATAGAAAAGAAAATAATTGGAAGTGTGGATGTGTGAGAAAAATGTGCAGATAATAATGAGATGAATGAATGAAATGTCTCTGATGAGCAAGCCAAGGGTGACGGGACATGGTATGCTGAGCTAGTCCCATCACTATGTGTCGAAGTAGGACTTAAACGGATAAAGCGAGAATCGAGTCACGACACAACCATGTCCAAATGATCAACCAAGAGCAAAGTTTTACAATAGAAAACTCAAACACACAGTAATTCAAATCCGCCAAAAAAAAGGGGGGAAAAAACCCCCAACAAAACGTGGGAGAGCAAACAAATGAAAATCACTCCTCTCAATACAGTACATGCCCTTTAACGTCTGATTGGTCCTTCAGGTTTTATGCAGGATTGATGATTGACAGCACCACGATCCAACCACAGGCCCTGTGAGATGATAGGGAGAGAGAGAACAAGAAAAAAAAGAACCCTCCCAAAACAATACGAAATGTAACAGTCAGTTAGACATAAAATTTTGTAGCACAAAACACATGTGCAAGCCCTAGAAGTCAAAGGACATGAGTTTGTGTGGTACTCCTCCATGAACACGCCATAAGCATTCTTCCCCCTTCCTCCTTTCTTCTGGCCTTTCATCTGCTACAATGGGCTCAATGGCATTTTGGTTTTTGACCTGGCAATGAATCGCATTTGAGTGACTTGCCTTTTTCTGAGTGGTGCAAGGTTGCTTATGGCTGTCTTTGCCATATGAATGGGAAGCCCATGAATGCTGTTGTTTGTCCTATCTACTGTACACTCACACCTCCAAAGAATATTCATCTCATTAGTCGACAAAGTGCCTCTCCTAGTACAATGCTTCCCTCCTTCCTTCCTTCCTGTCCTCCAGTCTTCCCTGTGACAACTTGATGGAGATAAATGTATGGGGGTGTAGAAGTCAAACCAGGACTTTGACAAAATTGCACATTATGATGATGAGACTCGTAGCCTTAGTAAAATACTGAATGGTGCAAAACATTTAAAAGTACGCCATAGGGCCGTGAATGATGACCCACTGCAGCCATTCCTGTGACCATTCAGCAAGTTGAATGCCTAATCCTTGAAAATTGACAGATAACTTGCCACCAACTTGCAAAGGAGACACATCTGTCTTTTTGAACTGTACATATACAACCATTGTATATTCATTCATTAGAGGAACTTGGCTGGGAGTTATTGTCATACCCTTGTAAGCATATTTTAATTACATATATTTGTGCATGCAGTAATATAATTGAAAACTATTAATTTTATCTTATGGATGTAAGCTGAAGTGAGCAGAGTTGAGCCAAGGACAATGTGACGTCATAGTATCAAAGACACCATGTGATGTTCAGTATACAGTATGCACCCAACAAACCTTAGACTAGCAGCCATCTTAGAGATTTCATAGTAACCATAGAAACGACACCAGATCAGCAGATATGACATAGCCCCAGACATGATGTAATCTCAGACATGGGGTGATCTTAACTGTGATGTAACAGGCATTGGATACACAAGCGACATGTCAAATTAAATAACCAAAAAATAAACACACACTCCGTGATATGAATAATAAGTTTAATCAAGAAATAGATACAAAATAGTATGTGTATCTACATAGTGAATATTATACAATACAAAGTATTAGGCCCAACATAAAAAAAAGTATAAAAACACACAGGGCCTGGGTAAGCATCAGAAGCAAAATAAAATGCATAAGAAGTCAATAGGCAAAACCTCCTGTGAGGAAGGGCAACACTAATTTAAAAATCAGTGAAAGGAAATAGAAACAGAAATGCCGCGATTTGGATTTGGCACAGGTGCGGAAGCAAAATCTGTTTGGGTACCAACAGACACTTTAACATTGGTCTGGGTGCCAACACTTACGTGACAAACAGGTCTTAAGAGTAGCGGAGCTGGCGTTGTAGATTCAGGTCGTACAGGCCTAAAAGAAAATGGATAAGGGCTATCCACACGCGGCCTCTTAGAAGGACCCGGTTTGGGATCAACATTCCTGGAAAAAGTGAGCCCTGTCTCCTCTAGGAACTGCAGTAATGATGCAGATGGCTCGGGCTCATCCTCAGTAAAACTCACCGAGGCCCGGTCCATGACAGGTTCAGTAGGAGTGTAGTCAGTAGGACTGTGAGCCGGACTGCTCTGGCTGTCCGAGTCGTCCAAAGCGACGTGGTGATCATTCGTGCAGATGCGATTAGCTATAAGAATAAAAATATAAGAATAAAAATACGTGAATACAATAAAGGTCACAAACTTAAGTTATATTGGAAGCAAAATTTGGTAAAAGATGGAGTCAGATAACGAGGTATATGACGTATAATGCAAATGTAATTTTATTGGTTGAAAAATTTGATAAGGAACCATAAAAAAATAATGAGCAAATGAGGGGGCCAGATGAGCGTCCTGCCCCCTGTAAAACTGTATAAAAGAAGGCACCGATGTCACAGTAGGTCAGTCTGTTCTTGGTGATGCTCTGATTCACAGCTTAGGCATCTTCAAGACTGGCTCACATTGTTTTATTGTTGCAATAAAACTTATCCTTACTTCATCTAGATCTGCACGGAGTCCGGAGTCTTTCTTTGATTTCTTTTATTCAAATTACAGTATTTGTTTAATGTTTTAAATTAGGGCAACTTCGGTGTGGGGAGGATAAAAAATCCACCACACCCTCCATGCACTCCTCACTCTACTGTGAGCAATTTCCATCAAAGTTGTTTCTGGGTGGCCAGCATTTCAGCAGAGACACAGATGTGAAGCAGGCAGTCCGATCATGGGTCTGAAAAGACTTTCTACTTTGATGGTATCCAAGCACTAGAAATATATATATTTTTAAACTCTTCTTTTACTGTGCACAATCAAATGCCACAATTTCACCTGAATGCCTCTTGAAGCAAAATGGCAAAGGAAATTTCTGAGTTTGAAGAAGAACTTAATATTTTGTTGCACCTTCCAGGAGTCACCCTAGGTATACAGACATGTGAGATGAATTAAATTAAATAGGCGTGAAACTATTTGGGGGTTTGTTGATTGAATGATGATCCTTAACAGAAGCCTTAATAATCCTTAATAGTAGCAGGGTAACTAGAATGTTTCAGGCTGCTAGCAGCAGGTCAAAAGAGATTAACGGTGAATTCTGATTGGCTTGAAGTTTGTGTGATTCCAAACCACAGGCAGCGAATCTGCTCAGTTTAAAGGGAACTGTCAACGGTATAGGGAATATGTGAGCAGTAAGTCTTTACTGAGTCATCAGTCATTATGCCTAACTGGATGAAATGTGAGAGTTGCGTCAGGAAGGGCAACAGGCGTAAAACCTGTGCCATGCTTATGTGCAGACCGAAAGGTCTTGCTGTGGTGATCCCTTGCAGCTGAAAGACCAGCAACAACATTATTAATAAGACATAATTTAATTTAAACAACAAATCCTTAGTATTATATAGGCTAGTAATCTAAAAAGTAACTAGAGGCATTGTTGGCTCAGTGGTAGGTTTCTTGCCTGCCTGCCCAAACCCCAGCCACTGAATGAAATGTGAAAAGTAAAAGAAATGTGGTTTTAAAAAATTACTGTGGTGGGTGGTCACTTAAATGTTTGGTGGAATTCAAATTGTTAAAAACAACAGTAGAACTCATGGCTATGTTTAATAGTGAAAGTATGCACATCTCCACATGCACAATGCAAAGAAAACTCAGGGTACTAAACACTTTGTAGCCTAAAAAAATGCTTGTTAGGCTAATAAAAAAAGACGTCAAACTGCTAGGGACCATAAAGAATGGATTGTGGAGAATTGGAAAAAGGTCCTGTTGTCTTGAGTCCAGCTATATACCCTGTTCCAGAGTGATGGGCAAATCAGGGAAATAACAGGGTGAATGAATTGAATTGAATTAAAATCACAATGCATGATTAAATTTGAAATATATATACACACTACCATTCAAAAGTTTGGGGTCACTTGCAAATTTCTTTGTTTTTGTTTAATAATTTATTTTCTACATTCTACAACAATACTGGAGATTTCGAAACTATAAAATAACACATATGGAATTAGGTAATTTCATAACAGCAACAAAAACAACAGTTAGTTGTTATTTTAAGACACAGAGGTGCCTTTCTGTAATAGTTCTTACAAGAACAGTACTGTCAAGTGCATTTGCAAAATCCATCAAGCACAATAATGAAACTGGCTCTCATGAAGGCCATCCCAGGAGGGCGAGACCAAATCAAGGTATCAGCTTGAAAAATGACCAATTAACAGCACCTCAGATTAGAGGCGTTATGAAGTTTTTACAGCGCATAAGTAGCAGACACATCTCAATATCAACTGTTCAAGGGAGATTAATGCATTTTTTGGACAACTAAAGCATTCCTTTACAATGTAGAAAGAAATAAAAATCAGGAACGATCATGGAGTTAGAAAGTGACCCCAAACTTTTGAACGGTAGTGTGTGAATATATATATATATACAGTGGTGTGAAAAACTATTTCCACCCCCTCCTGATTTCTTGTTCTTTTGCATGTTTGTCACACTTAAATGTTTCTGCTCATCAAAAACCGTTAACTATTAGTCAAAGATAACATAATTGAACACAAAATGCAGTTTTTAAATGAAGGTTTACATTATTAAGGGAGAAAAAAAAACGCCAAATCTACATGGCCCTGTGTGAAAAAGTGATTGCCCACCTTGTTAAAAAATAACTTAACTGTGGTTTATCACACCTGAGTTCAATTTATCTAGTCACCCCCAGGCCTGATTACTGCCACACCTGTTTCAATCAAGAAATCACTTAAATAGGAGCTACCTGACACAGAGAAGTAGACCAAAAGCACCTCAAAAGCTAGACATCATGCCAAGATCCAAAGAAATTAAGGAAAAAATGA
Source organism: Channallabes apus (assembly GCA_030522415.1). NCBI lineage: Eukaryota > Metazoa > Chordata > Actinopteri > Siluriformes > Clariidae > Channallabes > Channallabes apus. The sequence goes on along the minus strand of CM060108.1, from coordinate 30,846,093 downwards.
GAACAAAAGTAATTGAGATCTATCAGTCTGGTAAAGGTTATAAAGCCATTTCTAAAGCTTTGGGACTCCAGCGAACCACAGTGAGAGCCATTATCCACAAATGGCAAAAACATGGAACAGTGGTGAACCTTCCCAGGAGTGGCCGGCCGAGCAAAATTACCCCAAGAGCGGAGAGACAACTCATCCGAGAGGCCACAAAAGACCGCAGGACAACATCTAAAGAACTGCAGGCCTCACTTGCCTCAATTAAGGTCAGTGTTCACGACTCCACCATAAGAAAGAGACTGGGCAAAAACGGCCTGCATGGCAGATTTCCAAGGCGCAAACCACTTTTAAGCAAAAAGAACATTAAGGCTCGTCTCAATTTTGCTAAAAAAAACATCTCAATGATTGCTAAGACTTTTGGGAAAATACCTTGTGGACCGACGAGACAAAAGTTTAACTTTTTGGAAGGTGCGTGTCCCGTTACATCTGGCGTAAAAAAGTAACACAGCATTTCAGAAAAAGAACATCATACAAACAGTAAAATATGGTGGTGGTAGTGTGATGGTCTGGGGTTGTTTTGCTGCTTCAGGACCTGGAAGGCTTGCTGTGATAGATGGAACCATGAATTCTACTGTCTACCAAAAAATCCTGAAGGAGAATGTCCGGCCATCTGTTCGTCAACTCAAGCTGAAGCGATCTTGGGTGCTGCAGCAGGACAATAACCCAAAACACACCAGCAAATCCACCTCTGAATGGCTGAAGAAAAACAAAATGAAGACTTTGGAGTGGCCTAGTCAAAGTCCTGACCTGAATCCTACTGAGATGTTGTTGCATGACCTTAAAAAGGCGGTTCATACTAGAAAACCCTCAAATAAAGCTGAATTACAACAATTCTGCAAAGATGAGTGGGCCAAAATTCCTCCAGAGCCCTGTAAAAGACTCGTTGCAAGTTATCGCAAACGCTTGATTGCAGTTATTGCTGCTAAGGGTGGCCCAACCAGTTATTAGGTTCAGGGGGCAATTACTTTTTCACACAGGGCCATGTAGGTTTGGATTTTTCCCCCCTAAATAATAAAACCCCTCATTTAAAAACTGCACTTTGTGTTTACTTGTGTTATCTTTGACTAATATTTAAATGTGCTTGATGATCTGAAACATTTTGTGTGATAAACATGAAATCAAGAGGGGGGCAAATATTTTTTCACACCACTGTATATATATATATATATATATATATATATATATATATTACTGCATCTTTTAATGCCAGACAACCCCAGAGGTCTCCTTAGGAACACTTAAATATTTAAATGTGATTCTCTCACTACGGATCAGTCATTATCCCAGCTGATCTTATAGTTAATCCTATAACTAATAATCTAAAAACTTTAGCTCCCTCCTGTGTGCCCTCATGGATGGAAACTGATGGAAGGGCATCAGGTACGCCCAATGAAGTTTGGGGGTTAACTAAGGTCAGTGAGTCTAAAAGTTAATTAATTATTATTATTAAAAAAAAAGTTATTATACTGTATGTTAACCTACCTTTTTCTTTATTAACATGACATATTTTATCTGTGGTAAAGTAGAAGGTTAACTTATGACAATTATTGCAGTTTACAAACTTAATATAAAATATTACTGTTAACAGTGAGTTCCAGAGTTCCAGAAGACACATTCTTCTGTAGGTCCTGTTAATTAGCAGTCTGAATTTTATAGTAAAACACAGATTACTATAAAGTTAAACACACTCTCTTTCTCTCTCGCTGTCATTAAGCCAGCACACTTTATGTAACTAAAGAGTGTCCAATTGAAGGACAGTTGAAGCCTAAACCAAGTAGCTCTCACTTTGAGTATAATACAGTAGATAACTGGCTCTTATCCAGATAGAGAAAATAACATTAACATTTATTGTAATAATTTCAATTATAAATTTAAAATACATACAGTAACTGACTCTAGATTAGAAATTAGTGGCTTTTTTCTCATTTATTAAAGCTCATTGTAATTTTGACTTTGCTGACTTTAAAGCATAGACAATGCATGAGACACATGCTCTGTATTGCAATGAAATTATTATTTTTTACATTAGTAGAAAAAAAAGGTGGCATGGTGGCTTAGTAGCATTGTTGCCTTACACTTTCAGGGTCTGGGATTGATGTGTGCTGTGAACCGCTGTTGAGAATAATTAATTCCTCACTCAGCATTGGTTATGTTCCAAATTCTTTTAAATTAGCAGTTATCAAACCAATAATTAAGAAACCTGACCTCGACCCCTGTCAGCTGTCCAATTACAGGCCAATATCAAACTCCCCTTTATCTCTAAGATTCTGGAAAAGATAGTAGCGGAGCAGCTATGCTCATATCTACATAGAAATGGCATACATGAACTGTATCAGTCAGGATTTAGGCCTCATCACAGCACAGAAACAGCACTCGTTAAAGTAGTAAATGACCTCCTATTGGCCTCTGATCAGGCTTGTGTAACTATGCTTGTATTACTCGACCTCAGTGCAGCTTTTGACACTATTGATCATGCTATTCTTCTTCACAGATTAGAAAATGTAGTAGGAATTAAGGGTACAGCCCTCTCCTGGCTCAGATCCTATTTGACTGATTGTTATCAGTATGTAGACTTAAATGGTGATTATTCTGCATGTTCTCTAGTGGAGTTTGGCATTCTGCAGGGTTCAGTTTTAGGCCCACTGCTTTTTTCCCTTTACATGCTTCCTCTGGGCAACATAATCCGTAAGCATGGTATTAGTTTTCATTGTTATGCTGACGACACACAGCTATACGTCTCAACAAAACCTGATGAGAAAAACCATCTTACTAAAGTTGAGCAATGTGTGCAGGACATAAGAAATTGGATGCTAATTAACTTCCTTCTGCTTAATCCGGTTAAGACAGAAGTTCTAGTCATAGGACCGCATACAGCTAGAAGTAAAATCTTAGATCACACCGTAACTTTAGATGGCCTTTCTGTTCCATCAAGTGCCTCGGCGTGATTATAGATTCCAGCCTTTCATTTGAAGCTCATGTAGATAATATCACCAGGATAGCATTCTTTAACCTCAGAAATATTGCCAAGATAAGAAATATATTGTCGCTAAATGATGCAGAAAAACTAGTTCATGCTTTTATCACCTCTAGGTTGGACTATTGTAATGCCTTACTGTCTGGTTGTTCATTTAGATGCATAAACAAGCTTCAGCTAGTCCAGAATGCAGCAGCGAGAGTCCTCACTAGAACCAGAAGATATGAGCACATCACCCCTATCCTATCTTCACTACATTGGCTCCCTGTGAAATTTCGCATTGATTTTAAAATACTATAAAGAAAATAATATAAAGCATTAAATGGTCTCGCGCCGCAGTATCTGAGTGAACTGCTAGTGTCTTACGATCCGCCACGCCTACTTCAGTCAAAGGATGCAGGCTGCTTGTCAGTACCGCGTATTATGAAAACTACAGCTGGGGGCAGAGCTTTTTCTTACAAAGCCCCAAAATTATGGAATAGTCTTCCAAATAGTGTTCGGGACTCAGACACAGTCTCAGTGTTTAAGTCTAGGCTAAAAACCTATTTATTTAGCCAAGCATTTTTATAAATAGATTTGCCATAGGTAAAGGAGCAGATCTGGGGGACTCATGGACATAGAGGTATTATGGTGAACTGGTATGTTTAGATGCTGTCTTCCTCAGTCTCATTTGATCACTCAGGTTTGTTGACGGTGAGGTGATTGTTTGCTTTACATCCCAGGGAGCCCTCATGTTTGTGTTTCCTTCTGGCTCTCCCTTTTAGTTATGCTGTCATAGTTAGTCCTGCCGGAGTCCCTGCTTGCACTCTACAGTAAATATACATTCACATTATACATTGTGACTGTGACCATACCTAATTGCAATCTCTCCTCCTCTTCTCTTTCTCCCCCTCTTTCTTTTTCCTCTCTCCCCGTCTCCCCCTTTCACTCTTTCTCTCTCTCTCTCTCTGTCGAGCTACACATGCCGTTCCTGAGCTGCCAGTGATCCAGACTCCCTCTGCCCTCCGGACCTGTCTGATCCATCCTGGTGCCCCATTTCTGGTTGGAGGTCTCGTCGCATGGATGCCCCGTGTGTCTCTTTGGGATGTGTCTGGTGTCTGGGGATGATTCTCTCTACTTAGAAGATGGTTCTGGCCTCAACTGGTGTTGTCAGCTGTTTCTCTGAGGACTTGACAATTCGATAGTTCAGGACTGGAACTTTCTACAAGTCTATCTGAGTCTCCAATAACTACTGGACTCCATTTTACATCAACTATTATAACATCAATTAACATCAACTATTATAGCTGAACCTAACACTTAACACTGTATAAATGCAGATAATTTCCTGCTATCTGTTTCACCCAGATGAGGATGGGTTCCCTGTTGAGTCTGGTTCCTCTCAAGGTTTCTTCCTATTACCATCTCAGGGAGTTTTTCCTTGCCACTGTCACCTTCGGGACTATCTGAACATTTTGATTCATACACATTCACATTCCATACAAACTTAAATAATTCTTTTGATTGTGTAAAGCTGTTTTGAGACAATGTCAATTGTTAAAAGCGCTATACAAATAAAACTGAATTGAATTGAATGTGTGCACAGAGTTTGCATTTTCTCCCTATGCTTGGTGGCTTTCCTTCGGGTGCACCAGTTTCCTCTCACAGTCCAAAGACATGCTGATTAGGCTATTTATTAAAATTCTCAGTCTTAAATTTAACCCTTGATCTCAACATGTTAGGTTTGCAGTGAATGCGTAATTACCACATGAATTGAATGATTATGATTAGTCTGCAATTACAATGACAGTGACAGATTTAAATAATTTCATCATAAATCTGACTATGAATGACTTTGTTGTGCACATTGTATAGTTGTGGATATTATACAACAAATAAATAAATAAATAAATAAATAAACAAATATTTTTATTGGCAATCCTGTCATTTAGTTAGGATTTGTAATGAAACCAGATTAAGATTTTTTTTGTACTCCTTTGGGTAAGTTCTAATAGACCTAGACTTGAATCATATTCATCTAATATTGTTGTTGGGGTTCTTTTGGCCATCCAAGACCATCCAATCTGCATACAACTTGTTCCCCGCCTCCAGTGGCTGGGTTTGGGTAGTAGCTGGGAATCAAGCCCAGGCCGTGCCCATGGAAGGCAAGAAGTTTACCACTGAGTCACCAATGTCATCTAACATTTTATTTAAAAATGTATCTAACATCACTTAATTCTTTAACAACAAGAATTATGTTCGATCTATATGGATCATTATTTATTAGGCTACAAATTAGATGTAATGTATAGACTTTTGCCTTGATAAATTAACTCTATCTTAGATTAAGGTATCTTACGCTCAAGCTCTCATGTCTAACATTCCTGCTGATTAGCTACATAGTGTGTTATCATAACAGCGCGCTGTGTGCTAAGAATCATACTATCTAGGGTGTAAGAGCCATATCGTACTTGTGAATTGTACGATATGAATTTGTTGTTGTGTTTATTTTATTTTATTTGTTGTTATTTCATTTATTCTACCTTATTCTATTCATTAGTTAAGAAGTAAGCATTAAGTTTATTACACAAGCCATAAGCTTTAAATTTGTTAGTTATGCATCCATTTTGACAATCATAAGTTGGTCTGTGATGTCATTCCACTATGACATGTATTTGTATGATTATCGCATGATAGAAAAGTCAGTTTAGAGGCGGAAGGCTACGGAAACACAAGCTTTTGACCGTAAGCTAAGGATGTAAGATACAGCAACTAGGTTGTTGTAACCGTAAGCTACCCGTAAGCAGATATACAACAAAAGTGTTGTTATATGCGTAAGAAATTTATAAGATACAGCAACTGGTGTTGTAATCACAGTGGATTTACTCAAGACGACTATATGAAGTGTTGATTCTTTGATGCTGACAAAATAAACTACAAGAGACAGGACTGTTGTGTGAGTGAAACTTCAAACCAAAGATACGCGTCAAAACTAGTGAAATAATATGTCCGCATCTACATTAAAGTCAAAAGCTTATCCGTTGTCTAAGAGAAGATAAGTAACTGTTGAAACCAAAACCGAAACTTTCCCTTTTTTGAACTTCATGATTTTAAGCGACAAGGACAACGAAGAAGTCTCGGCAGAAGACAGTGTGTCACAAGTTGCGGTGGCTGAGCCACAAGGAAGTGTAACGTCCGCGGCTTCCTCATCTCGCCGCAAAGAAGCAGCCGGCAGAGCAGCTCTACTGGCCAAAGCAGCAACCTTGGACGAACGGCTGGAGTTAGAAATGGAGGAAGCACAACTAAAGGCACGACTAGAAATGGAAGAAGCACAACTAAAGGCACGACTAGAAATGGAAAAGGCACAACTAAAGGCAAAAAGGGAAAGGCTGGAAATCAATACGGCGCTCGCTATGCACGGTGCCAAATTAAGAGTGCTTCAACGTCAAGATCGCGAAGGACAACAGCCAGAAACAGAGAGCGCAGTCATCAAATCGAGCAGCGCGCACTTCCTCAGCAATGGATATGACAGCCGATGACAGCCGGTGAGAGAGAGCTCAGTCATTGAACCGAGCAGCCCGCACTTTCGAAACTCGGAATGCAATGAACTTTACCAGCATGTTGCGTCGATGGACTATTGCGAACTGCCATTACGTCTACAGGCAGCCCATGTACGTGTGCCCATCAGTGCCAGACCTACAATGGCAAGTACTCTAAATGAATGTCCTATCGTAAACAATGAACGCACAAGTCATAGTTTCAACACATCATATTCTCATATGCCAACGCTCCACGGGGCAGCGCACTCAGGTGTGCCCATAAGCGCAAACACACAAATGACAAACTCCTTAAGGGACACTCGAGATAATGATTCCCTACGTCATGGACTTGACACAATGCATCACCAAATGCAGAACTCACAGAAATGCTCGCGAGGAGCCAAATGCTGTCCTCGTTGCCTCAGCACGACCTTTCTCCCTTTTTTCGGAGACCCGCTCCAGTTCAAATCCTTCATGTTGTCCTTTGAACGCTTCGTTGAATCCAAAACTGACAATGGCATCGATAAGCTGTCATATCTCGAACTGTACACCAAAGGGGAACCCAAAGACCTTGTAACGAGCTGCATGCACATGACAGATGGATATGCAAGAGCAAAGAAACTGCTGCGCGACGGGTTCGGAAACGAGCTGAGAATTGCAGCAGCTTATAAGCAAAAGGCAATTAATTGGCCAAATATAAAGACAGATGACGGAAGGGCGTTAAGTGCCCTCTCCTCTTTCCTGACAACTTGCCAAAATGCAACGGTAAACTGTGAATCTATGGACGAGTTGAACAGCAGCGAGTGCATGAACACCATTCTTACGAAATTGCCCTACAAGCTGATCGACAGGTGGAAGTCTTGCGCACGCCAGCACTATGAGCACTACGAGACGAGAGCCAAGTTCACCCAGCTGGTGGACTTCATAGATAAACAAGCCAGACTGTACTCCGACGCTCTTCGCCGACCTGGACGCCATGACCAGCGATAAGAAACACAGTCGCACATCCCTTCAAGGACACAAACAAAAAATGGAAGGAAAAGCCAGGGTCAGCAATGCAACCGAGGTCAGACAGGTTGGTAAAATTCACAAAGACTCGATTACAATGAAGAATGCCGGTACATTAGCTGTTAGCGCTTTCACTAAGCCGTGCGGATATTATAAAATCTGCCACATCTTAGACGAGTGCCTAAAATTTAACGATCAGACACACAAAGACAAAGTAGAATTCATAAAAAAGAATGGATTCTGTTTCGGATGTTTAAGAAAGGGTCATTTGTGGAAAGACTGTACCAGAAAAATTATATGTTCATTGTGTTCAAAGCCACATCCTCGCATGCTACACAGAGCAGTGCAAAACATGGCGCAGTTAGTTACAAGCACCAACGAAAACGAAACTGAAGGTGACACAACAAATACACCACCTGCAGTGAGTCACGAATCAAATGCGCTCACTGGGGCTGGAGGTAATTGCATCCTCCCCATAGTACCTGTTAAAATAAAGTGCAAGAAATGTGACAAAATCGCAGAAGTGTATGCATTTATAGACCAAGGCAGTTCCGCCACATTCTGTACAGAGTCATTAGCAAGGCAATTAAATGTTCAAGGCAGAAGAGTTAAGATACGGCTGAGCACCATGAACTCCACAAAATTAGTAGAAAGCTATATGCTCAGTGATTTGGAGATCAGTAGCCTGGAAGAAAACACCTTTATTGAACTTCCCAACGTCTTTACACAAAAGAATATCCCAGCTACAGTGGAAAACATTCCATAACAGCATGACATAGATAAGTGGCCATACCTTAGCGACGTAAAACTCCCCCAGATTAATGCTGGAATCGAAATTCTCATAGGTAATAGAGAGCACGAGCTCTTAGAACCATCGTGAATCATTAACAGCAGGCGCATGGGCCCATACGCAGTACGGACCCCCCTCGGCTGGATTGTGAATGGGCCACTCCGAGAACCCGTCGAGGACATCCAGCCCAATAACGAACCAGCGAGCGTTACAGTTAACCGAACCTCTACTGAAAGTGCAGAACGAATGCTGATAGAGCAATATAACCATGATTTTTCTGAACGAAATTGCGATGACAAGGCAGAGATGTCACAAGAGGATTATCAGTTCTTAAATCTCGTTAATAACTCCTTGCAGTTCACAGACAATCACTTCTACATCGGCCTCCCACTTAAGAAAGCATCAGTTCAAATGCCCAACAACCGAAATGCAGCTATCTGTATATAGTTATAGTTTTTAATAATTGATGAGTCTTCTCCAAGAAATTCATGGGTTTATCGGACGAATCACGAAAGAGCTCCCCGATGAAAGGGGACGTGTGAGACGTGTGTTAGTCAAAACTAAGACCAACACTCTGGAAAGACCCATCAACAAGCTGTGCCTCATATGTGAAATGGACTGTTAAATGTGTGCTAATATGTTATGAAATTTGATATGCAAATATAAACACCGGAGATAAATATTATACATTTACAACATTTACAATGTTTAGAAGGTTAAGAATGTTTGATTTCATGGCTTTGTCAAAAAAAAAAAAAAAAAAAAAACACAAATTATTATTGTCAGTCTCCATGCCTGTCAATTAGGGGCTGGAATGTAAGAGCCATATCGTACTTGTTATGAATTTGTTGTTGTGTTTATTTCATTTTATTTGTTGTTATTTCATTTATTCTACCTTATTCTATTCATTAGTTAAGAAGTAAGCATTAAGTTTATTACATAAGCCATAAGCTTTAAATTTGTTAATTATGCATCCATTTTGACAATCGTAAGTTGGTCTGTGATGTCATTCCACTATGACATGTATTTGTATGACTATCGCATGATAGAAAAGTCAGTTTAGAGGCGGAAGGCTACGGAAACACAAGCTTTTGACCATAAGCTAAGGATGTAAGATACAGCAACTAGGTTGTTGTAACCATAAGCTACCCGTAAGCAGATATACAACAAAAGTGTTATATGCGTAAGAAATTTATAAGATACAGCAACTGGTGTTGTAATCACAGTGGATTTACTCAAGACGACTGTATGAAGTGTTGATTCTTTGATGCTGACAAAATAAACTACAAGAGACATAGAGATCGGACTTCTGTTGTGTGAGTGAAACTTCAAACCAAAGATACGCGTCAAAACTAGTGAAATAATATGTCCGCATCTACATAGGGCTTAGAACATAGTCAAAGAGCAATACAACAAATCCGTGCACACACACGCACGCACACACATTTTATTAAATTTTTTGTACACAGTCCAGAGCTCTTTAAATCAGTTCTCACGAGACAAAGTGGTCTTTCAGTTTGATCCTACCTGAATAAATTCATGAATACAAATACAGGAAAATGATCGTACTACAGATTTCACAGTAGTGAAATTGACCTTGGAGCAACATGTCTGGAGTTAAAGTAAAGTCAAATGTTTTCAGAAGAATCACACACACAGAAAATTAAACATTATCTTGGTTGCATTTTAAATGAGAGCACTATCACTTCCATGAGACAGCTGTAGAGTGGAAGGTGAAAGAGAAAAATAATAGAAAGCTATTTTTGGATGCTGTATTGTTTTTCACATTGGATGGTCGTAGCTATGATTAATTGTCCAAACAGTGTCTGGTGAGGACTTTCAAATAAACACCAACGTCTCAGCAACGTATTTTCGAGTAGCAAATGCTCTCCATGCAGTTTTTTGCTGGTGTAACTTTATATTTTGTGTCAACATTGGCCAGATATATGAGTGCCGTTACTGTATAATCCCAGTCATTTTGTGGGTATGGTTATAGGGCATTACATGACTAGAGCAAACAGGACATATTGTAAGAGAATTCAAGCAGTTTAAAGAAACTGAACCAGGGTATCCGATGGATATTTTACCACAAGATACTCTAGCCAATATCTAACTTAAATCACACTAAACATTTATGGAGGATTTTGAAAATTCAAATTCATTTTAGCAATCCTCATAGATTTAGGGTATTACAAATGATTTGCCAAAAGGAATCAAAATTGCAAAAAAATATATATATTTTTTAATTATATATATATATATAAAATGATGTTTCTTATTTCAAAGAGAAGTGACTTTATATGTACAGTATATTTGAAGTGGATGTATACAGATAGTATAGTACATTACAATTCAAATTACAAGCTCAATACTGTTGAAATAGTTATTTTCCCTCATTACATGTATTATATTTACAGAACAAATGACAGTATTCATTGATAGTGTGCTTATAAATAATTTTTTCCTCCATTATTGTCTTTATTTTGACACAATACAGGTGTACAAATACTTTAGGCCTACGTACCTTAATCTATGAAGGATTGGATGCTCACAAGTTCCAGAATGATTTATTCCAGGTCAGGGAAAAACTGCATTATCTGCTTAAAAGTCTCAAGTGAAAGCACTTATTCCATGAGTAAGCACTTCATGTCAGAAACTGATTTCTGACTTGATTCCAGTCTGATGGATCAAATTGTGTTTATTTAGAGTCTAAAAATAGCAAGTTTAATTACAGCTATGCTTTTGCTGACCACTGTTGTTAGCATGATGTTTAAATCCATGTAGCTTGTCACCAATACTTTTGTTTAACTGCTTTTCCTGTGAGAAGCACCTGCAAGTTTCTTTTGTGTATAAAAAGAAGAAGATTAATGGAATGTTCAGTTACTGAATGCTTGATAGTGCATGAATTGCATCTAAATTTTTACTTTTTCCACTATAGCAGTGTGGATTCAGGTTTAAGATCAGAGTTAAATTTTGGTTTTAAATGTCAAATAATTCTTAGATTAGCCTGAATAATGTAATGTACAAACGCAGAGGTGTCAAGTAACGAAGTACAAATACGAAGTACAAATTTTGGGTATCTATAATTTACTGGAGTAATTATTTTTCAGCCGACTTTTTACTTCTACTCCTTACATTTTTAAGCAATTATCTGTACTTTCTACTCCTTACTTTTTTAAAAACAGCCTCGTTACTCTATTTTTATGATCAGAACGCGCAACCCCTCCGGTCGCATGATAAGAACGCGCACAACGCCCCCCCCCCCCCCGTCACATGATCAGAACGCGCACAACGCCCCCCGTCACATGATCAGAACGCGTACAGTACAACGCCCCCCGTCACATGATCAGAACGCGTACAACGCCCTCCCCCCCCCGTCACATGATCAGAACGCGCACAACACGCCCCCCCCCCTCCACATATAAAGATGTGCTGAAATTTATGCAGTGCATATAAAAGTGTTATTCTTTTTAAAATTAGGAAAATGGCCATCAGCACTTTCCAGATGTTGCTAATGGATCGCATGGATGCCCCGTGTGTCTCTTTGGGATGCGTCTGGTGTCTGGGGATGATTCTATCTACTTAGAAGATGGTTCTGGCCTCGACTGGTGTTGTCAGCTGTTTCTCTGAGGACTTGACAATTCGATAGTTCAGGACTGGAACTTTCTACAAGTCTGAGTCTCCAATAACTACTGGACTCCATTTTACATCAACTATTATAACATCAATTAACATCAACTACTATAGCTGAACCTAACACTTAACACTGTATAAATGCAGATAATTTCCTGCTATCTGTTTCACCCAGATGAGAATGGGTTCCCTGTTGAGTCTGGTTCCTCTCAAGGTTTCTTCCTATTACCATCTCAGGGAGTTTTTCCTTGCCACTGTCACCCTCGGGCTTGCTCACCAGGGACTATCTGAACATTTTGATTCATTCACATTCCATACAAACTTAAATAATTCCTTTGATTGTGTAAAGCTGTTTTGAGACAATGTCAATTGTTAAAAGTGCTATGCAAATAAAACTGATTGAATTGAATTGAATTGAATCATCAGTCGTTGATTAATTGGGGTGGTGGGCAGACCTCTAAAAACTGCAGAACTTTTGGCAGTTTGCTGTTCTGGAGTAATCAGGTGTTTGTTAACAGAATGCCAATAGGGCATAAGCAATTATATAGCACATACCACTAAATTTAGGTTAGGGTTATAAAACCATTTCCAAGCAAGATACATAAAAAATACCCAAGAGCTACATTTTACACTTTACAGGACTCACTGTTAAAGTCCATGAAAGTGCAATTAGAAAAAGACTGAACAAGTACAATTAGTTTGGAAGGGATGTCAGGAGAAAGCCTCTTCTGTCTGAAAAGAACATGGATGCACAACTAGGGTTTGCAAAACTGCATTTAAACAAAGCACAAGTCTTCTGGAATTATGTCCTATGGACAGATGTGACAAAAGTGTATTGTTAATGCCCAGTGAAACACCTCATAACACAACACCGAAGGGGTGATGATTTGGGCTTGTTTTGTAGCTACTGGACCTACAGTAGGCATCTTGCAGACATTAAGTCAAACATTAACTTATCTGTATACCAGAGTAGTCTAGTGGCAAATATTAGGCCATCTGTCTGACAGCATAAGATTGAACGAAATTGGGTCCTGCAACAGGAAAATGATTCAAAGCACACTAGTAAATCTACATCAGAGTGCTGAAAAAAAAAGAATCAAGGTTTTGGAATGGCCTAGTTAAACTCCAGACCTTAACCCAACTGAAATGCTATGGCAGGACCTTAAGAGAGCTGTGCATAAACAAATGCTTAAAAACCTCAATAGAATTAAGCCATGCAGTAAAGAAAAAAATTCTCCATAATGATGTCACACACACACACACACACACACACACACACACACACACACACACACACACAGATAATTAAAAGAGAGATACTAACTTTTAGACCTGACCTGAGATATTTTTGTAATCTGTGTTTGTAGTTTGCATCTACAATATGCAAACCAGTTGTATACAAGGCATTATTCAACTCATCACCTAGCAAACTGTTTTTTTTGTTGTTGACTGTTTTAATAGTCATAGTCATCTCATATCTGCCCTTTATCATATGTACTCTTTCTTTAGGGTTTGTGTTTGAACAAAGAACAATTATGTCGTAAACAGGACAAATCTCAAAGATAGCTTTTAATAAATATAGAACATATATAATTGGATGTCCTTTGTGCAAGTTGCATTAAATCCATTATCACAGACACTGCAGCTTATTATTTTGTCTTCCATACTTTACATGAATTTGTTTGTCTTGTGAATCATTTACAGCAATTAGCACTAACTAGTCTATTTACATTGACTAGTGTATCTACATTTAGTACTATAATTTTAAATATTCACTAATTTGTTCCTTTATCTTCAATTTAGCTTTATTTTAAAACACTTTATGCTTTATTTTCTCCAGAGTCCAGGAGAGCAGTTGTTTGTCTGGGGAACACTGGGGGTGTAGTGAGATTACAGCATGGATGGGACAGTACTCTATAAGGAATATGATTATGATGTCAGATTTCAAGGCATTTTGGGACACAGAAGCTATGGTAGAAACCATGGAGTGATTGAAGATGAGGTAGAAGTTACGGTTGGGTTTATCTTATCCATCTTAAAAACATGGTGAAATGGTGAACACTTGCTGTATTGTCAAATGCCATAACTATTTCATGACCAGAGGGAACCCATGTTCTGTTGGGTTTAGATCCACACTCTGGTTGAGCCACTTGAGGAGTTTCAAATGTTGCTCTGAAGCCATTCCTGTGTATTTTGGCAGTATGCTTTGGATCATTATCTTGTTAAAATGTAAAGTGTTACTCCAGAATAAGATACCAAGAACTCTGGGAACAGGTTTTCACTTAGGATAGCTCTTTGTCTTTGAAATACTGGGTGGATCCGGAGCGTCGCAGGCAGCTGGAGCCGGTAGGTGACTAATTCTGTGACTAATAGGTGATTAATTCTGTGGGTGATGCGGTATGGTCCGATGAACCTGGGTGAAAGCTTCTTTGATTCGGTGTGGAGGTGGAGGTTTTTCGTGGAAAGCCATACCTTGTCACCTACATGGTACAGTCGTCCCGGGGGATGTCGGCGGCGGTGTTGGTGAGTGTTGGCACGTTGAATGGCCCGGTTGGTCGTGATCCAGAGCCGCCGACATCTGCGGACCAACTGTTGGGCCGATGGTACATCAACCTCCGGTTCTGGGTGGTTGAACACGGAAGGTTGGAAACCGTGACATACCTCAAATGGGCTTAGGTTGGTGGCAGAGGAGATGTGAAGGTTATGTGATAGCTCAGCCCAGATGAGGTAGCGGGCCCAGGAGCGCTGACGGTCCGCTACGAAACATCTCAGATAGCGCTCCAGTTGTTGGTTGGTCCGCTCCGTCTGACCGTTAGTCTGTGGGTGGTATCCGGAGGACAGACTGCAGGTGGAGTCGATCAGACGGCAGAAGGCCTTCCAGAACCGGGCTGTGAACTGGGGCCCTCTGTCCGAGACGATGTCCTTGGGGAACCCATGCAGACGGACTACGTGCTCTAATATCAACTCTGCTGTCTCCTTTGCTGACGGGAGTCCGGCGAGAGCCACCAGATGCACGGTTTTAGAGCACCGATCCACGATTGTGAGGATGGTGTCCTTTCCTTCGGAGGCCGGCAGGCCCGTGATGAAGTCGACGGCAATGTGCGTCCAGGGCCGTCGAGGAACTGGGAGTGGTTGCAGTTCTCCTGGGGTTGGTTGGTTGGTGCTTTTGGCCCTGGCGCACACTGGGCATGCCTGAACGAACTCTTGGACGTCCCTCGTCATGGATGGCCACCAGAAATCACGCTGAAGAAATTGGAGGGATCGTCAGGTGCCCGGATGTCCTGAGATTGGTGATGAGTGTCCCCATTGGAGGACCTCTGGTCTCATCACCTCGGGCACGAAGAGTCGTCCAGGTGGCACACCTGCCGGTTCGGTCTCTGTACCTTGTGCCTGGCGAACTCTTGTTTCCAGGTTTAGTTGAAGGGGGGCGATGATCCTGGAAGATGGAAGGACAGACGCGGGGTCCGCCCGGGGAAGGTCCACCTCTAGCTGTCGTGAGAGGGCGTCCGCTTTGGTGTTCTTGGACCCCGGGCAGTATGAGAGGTGAAAGTTGTAGTTCTCAAAAAAGAGAGCCCACCGCGCCTGTCGTGGGTTTAGCTGCTTGATGGTCTTGATTGTGATGAGGTTTTGATGGTCTGTCCAGATTATGAATGGCTCGCTGACGCCCTGGAGCCAGTGACGCCATTCCTCCAGAGCCCACTTTATGGCCAGCAGTTCGCGGTCCCCTACCCCGTATCGCTGCTGAGTGGAATCAAATTTTCTGGAGAAAAAGCTACATGGGTGTAGCTTTTGATCTGGACCTCGTTGCGAGAGGATAGCTCCAGCGCCCACATCTGAAGCATCCACCTCTACAACGAATGGTTTACTGGCATCTGGATGGTGGAGAATCGGTGCAGTGGTGAAACGGTGACAAAGTGACCGGAAGGTGGATATGGCGGCCGGGTTGAGGTGAAAAGGAAGTGGTGAAGGACGGGTCAGAGCGGTTAGGGGGGCGGCAACTGTACTGTAGTCCCGGATAAAGCGACGATAGAAGTTCGCAAACCCGAGAAACCGTTGAAGCTGCTTGAGGGTCTTGGGTAGGGGCCAATGACGCACAACCTCTAGTTTCTGCGGGTCCATGGCCACACCCTGGGGCGAGATGACAAAACCCAGGAACGTGGTGGAGCGCTCGTGAAAAGCGCACTTTTCCAACTTACAGTACAGTTGGTGGGCGAGTAATCTCTTGAGAACCGCTCTGACGTGCTGAGTATGTTCTTCCATATTGCGTGAATATATTAGGATATCATCCAGGTAAGCGAATGCCCACCGGCCGAGCATGTTACGAAGGACATCGTTGATAAGGTGTTGAAATGCGGTGGGGGCATTGCACAGTCCGAACGGAATGACGAGGGTTTCGTAGTGTCCGGTGGGTGTGATGAATGCCGTCTTCCACTCATCGCCCTCTCTGATGCGCACCAAGTTGTAGGCGCTCCGGAGGTCCAACTTCGTAAAGATGGTGGCGCCAGAGAGAGCATCCAGAGCTGAGTTGGTAAGAGGCAGGGGATGTCGGTTTTTGATGGTGATGTTGTTGAGCCCCCGATAGTCGACACAAGGGCGAAGTTCACCGCCTCTTTTCTTCACGAAGAAGAACCCCGCGGCGGCAGGTGAGGAGGATGGCCTGATGGTGCCTTGGCGCAGGGCGTTGTTCACATATTCCTCCATCACCTGAGTCTCGGTGGAGGTGAGCGAATAGAGGTGGCCGCGGGGTGGGACCATACCAGGTTGGAGGTCAATGGCGAGGTCGTAGGGACGATGTGGAGGAAGATGGGTGGCTCGCCGTTTGCAGAAGACCTCCGCCAGGTCCCGATATGGTTCGGGGATAGCGTTGGTGTCGACGTCGGGGGCCTCGGACTCCCTAGAGCACGTCCCAGCCGCTGCCCGTAGGCATAGTTCGTTGCAGGTCGCACCCCATTGGAGGATCCGATTCTGGGTCCAGGAAATCAGAGGGTCATGTTGGAGCAACCAGGGATGCCCAAGGATGATGGAAGGTGACGAGATGGAGGTGACGAAGAATTTCAATTGTTCGTGGTGTTGGTCCATGGAGATGGTGATGAATTCGGTTCGAGTACTGATCGGGCTGGTGGATAGAGGGCGACCGTTGACAAATGTAATACGAACGGGCTGGGATAACGCCTCGAGTTTTACCCCCAGTTTTTTGGCGTATGAGGAGTCAATGAAGTTACCTGCTGCCCCGGAGTCGATGAACGCAGCACTTCGGACTCGTTTGTGGCCAACCTGGAGGTGTACCTGAACCGTGAGACGGGAGGAGTTGGTGGTGATGGCGGAGAGACGAAGGTGACCCGGCGAGTGTCTCTCCCTTCTCACCGGGCCTGTGCGTTTCCCGGTCTGAAGGGGCAGGCTGCCCGGTGGTGTGTGGCTGACCCGCAATAGGCGCAGAGCCCCTCGCGGAAGCGTCTCTCCCGTTCTGCAGCGGTCAAGGAGGCGTGTCCTAATTGCATGGGTTCCCCGGCTCCTGTGTCAACCACGGCAGGAGGTGGAGAACCGACATGTCCAGGGGTGGAGTAGGTAACGGAGTCTGCGGGTCGTGGAGCGGTGATGGTGAAGGTAGGTGCAGGCGGCAGGGTGCGAGGGGCTGGCCTCGGACGAGAGAGAAGGCGCTGGTCGATCCGGAGTGCGAGTTGGATCAGACCCTCCAAGGTGGCAGGAAGCTCTCGTCCGGCTAGTTCGTCCTTGATCCGAGAAGCCAGACCCTCGTAGTAGGACGTCCGGAGCGCTGCATCGCCCCACGTGGTCTGTACGGCGAGGGTGCGAAACTCAGCTGTGTAGCGGCTCACGGGCGATCCTCCCTGCCTCAGGTGGTAGAGTCTGGTGTCGGTCTCCACCTCGCCCGCTGGGTGTTCGAAGGTGAGTCTGAGCTGGTGGGTGAACTCATTGTATGAGTGGGCGGTGTCCGTGTCTGCTTGGAGAACTGCCGTGGCCCACTCAGCTGCCTGCCCTTTGAGCAACGAAATGAGTAGTGCAATGCGTAGCCGGTCGGTGGAGTACCTGGTGGAATTGAACTCAAACACCAACTCAAGCGCTGTTAAAAACACACTGCATTTCCCGTCCGTGCCATTCCATTTTTCTGGTAGAGAAAGAAAAACGTCAGAAGGGGGGGCAGGGGTGATGATGCGGCGCCGCGTGCGATCGAGCAGTGACGCCATCAACAGCCGCGCGGAGATCCGCATTCTCCCGCCGGAGCTCAGCGACCTCGCGGCGGAGAGAAGCGAGATCCCCGGTTAGCTGATTGATTAGCGCGGCATGCTGATCCACAACGTCGCAAAGACTCGCATAATCCGCTGGGTTCACCGCGGAGGGCTCAGTCATTCTGTCAAAGATGAACTAACCTGAGGTGACCAGAAGACGTAGCTTTAGCGGTTAGCCCAATGTAGCGTGGAGGGTAAACCCAAACGCGGAAAGAAGCGAGTAGGCAGGATAACCACGCGATTTAGTCTAAGGACTCTCACAAAAGCGGAGCAAGGGAAAAACACAAATTTAACCCGCGTCCTATAAATACACACACAATAGCAAAAGACAGATGAACCAACTGGTGAGTACGGTTTGCTGAAACGACAACTGTAACCGACATGGGCCGAACTCAATGACTGAGCGGTAAGCCATCGTTTGTTTACCTCTTTTATACTTCCTGGTTTGGCGCCCGTCTTACTTCCGGGTCCTAGTGCAGGGCGCAGATTGAGTGTGCATGACAATAGACCTGACTGGTGGATTGCTGCCATGATGATTGTCTTTCTAAAAGGCTCTAACCTCTCCTTTTAAAATGCTCTCGTTTATAGTGACCCTTGGGTTCTTGATTACTTGTCTGACCAAGGCCCTTTGTCTCCAGTTACTTAGTCTGGCTGGATGGCGTAGACTGTTGGTGTTCCAAATCTCTTTGATTTGAGAATGATGGAGGCTACTATGCTCTTGGGCATTTTCAATGCCACATACATTTTCTTGTGCTCATCACCAGATCTGTGTCTTCACTCTAAAAAATGATTCTGTGGCCTTGTAAATTTCACAGTAATAAACAGGTTATGTTACCTTAATAAAATCTCTAAAAGTCACATACATGATTGTTTGAGTTAGACAAATCAAAATAAATGCCTAAAAAAACTACTGTTCTGTTTGTCTTAAATTTACACTATAATTTAAGTTTATTTCACAAATAGAAATTAGTATTTGACTAACTGAATTATATTTTTAAGAGGCACTTAATATTTTTGATGCATTTCAATCAAAATATTTGGTAATGGAGTAATTAATGCTGATTAGTTTCAAGAACTACAATTAACACTCATTCCAACTCAATATTCTTTATATTTAACAAGAAAAAATTAAATAATTGAGTAAATTGCCCTGCGCAAGTGCTCATGGGAAATCTGGTGTAACATCAGAGAATGGATGTGAGAATGGACATGAAGCACCTGGAACATTCCTTATAAATTCTGGTGAGTAAACAGCTAACACAAGTTACTGAAATAATGCCTCTGTCTGTCTGTATAAACAACTTTATAGTGTGTAAGTTACTGTTCTGAATCCTGTCACAGCCGAGCTACATAGCTAACGATAGCTAGCAACAGGTCAGTCCTGGTGTTCAGTGTCATTTTACTTGTTTGTTCCAACCACCGAACTGTTCAGGTAAAGCGGCGTTAATACAGACACTTAAAATCTGGTGTAAAAGGAGATATTTAACACCGAGCCGCGTGCATGTCCGGGTTTCTTGGTGTAACCGGCCGCGGTTATGCTGCAATATTTGAATTTCTCCCGCCGAATGCGGTGATTTTGCGCAGCCAACCGTCACTGTGGCGATGATATAAAACTAGCGTGTTCAAATAATTACCGCGTGTGTACCGGGTCCACCTCACACACTGAACCGCAAGTCTGCTCGGTTCACTCCGACACTTTACGGAGGAAACGCAGAACAAAGCAGATTTAAACAGCAGAAACTGGCACTGTTTACACACCTGGCAGTGTTTTATCCGCTACTGTATGTGAGTATTTTTAACATGATTAAACACTGAGCACACTGCGGTAGGAAACGTAAATGCATCAGCCATGAGTCCAGCAGCAGTAACACTGCAGAGAGCAACAGCTCTGAGTTCAGTACAGCCCCAAGTCCAGCACAGCCCTGAGTCCAGCACAGCCCTGAGTCCAGTCTCAGTCTCATAATTTACAGCACTACAGACAGGCAGTTTGATTAGCAGTATAATGGTGTATAGCTTTGTTTAAAACAATAGAACTTCAAAGATTTTACTCAAGTTAAAGTCATAAGTACATGCCGTTCTAAACTTCTAATGTATTTGAAGTACAAATGTACTACAAGTACTTCACAAACCATAACCGTGTACTTAAACATTATTAAAATGGCTGTTGATGAAATAAATGTTCTAAGTAAAAGTACAACATTTCTCTCAGAATTATAAATGGGAGAAATAATATAAAATGTAAATATTGAAGTGAAATATGTTATGTATGTTGTGATATGTAAGTATTTTTAAATCAATTTCGTGAAACGTTATATATTTTCAATATCCCTTTCACAGCACCAACACCACTAAAGAAGAGAAGTTGAATGGAGATAAAACGTCTCGGGTTACATTTCTGTAACCCTGTTCCCTGAAAGGTGGGAACGAGATGCTGCGTGAAAACGCTATGGGAACCAGTTTGTCGCGTTGCCGGTCGTTGAAGCATGCTGTGAAAACACGCCAAAGTTTTTGGCTTATATATAACCTCGACAGGTGACGTCATCTGATTAGATGTAGGTGGAGGTTATAAAAACAGGTGAGCCGGCAACGACCTCAGATTAATTTGTCTGAACAGCCGTCCGGTCACGTGGTAGTGCGGCATTGCAACGCAGCATCTCGTTCCCGCCTTTCAGGGAACAGGGTTACAGAAATGTAACCCGAGACGTTCCCTAGCAAGGCTACACTCGATGCTGCGTGAAAACGCTATGGGAACGAGAATACCAACGCCGCCGCACTACAGGTGTCTGGACCCCAAGGTTGTGTAGCGTGTGCGCACAAAGCCAAGAAGGTCTCAGAGCTATGCCTGGGCAGCTAACTCGGGGGCAGTGAGCCCGGAGTAGCATGAACATCCAGATTTATAAATGTAAGAAATGTGTGCGGGGAGGAACCAACCCTTCGCGCCACACAATTACTGCAGGGGATACCTCCTGCTGGTGAGACTGGGATGATCACCCTGGTTGGGTGAGCCCTGCTTCCCAGAGGCGAAATGAACCCACGCGCCTCATAGGAGAGGGCAATATGCATCTCTCACCCAGTATAGTGGCGCTCTGACTTACACCACTAGCTGATGCGGTGGACGTGAATCTGAAGACCACATACTGGATAGTAAGTGAAGTTTCTCCTGCTCCGAAGCTGTAAAAGGCGGAGGACAGAAGGCTTCAAACAATGCAGCTAAGAAAATCCTGAGGGTACTAGGGCACAAGCCCAAGGACAAGCTTTTACTGCAGAAGCTCGAGCACTGAAACATTTTGGCAGTGGACTGGGTCTACCTGCTTGGCACACACTTGTTGCAGGGGAATACCTCTTGCTAATCCAATAGCTGAGGCGATCCCCTGGTTGAATGAGCCCTGATTCCTAGAGGCGAAGTGAGCCCACGCGCCTCATAGGAGAGGGCAATAGCATCTCTCATCCAGAGCATGAAGAAGTTGCTCTGACCTACGCCACTAGCTGATGCGGTGGACGTAGATCTGAAGAGCACAAGCTGGACACAGCAAGTGAAGTCTCTCCTGCTCCGAAGCTGTAAGCGCGGAGGACAGAAGGCTTCAAAAGCAATAGGGTGCCTGTTGGGTTTATAGTTAGCTTTTGGAAGATAGTTGAGAGAGGATGCAGTTACGCATGTCCTGAAAGTGGTAGGGCATAGACCCGAGGACGGAAACTCCAGCATTGAAACAATTCGGCAGTGGACTGGGTTTACCTGCTTAGCAGACACTTGCTGCAGGGGAATACCTCTTGCTAGTGCAATAGATGAGGCAATCCCTTTGGCTGAAAGAGCCCTGATTCCTAGAGGTGAAGTGAGGCCACGCGCCTCATAGGAGAGGGCAATAGCATGTCTCATCCAGAACATGTAGAAACTGCTCTGACCTACGCCACTAGCTGATGCGGTGGACGAAGATCTGAAGAGCACAAGCTGGACACAGCAAGTGAAGTCTCTCCTGCTCCGAAGCTGTAAGCGCGGAGGACAGAAGGCTTCAAGAGCAATAGGGTGCCTGTTGGGTTTATGGAGCTTTCGGAAGATAGTTGAGAGAGGATGCAGTCACGTACGTCTTGAGAGTACTAGGGCACAGACCCGAGGAGGGAAACTCCAGCACTGAAACAATTCGGCAGTGGACTGGGTTTACCTGCTTAGCATATACTTGCTGCAGGGGAATTCCTCTTGCTAATGCAATAGATGAGGCAATCCCCAGGGTTGAAAGAGCCCTGATTCCCAGAGGCGAAGTGAACCCACGCGCCTCATAGGAGAGGGCAATAGCATCTCTCATCCAAAACATGTAGAAGCTGCTCTGACCTACGCCACTAGCTGATGCGGTGGACGTAAATCTGAAGAGCAGTAAAAGGCGAAGCATGTCTTAGAAGGCAAGGGGTCCGCCTTGCTACATGAAAATCTCTCCCTGACTACTTCGGAGTGGGGTTACCATTCCCCGTGTGTCAGAGATAGACTGGACAGTACTACTGCTCCCGCATCCATGCTGGAATGTAAATCGCTCTGAGGGACAGGAACCTGGTGCGCTAGCTGTTAGCGGCGCGAGCACAGTCCGCCCTGGCGATAATATATGAGACTGCCATAGTGTTGTCCACCGCACTAGGACATGGCAGCCTCTCAACTGCTGGAGGAAGTGCTTTAGGGCCAGAAAAATAGAGCCATCATTTCGAGGCAATTGCTGTGCCATGCGAGAAGATAGCCACTCCAACTCCCTTGGGCTGGACAGTCATCAGAGACCGCACCCCAGCCTATGAGGGAAGCATCTGTCGTTAGCCTCAGCGACGACAAGATGAACTTAGAGTGGGACCCAGAGTAGAGACCGGGGTCTGAACCACATAGAAAGGGTACGAAGCACCTGGCGCGTAACCCATATTGGGGATTGGCCCTAGTGATATCCCCTGGTTCTTAGCCACAACTTAGAATGCTCTCATGTGCAGAAGGTCCAAAGGTGTCACCGTGGATACAGCTGCCATGAGAGCTAGGATGTCTGAAAGTGATGGTCACTTTCTGGACTACGTAGCTTGTTTTCCTTGAGGGTGTTGAGAATGGGTTCGATACGAGCGGGAGACAGCTGTGCCCGCTTACGACCGAATCCCATATAGCACCCAATGTGTTGTCCTCTGCACAGGAAAGAGCACGCATTTGTGGCGTTGGGTCCCAGTCCTGAGAACAGAGATGAGCTAGGACGACATGCTGATGTCGAAGCACTAGCCACCGGATGCCCTGGGACTCCCATAAGAACCAGGGCTAAATCCGTGCATTTTGTATGTGTGCGGGTGAGCTAGACCAATGGAAGGACCCGATACTGGTAAGCTTCGCCCCCGAAGGCGAACCTCAGGATCTCCCTGTGTTGTGGCAATGTTTCTGTATGAAAGTAAGCGTCCTTAAATCGATTGTCAGAAACAATCGCTTGGTAGGGTTGAGAGCAATCACCTTTACAGTCAAGAACTGAACTGTATTCATTGATTTTCAGGTAGCGGGAGAGCCCGCAGAATCTGAAATATTGGACGCAGCCCCCGTTCCTCTTGGGAACCAAGAATACCGACTGTAGTAGCCTGACTCACTGTCTGGTGGGGGAACATGTTCCTTGGCCCCCTTCCCCGGCAGCCTGTATGCAGATGCGCACTTTCTGGTTTCATGGAAGTGGAGGCCACGCCATTGAAAACACAGAAGGTGAAGTGAGAACTGAATCCTGTAGTTCCTCTCTCCAGTGCTTAGTACCCAAGGAGATATACTTGGCAGTAGCTTCCACGCTGCCAGTTTCTCATAAAAGGGCAAAAGTTTCGGCAGCTTTGTTAAACGGGGGGGGGGGGGTGTTAGATGTTCGGCATCCTGAAGCATGGCAGGAAAAACCGAAGAACTAACAGCCTATTGGAGACTGGTGTTGCCCGAACACCAGTGGTGGCGGAGCAAAACACCGACCTCCTGGGGGTGCCAGGGAGAACACTTATTCGTTAAAAAGGAATTCTGGGTGCCTTTCCCTATTGGGGGGGCCACCCCTATTTATTTTATTTTATACACATATATATATATATATATATATATATATATATATATATATATATATATATATATATATATATATATATTTTAAATCAGTCTGACCTCCTGTGTGCAGTGGAGCACCAAGCTGACCCACTGCCTGAAAAGCTTTTCCCTCTAGGGCAGATAAAAGTCTACACAGCTAGAAAGGAAGTATAAGCTTACCAGGGAGGATGATGTCCCAGGAGAGAGATAGCCTGTGAAGCGTCTCTGCTATCTGGGCGTCATCATACAATCCCGCGTTTCCATATCGACTATATTTAAATAAACAAATAAGTCGATGGCATAAAAAACACAGCATGAATACAGCCTACTCCAAGAAAGGGTTAACTCATATGAAGAGAGCTGAGAGGGGGTGGGGGGGGAGAGAGCGTCATTGAGGCTCCGCCCCCCGGCCACCCGACAGAAGCTGCCGTCTACTGCTTGTTTTAGTGCTTAAGGCTATTTTCATCTCCGGTAAAAAAGAGAGAAATCCTCGTGATGACAACGCGGAAGAAAGGAGTTTTCTTACCTCCGTCTGCCGCAGCTCTGTCAGATGCACGAGTTTTAAGCCAGGAACACGCGGCGGCTCGCAGCTTCTCACGGAATGCGCAGCACTAGTCGAAGCAGTGTAGGGATCGCACTCCGATATGGATTATCACACACGGAGGGATTAAACTCGTCAAATCGGTGAGTTAAAATCTTCTTATTTTGCTGGTTTATCACAAGCACGCTTCACAACTAGGCTCTGAAGACAAATGATCTGAGGTCGTTGCCGGCTCACCTGTTTTTATAACCTCCACCTACATCTAATCAGATGACGTCACCTGTCGAGGTTATATATAGCCAAAAACTTTGGCGTGTTTTCACAGCATGCTTCAACGACCGGCAACGCGACAAACTGGTTCCCATAGAGTTTTCACGCAGCATCGAGTGTAGCCTTGCTAGGGAACATGAGGTAAATGTCAACTTTTTAAATGTTTCAGAAGTATTAAATGTGTAACCATTGAATCCAAGATAGAAATTGAAACAAGGCTGGAAATATTTCACTTTACCTATTTTTAATCCAGAATATATTGAATCCACTAGAATATTCAAGATTTTCCAGTAACTAAAGTAAAAAAAATCATATAGTTGATTATATAATTTATACAAGGGACATTCAAGTCAAAGCGGGACTTTTAATTGTGCGGGCCAAGGGTAGCTCAGTGGTTAAGGCATTGGACTACAGTTCGGAAGATCCCAGGTTCAAACCCCACAACCACCAAGTTGCCACTGTTGGGCCCTTGAGCAAGGTCCTTAACCCTCAACTGCTCAGATGTGTAATGAGATAAAAATGTAAGTCGCCAAATGCCTAAATGTAACAGAACACACTTATTAGAGTAAAAGCTCCCTTTATTTCTCTCTATATTTCTGTCTCTATATATGAGGTTGTGCATTGTTCTGCAAGAGCAAAACGCCTTTGGTGATCAAAGCAGTATGTTTTTTGTAAAAGTATTCCACTGAAATGTTCACCGGAATTTTACCAGCAATGGGCTCTGTAAAATTCCCACTTTGACTTGAACACCACTTATAGATCAATGTGATGATGTATATAGTAACAGTCACACTTGTACTTACTTGTATACTATCATTCCTTTTTTAGGTGCCAGCTTATGGGATGGCGGTGTAAGCTCTGCACATGTGTTGCATCATCAAAAGGAATTTCGATCATTACGGAGTGAAGCATGGTACTGTTGATCAATGATATTCAGTGTCCTGTCTTCATTTAGACTGTCATTGCTTCTTTAAGACCTGAGAATGTCTGCACACACATTTGTATGGATCCCACAGTTTGCAGGAAACTGAAGTGTGAAGGTCTGCAATCTTTCAGATGTAAAATGTGACTGTGATTCTATTCTAATACAAAAGTCTAGTTTCCACATATTAACTGTATAATGTTTGTGGCAGAAGTATTGTTTGTGAGACTGTTTAATAATGAAATCAATTCAGCTCATTGTTTATGATCTTGTTACATGTCATTTGCAAAGTAAACCAGATTGAGTTTAGACGTCATGTCTTGTCAAATTTGGCAAATAAATGTTTAATTAAAATGGTAATGTGTGTATTGTGTCTTTGTTTATAATTAGTTATGTCATTAGATACATTAACCTAAATTGAAAAAAAACTTGATTAAAAGCTAAATATACAGTATTTAAAAAATAGTGTAAGGTATTAATTCTGTGATAGACCAGTATGAATTAAATTAATTTAAAATAAGTAAATGTAGCACATTTGTTTGTTAAATAATAGTCTAATTTTCAGTTTCTTCTACCTTCCATTTCAATCATATCTACTCAATTATTTTACTCATTTCCATTTAGGGTAACCTTGCATTAACTTATGATTTTCATTACATTTACTCAATTTTGTACATTATTGTACAAAAAAAAGTTATTCAGGTCTACTTAATTTTTTTACTGAATTCATGAAGTATATTTTACACGATTTTTTTAATTTTTAGATTGATATTGATATTTTTAAGTGTAAAAATGTTTCAACAAAAAAATTGAGTACAGCACAGTTTTATTTTTTAGAGTGTTGACACAATCGTGTCTTCCAGGTGTATGGATAATTTTCTTCTACATACAGCATCTACAGTGAGACCTTATATACATAGTTGTATGCCTTTCCTGATTATGTCCATTAAATTAAATTAGGCACAGGTAGACTACAATCAAGTTGTAGAAGCATCTCAAAAACGTCACATAGCAGTAGAATGCACCAGAGTTCAATTGAAAATGTCATAACACTAAATACAGGGTGATCTTAATAGAGGGTGATTCACTCAAAAGAGGACCCGGATATTCTGTAATAAGTCTTGCTATGATGAAGCAATCTGAGCCCAAAAAATATTGCACATACCTTGATGGAATTGATTGCATTACATGCGAAGCCGGATGTGATCTCGTAATGTGTCAATAATTTTAGGTGGTGTTAAATATGCTAAATTTTAACAGCACTGTAAATTACCAACGTTTTTAGGCAAATCAGCATATGAAATACTGAGTGTTATCCTGCCTGGGTATCATCATTACACCACAGGAAGACAGAAGTCAAAGCAATGCACATTGAGCAGTTTAACCAGAGGACAAAGACACCAAATACCAAACTCTCAGGTAACACTGCACTTGCAATACAGCAATTTAGCTGGACAGAGATCAACACGACATGCTGCATTTACAGCATTAATCACGTTACTTACCTCAATGAGGAAAAAAATCCTAATATGGAAAACTCATCTTTGACTCTCTATAATATGTGTGTAACCTAATATTAATTAGTGATGGAAATTTTTGGAACTCATTATGTTCATACAGACTGATTTCCTTTATTTTTTTCCAAGTAATACTGCTTTGCTTGTTTTAACACATGAAATATCTAAGACAGAAACTGTACACCTGAGGAAGCTGTGAGACCAAAAGTGTCTATCTTAATCTTCAGCCTTTATTCCTGCTTCTTTCCTGGTTGACTCTTACTGAATATCCATCTGGGAAAATCAAGCTTCCTTGAGGAGAGCCTAAAATAACATTCTGATAACCATCTACGGTATTCTTTTAACTAACAAAAACAGGAAGCTAATTGGGACTATAGTTGGACATGTACATGTATTGATTTAGGAACTGATTTCCCAAGTGATATCTATAAAAATGCAGCCTTCTCAGATCAGTATGAAAAGTGTTCATGATAACGGCATGTGTGCTCATCCTTGAAGTCAAATAAAATGGGAATGCATTCATTAACGGTTGTTCTCTTTCAAAGCCTCCACTCGATGCTCCGTGAAAACGCTATGGGAACATCTTGTCATGTTGCCGGTTGCGAAGCATGTGTGTATCAAACACGCCAAATTTTGGCTTATATAACCTCGATCAGGTGACGTCATCCGATTAGACGCATCTGGAGGCTATAAAAAGAGTAAACCGGAAATAATCCTCAGATTCTTTGTTTTCACCTTGACCTTGTTATGTCAGCGTGTCTGTGTTTAAACCAGCAAAATAAGTGTTTAACTCACCGATATTCGGAGTTTTAAACGAGATGTCCCTCCGCGTGATAATCCATATCGGAGGGCGATCTCTACACTTTACTGTTCGCGCGCGCCCCACATTCCTTGAAAAGCTTCGAGCCGCGGTGCACCATTGGGCTTAAAGCTCCTTTTCTTTCGCATTCTCATCGGATCGGGAAATTCCGTTCTCAAAGGCCGCCCTGCGCTTCTTCAATGGGTAAGGAATAAACATCCTACTACAACCATACTATGGTTGGTGCTCCTTTGCACACCATGGTGGTTTTGCAGGCCTACCACGCTGACCGGAGCTGAAACTTGAGCACTGGCGGGGCTCTTCAGAGAGGGCATATTGGAATTAGGCCGGGCCACAGACTTGTCTCTGCGTGCAACAAAAGCAGTCGGCTTGTGCTATCGGCCGTTTTATGGCTGCGATGGGTTTCGCGCAGAGGCACTTGTGGTTGAATCTCAGGCGCATCAAGGATAAGAATCGTGCATTCCTCCTTGATGCCCCTATCTCGCCTTCCGGCCTGTTTGGCGATATCGTTAACTCGGTCGCCACTAGGTTCATTAGGCGAAGTTGTATATAACAAGCCTTCGGGAAATTCCTTCCCCGCCGTGCTCAAGAGTCGGGACTGTCGGCCACCCAGTCTCGATCGGGTCTGACTCTGGCGAGGCGTGAAACACAAAGAGTGTGTTTTTGAGCCTGCCACCTCTGGGGTGCGACGCTCCTCACTATCCACCTCAAAAAGGTCAGACTGGCATATTGTCTTCTTCACAAAGAAGCCGTGAGGTTCATGTGCCCAGGGCAATGGGGGTGGCCCCCCAATGGGGAGAGGCACACAGAATTCCTTTCAAGAATTAAGTGTTCCCCCTGACACCCCCAGGAGGTCAGTGTTCTTGCTTCGCCACCGCTGGTGTTTCGGGCAACACCAGTCTCCAATAAAGTGTTAGTTCTTCAGTTTTTCCTGCCATGTTTCAGGATGCCGAACATCTAACATCCACCCTCATTTAACCAAGCCGCCGAAACTTTGCCCCTTTCTGAGAAACTGGCAGCGTGGAAGCTACTGACAAGTATATCTCCTTGGGTACTAAGCACTGTAGAAAAACTACAGGATCCAGTTCTCACATCACCCGCCGCGTTTCAAAATGGCGTGGTATCCACTTCCATGAAACCGGAAAGTACGCATCTCCTGACAGAAGTTGCTGGGGAATGGGGCCATGGAACATGTTCCCCTACCAGACAGTGAGTCAGGCTACTACAGTCGGTATGCCTTGGTTCACAGAGGAATGGGGGGGCTGCGTCCAAATTTTTAGATTTCGTGGGCTATACTGCTATCTAAAATAAATAATACAGTTTCAAAATGTTGACTGTCAAAGTGATTACTCTCAAATCCTACCAAGCGATTGATTTGTGACAATCGATTGAAGGACGCTTACTTTCATATAGAAATATTGCCACAACACAGGGGAAAGACCGAGGTTCGCTTTTGGGGGCGAAGCTTACCAGTATCGGGTCCTTCCATTTGGTTTAGCTCCCTCACCCGCACATATATAAAATGCATGGATAGACGACTGGCTGGCCCAGTCTCATTAGCTAGCGCTTCGACATCAGCATGTCATCCTAGCTCATCTTTGGTTCTAGGATTGAGACCAAAAGTAAACGAATCCATTCTGAGCTCTCATGGCAGCTGTATCCACGTTGACACCTTTGGGCCTTCTGCACATGAGAACATTCCTAATTGTGGCCAAGACAGGGGATTTCACTCTAGGGCCAAGCCCCAATAAAGGTTACGCGCCAAGTGCTCCGTACCCTTCCTATGTGGTTTAAGACCCCAGTTTCTGACTCTGGGTCCCACTCTAAGTCCGCCTTGTCGTCACAGATGCTAACGACAGACGCTTCCCTCACGGGCCGGGGTGCGGTCTTAGGTGACCGTCCAGCCCAAGGGAGCTGGAGAGGCCTTCTTCTCGCAAGGCACATCAATTGTTGTCAACAAAAGTTGTCCTTGGGTTTGTGCCCTAGTACTCTCAGGACGTATTTAACTGCATCCTCACTAACTATCTTCTGAAAGTTCCATAAAGACCCAACATTCACCCTATTGTTTTTGAAGCCCTCTGTCCTCCGACTTACAGCTTCGGAGCAGGAGAAATTTCACTTACTGTGTCCAGTACGTGCTCTTCAGATTTACGTCCACCGCATCAGCCAGTGGCGTAGGTCAGAGCAGCCTTTACATGTTTTGGGGCCGTCGGGGCGGCCCTCACTACACTGGGTGAGAGATGCTATTGGACTCTCCTATGAGGCGTGTGGGCTCACTTCGCCTCTAGGAATCAGTGCTCACTCAACCAGAGGGATCACTTCGTTTTGCACTAGCAGGAGGGATTCCCCTGCAGCAATTGTGTGATGCGGAGGGTTGGCCATCTCAGCACAAATTTGTTACATTCATAGTCTGGATGTTTATGCTACTCCGGGCTCACGTGTTCCCTAGGTAGCTGCCCAAGCATAGTTCTGAGACCTTCTCGGCCTTGTGCGCACATGCTACACAACCTTGGAGTCCAGACACTTGTAGTTCGGCGGCGTTGGAATTCTTATTCCCAAAGCGTTTTCACGCAGCATCGAGTGGCGCCTTTGAAAGGGAACGTCTCGGGTTACTTTGCTGTAACCCTGTTCTCTGAAAAGGCAGGAACGAGATGCTGCGTCCCAATGCCGCACTGCCTACGTGACCAGACGTCCGTTCAGACAAATCAATCTGAGGAGTGTTTCTGGTTTACTCCTTTTATAACCTCCAGATGCGTCTAATCAGATGACGTCACCTGACCGAGGTTATATACGTTTACTTGCTTCCAATTTGCTTTTGGGGTGGAGTAAATGTTCTTATGTGCATGTGAATGTAGATGGTCCCCTTTTACAAAGTAGCATCACATTAGAAGCATGATAACTAAAATAAGAATGTGTTATGGCAGATCAGTGGGGAAAAAATGCAACAGGAATGTAGCCATAGAGCTACAGACCAACACAAATGCAGATGCAAGTAATATTCAGTAAAACCTGAGATCAACCATTATTCAGGTGTCACATGTAGCTGTTTCTTACAAAGTTGTACTATTTACCTAAGGTCAGGTTTTAAAACACATTATTTCCAAGTGTGTTAGGTCCATGGAGGTTTTCTTAGCTCACTTCTTGACTTTTAGGCCATATTTCCTCTTGTGGTCTGTGTTAAAGGAATATTCCCGGACCTACCACTCTCATGGATAACAGGATAAAAGTGCTCGCTGAAAATTAATAAATGAATGTGGCCTCTGGTTGGGTTAAAAAAACTGTACCTAAAGGTATTTCTGTTATTTAAAAACAGGTCAGATAGTTAATGCATCCTTTAAATACCAAGCAATTTAAATTTATACTTTTTCACCATGCATCATGGTTTCATAAGGAAAAGATACATTATGGAATTGTGTGACAAATTGACAAAAACACTCTGATGCATGTGTAAATAGAAATGCAATTTCAGAAACACAAACACCATATTCATACATATACAAGTGTGATTGCATTCCTCATTACACTGGTCCTTTTTGAAAGCTGTGCTAGTTTGGTTGAATGGTGGCATAGTCCAACAGAGGGCACTGTGGCTACATTTTTATCTCTAGGGAGGTGCAAGGCATGCATGCAGCCAACCAGCCAATAGGGAGGACTATGATTAGCCAATGAATGTCTCTGCAGGGGCTTTTTGCCACAGCACATTTTACAAAGTGTCTCATTCTTTGGGTCCTACTTTGATGCAGTGTGTGTAAGAGACATTATCTCCAGACTGAACTTATATATGCATGTGTGTGACAAGGTTTCAGTCAGATTCAATTGATAGCACGTCAATTTTTAATGGTTAAGCTGCATAAAATCCTAATGCAAACCTTTAAGTGCTTGCATCACAGTTTTCTCTGCTTTACATTGGGTCTTCCAGAAACATATGTATTGAAATTCAGAACATCAATTTAGTCTGAGGGCCATAGGATAAAAGATATGTCATCTAAATAGTTCTTTGTCTTTCTCTTGCATATTCAGCCAGAAGAGATGGCACTAAGAGGTAAAGGGAGAGAGTGAAAGGTATTGGCAGAGACTAAGAGAGTAGTCTGTTACTGTCTACTCTAAGTGAGTGGACAGAGACGTAAAGAGAGAGCTATACTGTATATGTAGCGAAAAGGAGGGGTTCAACTAAATAAGAGGTTGTGAACCCTTCCTGTAACACCACAGGGGTCATCAACTGAGGCATTTTATCCCAGCACCAGATTTTAGTTGACTGTACAGAAAAATACACTAGGAGAACCATTTTAAATCTGGTCATATATCAGTAATTCCAGATTTCAAATCATAAACCTTCATGGCTTCTTCATCAGATATCAGTAATTACAGATTTCAAAATATAAACCTTCATGGCTTCTCCAGAAGTGATATATACCCACATTACACACATTATGTCAATTATTTAGCTAAAAGCAGCTCAAGAGAAAAAAACTAGCTACACTGGACACATGGAGGACACATATAAAAGAAGAACTTTTATATACATTTTTCTTCAATTTATGTTATGCTCTCTTCTATTATTAGTAATAACATCATGGCTTGTTTTAAAACCAAAGTTGAGCAAGGACATCGAGAATCTAACATGTTTACAGTCTGTGGTACCCATCACAATTAGTGACACAAAGCACCACTACAAAACACAGCATAACCACTTTAAATAGATTATTCCTAACAACAGCCATTAAGCATTACATTTTAACTACCATTTTTGTTTCAGTTGCTAATCCATACTTTGCAAGAAAGAAATTTTATGGAATATGACCTTGAATGCACCTCTCATGCAATAATTCTTGATTCTAGATGAGTGAAAAACATGTATATGTACATCAGGAGAAAGGCTTTTTTAAATAGAAATGTCAAACACATTATTTCAGCATTTGCTTCTTAAAATTGTTGATTTGAAGCAGAAAGGCATGCAAGTTAGCCTACCTAATTTCATTCATGGCGAGTTTCCTCGTCTAAGAACAACAAACGGAATTCATCTCCAAACAACTAAAACTCCGACACAGAGGTACGTTATAATGTCTACCGTTCAGCTTGTTCAGTGTGTAGAGTGCAGGATGTTTAGACATTCTTCCTCCGTCATTAGTGATAACTTTACTTGTGATAGGTGTGTGTTAGTGAGCACTCTGACGGAGAAGATTTCAGCGTTAGAGGAGCGCATCCAGACTTTAGAGAGGGTTAGACAGTGTGAGAGCAGTGTTATTCCTGTAGCGGACTGTCTGGGTGCCACAGGCAGAGATAATCAGCCCCCGACTCCGGCATTAGAGCCCTCACAGCGGGGCGAGTGGGTGACGACTCGGCGGCATACTCGTTCAGCCAAAGCTAACGCTAAGGCTAGCCCACTGGAGCACACCTCCTCTGCGCTTCACATGTCCAACAGGTTTGCTCTCCTCAGTGATGCACCCGCTGAGAAACCTGAAAGAGCTCTGGTTATAGGAGACTCTATACTGAGGCACGTGACATTAGCTAGACCTTTAGGGGCGCCAGCGGCAGTGGTTAGGTGTATCCCGGGAGCCAAAGCACCGGACATAGCGGGTAATCTTAGGGCTCTAGGACAGCACAGGTTCTCTAAGATAGTGGTACATGCTGGAGCTAACGATATACGCCTTCGTCAGTCAGAGGTTAGTAAGAGTAACTTTACAGAGGTGTTTAAATTAGTGAAGGCGATGTCCGATGAAGTAATATGCTCTGGTCCCATCCCAATGAGATGTGGCGACATAGCTTACAGCAGGTTATGGTCGCTGAACCGCTGGATGTCCAGGTGGTGCTCCAAAAATAATGTGGGCTACATAGATAATTGGAAGACCTTTGAGGGCAAAGCTGGCCTGTTAGGGTGGGACGGTGTCCATCCCACTCGGGAAGGTGCTGCTCTCATTTCCTGTAGTATAGCTCATAGTCTCAGTAGAGGTCTAGTTAATCTGTGACAATCCAGAGCCCAGGCCAGGGAGCAGACAGACAGGCTAAACCAACCGTCTGCTAGCTGCATAGTGTCGTCACTCAGGGTTCACCTTATTGAGACTGTGTCTGTTCCCCGATCTAAGCAAAAATGTAGAAAGACTCAGAAAGTCTGTTTCAATAATTTAATTAACATAAAGACCACAAACTCAGATCATACTGAATGCGCAGCCGGCACCTCTGATCTGAAGATAGGATTGTTAAATATTAGATCTCTCGCATCAAAAGCAGTTATTGTTAATGAAATTATCACAGATCAGGCGTTTAATATACTCTGTTTAAATGAAACATGGGTTAAACAGGATGAGTATGTAGCTCTAAATGAAGCTAGTCCTCCTGGATACAGCTACATACACCAGCCTCGGTTAACTGGTAGAGGAGGAGGCGTCGCAGTTTTTCATAATGATAATCTGTCTATCGTACAAAAACACGGACACAAATTTAACTCATTTGAAATTCTCTATAGTAACATAAGTCTATTTAAGTATATTAAATCAGCTCAGTCGATTCCACTAATTATAATTTACAGACCTCCAGGGCCGTATTCTGAATTTCTTAGTGAATTTGCGGATTTCATCTCAGACCTGGTCGTTTCTGTAGACAAAGTGTTAATTGCTGGAGATTTTAACATTCATTTTGAGAATCCAGAAGACCCTCTGAGAACAGCATTTATATCCATACTGGAATCCGTAGGCGTAAATCAGTGTGTAGTAGGACCCACTCATAAAGCAGGTCACACTTTAGATTTAGTAATATTCTTCGGATTAATTATAAGAAATGTATTCACAATTCCACTGTCTGAAATTATCTCAGATCACTATCTTGTCTCCATTCAAGTGTGTCACAGTGATAATGTACGCACAGCACCGCGCTACCGTATTAAACGTACATTCACATCAACTACCACACAGAGTTTTATCAGTAATCTCCCAGAGTTACCAACTTCGATTAGGCCACCGTCTGACCCCACAGAACTTGATCAGG
Source organism: Channallabes apus (assembly GCA_030522415.1). NCBI lineage: Eukaryota > Metazoa > Chordata > Actinopteri > Siluriformes > Clariidae > Channallabes > Channallabes apus. The sequence continues at coordinate 30,810,783 of CM060108.1, read as the reverse complement.
TGACTGAATATTTAGAGTCGACACATCGTTGTACCTTAGATAATGTAGCTCCAGCTAAAAGAAAAATTATTAGAGATAAGAAACTCGCTCCCTGGTATAACGATCACACGCGCACTTTAAAACAGACTGCTCGGAAATTAGAGCATAAATGGCGTCAAACTAAATTGTTGGTATTTCAAATAGCATGGAAAGAGAGCATCCTGAACTATAGGAAAGCTCTTAGTGTAGCTAGATCAACGTATCTCTCCACTCTTATAGAAGAAAATAAAAATAATCCTAGATTTTTATTTAATACCGTAGCCAAATTAACCTGAAATAAGACCACTATAGAAATCTCCACAACAACATCATGCAATAGTGAGGACTTCATGAACTTTTTTAATAATAAAATTGTAAATATCAGGCATAAAATTGAGGCTTTGAAACCAAACAATGTAATTGATACAGATGTTAACCTAGCCATGTCAGATTCAAACCTAGAATACTTTACTCCTCTTGAAGAGAATGAACTAATTTCACTCATCTCTTCTGCAAATTCATCAACCTGTATATTAGATCCTATACCGACACATTTTCTTAAACAGATAGTACCAGTAATAACAGAACCGCTGTTGAGAATAATTAATTCCTCACTCAGCATTGGTTATGTACCAAAATCTTTTAAAGTAGCAGTTATTAAACCAATAATTAAGAAAACTGACCTCGACCCCTGTCAGCTGTTCAATTACAGGCCAATATCAAACCTCCCCTTTATCTCTAAGATTCTGGAAAAGATAGTAGCGGAGCAGCTATGCTCATATCTACATAGAAATGGCATACATGAACTGTATCAGTCAGGATTTAGGCCTCATCACAGCACAGAAACAGCACTCGTTAAAGTAGTAAATGACCTCCTATTGGCCTCTGATCAGGGTTGTGTAACTATGCTTGTATTATTCGACCTCAGTGCAACTTTTGACACTATTGATCATGCTATTCTTCTTCACAGATTAGAAAATGTAGTAGGAATTAAGGGTACAGCCCTCTCCTGGCTCAGATCCTATTTGACCGATCGTTATCAGTATGTAGACTTAAATGGTGATTATTCTGCATGTTCTCTAGTGGAGTTTGGCGTTCCGCAGGGTTCAGTTTTAGGCCCACTGCTTTTTTCCCTTTACATGCTTCCTCTGGGCAACATAATCCGTAAGCATGGTATTAGTTTTCATTGTTATGCTGACGACACACAGCTATACGTCTCAACAAAACCTGATGAGAAAAAACATCTTACTAAAGTTGAGCAATGTGTGCAGGACATAAGAAATTGGATGCTAATTAACTTCCTTCTGCTTAATCCAGATAAGACAGAAGTTCTAGTCATAGGACCGCATACAGCTAGAAGTTAAATCTTAGATCACACCGTAACTTTAGATGGCCTTTCTGTTCCGTCAAGTGCAACAGTAAAAGACCTCGACGTGATTATAGATTCCAGCCTTTCATTTGAAGCTCATGTAGATAATATCACCAGGATAGCATTCTTTCACCTCAGAAATATCGCCAAAATAAGAAATATATTGTCGCTAAACGATGCAGAAAAACTAGTTCATGCTTTTATCACTTCTAGGTTGGACTATTGTAATGCCTTACTGTCTGGTTGTTCAGTTAGGTGCATAAACAAGCTTCAGCTAGTCCAGAATGCAGCAGCGAGAGTCCTCACTAGAACCAGAAAATATGAGCACATCACCCCTATCCTATCTTCACTGCATTGGCTCCCTGTGAAATTTCGCATTGATTTTAAAATACTACTCTTGACATATAAGGCATTAAATGGTCTCGCCCCGCAGTATCTGAGCGAAATGCTAGTGTCTTACGATCCGCCACGCCTACTGCGGTCAAAGGATGCAGGCTGCTTATCAGTACCGCGTATTATGAAAACTACAGCTGGGGGCAGAGCTTTTTCTTACAAAGCTCCAAAATTATGGAATAGTCTTCCAAATAGTGTTCGGGACTCAGACACAGTCTCAGTGTTTAAGTCTAGGCTCAAAACCTATTCATTTAGCCAAGCATTTTTATAAATAGATTTGCCATAAGGTAAAGGAGCAGATCTGGGGGTCTCATGGACGTAGAGTATTATGGTGAACTCGTATGTTTAGATGCTGTTTTCCTCAGTCTCATTTGATCACTCAGGTTTGTTGACGGTGAGGTGATAGTTTGCTTTACATCTCAGGGAGCCCTCATGTTTGTGTTTCCTTCTGGCTCTCCCTTTTAGTTATGCTGTCATAGTTAGTCCTGCTGGAGTCCCTGCTTGCACTCTACAGTAAATATACATTCACATTAGACATTGTGACTGTGACCATACCTAATTGCAATCTCTCCTCCTCTTCTCTTCCTCCCCCTCTTTCTCTTTCCTCTCTCCCCCTGTCTCCCCTTTTCACTCTTTCTCTCTCTCTCTCTGTCGAGCTACACATGTGGTTCCTGAGCTGCCAGTGATCCAGACTCCCTCTGCCCTCCGGACCTGTCTGATCCATCCTGGTGCCCGGTTTCTGGTTGGAGGTCTCATCGCATGGATGCCCCGTGTGTCTCTTTAGGATGCGCCTGGTGTCTGGGGATGATTCTATCTACTTAGAAGATGGTTCTGGCCTCGACTGGTGTTGTCAGCTGTTTCTCTGAGGACTTGACAATTCGATAGTTCAGGACTGGAACTTTCTACAAGTCTATCTGAGTCTCGAATAACTACTGGACTCCATTTTACATCAACTATTATAACATCAATTAACATCAACTATTATAGCTAACCTAACATTGTATAAATGCAGATCATTTCCTGCTATCTGTTTCACCCAGATGAGGATGGGTTCCCTGTCGAGTCTGGTTCCTCTCAAGGTTTCTTCCTATTACCATCTCAGGGAGTTTTTCCTTGCCACTGTCGCCCTCGGGCTTGCTCACCAGGGAATATCTGAACATTTTGATTCATACACATTCACATTCCATACAAACTTAAATAATTATTTTGATTGTGTAAAGCTGTTTTGAGACAATGTCAATTGTTAAAAGCGCTATACAAATAAAACTGAATTGAATTGAATTGAAATTCTAAGACTGGTGAGCTAAACATCAAATTAAATATAATCATCTGTGAGCCATAGATTTATAACAGGTATTGTCATAAATGATCAGACTGAAGGAATTTGGTTAATCATGGAAGTGGAAGCACAAAATAAAGTCTAATGGAAGCATTAAAAAGTTTTTATTTTTACAATTTACAATCTTGATTATCTTTAGATTTTATTTATTTATTCATTATTTATTTGTTTGCTTGTTTATTGCACAGTAGCTTCTCAATGAGGCTGAGACTTGGCAGCTTTGGCACATGTAGTCATTTGCACAACTTTAAAGTGCTGCTTACACATTGTAAAAGAACATCTGAACTAGCATAAATGTGGGTGCTAACTGCTCAAATCTGGATGTCACCTAGCAAAGGCATTTATCGCTTAGGTCTGCAATTAAATACAAGAAAGTGTATTTATGAAGATATTCAAGAGATTTAACCTCAGTGCAAGTATATAACTATGACATTCATTTGATGAGCATTAGCAATGCAATTAAAAGCCACTTATTTCTTTTAGACTAAATTAAATTAAATGGTATAATGTTTAACTGGCTATTATTCAATCACATAAAACATCACTTTTTTTCCTCATATGTCTAACCTAAAGAATTTTTTTTATTATTATTATTTCAATTCATTACATCTATCCTGAGCCCCAAAAAGGTAACAATGACTTATCACAATGATAATTTGGCCTGCTGATTTATGGTCTAACCCCTCCTCCCTGCCAGGAATGGTGTGCTATTACTTTTCTATAGATTCCAACTGACAGTTTTCCCAAAATTCCTGTTTATCTGATTCAGGACTAGGTAGCTGTATCTCAATTGTGCACATACTCCCATGAAACAGAACATTTAGCCAGAACTCCGAAGCACCATGGAACACTATAGAACCATTTTTGAGCTATGAGGATTTGTGTGAGACCCGTGCCGACACCCATTACTCCTGTAACTAGTTCACTCGTTTATGTGAATGGAATACAAGACATTTCATGCAAAAAAAATGTCCCCAAACTCACTCCAAATTTGCTCCAATGAAAATTAACTGCCATCTGGAGTGTACAGTGAGTCAATCATCAAAAAACTACCTCTATTTCTTTCTCATAGATTCTTGCTCAATTTTGCATTACACACCCTATGTCACAATCTCCATCTGGGTCTTCTGAATGCTCAAAAAATTCAAAAAGCACTAATGCCCCAGAGATAAATGGCCAAGAGGCCAAGAAGCATAACAGTTGCTTTTCCATATAAGTCAAAGGAAATTTTCAGGTTACATACACTGTGTGTGCGCATCAGACATGCAACGACCATGACTGCTAAGACAACCTGGCCAAACCACACTCCCCACACACAGACCCAGGATAGTTGAATGCCCCTATCTCAGGAACCGTATGTTTTACAAATGAGCCATTTTCACCATTTTTGTTTTTCATTAGGGAAACCAATGCATCCATGCAACCCTACCAAAGAGTTTGTCTCTAGTTTATTATTCATTTTGCATTACCTGCCAATAGCTTTTGTGCTCTGTGGTTTGTAATTGCCTTGTGGGATTATTGAATATAATTTTTCCTTACTCACATACAGTATCAAGCAAATTCTTAGCACTTATAATACTGTCAGCAGTATGACTGCTCCATTGATATTTAAAAAAAAAAAGTAAAAAAAAAAGCCATTACAATTTGTAGTGGCCTAGTATTTGTTCAACAATGACATAATACTGTAAGTGCAATAATGACTTTAAGTCAACTTCAAAGTAAAATGCAATGAGGGGCAGACACAGTGGTATGGGATGTAGCTGGGTATGTACAATGACAATGTAATGCTAAGGAAAGCTGCAAATTTACAAATTGTAATCATCTGTGTGTAGTCATACAGCAAGAAGCTTTGTAGGGTCTATCACAGCTTTTAAATCTTTTTTTTTTTTTAGCTTGCTCAAAAATTTACAGCAAATCTACAGCATTTTAATGACTCACAGATCTGCTGTAGGACAGGTTATGTTTCCGCAGCATTATCTATGGTGAAATATTAATAACCTTACATAGTTCAATGTACTGTAGAAACCATAGCAAGGTGCCATGTCACACATTGTCAAGTAAACTTATCAGGTGAACCTAAATTTATTTAAATTAATGTTGGTAAACCCCAAAATTATTGTCATGTAACATGAATTTAGCACAAAGGAACACATTACTTTATTTTTAAGTAACCTAAAATTCTTGCTAGAAGTCTGGAATGATTGCAAGCTAGTGGAAAACTATTGCCAAAGAACACGAAAATGATTGCAAGGAAATGCAAAACTATTGGTTTGTTTAAAGGCAATTTAAATATATTTCATGGGAATGGGGAAATTGCAAGGTATTTTAAACAATTGAGAGATAATGCAAAAAATTGAGGGAATACAATGATATATATATATATATATATATATATATATATATATATATAAATCACAGTTTAAGTTCTTAGTACATTTGTATAACCAGAAAATATAATTATTGTGTATCACCACTAAAAGCTGTCCTGTATGCTTTTAGTGGTTGGCTAAATAGATGCATGTTATATATATATATATATATATATATATATATATATATATATATATATATATATATATATAGATAGATAGATAGATAGATAGATAGATAGAGCTTGGCTGTCATTTGCCTCCTCATCTTTTTTCTGCTTTTGCTATATTTTATATTTTTCTTTCCCCATCCCTCCCATGTGATCTTTTGTTCAGGCTATTCTGTGCCAAAAAGCAGCAGAAGCACACCTCAGAAAGAAGACGCAGAACACTTTTTTTTGTATCACAAGGGGCCTGTTTCAATGAGACAGACATTTTGAAACATGAGTCTGTTTGTTAAATCATGCTGTAATGTCAAAATGCTGCATTGTTAACTATTGTCAATTAATCATGTTTAACTAGTTTCACTAAGAACATTTAATTATTGACATTTTCATCCAACAACTCTTCTGTTTTAAGCTAAGCAGAGTAAATTTTTCAGTTTTAATTTTAAAGTTATATCCCTGCCTATTTTAAAAGTTGATTAACAAAAACTTGTTTGTTTGACTTTTGTTTGCAATATTCTCAGTGTAGTGTTTACTTCTTACTGATTGGGGATCAGGGAGACTGGCGATGTTCCACTTGCTACTGGGCCTGCACATTATCAGTTCAGCCCAGATCTTTTTTTTTCTTCTTCTTCTTCTTTGGCTGTGGGAAGGATAAATCATTTACTGTGTTGCATTATATAGCATTAGCTTAAAATTAAGCAGAGATAAAATGATAAGCAGAGCAGCTATTTATATACTTGGTACTTCGTCAGTGATGTCTATGTTTTAAGGGTAATTATTTCTAATTGAGTGCATTACAAGGGCATGATAAACTGTGAATAAATTAATTTATATCTGCAAATTTATTAAGCACATAATATTTGATAGCATTTTCAGAAACCATGAATAAAACTTCGTTTTAAAAGTAAAAGTTACATTGACTGAAGTCAACATTTACATTTAGGCATTTGGCAGACGCTCTTATCCAGAGCGACTTACATTTTTATCTCATTACACATCTGAGCAGTTGAGGGTTAAGGGCCTTGCTCAAGGGCCCAACAGTGGCAACTTGGTGGTTGTGGGGTTTGAACCTGTGATCTTCCGAACCGTAGTCCAATGCCTTAACCACTGAGCTACCCCTGGCCCCAACAACTGTGTACTCAGGGTTCACTAAATAAATATTCACCATTCTGAAACAGTTGGAATTTTCCCTGTGTTTTATTTAAAAAGTCTTCTGTTCTATAAGCTCTGAGTCCCCTCCTCACTCTTGGTAAGTGTTGGTCTCGTTCTCAATGACACCTGCTGTCATGCCATAAATACTGCTGAATGGGCCATTGAGTGAGCAGGGCCACCAAGAGCTTAGCTGCTCAGGATGGCGATGAGCTCGCATAAAGGCAACACCCGTGCTATTTATTCCATCTCTGAGAAGTGTAGGAAATGAGATGTTTACCATAAATCGGCTTCTTAACAGCCCCTGAACACCTTTCAATATTGATTCAATGAGCTTGATTTGTAAATAAATACATCAATACATTCTCACACAGCTCAACCTGGGTTACAGGGTCTGAAAAACAGAAAGCCCTTCTACATGTGAATGAAGGAAAATTTATTGACAAATATACTGTAAATAAATATGTTTAATTATTGTGCAAAAATGCTCCAAGATCCTTAAACTTAAATCTCTAATGGAAGAAGTGTCTCATTATATCATTATACATTTTACTGGCCTATGTATTATACTGGTTAAATACAATGAACAACTTTTATGAATACCAGCATGTAATCATGAATTATGAAGTATGCCATTATTATTTTTTACTAAAGTCAGCATCAAAGTGAGTCTGTGGTGCTACATAAAACAAAACAAAACTACATGACAACAACACATATTTAAAAAGTCTAGGTACCCTTGGCGGTATTTTATTTTATAGTATGAGACATAAGATATTTTTAATAAATTATTAATCTAGTCTTTCAACAGGTCTAGTTTTATATATTTATTCATTATACTTTTTAAAACTGTTAAAATACCAGCATGTAACAGATTTTTTTTAGCTTGGCAAAATCAAGTCTTGTTTTCCCCATGCTTGGTGGGTTTCCTCTGGGTACTCCTGTTTGGTTCCCAAATTACCCATAGTGTGGGAATGTGCGAGTGCCCTGCGATGAATTGGCATCCTATCCAGGGTGTACAGTACCATGCCTCATGCCCTAAGTATCCTGTGATAAGCTCATAGGCCCCCCACTACCAAGAATACAGGATAAAGTGGTATAAATGATGAGTGAGTGAGTAAGATTTTATTCCTTCAAAATTAATGAGATTTAATTTCAACATTGCCATTAGCCACCAGCTTGCTTGTGTGAGTCACCTGTTTTAACAATACTGAGATGATGGGATTCAGGGCTGCAGTTCTGACACTCTACAAAGGTCATATGCTGTTTTTTTTTTATAGCCTGACTCTTAGGTCCTTCATACACACTCTTGTGTATTACTGCTGTCATCCCTGTCACCTCTTTCCCCAGGAAAAGGATCTATGAAAGACCAAGAGTGGAATCCATTTTAAATTTTAATTGGCTGCCTTTGTGTGTTACACAGACACACATTCAGGCCGACATTATCCCCTCAAAGCTTTAATTACCAACTGCTTCTTGATTTCAAAACATCAAAAGGATGTGTGAGTAAGTGAATGAATCGAAAGGACTGTGTGTGTGTGTGTGTGTGTGTGTGTGAGAGAGAGAGAGAGAGAGAGAGAAACGGCAAGGCATACATGTTTGTTAGGAGACAGTCATGCAAGTCCTTTCCTACTATCAAACAATTCTGATTGTTTTCACATCAACCCTACATTTGGAGATGCAGGGGGCTTTACAAATCTCCACACGCCTATTGCCTGTTTGATGGTGCCTCTCATTGCCCAGCGAGCAGTCTGAGTGCAATGAAATATAAAGAAATAAACAAACGTACAATGGATTACTGGCTAAGCTGGCTGTAGTGCACCACATTTAAAGTTCACAGATGAACACACATTTGCCGCAACTGAGCCTAACATGGCAACAGATCCATGTGTCTTCTTCTATTCTTGTTACTTAAACAAGGAGAAAACTGAAGTCATTGCATTTGGAAACAAAGATGAAGATCTGAAGGTGAATGCATACCTTCACTCTAGGGGTCAGATAACTAAAAATCAAGTCAAGAATCTTGGGGTGATTCTGGAATCAGACCTTAGTTTCAGTAGCCATGTCAAAGCAGTAACTAAATCAGCATACTATCATCTCAAAAACATTGCAAGAAATAGATGTTTTGTTTCCAATCAAGACTTGGAGAAACTTATCCATGCCTTTATCACCAGCAGGGTAGATTATTGTAAAGGTCTCCTCACCGGCCTTCCCAAGAAGACCATTAGACAACTGCAGCTCATCCAGAACGCTGCTGCCAGGATTCTGACTAGAACCAGAAATTCTGAGCACATCACACCAGTCCTCAGGTACTTACACTGGCTTCCAGTAACATTTAGGATAGATTTTAAAGGACTTTTACTTGTTTATAAATCACTTAATGGCCTAGGATCCAAATAAATTACAGATATGTTCACTGAATATAAACCTACAGTAACAGACCACTCAGATCGTTAGGCTCGAGTCAGTTAGAAATACCAATGGTTCACACAAAACAAGGGGAGTTAGCTTTTAGCTATTATCCTGCCCGCAGTTGGAACCAGCTTCCATAAGAGATCAGATGTGCTAAAACATTAGGCTACGTTTACACTGCAGGTCTCGATGCTTAATTCTGATTTGTTGCCTATATCTGATTTTTTTGACCATCTGTTTCCACGTTATTTCCACTGTGACTCATATCCGATTCACGTGTTTACACTCGCCATACCATCTGAAACATCACGCATACTTAAAGGGAGGTTCTTGCGCTACAAACTAGCCAAGATAGAAGAAGGTGAAATATGCTTAACGCTATCTCTGCAAAGTTCGCGCACCATGGTTTTAAAACGGAGGAGGAGGAAAAGAACGGCATAATTGCAGCCTGCACATATGCTTTATTCATCAAATACTGATTTAATGTTATTGTGTTGGGGGGGGGGGCTTGTTCTTTTCCTTTTCCATGTCACCTGCGATGTTGTAATTCAACACGCGCTTCCACCGGAGAATAACATTACGTCATTAAACCGCGAAGAAGTCGCTGTGTTAATGACGTACAGAACACAATGCCTCAGGAAATCCGATCTGTCTGTTTACACGACAATCACATTAGCACATATCTGATTTATATCCGATTTATTTCCACACATGAAGGAGGCCTGAAACCGATCTCGAAATATCGGTATGCATGCATTTTTTTCCTGTTTACACGGACATAGAACATATCCGATATGTGTCACATATGAGCAAAAAATCGGAATTGGGTCACATTTACCCGACAGTGTAAACGTAGCCTTAGTCACATTTAAATCTAGACTCAAAACTCATCTGTTTAGCTGTGCGTTTATTCTATGAGCACTGAGCTACATCTGAACCGATTGCATTATTTTATGCTTATCTAATATCTTAAACTGTTTTTTATTTTAATTTTAAATTATGTATTAATTAGTATTTTATTTTTAATTAAGCTTAAATTAGTTTAAAGTTTTATTGCTAACTTTTTATTTTTATTTTAAATGAAATTTTAAAGTTTTTGTTAAAACGTTTTATTGCTATTATCTTTTATTTCATTTTATGATTATTTTCTTTTCTTCTATGTAAAGCAATTTGAATTACCATTGTGTAAGCCCAAATAAAAAATGTTGTATCAAACATACACCTGTGGTTAAGCTCCCATTCTCTCACCTAATTTTAAGAGCTTTTCTAAGCTAAGATAAATAAGACCTATCCTGTCAACCCTTGAAGTTTGCTTTACAGTAGAGATGTTTTTTTTCTCTCCACAAATTATAATGACCAGCGGTCAAAAAAGTAACTACAGTAAACTAAGACAACCTACAGTTTTATTATTATTATTATTATTATTATTATTATAATAATAATAATAATAACAACACATTTTTACTAATATGTTAATGTTATCCATTACATGATATAATTAAAATGAGATTAAAAGTTGTATAGTTTCAGGAAATTCATGTATAGTTCCTTTATTTTTGGTCCATGCAACCTTCAGGGAAAAAGCCTCAGAGTCTGATTCTTGATTGAAAGCATTGATGGCAATCCATGGCCTGCAGGTTGAAGCAGGTGCCTTCGCAAAGGGCCGTGATCTGTAGGGACCATCTGATTGTAGGATTAAGAGTGCTGAAGGTTACATGCTGGCCTAAGGTCAGTAAGAAACGTTTTAATGAACACCTTGTCTCGAGCTACGTCTGTGGAACCAAGCCAGGTGGCACCAAACACTAATTATCTTGTAACCTTTTTGCTCAGGTCAAAGGCTCACTACCTCCACAATTTAATTTAAGAAGTAGAGAAAAGGAAGAGTGAACTTTTAAGTCCAGTTTTAGGGCTACATTTTGCCACAATATTTCTTTTTTGTGCTGCAGTTGTAAAACCTTGATAAATTTAAAGAAAGAAAAAGAAAGAAAGAATAAAATCAGAAGGGTGCTAATTTATTAAAATGCAAAGCATTTAACTGTGATTTCATTTAAAAAAATCTTTTTAGTCAATCTAACACACTTGCATCCAATGTCTATTCTCATTCTTTCACACTCTGTAGATATTTTAGTGCTAATTGTATGAATTTTATTTGTGCACCACTCAACACAACTGGGAGTGGCATATCTGAATATTATCTTACTGTTCACACCTTTTCAACATCTTAAATGAAGTAAGAAGTTGTCAAGAAGTTATATTCCATGTGCATAGGAAGAAAAGGCTCTGCTAACCCCCAAACATATCCCTGAGTATAACCAGAATTCTATGTGTTGTTTCAAGATTTAAGAGCCAAGAAAACATTTAACTTTTTGTAGTCATTGCATTTTTAGAAAATTCACTCTTCTACAATTAACAGATATTTATTATCTTTTTATTATCTTTTATGATTTAAATATTATGTGTTGATCATTATAATATAGCATTGATGTCTAAGATTTTTGGTTTGTGATGCATGTGTCTATATCTGATTAAAAACATGTGATTGATTTTTTTCATGGTTATCACTTGCTCTTCTATATACTACATACAGAAGTTGACATTTAATTGATCAATGGAAAGCTGGTAAATCATAGTGTATCTAATTAGTATATCTACTGTATTGGCTGCTAATTGTTAATAAAACCTGCATTTGACTTGAGATTAAACAAAATAGCAGTCATTGCAAGAGTGAACACAGAGGCAGTCAAGGACTCAAAACCTTCACTTTATTAACACGGTTATACAGTACAGTATGTGTGATATGCTCATATGTGCGATACCCTGGCAGGATCACAATACTTGTTTGTAAAAAGCACAAAGTTACAAAAAAGCATGTTTATTAATTTAGCCACTAAAACATAGTTCATTTTGTTTAAGCCGAATTTAAAATATAAAAAAAAGATTTTTAAAAAAGCAGCCCAATATGATCAAAATCCATATACCACACAAGTTGTTAGACAATTTGTCATGCGCACTCAGCCGCGACCGGCACCAGGACCCGGAAGTAAGGCTGTCGCGAACCTGAAAGCATAAAAGGATACAAGATGGCGCCGCACATCGCTCTGTCATTGAGTATGCCCATGCTATTTCGGAATCGTTCCCGTTCACGTGAGTACTCACTTTCTTGGGTTCGCGTTCAGACTGAGTGTGCGTTTATAGGACTAGGGTTAGATTGTGTCTTTCCTTTACTCATTCACTTTGAGAGTTCTTAGAGCAAATCGCGTGATTATCCTGCCCGCTCGTGTCCATCCGTGTTTGGGTTTACCATTCACGCTACAGGGCTAACTGCTAAGCTACGTCTTTCTGGTCGTCATCGGCTTAGTTCTGACACAATTAGATCTTTTATCTTAAATCTTACACTTCTCCGTAACACCAAGAGAAAGAGAGCTGAAAAAGCAGAGGATGAGAGAGTATTATTTACAATATAGCACAATTAATGCTTGGAAATACACTGTAAAAAAAAAAAAGCATAAAAAAAAATGGTCAAATGACTGGCAGCAATGGCTGCCAAACAAAAACCGTAAAATTAAGGTAAAATACTCAAGTTCATATTATGCTCAAAAACATTAAATTTACAGAAATTGTTATTTTATCTTTTATAGAGAAACACCATTATTTTACAGATTTTTGCTAAATTTATACGATTGAATACCTTCAATAAATCAACAGCAATATATGTTTAGCAGTGAAACACCATTATTTTACAGATTTTCCCCAAAATGTATACGATTTAACACATTCATTAAAACAGCACTAGACATGTAGCAGCAAAATGTTTTTATTTTACATTTTTTTCCAAAATTATTACAATCAAACACCTTCAATAAAGCAAAAGCATTAGGCATTTAGCAGGGACACACTGTTATTTACAGATTTTTCATGAATTGAAGATCAAACACCTTCAAACAAAGCAATAACACAAAACCCCTGATATTTAACTTTTTTTTTATATAAATTCCTATGAATACACATGTTCAATAAAGTGTTAACACAAACTCAAGATTACAATATTTGTAAAAATAAATAAATAATTAAATAAATAAAAAATAGTCTGTATAACTGACACAGTATAGTACAGGTATGATGCAAAATACAGTAAAAATAAGTTCAGTTTTATAGCATTACAGTAAAATCCTAAAATGAAAAACAATGAAATATTTAGACTATTGTGCTATAACAGTGAAACATTCTCCCTCACAAACTTAAACATTGCTGTGAAATATCCTTGACTATAAATTATGAAGAAATTAACAATTTCAAACAATATTCTCAATGTTCCAATTAAAGTTGGATTGGAAACTTTATTACAAATATAGTACAATGTGGTCACCTTTTTAACTCTATTGTTCTTATATAATGTATGTGTACAAATAACTTAAACTTTTAGTTCAGAATCCTAATTTCTTAGTGCAATTAAGTCAAATCTAAAACATACCAAAATGGACAGTCCAGTGTATCCATGTGAAAGATCCTCTTCCAAACAGGCCGTAAACAACTTGGTGCATTAGGGTGGATTGGAAGAGAGAAGAAAAAAAGACATTAAGATCTTAGATTTAAAAGAAAAACGTGGCAGTATTAATAAATGAGCTTTGTTTACAGCAACAACAATAAGAATTAAAATAAGAATAAAACATATCTTACCGTCATTGTCTCTTGAGCTTGCAGGGATTTTACATTTCAGAGTCTTCTCCTCTGTCCCTCAGAGACTGCTTTCCTCCTCACCTGTAGCTCAGCAGCGTGTCTTCACTCCTCTGAATTTACACACAACCGTTTACCAGCTGCTGAGTCACACCACCCCTGCGCGCGCTAAACATTTGAAGGACGCCTGTTTCCCATGGGCTGGTTCATATCACGTTACGTCTGTACCTGAGCAATAAACGTAGGCGTTTTCCGCATCATGTCCCGCCCTCACTCGCGCGCTTATTTAAATGCCCCAGTAATGAAGAGGTAATTAGAATATCTCTGCCTCCAGGTGCTGATCAGCCAATCAGAAACAAGATTAGAATGTTCCCACCTCCAGCTTCTGATTGGCTGTGGCAGTTAAGCGGAGAGTCCGTGGAGTTTTCTCAAACATTTTTGGTACAAAAATGACACCATAGTTCCCCTAATACAAGCTAAATATCAAAATGTAACTTAAAGCGATGCTTTAAAAAAGCTACACAGCAAATACATTATCCTTGTGTCAGAATATGCAGGAATGCATTAAGAAAGCTCATGGTGATATTTCAGAAGAACTGTAATAAAAAAATATATTTTTTGATAAGTATCAATCTCCTAAAATCTCTTCACATTCTTTGAAGGCATGAAGCAGATACTATAGCCTACATGTAAGTGATAATGTAAGAATAATCTTTTAAAAAGTCATGAAAAAATGCTAAACTTGCATCTAGAACTTAAATATCAAAGTAGTATAAAACTAATATGATTTACCTCAAAATTACAAAGAAAAACAATAAATTTACCTTTATCTAATGAGTTTTGTATTTAATTACAGTTTATTATTGTAATTTTACATAAAGTTACACATAATTTACAAAAACAGAAAAAACACAGTAAAAATAATATGGTATTTTTACTGTTAAAAAATTTGAAAAAAAGTTAATTTTTCAATATTGAAATAATACTTTAAAAAAACAGTCGACTTCGTAATTTACAGATAATGTCTGTAATTTTACCGAGATTTGTATGTAGTTTTAAAAAAAAGGAAAACTACTATAAAATTTGAAAGTTATTTTCCGTAAATTTAGGACTTTTTTTTACAGTGTACATTTGTCTCAGGAACATGCTTCTGTATAGATTAAATGTATAATTAATGTAGTATCAACATTGATTTTGATCTTAATTATATTTATTGATGTTGTATAGGCTAAAAATTTATTGTTTTTAAGTAGTTTTACTTTGTGTTTAATAAATGCCATTAATTATTTTTAGTTTGAGTGCGACAAACAGGTAATTTGTAGTGATTTAATAGCTGGTTAAAAGTTTAGAAATGCTATTAAATTGTTTATAAAAATTAATATAAAGTACATTGTTTTCACTTCAGGGTACTACATTTTAATCAATGAATGCATTAGGAAATACATTCACCGTGGCATGATTGTTTTTGCCAGACAGGCTGGTCGGTGTATTTCTGAAACTGCTGATCTACTAGGATTTTTATGCACAACCATCTTGAGGGTTTACAGAGAATGCTCTGAAAAAGAGAAAATATCCAGTGAGCCTCAGTTCTCTAAGCAAAAATGCATTGTTAATGCCAGAGGTCAGAGGAGAATGGCCAGGACCCAGTATCCTGATAACGCACACTCTTAGCGCGTTAAGAAGGCTCTTAATATATATCTTACGTAAAGTGATTACTTTTCTGAGTGTGTTTCTTGAACTGTCCCTTAGGAGTCTTCTTAAGTCACCGACTCTTATGTCCGACGTTACAATGTGCTGTCTACAGTGAAGGTACTGAATTAGTTGACATCGGTTGCTCAGGAATCGATTTTTCACTCCTTTTGCATGACAGCGTTAAGAAAGAACATTGCACAAAATTCTTCAAATAACGTTTATTTCGACATGGGTTAACTTATCAATAGCATGCCATAATAGACAAATATATAAATTAAATCACCAAACTCATTCATTCATTCATTTTCTATACCGCTTAATCCTGTGTTCAGGGTCGCGGGGGACCTGGAGCCTATCCCAGGAGACTTCGGGCACTAGGCAGGGTACACCCTGGACAGGGTGCCAATCCATCGCAGGGCACACACACGTACACACACACTACGCGCAATTTAGGAACGCCAGTTAGCCTAACCTGCATATCTTTGGACTGTGGGAGGAAACCGGAGTACACGGAGGAAACCCACCAAGCACGGGGAGAATATGCAAACTCCATGCACACAGAGACGGGAATCGAACCCAGACCCTGGAGGTGCAAGGCGACAGTGCTAACCACTACACCACCATGCCGCCTAAATCACCAAACTGTCGGTAATATTTTCATGTAACCTGTAGTGTCGGTGAAACGAACCGGGTATACAATCATAGTTGATTGACAAACAGCTGACAAACACTCTTCGCCAGCTTCAGAAACAATGCGAAGCATGTCAGTTTTTGGGGTTGTATAGTGCACTTATGGAATGAATACGATGAGATGACAGAGTGTAGGTTTAATACCCCTATCTCACCTACGCGGTTCATCATGATTCAGCGCGAGATTTGGTGCCGCGATTGCCCGCGACGTTTCGCTGACGTTGATCGAAGTTGTAGGTCCGGAAGCTTCTGTGAGGACCATAAAAAAATGTTTGTTTTTTTTCACACGGAATGATGGAAACGTACTCATAGCGCAAAAACTCGTGGTGAATCGTGATGAACCCTACTTACGGTCACCGCGCGAAACCGCGCAGGTGAGATAGGGGTATAACACCGCATCTCACAGCGAGTCAAACCGCATAGGTGAGATAGGTACTACAGTAATTATTACAATCACTCCAAATTAATGGATGCGGGGTTTGAACCTCCGAAGTTTATTTTCTCATTTAACTAAATCAAATTTCATCATAAAATAAAACATGTCAAAAGAAAAGACCATCCAGTCATGAATGATGGCTAATGATCAAGGAAACATATTTTAAACAAAAAGCAGCAAGCAGCTGGACATCAGGACGTAGAGCGTAAGTACGACGCATTGGCCTGGAAAGTGCAGGTCTGAGCAAGTCAAGAAGCTCCATAATCTGTTGCCTTGGAAGGCGAAACCTTTTTTGTAAATAGCCACCTCAGGAAAATATGAAAAGGGCTGAAGGAAAAATTTACATGAACTACATGGCTCCGCGGACGGTGCTGTTTTCGGTTTAGCACAACACGACCTGTTCAATATTAAAAGTGATTGCCAATTTTAATGCATTAGTCACATTATGAAATATGATACATAGGCTAATTATTAGTTCTGATATAAAAAATAATAATTCTTAAACACGCTTATAGTATATTCCATCATTAATACAACTTTGATACCGTGCCATAATGTGCTTGCATACACCGCTGGTTTATAAAGACTGCTGCTCAGTGGCGGCAACTAGCGTCTTGAGCTGAAACTACACTAAGAGTGAGTTAAGGTTGGTCAAGACCAACCTTTCGAACGTGACTTACCTAAGAGATACTTAGCGTACGAACGTTTCGGGAATCGCACTGTAATGTTAAGAGAGAGGTACAACTTAAGAACTACTTAGCGATAAATTTCGAGAATAGATTTCGAGAAATCGGGCCCAGATTGTTTCGACCTGATTGAAAGGCAACAGTAATTCAAATAACATCTCCTTAAATCCAAAGTATAAACTGAAGCTACAATTCATATTGACTCATCAAACTTGGACAATAAATGTTTGGAAAAATGTTGCCTGGTCTGATGATTCTCGATTTTTGTTCTGTGGTTTCAGTGCAATGCAAAGATACATGCAGGTGCAAGTCAAACATGAAATATCAATAAGGATTCAAATATCATTGAATAAGGGTAAATGTGATCTTTGTGGTTGTTGGTGCAACATGCATTGTTTGAGTGTTCAGAAACTGCTGATCTTCTACCATTTCCATTTACCACATGTTCCAGGATATATATATACTCAGCAAAAAAAGAAATGTCCTCTGACTTTCAACTGTTTTTACTTTCAGTAAACTTAATGTGTAAATATTTGTATGAACACTAAAAGAGTCAACACCATAACACATAAACTAAAAATGTTTCACAATGTGTCCCTGAATGAAGGGAGGCTCAAAATCAAAAGTACCAGTCAGTATCTGGTGTGGCCACCAGCTGCTTGAAGTACTGCAGTGCATCTCCTCCTCATGGACTGGACCAGATTTGTCACTTCTTGCTTTGAGATGGAGGGATCCACTGCGAGGATGATCAGCTTCTGAGCAAGTCCTTCCTGTCTCCCTGTAGCGCTGTCTTAGGCGTCTCACAGTGCGGACATGGCAATTTATTGCCCTAGCCACATTAGCAGTCCTCATGCCTCCCTGCAGCATGCCTAATGCACATTCACGCAGATGAGCAGGGACCCTGGCCATCTTTCTTTGGGCGTTTTTCTACCACAGTCGGTAGACAAGTCTCTTTAGTGGCCTGTGTTTTTAGAACTGTGGACGACCTGAAGAAGATCCAGGAGGGCTGCCGAGTTGCAGCACAACTCCGGAAGAAGGATCATCTTCCGGACGGAACCAGCGCCAGCAAGGCAGCACGACGAAAGCGGAGCGGCGAGATGATGGTCCCGGCACTGGATCTAGGGGCGGAGCCCAACGTTGACGCTGCGCAAGTGCCGAAGCAAGCTACAGCTCCATGCCGGCAATGTGCGTTGCAGCTGCGCCTTCCCTCCTACAACTTCGCCGTCGAACCCTACGCGTTCTTCGCCCAAGTGGAGCTAGCTGCCGACTTTGCAGACTGGTCCCCGGCGGAAACAGCCGTAAGAGTAGCACACTCGCTGGAGGGTGAGGCGCTGCGGGCGCTGGAAGACCTCCGAGCCGATGAGCGGGTTCGGCGCGGGCGACTGTAAAGAGGCGGCGTGCGAGGAGCTGGCGGTCCGCGAGGGGGCTATCCAGAGTGCGAGCCCGATAAGCAGGAAGAGCTAGCTTATCGCGCTTTTCTTCGAGGACTCCGACCGCCACGGCTCTGCAAGCACATTAGGTTAGCAGCACCAGCTTCCCTCACCGAGGCGCTACGCGCAGCACAGCACGCTGAACCCATAATTGCGGTGCATCACAGCGAAAGAGCCGAGCGACCGCCCGCAGCTCGGGGGCACTCAGTGGGTGAATCTAGCCGGGGACAGGGCTACCCTTCACATCTAGACAACGAACAGGTCTCTGGGGTTTCGCAGCGATGCCGAGACAATGGTCTTAGGCCTGAGGGACAGCGTACCTCAGCAGCCGTCAAACTAGCACCGGTGGTCGCGCCAGGTGAATATCCGGTAGCAGGCCGAGCGGGACAACTACCCGCTAACGTCGCCGCTTTATCCCGACGTCCGTGCAGCAAAGCGCGTAGTCGGTTCTGCGAGCGAGGTGAAGAGCGCGTGTGCCGAGTTACTGCCTCGCCGAGAGCATCGCCCGCAGTCGTTTCGCCTGCGCCGCAGCTGGACAGTGAACACTTTGTCCACTACACGGCAAAGAAGGGCCCCACCCAGCGCTCGCGGGCACTGCTGCAGGACTTTCGGGTGGGGGCACCTGTGGAACGTGGACACTCACAGCTGGGGGCAAAGCTTTGCTGCTGGTGAGCAAGTGTAGGTGTGTTCCTCCGGAAAGAAGAGAGTGCTTTCACCCAAGCTCATGTCTCACTGGGTGGGCCCCTGTACAGTACTTACTCAGCTCTCCGATTTCATCTACCGGGTGCGGTTGGCGGGGCGGGCGCGAGTTTTGCACCACCGAGACCGTCTTGCGACTTACCAGCCGCGGGCCGGCGAAACATCGAACTTTGCGGAGGCCGGACCGCCTCCGGGACAATGTTGCACTTCTCCACAAAAGGACCCCGGCGTTCACAGCGCCGACCGCCTTCACACCTCCAAGACTAGGAGTCATGTTGACCGGGGACAGTCACAGCTCGGGTGGGGGCAGTGTGGCGTGGGCGGGGCAGTGGCTGACAACCATCATGCCTTGCGGGGGTTCTCTATGTGTCCCTATATCTCTATATATATATATAGGGGGTCCAAAAAATGCATTAATCTCCTTTGAACAGTTGATATTGAGATGTGTCTGCTACTTATGCTCTGTAAAGACTTCATAACGCCTCTAATCTGAGGTGCTGTTAATTGGTCATTTTTCAGGGTGATAACTAAATGACCTTTTCTCGTCTGCGGCAGAAGTCGGTTTTGGTCTCGCCCTCCTGGGATGGCCTTCATGAGACCCAGTTTCATTATGGTGCTTGATGGATTTTGCAAATGCACTTGACAATACTGTTCTTGCAAGTACAATATTATGTAATTACCTAATCCCATATGTGTTATTTTATAGTTTTGAAATACCCAGTATTGTTGTAGAATGTAGAAAATAAATCAATAAACAAAAACAAAAAAAGAAATTTGCAAGTGTTCTAAAACTTTTGAACGGTAGTGTATCACCCAAACAACCCTTGAATTACATATCCTTCCATGTTTAACTGTAATATAAACATACAGTTTGACACAACAGGTCTATAAAAGGGGGGAAAAAAAGTTTCCACACCTGTGACTCATTGTAACTGTAATTGCTATCTGTGAATAAATAGTCAGTTTCTCAGCTCATGAGGTGATGAACTGACTAGTGGGATACTACACCAGGGGCCTGTTTCAGAAAGCAGGTTAAGTGAAAACTCAGAGTTTGGTAACGCTGAGATAAGAGAAAGTCAGAGTTTTCCGTTTCAAAAAGGCAGGTTTGTCAAACCCGAGAAAGCAGGGTAACTCAAGCCTGTTTCTGAAAGAGAGGTAACTATTACTCAGAGTCAGTTACCGTGGCAACTTACTCTGTGAACCTAACCTGGTCAGGAGCAGGTTTTATTCTCTGAACTCGGAGTTTCTGTCGGTCTCCTCCCCTTTTTTAAAGACGCAGCGGTATTTCTCGCCGTAGCCTTAGTCATTCATTGCCCACATTTCGGACACAAACAGAGAAGAAAGTTAGGAGAATGGCTTGTCCTTTTTTGGAGGATCCCATAGATGAGGAGGCTGCATTAATTCGAAGAGAATTAAATTTTCGTCGGCCAAGGATTTTGAGACCCAGAGTGGATTTTTTGTCTTTTCCCCGTACATTTTTGTTTGAGCATTACCGTTTTTCATTGCCATCAATTACATATATCCATAATCTAATCCATCCTTACATCTCGAATGTCACCCATCGTGGCCGTGCTCTTACATCCGAGCAGATACTATGTGCAGCTTTACGTTTCTTTGCTAATGGAAGCTTTCTGTACAATATCGGGGATGCAGAGCATATTAGTAAGGCCACTGTATGCAGAGCTGTACGGAAAGTGTGCCTCTCTCTCAAACGCTTTCTGCACATTTTTGTGGTGTTTCCTGGCCACAAACCCCTAGGAGTCATCAAAGAGGAATTTTACAGGATTGCTGGTTTGTAGTGCTCAAATCATTTCAAATGTAATATATACATATATGTTCAGTTAATAACATTTTGCTGTGACCTCTGACAGTAATGTAATATTTAAAATTACCCTCAGGATTTCCCAATGTGGTTGGATGCATTGATGGCACACATATACCCATCATTGCACCAACTGAAAATGAGGGCGACTATGTTAACAGAAAATCAATCCACAGCATTAATGTGCAGGTACTCTGAGTTACATACAGTTTACAATCGTGAAACACCACATATATCTATACCTGTATACTATATGTCATATATCTTATTCTCTCCACTGTGGAGATCATATGTGATGCTGCACATATCATCACCAATGTTGAGGCCAAGTGGCCCGGCTCTGTTCATGACTCACGGATATATTGTGAGTCGACCCTAAGCAACAGACTGCAAAGTGGTAAGTAAATGTATGCACTACACACTTGGGCACTTCAATGCAGCACTAAACCAATGTGAAACTTTTTTTTTTTACAGGAGAGATTGACGGCTTCCTGCTGGGGGATAGGGGTTACCCATGCCAGCCTACACTGCTAACCCCTTACCCAGAACCTGAACAAGGGCCACAGCAGCGATTTAATGTGGCACACAGCAAAACTAGAGGCAGGGTGGTAATGACAATAGGTCTGTTGAAAGCACATTTCCAGTGCCTACGTCACCTCAGGGTCACCCCTGAAAGGGCCTGCGACATCATTGTGGCATGTGTAGTTCTCCATAATATTGCCATTTTTAGAGGGGAACAACATCCTGTCCTACACATACAAGACCCAGAGGAAGACCCCATCCACCCTGCAGATTTCCAGGATGGAAGGGTGGTCCGAGACCTTATATGCAACAATTCATTCTCGGATTAATTCAGCCACCACCACCACCACAAAAAAAAAAATACAAAAAATGAAATAAACACAAGTCACAACACTTTATTTGGTCTTCTTTATTTCCTAAAAATTAAAAAGCAAATGGTAAATTTCTATACTCTTTAAAAACTTTTATATAATCTATGAATCACAATACACACCTTACCTGTAGCTTGTGTTTCAGGATCATTATCTCTATATCGGACTTTAGGATCTGTCGATCCAAGTATATCATTTCTTTATTGGTTTTTTGGATTTGCTTAAGTAGATGCATTCTATATAACTCCTTTACGGGTAACTGAAAATACAGTAGTTTAGGGTTACGTCATGTTGTACATTGAATAAAACTCTGGCATTTACTGTACATCACTGAACTGTGTTCATCTGTGCAGAAGAAGTTGATGGACCCTCCTCCTCCTCTTCCACACTCTGGAGGGTGGTGATGGGGGAAGACAAGAATACGTTTATACTTGGATATACTTACATTCTATAGGTTACTGGACAAAAAATGTGAAGATTGTTTGATGTCTACAGACATAACATTTCCTCTATAGGCCTCTCTATATCGGCAGAAATAGTGTCATCATCCCCTACATCCTGAGAAGAAGAGCATTTGGTTGAGCACACTTTATAATATTACTTAGCCTACTCAATACACCAGAAATTAGGACACTTACAACTGCCGCGGGGGGTTCTGATAAGACAGGAGGCTCCAAAACACAGATATTGCCGTCAGAATCTATTGACACCAATTAAAAAATGAAAGATATACAGGTATATATATATAATGTGTGTGTGTGTGTGTGTGTGTGTGTGTGTGTGTGTGTGTTTAGGCCTCATGCAGTTTATGTAGGCACTTGTGTCCTGTGGAGTGACTGGCTTTGATGAACACCCTGCAGGAATTCCCTCAGCCACTGGCCTTCCAGTGTTCAAATTCAGGGCCATCTCCTCAGCATTTGTGATGGTGGTGGTGCAGGGCCTCCCCCTGTCTTGCGAGCCTCTGCCTTCTTTCTGTTGGCTGAAGAGACGTCAAATAAAACAAAAAAGAGCACTGTATGAAAACAGCATTACACATGTATTGTCATGTACATACTAAATGTCATTTGTAAAGAAAAACTACATCTATCACATGCTCAAACCTTACCTGATTGAATTATGTTTTTATATTTCATTTTCAGCTGCTGCCATGTTCTTTTAATACCTGCAGGATTGCACCTACATGACAATTACAATTAGATTCAAAAACATTTTACATTTTACCTTTGATATTACTGCCAAAAAAATTATAATTAGCTTCAATTCACTGACCTTCAACAGGAACATGTACTGTAACTAGAGTAATGGGATTATTACTCGTTCTAAAAACTATTTTTTAGTACTGCTAACATTCTAACGGTTATATGCATTCTTGTTTTTTCAAATTTGTTGTAGAAACTATGCAGTACCCTATTTTATGTAATTTAATGCAATTTCATATGAAATTACTTTATAATTATGGCCAGTTCCCAACATTTTCAAGTGAAAAGTCAATAAACGTCACACATTACTTATTATCTATTATACAGAAATATTTAAATACTTTAAATGTAAACTTACGCATTAACTTGAGCAGCTATGTTTTCCCACGCTTCCTGTCTCTGTTTCGCCGATGTAGTGGTGTTACTTTTTTTTTTTAATATGTGCTCATATTTGATGTACGTTTGCATGAGCATATCAAGTTCAGCTGGGGAAAAAATGCAGATCTCTTTTTTTCTGCTGTTGCCATGGTGACTCGTAATATCTGCGCTCCATTGATGATGGCTTTTTAGAGTCGCGGTGTACACGCTTAACTCTGAGTTAGTCCAATCCGGCTCAAGACGGTCCTGGGGTGGAGGATACCCGATGACGGTAGTCTCGGATGAGTTTGGGTTCGAGAACAAACCGGGCCGGAATCCAAGACTGCTCCTTGGGGCCATAACCTTCCCAGTCTACCAAGTATTGGACGCCTCTGCCCCGAGGTCACGCATTGAGGATCCGGCGTACGGTGTAGGCGGGACCACTGGAGATGATCCGGGGAGGAGGAGCAGGGGGGGTGGGTGGAATCATGGGTGAGGTAGTGAATGGTTTAAGCTGCGATGTGTGGAATACTGTGTGGATTCGGAGCACCGCAGGCAGCTGGAGCCGGTAGGTGACAGGGTTTACACGGAGGGTGATGCGGTAAGGTCCGATGAATCTAGGTGAGAGCTTCCGTGATTCAGTGTGGAGGTGGAGGTTTCTGGTGGAGAGCCATACAGATGTCGCCATTAAAAACGCACGCTTCGAGAAAAGGGATCCTGTGACTTGCCGCGGCTTTGCGCGGCTGCGTGCGGGAAGCTGTGGACATGCCCTTCATTACCTATAGGGGACAGTCGTGTTTCAGTCTGAAGTATTGTGTGTCTACTGAAGCGAAAATGTGTCCAAATTAAACCGCGCATGCGTGTTTGGAGACGCTGTGCCCGCGCTGTGGATCAGTCGGTTGTGGATCATCACGGAGGTACTACACGGTGTGGCTGGAGCTGGAGTTTGTCGTGTTCGAGGTAAGTTTACCTTTCTGTTTTGGATGTGATTCTCGCTTTCATGACTCCCAATTACTGTTCATCTTAATCTCAGGACGTACAATTAGCAATATTTCAGTTTTTAATAGTGTGGATATTCACAAAACACCGTTTTCGTGTAAAAACCTGAACCTATGGAGCCCCCCAGGGGTCCTGTGGTAAATAAATAAATAAATAAATACAATAATAACGAACCGAGCGCGCGGATTAATAAACCGAGATGTGTGTTTCTTACCCTCACCCTTCGTGAAAACGGCGTGTTCAGAGAAAGGCTGGCCAGTGAGATGCCATTTCTGAACAAACTGAGTCGTGTGTGTTAAAGCATTAAATGGTAAAAGAGCACTAGCAATAAAAGTTTTTTTTTTCTGAATCCGAATTTTATTAATAAGTTACAAGTTAAATTTCAACTGTAAAGAACCTGTACATATGTTCATACAGTATTGACAGCAGCTCCAATTTGTCTAAATCACATTGCAGACAAGAAAAAGAAGTAGAGTCATCCTGTGACCTTGCATGCTTAATCTTTCCACAGATGATTCTTGCTTTCACTTTTTCCTTAATCTCCGGTTCGGTTCTGGTTTCGGTCTGTTCTCATGAGTTGTGAAGCGTGAGGAACAAAGTATAAATATTGTTCATTTGCTAAATTAAGTATCATAAATTTTAATTGAATATCTATCTCTCTATTTTTTCACAGCAGTTTGTGACTGAAAGTGTGTCTGCATCTGACTTCAGGAGTTTCCTGACCAACGTATCTACCGCTCATATTTAAAAATCATAAAGTACAAAACGTTTCTGTTGGTGTTTAATTTCGTTTCTATGATTAATACTTATTTGTGGTTTATGTTTTGTACATCTTTTCAAATTGAGACCTCATTTGTAAGTTACTGTTATCTCATTTTTCTCGTTTTTGTATAAATTAATCAAATGTTTGCTTGTTATTAAATGTATTTTTTATTAAAAAAAAAATTAAAAAAACGAATCTGTTTTATTATTAGCTGAGAGTGTGGTTTATTTATTTATTATCATATTTGGTCATTGTAACATGCATTAGGGAGCATTATCTCCGCGACGTGTGTGTGTGCTATCTGGGAATTAATTACCTTTACTTGATTATTTTAAATAAATCTAATTTTTGCATTAAATATAATTATGTAACTTTTACTTGATTCTTTGATTGTTAATTTAATTATTAAGTAGATTGTATCTGACAATTACGGGTGAGTTTTACTTAATATTGGAGCAATAAATTTACTTAAAATCTATGTGTGCAAATTGTTAAGAGGATTTTATCAAGTAAATTCATTCATGATTTCGCTGATGTGGGAATTCGTAGAATTGGTGGTTTTAGAAACAATTAACAAGGCCGAGTAGACGTCTCTGCCTAAAATGTTTTTCGCCAGCAAAACACCTCTCTCTCTCTCTCTCTCTCTCTCTCTCTCTCTCTCTATATATATATATATATATATATATATATATATATAAATTCACAATCACATTCCAGCTCTTATTCCCAGCCGTGGTCAAATAATGGATGAAATAATTATTCAATGCTGGACACAAACAGCAAAAAAACATGAAAAGCCCTAAGCACTTTATTGCTTTTCATCATGTTTTTTTTTCATCTGGTTGTGTCCAGCATATATATATATATATATATATATATATAGTTAATTCATGTCTATTTATTATCTAAAAAATATATAAAAACATATGATCTTTTTGAGTTTTGAGTTGTTGTTTTTTATTATTCATCAGACAACCTTTCAGTTTTGTAAATATTCTAGTTATAATGTGTTAAGTCTTTCTTAAATGGTTTTGAGAATTACACCATCCAGCTAAGATCAATATTATTATTATTAAACATTTTATTTCTATATGTTTTGCTGGAGAAATACATTTTAGGCAGAGACGTCTCGGTCTTGTTAAATAGTTTTAAACCCCTCAATTGTGCCAATTCCCCCATTCGAAAGCGGTTTGATAACTTCACACCTATCAAAGGTGAGAAGAGGGACTGAGCTGTAACTGAACGCGCTTTCACGTTGTATATACTGTACACACACACACACACATATACAGGCACGTGCAGAGGGGGGAGGGCGGCGGGTGCTTGAGCACCCGCCCCTTTTCTCCAGCCTCAAGTGCCCTTTTTTCTGTGTATGTGCGCATGGAGCCCTGTCTTTGCCCCTCAACAATAAAATGTAACTATTAATCTCAATTTTGCTAAATAAAAGGATCTGGCTTGCATCAGTCACATGCCTGCCATTAACCAATGCTCGCCCTTGAGAGCAGAGCGCGCTCGTTACGAGCCAGGTACGAGCACGCAAAGTGCACGCGCATTTTCTGCAGGCTGGGCGGTGCGGAGCTGGAGGAGAAGCAGGCAAATTAACTGGAAGGTGCAGACTGTAGCAAAACAGTAAATAGGGTGTACAGCGCACACTATAGTCTATAACAACAAATTAATTGAAATAAATTTGCGTGCTGTTTGTGCAACAGCGCGACAAACACTACCTGTCCTTTTATGAACTGCACAAGTAGTGCTGGTCATTTACTGCTAGCTAACTTGGTAAGGGGGTTACAGGGGGGTCTGTAGCTCTGTGTCCACCGTTTTAGGGAACATGTTTAGTTTTAAAGTAAGTTACAGTTTTATTTCACTAAAAGCCATCTAATATGGATATCCACATAATTATGGATTATTATATTTATGATATAAAAAACCACTGTTTTTAAAGAAAATATATTAAGTAACAGATAATATTAGGTTTATATTTCAAATTAGATAAAATGCTGATTTTACAGCAGTAAAATTATTGTATCTCTACAGTTTAAACATTTAATAAGCACTGCATGTGCATGTTTGTGTGTTTTATGTGTATAGATTCTTAAAAATTATTACTAATAATATAATAATCAACAGCAACATTGTACGCCATCAGGTAAAACATAGGCTACGTTTGCTTTGCATTGTCCCGACCTGATGACAGTCATACAGTATGATGCAATTCCATATTAGATTCATTATGAATGTGAGTTTTTGTTATTCAGCATGTTCTATCTTTTTTAACTTTGAGCACCCGCCCCTTTAAACGTCTCTGCACGGCCCTGCACATATATATTGTTCATTCATGTCTTCCGATGATGGCGACACATAGTTAACACTATCAGATAGCCTACTATCAGGAAATTACATTAATGTCAAGACCATTTAAACCGAGGCATTGTCATGTCTTTCATTGTTTTGTAATGAATCTTTTTTCAAAAGAAAACTGAAAACACAAAATAACCAGAGCTGCGCCGTCTATGCAAGAATGGACGGGATTCTTGAAAATAAAACAAAAAACTCAAGATGCTCTCGGGACTTATGGCTTTACTGAGGATTTGTAGGAAGAGAGAGAGTAGAGTTTGTGCTTTGTGCACTTTAACCCGAGAGCGCTGATTCGTGTTGCTCTCCACTCTCTCTCCGGTGTCTTAGACAGACAGAGGCTTGGGTTTTGCCTGTGTCTTCTCCAGCGCGCTTTGTCTTTGGCACTGACACCTTTTACTGGTGCGACCGAATGATCACTCGGCGTGTCGCGTTATCACGACCCGGCCCGTTCTGAACAGCTTATGCGCGGCTCCGCCCCTCGTGCGAGCCGCATCGTTACATACATATCCACAAATACTTTAACAACATACACTTATCACGAATTGCATTTTATATGAATGTTACATATGAGACACGCACACATACTTATATAATATATGCACATACAAACACATACACATTGTTAATTCATGTCTTCTGATGATGTTGACTCATTTTTACGTTTTAAATAAGACATGTTTAACATATTCACGAATCAGGACATTCGCATAGTTAACACTATCAGATAGCCTACTATCAGGAAATTAAATTAATTTCAAGACCATTTAAACCGCGGCATGGCCATGTCTTTCATTATTTTGTACCTCTTAAGACATTACAAAAACTATATAAGAAACTTTTAAAGCACGAATTTGGGCATCTCATTTCATCATTATGAAAATAACATGAAGCACATATACACACGTTCATTATGAAATATCTGTTGTAAAACAAAATAAAATTCATGTTTGCTACAGCATTGGAAACAATATTGTTTTAGGTTAACGGTTAACCTTATACACAATTCATTTGTACATGGTCCGGCTTTTAGATAAAGTCCTTCCATGCGCCATCTGGCGGATATTCAGTGAAGCACAACACATTTATTTTAAATTCCTGAATGTTGCCTCCGGCAAGTCACGGCACGCCGCCCGCTAAATTGTGGCCTCTCGCGGGAAAACACGCGCAGTCTTAAAGACGACATCTGTACCTTACCACCTACGTGGTACAATCGTCCCAGTAGGTGCCGACGGCGATGTTGGGTGGTGTAGCGGGTGTTAGCTTGCTGGACGGCATGATTAGCTTGATTCCACAGCCGTCTGCACCTGTGGACCAACTGTTGGGCTGACGGTACATCAACCTCCGGTTCCTGGTGATCGAACATCGAAGGTTGGAAACAGTGGCATACCTGAAATGGGCTTAGATTTGTGGCAGACGAGATGTGGAGATTGTGCGATAGTTCTGCCCAGATGAGGTAGCGAGCCCAGGAGCGTTGACGATCGGCGATAAAGCATCTCAGGTAGCGCTTCAGGTGTTGGTTGGTCAAATTTCAAATTTTTCAATTCAAATTTTATTGGTCACATACACAATCAGGCGGCGCGGTGGTGTAGTGGTTAGCACTGTCGCCTTGCACCTCCAGGGTCTGGGTTCGATTCCCCGGCCAGGCTCGATTCCCGTCTCTGTGTGCATGGAGTTTGCATGTTCTCCCCGTGCTTGGTGGGTTTCCTCCGGGTTCTCCGGTTTCCTCCCACAGTCCAAAGATATGCAGGTTAGGCTAATTGGCGTTCCTAAATTGCCCGTAGTGTGTGATTGGGTGTGTGAGTGTGTGTATGTGTGTGTGCCCTGCGATGGATTGGCACCCTGTCCAGGGTGTACCCTGCCTAGTGCCCGAAGTCTCCTGGGATAGGCTCCAGGTCCCCCGCGACCCTGAACACAGGATTAAGCGGTATAGAAGATGAATGAATGAATGAACATACACAATCATACACAGTATAATATGCAGTGAAATGCTTTATACGACCGCCAGTGACCTTAAAAAAGAAAATAAAAGCTTGTATGTAAAATAAATAATCAATAAAAAGGAAATACTGAAGAAATAATTTTAACTAGTAAAATTAACTGTGCAATAAAAGCATAATAAAATATTGCAAAAATATAGAATATAGGGTAGAGTATATATGTATATAGAATTAAAGTGTCGGTGGTTGTGCAAATATGCATGAAAGGTGACATGTGCAATTGTCCAGATGTATGAGTATTTAGTGCAAGTGTGTATGAATGTGTCCATGATTGTCCAGTCAGTGTTGTGAGCTTAAAAGATGTTATTAGTCCTGTGTGGAGGTGTGATTGTGATTGAGAGACCTTATCGCCTGCGGGAAGAAGCTCCTCCTCAGTCTCTCTGTGTTGGCCTTTAGGGAGCGGAATCTCTTCCCAGACCGCAACAAAGAGAACAGTCCATTACTGGGGTGACTGAGGTCCTTCATGATCTTCCTGGCCTTAGTCCAGCACCGCTTGCTGTAGATGGAGTGCAGGTCAGGGAGCTCAGTGCGGATGATGCGCTCGGCTGATCGCACCACCCTCTGTAGAGCTCGTCTGTCCTGCATGGTGCTGTTCCCGAACCAGGTCGAGATGTTTCCCGTCAGGATGCTCTCTATGGTGCAGGAGTAGAAGTTCCTGAGCACCTTGGAGGGCAGTCTAAAGTCTCTCAAGCGTCTGAGGTGGTAGAGACGCTGCCGGGCTTTTTTCACCACGGTGTTGATGTGACAGGACCATGACAGGTCCTGCGTGATGTGAACACCGAGGTATCTGAAGCTGTCCACTCTCTCCACTGGGCTCCTGTTGATGACGGGGGTATGGTAGTTCCTCTCCTGCTTTGTACTAAAGTCCACTATCAGCTCCTTTGTCTTACTGACGTTCAGGAGGAGATTGTTCCTCTGGCACAAGTTCTCCAGATTTCCAATCTCCTCTAGGTAGTCCGACTCATCATTGTTGGTGATCAGTCCGACCACGACGGTGTCGTCAGCAAACTTGATGATGGAGGTGGAGTTGGTAGTGGCCACGCAGTCGTGGGTGTACAAAGACTACAGCAGGGGGCTCAGAACACAACCCTGGGGGGCTCCAGTGCTGAGAGTGAGTGTAGCTGAGACATGACCGCCCATTCTTACTGCCTGTGGTCTGCCAGTCAGAAAATTGGAGATCCGCTGACATATAGATGAGCTCAGTCCCAGGTGGTCCAGCTTGGTGGTGAGTGTGGTGGGAATTATGGTGTTAAAAGCAGAGCTGTAGTCGATGAAGAGCATTTTAACATAATTCCCTTTCCTAGTGTCCAGGTGAGTGAGTGATGTGTGGAGGAGATGAGAGATTGCATCGTCTGTGGAGCGGTTCTGACGGTATGCAAACTGTAGTGGGTCCAGTGTGTCGGTTAGTGAAGAAATGATGAAGTCTCTGATAAGGCGTTCAAAGCACTTCATCACTACTGAGGTGAGGGCTACAGGGCGATAGTCATTGAGAGAAGCAGGATGTGGTTTCTTTGGAACAGGAACAATGATGGACTCTTTGAAGCATGTGGGGATCACCGACTGAGATAAAGAGATGTTGAATATCTCAGTGAACACAGGTGCTAGCTGGTCTGCGCAGGCTCTGAGAATACGACCTGAGATGCCGTCTGGTCCTGCTGCTTTCCTGGTGTTCACTCTCTTGAAGGCTCTCCTCACGTCGTGCTCGGAGATGATGAGCACGTTCCCGGTGCTGGCTGTGTCTTCCTGTCTGCAGCCGTTAGCGCCGCTAGCATTAGCGCCGTTAGCATTAGCGCCGTTAGCATTAGCATCGCTAGCGTCTTTAGCTGCAGCCTCGAAGCGAGCATAGAAGATGTTGAGCTCGTCTGCCAGAGTCGCGTCCGCGTTCGTCATACCGGATGCTGGTGCTTTATAGTCCGTTATTGTTCTCAGTCCCTGCCACAGGCTCCTAGAGTCACTCTGTTGAAGCTGTGACTCTAGTTTTCTGCCGTAGCGCTGCTTCGCCTCTTTCACCGCCTTCCGGATGTTATATGATGCAGCCTTGTACGGTTCCATGTCCCCCGATGCAAGTCCCGTGTTGTAGGCAGCTGTGCGAGATCTCAGAGCGTCGCGGATGGTTTTATCCACTCACGGCTTCTGGTTGGGAAACGTTCTGATAGTCTTTTTCTCTACCGTATCGTCTACCAGCTTTTCAATAAATCCCACAACCGCTTCCGTAAACACGCTGACGTCATCATCGGAGCTGTTTCTGAACATGTCCCAGTCTGCGTCATCGAGTGCGTCCTGTAACGCGGCCACCGATTGGTCCGTCCAGCGCGCGACCTCCCTCTGGACCGGAACTTCCTGTTTCAGCCTTTGTTTATATTTTGGCATGAGGAAGATGGCGGCGTGGTCGGATTTACCAAACGCTGGACGAGATTGTGCCTTGTAACCGTCTTTGACCGTGGTATGACAATGGTCCAGTGTCCTTTCACCCCTGGTGGGGCAGGTGATGTGCTGATAAAAGTTCGGCGCTGCGCGTTTGAGGTTGGCACTATTAAAATCCCCCGCCACAATGAGCGCAGCGTCCCGGTGTTGAGGAGGAATGTAAACGGCACTGATTATGACCGATGTGAACTCCTGTGGAAGATAAAATGGACGACACATGATGGACAGTAGTTCCAGGTTTGGTGTGCAGGAGCGTGTAAGAGGAACAACGCTCGCGCTGTTGCACCAGCTGTTGTTCACCATTAAGCACACGCCGCCTCCCCTTGACTTCCCCGAGTCCCGCGTCCTGTCCATGCGGTGAACCGAGAAGAACTCGGCCGGCTGTATGGCGTGGTCCGGCACCGCTGGGTTCAGCCATGTCTCGGTGAAGCAGAGGAGATTGCAGTCCCGAATGTCTCTCTGGAACTTTATCCTGGCCTTGAGGTCATCCAGTTTGTTCTCCAGTGACTGGACGTTGGCGAGCAGGATGCTAGGCAGAGGTGTGCGGTGTGCATGGGCCCTGAGCCTGTTCCTCACGCCGGCTCGTCTTCCTCGGGTCCGTCGCTTCGCGTCGCGTCCATTGTTCTCCCTCAGGATCTGGAGTTAAAAACGTCGAATTGTGAGTACATTGTATACCAATAGAAACAAGAGTGTCTCTATCATACCTAATGTACTCAATGGTGGTGATTTTGCCGATTTTAAAACACTGAAAACTAACTTAAAGAACAAAAACAAAGAAAAGGTGGTCGGAGCAGTCGTGACGGCAGCCGACCTCACCGGCGCCATCTTGGAAATGGTCCGCTCCATCATTAGTCTGAGGGTGGTATCCTAACGACAGACTGCAGGTGGAGTTAATCAGACGGCAGAAGGCCTTCCAGAACTTGGCTGTGAACTGGGACCCTCTGTCCGAGACGATGTCCTTGGGGAACCCATGCAGACGGACTACGTGCTCTAATATCAGCTCTGCGGTAGTTTTGGACCACGGGAGTCTGGTGAGGGCCACCAGGTGCACGGCCTCGGAGAACCGATCGACGATGGTTAAGATGGTGCTTCTCCCTTAGGAGGTCTTCAGGCCCGAGATGAAGTCTTAGGCAATGTGTGCCCAGGGTCGGTGGGGGACCGGGAGTGGTTGGAGTTCTCCTGGTGTTGGCTGATTGGTGTCCTTAGCCCTGGCACACACTGGGCACACCTGGACGAACTCGTTGACGTCCTTCACAATGGTGGGCCACCAAAATTCCCATCTGATGAATTGTAGGGTGCGATGTGTGCCCGGGTGTCCTGAGAGGGGCAACGAGTGGCCCCACTGAAGGACCTCTGCTCTCAAGGGGTTGGGCACGTAGTGTCGTCCTGGCCTGCGCCTGGCGAACCCTGGTCTCCAAATCCCAGCGGAGTGGTGCGATGATTTGTGATGGTGGGAGAACAGGCGCGGGGTCCGCCTGGGGGGCGTCATCCTCGTGTTGACGGGAGAGGGCATCGGCCTTGGTGTTCTTGGACCCCGGGCGGTATGAGAGATGAAAGTTGTAGTGTTCAAAAAATAGCGCCCACCGCGCCTGTCTTGGGTTGAGCTGTTTAAGATTTCTGATAGTGATCAGATTTTGGTGGTCAGTTCAGACGATGAATGGCTCACTGACACCCTGGAGCCAATGACGCCATTCCTCCAAAGCCCACTTTATGGCCAGCAACTCGCGGCCCCCTACCCTGTATCGCTGCTGAGTGGGGTAAAATTTACATGGGTGTAGTTTCTGCTCTGGACCTTGCTGGGAGAGAACAGCCCCAGCGCCCACATCTGAGGCGTCCACCTCCACAACGAAAGGTTTGCTGGCCTCTGGGTGGAGAAGAATTGGTGCGGTGGTGAATCGGCGACACAGATCGTTGAAGGCGGAGACGGCAGAAGGCCAGAGGGTGAAATGACGAGATGATAGGCGGGTCAGAGCCGTTAGAGGTGCTGCAACCATACTGTAGTCCCATATAAAGCGACGGTAGACATTCGCAAACCCAAGAAACCGTTGAAGTTGCTTGAGGGTCTTGGGTAGGGGCCAATGATGCACAACTTCCAGTTTCTACGGGTCATTGGCCACACCCTGGGGCGAGATGACAAAGACCAGGAACGTGATGGAGCGCTCGTGAAAAGCGCACTTTTCCAACTTACAGTATAGTTGATGGGCTAGCAATCTCTTTAGGACCGCTCCGACATGTTGAGTGTGTTCCTCAACTGTCCGGGAGTAAATAAGGATGTCGTCTAGGTAAACGAATGCCCAACGGCCTAGCATGTCCGGGAGGACATCGTTTATAAATTGTTGGAAAGCAGCGGGGGCATTGCAAAGTCCGAAGGGGATGACGAGACTTTCGTAGTGTCCGGTAGGGGTGATGAAGGCCGTCTTCCACTCATCGCCCTCTCTGATGCGCCCCAAGTTGTAGGCGCTCCGGAGGTCCAACTTTGTGAAAATGGTGGCACCAGAGTGGGGTAGTCCCAGAGTCCAGGGCAGAGTTGGTAAGAGGCAGTGGATGTCGGTTTTTGATGGTAATGTTGTTGAGCCCTCGATAGTCGACACATGGGCGAAGTTCGCCGCCCTTTTTCTTCACGAAGAAGAATCCCGCGGCGGCAGGCGAAGAGGAGGGCCTGATGGTACCTTGGCGGAGAGCGTTGGATATGTACTCCTCCATCGCCTGCATCTCCATGGAGGAGAGTGAGTAGAGGTGGCCGCGGGGTGGAAAAGTGCCTGGCTGGAGGTCAATCGCCAGGTTGTAGCGGCGATGAGGAGGCAAACGTATGGCGCATTGTTTGCTGAAGACCTCAGCCAGGTCCCGATAGGTGGCGGGGATGGCGTTGGTGTCGAGGGCCTCGGACTCCCTAGAGCACGTCCCAGCCGAAGCCCGCAGGCAGAGTTCGGTGCAGGTCGGGCCCCATTGAAGGATCCTGTTCTGTGTCCAGGAAATGAGGGGGTTGTGTCAGCCAGGGATGTCCCAGAATGATGTGATATGGTAGTGAGATGGATTTGGATCTGCTCATGATGTTGATGGATGGAGAGAGTCACGGGTTGGGTCTGAGCGGTGATGGTGCTGGATGGAAGGGGCCGACCGTCGACGGAGGTGACACGAACGGGCTGGGATAACGCTTAAATTTTTATATCCAATTCTTTGGCATAAGAGGAGTCAATGAAGTTACCTGCGGCAACGGAGTCGATGAACGCAGTACTTCTGACTCGTTTGTGGCCAAACTGGAGATGTTCTTGGACCATGAGACGGGAGGTATTGGTCGTGGTGAAGGAGAGTTGTAGAAGACCCGGTGCGCTGCTCTCGTCTCTCACCGGGTCTGGGCGTTTCCCAGTCGGAGTGGACAGATGGTTCGATGGTGTGCTGTGGACCCACAGTAGGCACAGAGCCCTTCTTGGAACCATCGCTCCCGTTCAGCGGTGGTCAAGGAGGCTCATCCTACTTGCATGGGTTCCCTGTCTCTGGTGTTAACCACGGCGGGGGGGTGGAGAACCGACATATCCGGGAGTGGAGGTGATGATGGGAGATCGGGCTTCAGGAACCGCGGTTTGTGTGGAGAGGGTTAAGGGTCGGGGCGTGGCATAAGGCAGTGGTGGCATGGTTGGCGACAGGGTTCGAGGGGCTGATTTAGGGCGAGATAGCAGACGTTGGTCGATCCGGAAAGCTAATTGGATGAGACCCTCCAGCATAGCGGGGAGCTCTCGTCCAGCCAGCTCGTCTTTAATACGTGCGGCCAGTCCCTCGTAATAGGTCGTCCGGAGGGGGGCATCTCCCCAGGTGGTTTGGACCGCTAGGGTTCGGAAATCAGCGGTGTAGCGGCTCACGGACGACACTCCCTCTCGCAAGTGGTATAACTTGGTGTCGGTCTCCACCTCACCGGCAGGATGTTCAAAGGTGATTCTCAGCTGGTGGGTGAATTCGTTATAGGAATGAGCCGTGTCTGAATCCGAGCGAAGTACCGCCGTGGCCCACTCAGCTGAAGAACTAAACGAGAAGATCTGTGGAGTATCTGGTGGAATTAAACTCAAACACAAGATCTAATGCGGTTAGAAAAACACTACACTTCCCGTCCGTGCCGTTCCATTTATCTTGTAATGAAATAAAAATCTCAGAAGAAGAGGAGGTTTGCGGCACCGCAGCCGGCTAGCCGAGCGAGAAGCAGCCTCACGGAGAGCCGCGTTCACCCGCCACAAGGCCGCGATGTCTTGGACTACGGCGAAGAGACTTGACCTCTCCCGTTAGCTGCTCCATTAGCTCAGCATGCCGGTTCACCACATCAAAGAGGTGTGAGTGATCCGCTGGGTTCACTGCACGTGGCTCAGTCATTCTGTCACTAACTAACCGGGATGGCACAGCAGACTTAGCAGTTAGCCCGTGTAGCGTGGATGGTGAACCCAAACACGGAAGTAGCGTGAGTAGGCAGGATAACCACGCGTAATATTATTAGAACTCTCTCGGAGCGAGAGCAAGGATCTACACAAATAAACCCGCGTTCTAAACACACACTCGTCAGGAAGAAAGACCAAAAACTCACCCAAAATAGGTGAAGTACTCACGAATACGATGCGAAGCGTCGGAACCAGCATGGGCAACTCAATGACTGAGCAATGTGATACTCCATTTTGTCTCCTTTTATGCTTCCTGAATCGCGGCAATATTACTTCCAGGTCCTGGTGCCGGTCGCGGCACGAGTGCGCATGACAATAATATGATAGTTGAATAGTTGAAATTCAAAAAAAGGTTATTAAAAGATCTCTCAATGTTTGAACATGTCAGCATTGTTTAAACTTGTTGTTGAAAAGATTTCACATACTACTACCACAAGAATTGTTCAAGCCACAAAGAAAATCCCACAAACAACTTTGAGAGAAATACAGACTGCTCTGGAAAAAAAGTAATGTTGTTGTTTCAAGAAGCACAACAAGTAGGTACTTGCCCACTAATGACCTGCATGGTCAAGAAAATCCATTTCAAGCCTCACAGCTTCCAGAGCAGTCATTTGGAGTGATGAGACCAGATTTTTATTTATTGACTTTATAGTCACAATCATAAACACAGAGGAGTCACACAGTCTACAGAAACAAAACTTTAAGGTTCCTCGCAGTCTTCTGACCTCAATATCACTGAGCTACATTGAGAAGATTTAAAACGTGCAGTTCATGCAGGACAACCAAAAAAATTATAGGATTTGGAAGCCTTTTGCCATGAAGAATGGGCAGCTATACCACTTGAGAGAATTAAGAACGTCATGCAAAATTATTACAAAAGACTGCATGCCTTTATTGATGCTAAATGTGGCAATACATGATATTAAGAACCAAGGTATGCAAACTTAGGAACTGGGATTATTTCCTCGTAATACTCGTTTGATAATTGTGCCATTCTGTTATGCCTTATATATGAATTTAGGCCCTACTAGAAATACCAAAAGTACATTTGTTCTTCTCATGCATGTTTCCTTTAAAAAAAATGGTACACAACTCTTTCATTCTCTCTCTCTTTCTATTTACCATCTCTTTGTCACAAAAATCTCACATTTGGACTATCAGACCAAAGGACAGTTTTCCACTGATCTAATGTCCATTCTTTGTCTTTCCTGACCGAGACAAGTCTCTCTTGTTTGTTGTTCTTATGCAGGTTTTTTTTGCCGCAATTTGACCATGAAGGCCTTATTTTTTGATGGGATACATTCAAAGTTCTTTTGGATTGTCTGACCTTTGTTTCTAAGAGTAATAATGGACTGTCCTGTTTCTTTAGTTATCTGTGTGTTTCGTGCACTAATATGTATTTGAACCGTACTTGAATTAGCATTATAGGGCTATTGACTCTGTACAAGACAACACATGATCTTAAAGCAAATTATTAAGAAAGCAAGGCATGTCACAGATTAACTCTTGAAAAGGCAGTTGAAAAGTGAATTGAAAATTATTCCAGCTGGCTAAGCTATCATCAAAGCTAAATGTAACTACTTTGGACAAACTAAAATATAAAACACATTCTGCGTTGTTTAACACTTTTTTTTTTGCTTCATAATTACATACATTCTACATTCTCTGAACATAACATGATGCACTGATAACCTGCTGCATGCATGCCATAAATGTGGCAAGCAATAAATATCAATTGAATTCTCGTTTTCTTAACAGAATAAACCAACTCTATTGTTATATTACCTTCCATCAAAGGAAGTTAACATATTCAATGTTCTAATTGCGTAATTGTTTAGAATATAGTTCCATCTTGTAAAAATAATAAAACATCTTTTTTTTTTAACTTTGCTGCACACATCACCTCACAATTATTTTGAAATATTGTCCATCTACTTGGTATCTAAATCACTTTTTATATATTATATTATATATTACATATTATATATATATATGGTATATACACATTTTGGAGTATATTAAATCCTAGCCTGCCAAAGCATACTTACTATTTTGGAACAACTAATTTTGTACTAAGTGTATTTAAGTTGTAATTAAATTGTACAAAAGCACAATTCTAAGTGTATTAAGTATACTTTTGTGTGCTAAAGTGGAACAACTTTAAGTATACTTAGTACACTTAAAGTATATGGCTGTGGGTACTAGCGTACATACCTGACAGTAATTAATACAATTTAAGTATATATTTAATGTATTATAAGTACATTACAGCTATTTGTACTGTATTACAAATACATGATTAATATACTATGAGTATATTCTTATTGCAGCAGTAGCGCGCTGTTATACTTCTGGACAATTACAAATACTAAAAAAGTACACTTTGTGGGTAATACAAATATACTTTATTATATCATACAGTGCACATAATACTGTATTGCAAATGCCCAGATAGCACACACACATCGCGGAGATGTCCATGCGATGTCGTCTTTTTCATCTGGCAGATGTCTTGCAGATGTCGCGCAAAGGGTGTTTGCTCATCTGCAAGACGTCGCCGAGACGTCCGTGCCGATGTTAGAACGACGCTTAGCCTACGTATTTAAGACGTAAATGAATTAAAACAACCCTGATCTGCTCTTTAGACGATGTTAATCAGATGTTTATACATGCCAGATGTCGGATAGACGTCGTTTTATTAAACCCCCCCCCCTCCCATTATTTTAATGAAATTCCCTCGGCACGTCTGTAATGCTCCCTAATGCATGTTACAATGACCAAATATGATAATAAATAGATAAACCACACTCTCAACTAGTAATAAAACACAGATTTGTTTATTTTTATAAATAATACATTTAATAACAAGCAAACATTTGATTAATTTATACAAAAGCGAGAAAATGAAATAACAGCAACTTACAAATGAGGTCTCAATTTGATAAGATGTACTAAACATAAAACACCACAAATAAGTATTAATCATAGAAAAAAAAAACACCAACAGAAACGTTTGTACTTAACTGTACGTTATGATTTTTAAATATGACCGTTAGCTACGTTGGTCAGGAAACTCTTGAAGTCAGATGCAGACAGGACACTTTTCAGTCACAAACAGCTGTGAAAATATATAGAGATAGATATTCAATTAAAATTCATGATACTTAATTTAGCAAATTAACAATATTTATACTTTGTTCCTTTCGCTTCACATCTCATGAGAACAGACCGAGACCAGATCCGAAACGCAGATTAAGCACGCGCATATAACCGTCGGTATTTTAAGTGTAATTAAAAATACAAGAAATTGCTTAAACTAAAATAAAACATTGATAAACAACAGGTGACATTTATGTTCAGTATTTAATTTCTATTTAGAAAGATATGTGGTTGCTAACGCTAGCAACCTAACTAAATGCCTGCGTCATGCTAGCACTACAGTTAACAGTTTAGCGTTCATTCCTCACTTCACTATCTTCGTAACTGTCAGGAGTGAACTAACCTCGGGGACCAGAAGACGTAGGTTTAGCGGTTAGCCCAATGTAGCGTGGATGGTAAACCCAAACGCGGATAAGAAGCGAGTAGGCAGGATAACCACGCGACTTTAATCTAAGGACTCTCACAAAGGGGGAGCAAGGGAAAAACACAAATTTAACCCGCGTCCTTTAAATACACACACAATAGCAGAAAGTAGAAAACCCAAAGGGCGAGTACTCACGGTTTGCTGAAACGACAACCTGAACCGACATGGGCAGAACTCAATGACTGAGCATTGTATTGTGGTCTGTTTACTCCTCTTATACTTCCTGGTTTGGCAACCGCATTACTTCCGGGTCCTAGTGCCGGTTGCGGATTGGGTGTGCATGACAGTACCCCCCTGTCCAGGACCGGCTCCTGGGGTGGAGGATACCCAGCGACGAATCAGCGATTCGACAAATGGAGATTTTTTGTAGAAAGCCATACCTTGTCACCTACGTGGTACAATCGTCCCGGAGTATGTCGACGGCGGTGTTGGTGAGTGTAGAGGACATTGGTGCGTTGGATGGCCCGGTTGGTTGTGTTCCATAGCCGCCGACATCTGCGGACCAACTGTTGGGCGGACGGTACATCAACCTCCGGTTCTGGGTGGTTGAACATTGAAGGTTGGAAACCGTGGCATACCTCAAATGGGCTTAGGTTGGTGGCAGAGGAGGTGTGGAGGTTGTGTTACAATTCAGCCCAAATGATGTAGCGAGCCCAGGAGCGCTGACGATCTGCTATGAAACATCTCAGGTAGCACTCCAGCTGTTGGTTGGCCCGCTCCGTCTGACCGTTAGTCTGTGGGTGGTATCCAGATGATAGACTGCAGATGGAGTCAATCAGACGGCAGAAGGCCTTCCAGAACCGGGCTGTGAACTGGGGCCCTCTGTCCGAGACGATGTCCTTGAGCAACCCATGCAGACGGACTACGTGCTCTAAAATCAGCTCTGCTGTTTTTTTGGCTGACGGGAGTCCAGCGAGAGCCACCAGGTGCACGGCTTTAGAGAACCGATTGACGATTGTTAGGATGGTGTCCTTCCCTTCGGAGGCCAGTTGATGAAGTTGACGGCAATGTGCGTCCAGGGCCGTCGAGGAACTGGGAGTGGTTGCATTTCACCTGGGGCCGGTTGATTTGTGTTCTTCGCCCTGGCGCACACTGGGCATGCCTGAACGAACTCTTGGCCGTCCCTCGTGATGGATGGCTACCAGAAGTCACGCAGGAGAAATTGGAGGGTCCGTCGTGTGCCCGGATGTCCTGAAATGGGTGAGGAATGTCCCCACTGGAGGACTTCTGACCTCATAATGTCGGGCACAAAAAGTCGTCCAGGTGGCACACCTGCCAGTTCGGTCTCTGTGGCCTGCGCCTGGCGAACTGTCGTTTCCAGGTCCAGTTGGAGTGGGGCGATTATCCTGGAAGAGGGAAGGACAGGCGCGAGGTCCACCCGGGGAAAGTCCAACTCCAGCTGTCGTGAGAGGGCATCAGCCTTCGTGTTCTTGGACCCCGGGCGGTATGAGAGGTGGAAATCATAGTTCTCAAAAAATAATCCCCACCGCGCCTGTCGTGAATTTAACTGCTTCAGGTTCCTGATGGAGATGAGATTTTGGTGGTCCGTCCAGATTATGAATGGCTCTCTGGGGCCCTGGAGCCAGTGACGCCACTCCTCCAAAGCCCACTTTATGGCCAGCAGCTCGCTTTCCCCTACCCCGTATCGCTGCTGAGTGGAGTCAAATTTTTTGGAGAAGAAACTACATGGGTTTAGTTTCTGATCTGGACCTCGTTGGGAGAGGATGGGTCCAGGGCCCACATATGAAGCATCCACCTCCACAACGAATGATTTACTGACGTCAGGATGAAGGAGAATCGGTGCGGTGGTGAAGCAGTGACAGAGTGTCTTGAAAGCGGAGACAGCTGCAGGGTGGAGGTGAAAAGGGAGAGATGAGGGATGAGTCAGAGCAGTTACGGGGGCGGCAACTGTACTGTAGTCCCAGATAAAGCGACGATAGAAATTCGCAAACCCGAGAAACCGTTGAAGCTGCTTGATGGTCTTGGGTAGGGGCCAATGGCGCACAATCTCTAGCTTCTGCGGGTCCATGGCCACACCCTGGGGCGAGATAACAAAACCCAGGAACGTGGTGGAGCGCTTGTGAAAGCGCACTTTTCCAACTTACAGTACAGTTGATGGGCGAGTAATCCCTTTAGGACCGCCCTGACGTGCTGGGTATGTTCTTCAATGGTGCGTGAATAAATGAGGATGTCATCCAGATAAGCGAATGCCCATCGACCGAACATGTCGCGAAGGACGTCGTTGATCAGATGTTGAAATGAGGCGGGGGCATTACACAGACCAAAGGGGATGACAAGACTCTCATAATGTCCAGTTGGGGTGATAAAGGCCGTCTTCCACTCATCGCCCTCTCTGATGCGCACCAATTCAATTCAATTCAGTTTTATTTGTATAGCGCTTTTAACAATTGACATTGTCTCAAAACAGCTTTACACAATCAAAAGAATTATTTAAGTTTGTATGGAATGTGAATGTGTATGAATCAAAATGTTCA
The DNA here is from genome assembly GCA_030522415.1 of Channallabes apus. Taxonomy (NCBI): domain Eukaryota; kingdom Metazoa; phylum Chordata; class Actinopteri; order Siluriformes; family Clariidae; genus Channallabes; species Channallabes apus. The sequence goes on along the minus strand of CM060108.1, from coordinate 30,767,949 downwards.
GATAGTCCCTGGTGAGCAAGCCCGAAGGCGACAGTGGCAAGGAAAAACTCCCTGAGATGGTAATAGGAAGAAACCTTGAGAGGAACCAGACTCAACAGGGAACCCATCCTCATCAGGGTGAAACAGATAGCAGGAAATTATCTGCATTTATACAGTGTTAAGTGTTAGGTTCAGCTATAATAGTTGATGTTAATTGATGTTATAATAGTTGATGTAAAATGGAGTCCAGTAGTTATTGGAGACTCAGATAGACTTGTAGAAAGTTCCAGTCCTGAACTATCGAATTGTAGTCCGAAGTCCTCAGAGAAACAGCTGACAACACCAGTCGAGGCCAGAACCATCTTCTAAGTAGATAGAATCATCCCCAGACACCAGACGCATCCCAAAGAGACACACGGGGCATCCATGCGACGAGACATCCAACCAGAAACGGGGCACCCGGATGGATCAGACAGGTCCGGAGGACAGAGGGAGTCTGGATCACTGGCAGCTCAGGAACAACATGTGTAGCTCGACAGAGAGAGAGAGAGAGAAAGAGTGAAAGGGGGAGACAGGGGGAGAGAGGAAAGAGAATGAGGGGGAGAAAGAGAAGAGGAGGAGAGATTGCAATTAGGTATGGTCACAGTCACAATGTATAATGTGAATGTATATTTACCCTAGAGTGCATGCAGGGACTCCGGCAGGACTAACTATGACAGCCTAAATAAAAGGGAGAGCCAGAAGGAAACACAAACATGAGGGCTCCCTGAGATGTAAAGCAAACAATCACCTCACCGTCAACAAACCTGAGTGATCAAATGAGACTGAGGAAGACAGCATCTAAACATACCAGTTCACCATAATACTCTACGTTCATTAGTCCCCCAGATCTGCTCCTTTACCTTATGGCAAATCTATTTATAAAAATGCTTGGCTAAATAAATAGGTTTTTAGCCTAGACTTAAACACTGAGACTGTGTCTGAGTTCTGAACACTATTTGGAAGACTATTCCATAATTTTGGGGCTTTGTAAGAAAAAGCTCTGCCCCCAGATGTACTTTTCATAATACGCGGTACTGACAAGCAGCCTGCATCCTTTGACCGAAGTAGGCGTGGCGGATCGTAAGACACTAGCAGTTCGCTCAGATACTGCGGCGCGAGACCATTTAATGCTTCATATGTCAAGAGGAGTATTTTAAAATCAATGCGAAATTTCACAGGGAGCCAATGTAGTGAAGATATTATAGGGGTGATGTGCTCATATCTTCTGGTTCTAGTGAAGACTCTCGCTGCTGCATTCTGGACTAGCTGAAGCTTTTTTATGCACCTAACTGAACAACCAGACAGTAAGGCATTACAATAGTCCAACCTAGAAGTGATAAAAGCATGAACTAGTTTTTCTGCATCGTTTAGCGACAATAGATTTCTTATTTTGGCGATATTTCTGAGGTGAAAGAATGCTATCCTGGTGATATTACCTACATGAGCTTCAAATGAAAGGCTGGAATCTATAATCATGCCGAGGTCTTTTACTGTTGCACTTGATGGAACAGAAAGGCCATCTAAAGTTACGGTGTGATCTAAGATTTTACTTCTAGCTGTATGCGGTCCTATGACTAGAACTTCTGTCTTATCCGGATTAAGCAGAAGGAAGTTAATTAGCATCCAATTTCTTATGTCCTGCACACATTGCTCAACTTTAGTAAGATGGTTTTTCTCATCAGGTTTTGTTGAGACGTATAGCTGTGTGTCGTCAGCATAACAATGAAAACTAATACCATGCTTACGGATTATGTTGCCCAGAGGAAGCATGTAAAGGGAAAAAAGCAGTGGGCCTAAAACTGAACCCTGCGGAACACCAAACTCCACTAGAGAACATGCAGAATAATCACCATTTAAGTCTACATACTGATAACGATCGGTCAAATAGGATCTGAGCCAGGAGAGGGCTGTACCCTTAATTCCTACTACATTTTCTAATCTGTGAAGAAGAATAGCATGATCAATGGTGTCAAAAGCTGCACTGAGGTCGAGTAATACAAGCATAGTTACACAACCCTGATCAGAGGGCAATAGGAGGTCATTTACTACTTTATCAAGTGCTGTTTCTGTGCTGTGATGAGGCCTAAATCCTGACTGATACAGTTCATGTATGCCATTTCTATGTAGATATGAGCATAGTTGCTCCGATACTATCTTTTCAAGACTCTTAGAGATAAAGGGGAGGTTTGATATTGGCCTGTAATTGGACAGTTGACAGGGGTCGAGGTCAGGTTTCTTAATTATTGGTTTGATAACTGCTAATTTAAAAGATTTTGGAACATAACCAATGCTGAGTGAGGAATTAATTATTCTCAACAGCGGTTCTGTTATTACTGGTACTATCTGTTTAAGAAAATGTGTCGGTATAGGATCTAATATACAGGTTGATGAATTTGCAGAAGAGATGAGTGAAATTAGTTCATTCTCTTCAAGAGGAGTAAAGTATTCTAGGTTTGAGTCTGACATGGCTAGGTTAACCCTCTGAGGTCCGCGGACGCATATAAGCGTTTTGAGGTGTTTTCCCCTGATGACGCCAATAAGAACTTAAATTACACTTTCAGTTTTGATCGTACAGACAAGATCTATATATTAATCGAATCTGTAAAGTGTCTACTTTTTTTTTGTATGCAAACATGTTAAAAATAAAACTTTGTGCATTAATAAAATAAATAAAATAAACCGGGTGCGCTTTCAGCCGTCTCAGTCTCCGCCAAAATCTTTTTGAAACACGTCACTAAAATGAACTGAAACTCCGCGAATACTGCACACACAGACATGAGAAATATATCTATAGAAAGCTTAAAGGGTCTACTTTTAAATGATGCAGGTCACCGTGAAAACAAATAATCTGCTTTTATGTAATCCGTATGAAAGTAAGGAGTGGTACAGATTCTCCTGTATCATTACAGCTAATGTGCTCCCGCCTCCCTGCGCATGCGCTGTTCATATGGAAATGACCTGAGGTGAGGCAGGTGATCACGTACACACCCCCAGGGCATAAAACAACATGCTGCATCTTACTTACTGTTTCTGCGTTTGAATGATGTCACACTACACGGGTGAAGAAGCGCTTCAGATGGTTCTGGACAGCGATGAAGAATTTACTTTCTCATCAGAGGAAGAGCAAGACTCAGACGAGGAACGGCTTTATTTAGAACAACGTCTGGGACTCAACGGAGGATGTAATTCCTGACCAGTAAGTCTTTTATTCTCACCATCACTGCTCTATATTTTATATGTACATTTGGAAAATACTAAATGCCAGCAAGAGTAAAATTGGTTAAAATATTAAATATGCACGTTACTTACAAGCCCACAATAAAATCTGATTACGATCTGTCTAAAGTTTTATTATTTTATATATATATATATATATATACGTGTTTTGTATTGTTTATACCGTGTTTCAGATGGTCAAATTGTTCACCAGCTGTTGTTTGTGAATGATTGTATGCGCGTCCATTCTTCAAGTTTCAATTTTTGTTTTTGTTTAGGACTGTGGCTGCATCAGCGGCGCGTGCACAAGAAAGTCACGTGAGTGTCGTTCAGTTTCGAGTTCACTGGAGAACCACGAGTAAGTGCACATTCAGTATATCCTAGATGTTAGTTAAATATAACTATATTATATAAATATATAATACAATATATTCATCATAGTCAACTGTAGTGTATTGTAGAAAAAATGTAGTACAGTGTTGGTAAAGTCATTTGTTCTGGTAATTACAAAGAGCTGTTGTTGTTTTCTATATTATAATATACAGTATATAGGCCTATATATATATATATATATATATATATATATATATATATATGTGTGTGTGTGTGTGTTTATATATCTATATATTATTGTTAGCTATATTTTCTGTTATAGTGACTGCAGTAATGCTGCTAAAAAGTCAACTTTGATTGTTCCTAATAAACTGTTTAACTGAACTCGCAAATGAATCTCAAGATTTTTTTGTGTGTCAAATATATTCTCAAATAACCTAAACACTGAAAATATATAAACTTATTTTATCCTCAGATTCTTTCTTGTAACTCTCCTGTCTCAGTCACATACCTGTCTGATGGCTCATTATGCAGATCAGTATGCAGGTCTTTGTCTTCTCAGGTGTGAATCACTGCATTAGTAATGATAGATCACGCCTTCTCGCATAGACCCTTTACACTCAAAAAGTGACTTAAAAAGTGTTAATCACTATATTGTTTTCTGTGAGCAAGTAAACAAGATCATTTTCACATCATTTTGAAGTAAAAACACTAGTCCACCAGCCCTTGTGAAACAATGTCTTGTGAACAAATTGTCTGTATGAGTTTCATGGCCTGATTTCAGCTACTTTTTTTTTCACAAAACTTACTAACCACGCATAATATTTTTTTCCTAAAAAATGCAAACACGTACATTCATTTTGGTCACGTATTATTGTAGAACAGTTTGTACTGATTACAAGAAAAATACAGGTTGGTCAATAATATATTATAAGTAGCTGAAAAAAGCACAAATATCAGAGCATGTCCAAACATCTCAAGGGCCCCAAAATCACCCCGGACCTCAGAGGGTTAACATCTGTATCAATTACATCGTTCGGATTCAAAGCCTCAATTTTATGCCTGATATTTACAATTTTATTATTAAAAAAGTTCATGAAGTCCTCACTATTGCATGATGTTGATCTGGAGATTTCTATAGTGGTCTTATTTCTGGTTAATTTGGCTACGGTATTAAATAAAAATCTAGGATTATTTTTATTTTCTTCTATAAGAGTGGAGAGATACGTTGATCTAGCTACACTAAGAGCTTTCCTATAGTTCAGGATGCTCTCTTTCCATGCTATTTGAAATACTAACAATTTAGTTTGACGCCATTTACGCTCTAATTTCCCAGCGGTCTGTTTTAAAGTGCGCGTGTGATCGTTATACCAGGGAGCGATTTTCTTATCTCTAATAATTTTTCTTTTAGCTGGAGCTACATTACCTAAGGTACAACGAAATGTCGACTCTAAATAATCAGTCACCTCATCGAGTTCTGTGGGGTCAGACGGTGACCTAATCGAAGTTAGTAACTCTGGGAAATTACTGATAAAACTCTGTGTGGTAGTTGATGTGAAAGTACGTTTAATACGGTAGCGCGGTGCTGTGCGTACATTATCACTGTGACACACTTGAATGGAGACAAGATAGTGATCTGAGATAATTTCAGACAGTGGAATTGTGAATACATTTCTTATACTTAAACCGAAAAATATTATTAAGTCTAAAGTGTGACCTGTTTTATGAGTGGGTCCTACTACACACTGATTTACGCCTACGGAGTCCAGTATGGACATAAATGCTGTTCTCAGAGGGTCTTCTGTATTCTCAAAATGAATGTTAAAATCTCCGGCAATTAACGCTTTGTCTACAGAAATGACCAGGTCTGAGATTAAATCCGCAAATTCACTAAGAAATTCAGAATACGGCCCTGGAGGCCTGTAAATTATAATTAGTGGAATCGACTGAGCTGACTTAATATACTTAAGTACACTTATGTTACTATAAAGAATTTATATTAGTTAAATTTGTGTATGTGTTTTTGTACGATAGACAGATTATCATTATGAATAACTGCGACTCCTCCTCCTCTACCAGTTAACCGAGGCTGGTGTATGTAGCTGTACCCAGGAGGACTAGCTTCATTTAGAGCTACATACTCGTCCTGTTTAACCAATGTTTCAGTTAAACAGAATATATCAAATGCCTGATCTGTGATAATTTCATTAACAATAACTGCTTTTGATGCGAGAGATCTAACATTTAACAATCCTAGGTTCAGATCAGAGGTGCCGGCTGCGCATTCAGTATGATCTGAGTTTGTGTTCTTTATGTTAATTAAATTATTGAAACAGACTTTCTGAGTCTTTCTACATTTTTGCTTAGATCGGGGAACAGACACAGTCTCAATACGGTGAACCCTGAGTGACGACTCTATGCAGCTAGCAGACGGTTGGTTTAGCCTGTCTGTCTGCTCCCTGGCCTGGGCTCTGAATTGTCACCGTTTAACTAGACCTCTACTGAGACTATGAGCTATACTACAGGAAATGAGAGCAGCACCTTCCCGAGTTGGATGGACACCGTCCCGCGCTAACAGGCCAGCTTTGCCCTCAAAGATCTTCCAATTATCTATAAAGCCCACATTATTTTTGGAGCACCACCTGGACATCCAGCGGTTCAGCGACCATAACCTGCTGTAAGCTATGTCGCCACGTCTCATTGGGATGGGACCAGAGCATATTACTTCATCGGACATCGCCTTCACTAATTTAAACACCTCTGTAAAGTTACTCTCACTAACCTCTGACTGACGAAGGCGTATATCATTAGCTCCAGCATGTACTACTATCTTAGAGAACCTGTGCTGTCCTAGAGCCCTAAGATTACCTGCTATGTCCGTGCTCTGGCTCCCAGGATACACCTAACCACTGCCGCCCCTAAAGGTCTAGCTAATTTCACGTGCCTCAGTATAGAGTCTCCTATAACCAGAGCTCTTTCAGGTTTCTCAGCGGGTGCATCACTGAGGAGAGCAAACCTGTTGGACACGTGAAGCGCAGAGGAGGTGTGCTCCGGTGGGCTAGCCTTAGCGTTAGCTTTGGCTGAACGAGTATGCCGTCGAGTTGTCACCCACTCGCCCTGCTGTGAGGGCTCTAATGCCGGAGTCGGGGGCTGATTATCTCGGCCTGTGGCACCCAGACTGTCGGCTACGGGAATAACGCTGCTCTCACATTCTCTAACACTCTCTAAAGTCTGGATGCGCTCCTCTAACGCTGATATCTTCTCCGTCAGAGTGATCACTAACACACACCTATCACAAATAAAATTATCACTAATGACGGAGGAAGAATGTCTAAACATCCTGCACTCCACACACTGAACAAGCTGAATGGTAGACATGATAACGTACCTCTGTGTCGGAGTTTTAGTTGTTTGGAGATGAATTCCGTTTGTTGTTCTTAGACGAGGAAACTCGCGCGTTCTCCAAAAATTGCAGAAAAAAAGGCGAAGCCGAATATTATGGAGATGTAAAAGCTAGTTGCTATTAATATTGTTATTGTATAAAGCGATGTAATTTAAACGCTGATACAAACGCGAAACTTTCGCGGCAACAATACGAAAACAGGAAGCTACGTCATCAACAGGAAGCACCAGGTTGTAAGCGCTCCGGAGGTCCAACTTAGTAAAGATGGTGGCGCCAGAGAGGGCGTCCAGGGCTGAGTTGGTAAGAGGCAATGGGTGTCGGTTTTTGATAGTTATGTTGTTTAGCCCCCGAGAGTCGACACAAGGGCAAAGTTCACCGCCTCTCTTCTTCACGAAGAAGAACCCCGCGGCGGCAGGTGAGAAGGAGGGCCTGATGGTGCCTTGGCGAAGGGCGTTGGTCACATACTCCTCCATATCCTGCGTCTCTGTAGCTGTCAGCGAGTAGAGGTGCCCGTGGGGTGGGAATGGCCAGCTTGGAGGTCAATGGCAAGATCGTACTGGCGATGAGGAGGAAGATGGGTAGCTAGCCTTTTGCAAAAAACCTCTACCAGGTCCCGATAAGACTCTGGGATGGAGTTGGTGACGACATCGGGGGCCTCGGACTCCCTAGTGCACGTCCCAGCCGCCGCCCGTAGGCATAGTTCGGTGCAGGTCGCGCTCCACTGGAGGATCCGGGTTTGGGTCCAGGAGATGAGGGGGTCGTGTTGTAATAGCCAGGGATGTCCAAGGATGATGGGAGGTGAGGAGATGGAGGTGATGTAGAGGCGAAGCTGTTCTCGGTGTTGATTGATGGAGATGGTGATAGGTTCCGTCTGGGTAGTGATTGGGCTGGTGGACAGGGGGCGACCGTCAACAGATGTGATTCAAGTTTGCCTCAATTTTTACCCCCAATTCTTTGGCATAAGTAGAGTCAATGAAGTTACCTGCTGCCCCGGAGTCGATGAATGCAGCACTTCTCACTCGTTTGTGGCCAATTTGGAGGTGTACTTGGACCGGGAGACGGGAGGAGGTGGCATTGATGGCAGAGAGAAGAAGGTAACCCGGCGAGTGCCTCTCACATCTCATGTGTTGCTGATCCGCCGTAGGCGCAGAGTCCTTCTCGATATTGTCGCTCCCGTTCTGCAGCGGTCAAGGAGGCGCGTCCTAATTGCATGGGTTCCCCGGCTCCTGTGTCAACCATGGCAGGAGGTGGAGACCCGAACTTGTCCAGGGGTGGTGTAGGTAGCGGAGTCTGCGGGTCGTGGGGTAGTGAAAGCGAAGGTGGGTGCTGGTGGCAGGGTGCGAGGAGCTGGCTTCGGGCGAGAGAGAAGGCGCTGGTCGATCCGGAGAGCGAGCTGAATTAAACCTTCCAACGTGGCAGGAAGCTCTCACCTGGCTAGTTCATCTTTGATCCGAGAAGCCAGCCCCTCGTAGTAGGATGTTCAGAGCGCTGCATCTCCCCAGGTGGTCTGGACGGCGAGGGTACGAAATTCGGCAGTGTAGCGACTCACGGACGATCCTCCCTGCCTCAGGTGGTAGTGTTTTGTGTCGGTCTCCACCTCGCCTGCTGGGTGTTCAAAAGTGAGCCTGAGTTGATGGGTGAACTCATTATATGAGTGGGCGGTGTCCGTGTATGCTTTGAGAACTGCCGTGGCCCACTCACCTGCCTGCGCTGTGAGCAACGAAACGAGGAAAGCAATGCATAGCCGATCGGTGGAGTACTTGGTGGAATTGAACTCAAACATCAGATCGAGCGCTGTCAAAAACACACTGCACTTCCCATCCGTGCCATTACATTTTTCTGGTAATGATAAGAAGACATCAGTAGGGGGGGGGGGGCGGTGCCACGGCCGCCTCGACGGGAGGCCGGCTAGCCGCGCTAGCAACAGCCGCATGGAGATCCGCGTTCTCCCGCCTGAGCTCCGCAACCTCGCGGCGCAAGGCCGCAACGTCTTTGACACAGAGTAGCGATCTGTCCAGTTAGCTTGTTGATTAGCACAGCATGCTGATCTACCACGTCGCAGAGGCGCGCATGATCCGCTATGTTTACCGCGGAAGGCTCAGTCATTCTGTCAGGAGTGAACTAACCTCGGGGACCAGAAGACGTAGCTTTAGCGGTTAGCCCATTGTAGCGTGGATGGTAAACCCAAACGCGGGTAAGAAGCGAGTAGGCAGGATAACCACGCGACTTTAATCTAAGGACTCTCACAAAAGGGGAGCAAGGGAAAAACAAATTTAACCCGCGTCCTATAAATACACACACAATAGCAGAAAGCAGAAAACCCAAAGGGTGAGTACTCACGGTTTGCTGAAACAACAACCTGAACCGACATGGGCCGAACTCAATGACTGAGCGTTGTATTGTGGTCTGTTTACTCCTCTTATACTTCCTGGTTTGGCATCTGCATTACTTCCGGGTTCTAGTGCCGGTTCCGGATTGGGTGTGCATGACAGTAACCCTGCAAACATTTTACAGAGAAAGCTAAAAAGCTCAGACATCTTAGCCATTTCTTTCATACACAGGTGGGGTTCTTTGGCTAACTATATCAGCTATTCTCAGCTAAATTATCGTCCAGTACCTCAGACCAGCCGGAAAGTTTGTGTGTAACCTTACCACGGTAACAGTAATAAATGTTACACATAGTAACACTTTTTCAGTCATATTTTACTTAGGTGAGTGAACATGTGTATACAGACCTTGTATTTAATGTCATTTTCCCTTAAATGTCCGAGGAGGATGAACCGTGATCAGTGGTGTGGGAGCTCAAAAGACACGAAGCTGAGTGACAGCTGCTGAATACACCTGTGAACTTTGGGGGAGGGGCCAAGCAAACTTCGACCCAGTAGCTTGGTTACACAAAAACTATCTCTGTAAATAACCCAGAGAAATGCGGCAACCCAACAGCGGCAACCCAGCGTTTGGGTAGAAAAAACAACCCAGCATTTTTTATTTAATTTGTATTTGTTATATTTCTGGGAAAGAGAAATCTCTTATACTGTATATCTCTCATAACGGCTCGCGCGTTCATCTGACTTTATCAAAACTCGGCAAATGAAAGAGCGGACACGTGCGCCGTGGTTTCACGCGAACATTTTACATTCAATAAAAGGCTTATTCACAACCATATTTCGGTCATTCACACACATGCATTGTGCTTCGTTGTTTGTAGACACTTTTACTTTTCCCCTTCTAATCTCCCCTTTGATAAAAAGGCTCCTGATATGAGCAGCTTTATTTCACTCAAAATATTCCTCTATCATAAAGAGAGGCGACATATACTTGCTGATTAAACACTGCATTTTTTTAAAAAGTGAAAGCGCGCGCGATGTGAGCAGCTTTAATTGTTGATAATTAAATAATTATTAAATGGTGGACATAAGCAGCAAAAAGAACAATATTACTTTTGCATGCATGCATAACAAATAAAAAATTACATCCCCCTGTGGCTAAGCGAAGGAAATCTTTGATGAATTTTTCAGCCGATTTTGTCGGAGACTGAAGGATTGAATTTCTGATAGCTGAAGCCGTAAGTTAAAAGAAAGAAAAATGATTTAAAAGAATAAATTAAAAGAAATTACAATAATTTAATAAATATAAACCAGTCTTTTCCCAACACTTAATTAACGTCAGATTTTTTCTTCATGCAGTTCTTCTGAATAAACTTATGGAAGCCCGTTTCCGCGACAAAAAAAATAAATAAATAAACAAATAAAAATCACGTACTTCCCCTTAAATCATTCAAGTCATAGCTGATGCTGCAGCTTCCCGTCCACATACCAGCAAATTTCGGATAATAAAGATACGTCGTATAGACGTCGTATACACGTAAAGACGATGTATCATTTAACAGCTCAAACAGGCGATCTACAGATGATCAAAATACGACTATAAAAAAACGAACGCGATGTTCACCAGATGATACGATCTTTAGCAGACGTCTCCGCGACGTACCTGTGCTATCTGGGTGTGTTACCAGTACATTAAGTGTTTAGGATAATTTACAAATGCTAAATGCATTTTCTACACTATAACATGTTTTTGAAACAGAAACATCAGTAATTATGAGGCAGATTTTATTCATGAGTTCAACAGATTTAATTTGCACAAGGTTTAACAAAACGTGTTCACAAACAAACTAAAATATAAACTGTTGTCTGAACACAGACAGACATTAGTATTAGAATATACAGGTACAGTATTAGTTTAAATCTGGTGTGTTGATTCTAGCTGTTACACAGAGACTGAAAACAGGCCGAGAGCTTCGGAGCCATTATACCACAAGCAAAGTACATAAGATTTAGCAATAACACATTAGACAATACATTCTACAGCTTAAAGTATGTACTTAATTACAAACTACCTAACAAAAACCATAAAATTTACCTTGCCGATGAAAATAAAATAATAACGATATGAACTAACACACGTGATGATGCAGCTTCAGCCGTTAATTCAAACTAGAAGTGGAGAACTGAGGAGCCATTCAGAGAACGGACAGTCTGAATCTGCAACAATTCCAGCCAACCGGAGACTAGAATCGGCACCACACCAGCCAATCAGAGACTGGAGGTGGTCCTAATTGGCTGGTGGACCACTGATTCTAGTCTCCCATTGGCTGGAATAGTTGCAGAGTTTACAATGCTGCTGCAGTTTGTGTAAGTGTAGCTTTATGAAAGTGAGCAGACAGAAGAATGAGAGAGTGCAAACATAAATTATTGTCATGTTGGCACAGAGTATAGTCGCAGATGCAGGGTGAACTGAAAGCAAGTGTTTTATTTTCAACGCACAGAAGATCCTCTCACACAATAATCCCCAATAATGAACGTGACCCTTAATCCCAAAACAAGCGGCTGGTGTGCTGAGCACCTGAGTCCACAGCGGCAGCGTAACTGGGGCTGTCTCAGTCCTGGAAAAAGCATATAAAAAACAAACGTAAAGGTCCTCTGCGAAAAGGCAGCCAGAACACACATAAAGGGATGAGTCGCGTCGATAATGAGGCACTCGCGAGAACACGTAAGAAACAGAACACGTAGGAAACACAGCGAACACTCATGAAACACGGGAACGATTATAACTGTGGACGAACAGTGGGCTATGGGGTCGGCTGGTTTAAATAGACACACACATCAGGAAGATACAGGTGACACTAATTAGTGCTTGTGACATGACATACACACACAGACACACTAGGGGGAGACGGCAGCTCAGTAGTCCGGGGAACCCGATCTTCTTCCCTGAGGCCGTGCTGGCCCAGATGTTACAGTACCCCCTCCCCCGGAACCGGCTTCCTGAGGGAGGCGGGAGCGACCCCCCCGCGCTGTAGGAGGGAGCGAGGCTGTACCTGTGTGCCGGCATCGCCGGTGGGCGGGGCGACCCGGCGGCCGCGGAGCGGGGCGATCCGGCCTGGCCCTATGGAAGTCCGTCACGAGTTCACGACTCAGTACATCTCGTGCCGGCACCCAGCTCCGCTCCTCCGGACCGTATCCCTCCCAGTCGACTAAATATTGCAACGCCCCTGCTCTCCTCCGTGAGTCCAATAACTGCTTGACTCGGAACGCTGGGGTGCCCCCTATGTCAACGGCCCGAGGGAGGGAAGGTTCCGCTGCTCCTTCGTCCAGCGGGCCCCGGACCATTGGCCTGAGAAGGGAGACATGAAAGACAGGGTTAATGCGTAAATGTGTGGGGAGAGTGAGGCGGTATGAGACAGGGTTTATTTGTGCTGCAATGGAGAAAGGACCAATGAACTTGGGACAGAGTTTCTTGCAGGGGAGGTGAAGGTGAAGGTCCCGTGTCGAGAGCCACACCCGATCGCCTACCTGGAGCGGAGGACTCTCCCGTCGTCGCCTATCGGCATATTTTTTTAATCGCTGCACTGCTCTGGGAATTTTTACGTGTGCGTCTTCCCACACACTCTCCGCTTTCCTGAACCACTCATCCACCACCGGCACATCGGTGGGAGTGGCATCCCAGGGACAAAGCGGAGGCTGATAACCCAATATGCACTGAAACGGTGTGAGGCCAGTAGAGGAGTGGCGAAGCGAATTCTGCGCATATTCCGCCCAGGGTAGACAGTCAGCCCATTCATATTGTCGGCTGCTACAATATGCTCGAAGATATCTCCCGAGTTCCTGGACAGTCCGCTCTGCCTGTCCATTAGACTCGGGGTGGTAGCCCGACGTTAGGCTAACTGTGGTCCCCAACTTCTGAAAGAAAGCTTTCCAGACCTTTGCGATGAATTGAGGACCACGATCGGAAATAATATCTTCGGGTATGCCGTAGTTCCGAAATACAGAAGTGAATAGCGCGTGTGCCACCTGGAGGGCTGACGGAAGGGAGCGAAACGGGATGAACTTGCATCCCTTAGAAAATCGATCTATTACCACGAGAATGGTGGTGTACCCGTTCGAGACCGGCAGGTCCGTGACAAAGTCCACTGCGACATGGGACCACGGCCTATTTGGTACCGGGAGGGGCATTAATTTTCCAACTGGTAGGTTACGGGGACTCTTGGTAGTCGCACAGGTGGCACAAGACAGAACAACCCTTTTCACGGTTTCCCGCATTTTTGGCCACCAGAACTTTGGTTCCAGGAGGTGATAAGTACGTGTAACGCCGGGGTGTCCAGAAGCTAGACTCGTATGAGGCTCGATCGTCACTCGTTCCCGAAATGACTCCGGCACGTAGGTTCGATTCGGGGGGCAACCCCTAGGCGCGGGATTGGACCGCGCCCACTGAGTTAACTCCGACTCGAGATCCCACATGACCGGTGCCATGACGAGCGACGATGGTAAAATTGGTTCCGGTTCCGTAATGGGTTCCGGCGACGGAAAACAGCGGGAGAGCGCGTCCGCTTTGATATTTTTAGAGCCGGGGCGATATGTGATAACAAACTGGAAACGCGTGAAAAAAAGCGCCCAGCGGGCTTGACGTGTGTTCAGTCTCTTTGCCTGTTGGAGGTACTCGAGATTGCGATGGTCAGTGAGTACCGTAAATGAGTGTTTCGCCCCCTCTAGCCAGTGTCGCCACTCCTCTAATGCCGCTTTGACTGCTAGCAGCTCTCTGTTACCGATATCATAATTTTGCTCGGCAGGTGTTAATTTCCTAGAGAAGAAAGCGCAAGGGTAGAGTTTCTCGGGGTGGCCATGGCGTTGTGACAGCACTGCTCCTAACCCTACCTCGGACGCATCGACCTCCACTAAAAAGGGCTTGTCTGGGTTCGGTAATTTTAGGATAGGCGCCGTAGTAAATGCAGTTTTAAGACGTATAAACGCCTCGCGAGCTTCCACTGGGAAGTCGCGCAGGTGTTTCGGCTTACCTTTCAGTAGTGAAGTGAGTGGTGCTGCCACCATGCTGAAGCCCCGAATGAAACGCCTATAAAAATTAGCAAACCCCAAGAATCTCTGTAGCTCCTTCACTGTCTTGGGTTCGGGCCATTGCTGCACCGCCGCGACTTTAGCTCGCTCCATCTCGACCCCCAGTGGCCCTATGTGGTAGCCGAGAAATGACACCTCCCGCTGATGAAATGTACACTTCTCCGCCTTCACATAGAGCCCGTGTTTGCGCAGGCGATGAAGGATGGCTGTCACATGAAGGACGTGCTCCGAATATGACCGCGAATGAACCAGGATATCATCCAGATAAATTATGACAAAGCGGTTGTACATATCCCGGAACACGTCATTCATGAACCCCTGAAACACCGCAGGTGCGTTGACCAATCCATATGCCATTACGTTATACTGATAATGCCCAGATGTAGTGCTAAACGCAGTCTTCCACTCATCACCCTTGCGCACACGAACGAGGTTATATGCGCTGCGGAGGTCGAGTTTGGTGAAAAGAGCAGCGCCTCGGAGTTGGTCGATTGCGGCCGGAACCAGGGGCAGCGGGTGCTTGTATTTCACTGTGATGGCATTGAGCCCCCTGTAATCAATACAGGGCCGTAAGCCCCCCCTTTTTTCTCTATGAAAAAAAAACCTGCCGATGCTGGTGACGTGGACCGGCTGATGAGCCCCTGCTGGAGTGCCTCGCTCACGTATTTCTCCATGGCCCCGGTTTCTGCCAGGGACAGTGGGTAAACGCGTGCGCAAGGAGGTGCTTTCCCCGGCAACAGTTCTATCGCACAGTCCCACGGGCAATGAGGGGGGAGTCGTGCTGCTGCACTAACACTAAATACATCCTTAAACCGCTGATACTCCGATGGCACATTAATTTCACATTGGGCATTCGGACTTTCTATAGTGGTGGTTTGGACCGCCAACGTGGGCGGTTTGCATTGTTTTGCGCATCTCGGGGACCAGGACGAGACACGAGATTGAGCCCAATTGAAATTAGGGTTATGAGCACAGAGCCATGGCAGCCCTAGCACGACGGAATGACCAGACTGTGGGAGCACAAAGAATTTTAGCTCCTCACTGTGATCGGGGAAGGTTAATCGCAGTGGCGCTGTTATGGAAGAAATAGGCGATTGTTCTAATTCTCGGCCATCTAGAGCTTTAATCGATATCGGCTGTGGTAGCTTCGACACGGAAGCTCGCAGCGAGGAAGCTAATGAGGAAGAGATGAAGTTCCCAGCCGCCCCGGAATCTACTAAGGGGAAGACAGACAAAACATTATTATCACATTGCAACTGTGCTTTTAGTACAAATGGGTGATGTGTACGGGGCGGTGTGTGCGACGTTACTACGTCTTTGATCTGGTGATTTTCCCCCCCACAGTACAGGCATAGCCCCGAGGTGAGGCGTCTTCTCCGCTCTGCGACCGAGAGGCGGGAAGTGCTCACGTCCATGGGCTCTGGCCGGGCAGGATCTCCGACCTCACGAGGGGGTGGTCGTCGTGAGTCAGAGGAGCGTGATGGTACCGCCCTGGCAGATGCGCGTGGGCGCTGACTGCGGAGGTGCTGGTCGAGCTTGATGGCGAGGTTAATGGTCTCATCCAGAGAGAGACTGGTGTCTCGGCACGAAAGCTCCAGCTGGATCTCCGGCTGCAACCCATCCCGGAACCGTGCGAGCAGACTCCTCTCACACCAGCCACTCTCCGCAGCCATCACGCGAAACTTTATGGCATAATCCGCCACTGGGAGGCTCCCCTGTCTCAGTCTAATCAGGCGTTGTTCTCCAGAACGACCCTGGTCCGGATGTTCAAACACCGCCCTCAACGCGGCTACAAACTTTGAATACCGGCACGTGAGCTCTCCGCCGTCGCTCCAGATGGCCGTGGCCCAATCCATGGCCGGCCCGGTGAGCTGTTGGATCACGAAGCGGATGCGTTGCGGGTCCATCATGTCCGGGTACTCGGAAAGATAGAGCTCACATGCCAGGAGGAAACGTTTGCATCCTTCCGGATCGCCGGCATACCTCTCTGGGGGGGCGGGTCTCGGCGGCGAGGGCGTGGCCCGTCTCGGTGCTCCAGCTGATGCAGCTTCGGGGTCGGCTAAGTGTTTGACACAGTGCGCCAAGTCGCTGACGGCGCGCGCCAGCCCTTCGATCTCCTTTTGCTGCTTTTGAATGCACCTCATCGTGTGATCCCGAGTTGGTAACGGAATCCCTGCTGCGTCTGGATTGGTTCGTCCATCTGTCATGTTGGCACAGAGTATAGACGCAGATGCAGGGTGAACTGAAAGCAAGTGTTTTATTTTCAACGCACAGAAGATCCTCTCACACAATAATCCCCAATAATGAACGTGACCCTTAATCCCAAAACAAGCGGCTGGTGTGCTGAGCACCTGAGTCCACAGCGGCAGCGTAACTGGGGCTGTCTCAGTCCTGGAAAAAACATATAAAAAACAAACGTAAAGGTCCTCTGCGAAAAGGCAGCCAGAACACACATAAAGGGACGAGTCGCGTCGATAATGAGGCACTCGCGAGAACACGTAAGAAACAGAACACGTAGGAAACACAGCGAACACTCATGAAACACGGGAACGATTATAACTGTGGACGAACAGTGGGCTACGGGGTCGGCTGGTTTAAATAGACACACACATCAGGAAGATACAGGTGACACTAATTAGTGCTTGTGACATGACATACACACACAGACAGACTAGGGGGAGACGGCAGCTCAGTAGTCCGGGGAACCCGAGCTTCTTCCCTGAGGCCGTGCTGGCCCAGATGTTACAATTATCTTGAACAGCAAAAGTGATTTTCAGCGCGCAAGAACGAGTTTGAGATTGCGCTCCCGAGGGAGAGAGATTCAGCGTGCAAAAACGAGGCTAAAAGCGCGCACGCATGCACGAGAGAGTAGTGCACTAAATATAAGTACATATTAATAAGTACATTTAAATTTAACTGATAATATACTGAGACTACCATATATTAAAGATTGTATTCTAATGTATACTTTCTGTACATTTGTACAATTTTTAAAAAATATACCAAAAATAAATTGAAAAACAAGTTTTAATAAGTATACTTTGGAAATTAGACCAACCTTTCACTTAAAGTATATTTTCCAATAATATATTTTTGGAAAGTGTACTATAATACAATCATTTTGAAGTATATTTAAAGTTTAATTCCAAAATTTGGTAAAAGCATGATGTTAGTATACTTTTTATATATTAACTGACGGTACAATTTTTTGTTAGTATATTTGCAGTGTACTATCGAGGATTTCAATATATTTGTAATACACTAAAGTGTATTTTTTTCACTGGGGTTTCCTTGTTCACAGAGACAAAAAAAAAAGTTGTTCAAGTTTCTACTGTGTTGACCAAATGTTTTGCAGACAGAGAGGGCACACGGTTCAGTGTGGCAGGGGCCTAAGGAATGAAAAATGTACAGGCACAATTCTTCAGGAGTTTTTTTGAGGGTTTTAGTGAAGTGTTCCTATCATAAAATGTCATGGATTTGTCTGCGATAGTGAGTAAACAATGTATTACATCTCACCCACTAATTACAAGACATTCTTTTAATTATTTATCTATTTATTTATCAGGTGATGTTATTAATCTTTATAATTATGCAATATAATTTAACAATATGCACCAGTAGTTAGCACTGTTGCCTCACACCACAGTTGGAGGTTGGAATCTCACCTCAAGTCTTTGTGTGTAAAGTTTGCATGTTTTCCCTGTGCTTGCTGGGTTTTCTCTGGGTATGTTTATCAGTTTTCTCCAACCTTATGACATACAGCATAGGCTGATTGATTTTCAAAGAGGAGATTGGTGATTTCAATGAGTAGATAAAGCTTTTTGATGAGTTAATGTAGCAAAGTACAACAAGGTGCTGTTTTATAATTGTTTCAGGATGGTACTGTATTTTAAACAATTATACAATTAGAGCAGTGAATAAGTTAATAATTTAATGCCAATTCATGTAACAAAAGATGTGGTTGTTCTGTTAAGAAAATGAGAATTCAATTGGTATTCATTACTATGATTATAATCAATCCATACTGTACATACAGTATGCAGCATATGTAGTAATGCTCCTTTAGTGTGTAGTGGGGCTTTAAAGAGCTTATCTTATATCCACATAACATTTTGAAAGGGTAGGGAAAACAACTGAATGCCTTGGTGATATTAAAAAAGAGAAGGCTGGGAAAAGACAGTTAAGGTTTTAAAAGGATTGGAACTGTCATGCACACTCAATCCACGACCGGCACTAGGACCCGGAAGTAGAGCGGTCGTAAATCAGGAAGTATAAAAGGAGTAAATAAACCATAGCAGAGCGCTCAGTCATTGAGTTCGGCCCATGTCGTTTCGTGCTGCGATCTTACAAACCATGAGTACTCACCCTTTGGGTTTTCTGCTTTCTGCTATTGTGTGTGTATTTATAGGACGCGGGTTAAATTTGTTTTTCCCTTGCTCCCCTTTTGTGAGAGTCCTTAGATTAAAGTCGCGTGGTTATCCTACCTACTCACTTCTCTCCGCGTTTGGGTTCACCATCCACGCTACATTGGGCTAACCGCTAAAGCTACGTCTTCTGGTCCTTCAGGTTAGTTCACCCGTGACAGGAACATATGCCAAGAATTTGAACATCATTCCAATTTTGACTTTGGTGTCAGGATATGCTTGGATAGCCTCTTCTAAACCCAGATCCCAGAAGTTCCTTGTCCTTTTACTAGAAGCCCAACATTCCTCACTGATTTGTTTCAATTTAAACTTAACATAACATAAGCAGGTCATCTGCCGAACATAGAATTATGAAATGCTTGTAAGCATATTTAATCAATATATATTTAAGTAAGTAGAAATATAAATAAGAATTAATAATCACCATTATAGCATTAACAGACAGGGGAAAGTCAGGAAAAGCAGAAAAGACAGGGGTACCCGAAACTTCATAAGACCAAGGAGCATGACAGGTCGTAAAACATAGACAAGATAAAGCGCCAGGTGCCGGACTTGCTGAAACTGAGCACACACACTTAAGGTGCCGGACTTAGCGGAAAAATGAGCACACACACACTTAATGAAGAATTGAGGGAAAGATCGGAAGTACATAAAAGGATAACTAGATGAGGTAATGAAAATATAAAAGGACCAGAAACTGGACACAGCTGGAACCAACAGATAACCAGATAAGATAAGGGAGACATAAGACCAGAAACCAAAAAATAATTGGACAAACCTGAAAATTAATGAGGAGAAGAGCAGATGTTCAGGCCATAAAAACTCGGAGGCACGAGAAAAACAATGTAATAAATCAGTTACCGAAACTATACATGACACGTGTGCAAGGGAATTTCCATGCAGGACAGTGTATAATATGTGTGTCCGTAGACTGGTACGAGCTGATAAGAAGAGACACAGAAAGAGACACAGAAACAGGCTTATGAATAACATAGTTTAATAAGAGTAGACACAGAATAAAAATGCGTATCTACATGGTAATAACATAAAATACGTATAATAGTATAAAAAGGCCCAACTAAAAACATACAAAATAGGGGACCATGGAAATTAAATTACATATCAAGCCTTCTCTGGCCTAGGACGACTCCTAGAGGAAGGTCAGTAAGGGGAATGAACACAGAGACTCCACGGTTTAACATAGACACAGAGGTCTGAGGAAAATCTGTTTGAACACCAATGGAATTAGTTTCATTGGTCTGTGTACTAACAGACACGTTTAACCCTATGATGCACGAGTGATATGACCCTACACTCTTCCATAAATGGGTCATTTTTGACAGACCAATAAATGTCAATGTGTTTTATGCTATTTTTGTCATTTTGGTTGTGAATAATGAATTGTAACATAGTCTGTATTACATTTTAGACCACACAAAAATGATTTCACATTGCACACATTGCACTTCCCACACCTATTGCTGACTTTGCGATCTTTGTTACTTGGGCAGATCTGACACCTCTTTCTCTTCAGTTGGCCCTGTCTGCTTCTGTCCTTTGGCTGGGTTGTGGGTTTTGTCACTCCACACCTTCCCATTGCTTCAATGATCGGGGTTTGCAGTTGTGGGCAGCCTTCCAGTCGACTCCTCATGTGTGGTGTGACAAGCTCCTTTGAGAGCTCTTTGAGGAAGAGTCGTCGTGCATTGGTGATACCTCAGGGTTGAATTCAGGGTGCTGGTTTCTAAATCTACTGCACAACTGCCGGACAATGTTCTCCACCAGATTTTTCTGAACTTCTTCCAATTTCACTACATGTTTTACATGTATAACTACAGTATGTATGTGACAATAAACTTTGACTTGACTTGACTTGAGGTTCCCATGAAATTGTATGGGAAATGCATGTGGGTCATTTTTGACCCACTTATGGAAACTTGGGGTAGTAATACAAATATTATAATTTCTTAAAAAGTATAAGAGGTTGTAACGCTTGGATTTATAAAACCGCTTGGTTACAAAAAAACGGATTTGGGAATCTAAACTGGGGCTCGAATACAACACTTCCGGTATTGCGCAACCGCAGCTGGACAAAACACGACGCGACACAAAACAATTATAATAAATTAAACCAAGTGTATTAAACAAGACAGACAGATAAATAAACAAACACGGTGCACCACAAACCAATATATACAAAATATATACAAATAGAAAAAGTGTGTGCGCGATGTATGCGGGTGAGTGTGTGTGTGTGTGTGAGATAGTCCAGTGTCTGAAAAAACGGCAATTGGGGTGAAATGGTGAGTTGGAGAGATGGATCGATCTCACCAAATGACGATGGTAGGTCTGGGAGATCGATAAACGGAATGAGCTGGGTACTGAATGAAATTATCAAAGTATAATCCGCAAGCAGTCTCACAGCCTCAAACAAAATGCAGCGCGCTGTCTTCATCTCTCCGTGTCGGCTTCCATGCCGGTTCCGGCTTTATGCCGGGTCATGTGACCCACGTCACTTCCGGGTTCCCTTGCGCCGCAATCGTGCATGCGCGGGAACTTGCCCGGTGACCAAACCACTGTCCATGGGGAAAAAGAAACCGCTAGGGCACACCTTCGGCCACAGGTGAGCAGCATTAGCTCCAAGACCAATTTCCTGTTGTTGAAGGCGTCCCTGTTGTGTGGCTGTGCTACATAGACCCCCCCCCCCCCAAGCCTCCGGCATCTGAGGAGAACGTCCGCACAAGCACTTAAAATTCGCCACACTGTAATCCTCGGCTTTTTGTGGGTAGCCCCAAGACATTGTGTATTTAATTGGTCTTTTTCTGGGTTTTATCTCTGCTGGACCCTTCCACTGGGGCACTCGCCTTGCAGAATCTCTTTTTGTTGTGGAGGAGGGAGGTCGAGTTTGGATCCAAACCAGTTCCCCCGGGTGAAAGTGCGCTGCTTCCCCCCGGGTATTGTGACATCTGGCTTGTCTGGATCTGCGGTGTTCTGCTCTTTGTTGGCCCTCCTCCATGATGAGTCTTTGTCGGGGTGTTGATGAAAGTCTTGTGTCGGTGGCACCTGCTGTAAGCTCTAGTGTAATGCCAGACGTCCTTCCGCACCGTCGGCCACCACGCCACCTCTAGTAACCTCAGCAGGGTCTTCAGTTGTCCCCAGTGTCCTCCCAGTGGATTGTCGTGATAATAACTTAGAAAGTTTTTTGTAAGCGACTGGGGGACTACTAGCTGAAGTTTCTCTCCTTTCCTCACTGGTACCCGGCGATATAACATGCCCTGATGACGTTCGAAGGTGACCCTCTGATCTGGTATGCTCCTTGGATGGTCGTTGGAGAGCAGCTTTAAAACCGTAGGGTCCTTCTGTTGGGCTTTGATGATCTCGCTCAGGTCGCTCGGAAAGTTGGAGGCCTCTTTAGTGGACGTGGTGGGTAGACGTGGGGTGTCAGCTCCTTTCAGTGGCGGGGGTGCTCGGGGTATGGCGTGTGAACCTGGAAAATGGCGGTCCTCGCGATCTTTCTCTCCCCTAGCGCCACTCTCCACCTGTTGTTCCATGGTGCTCGCCGCTCCTCTTAAACCTCCTTCCACTCTCGTGTGTATATTCTCCCTGGTTTGCCCCACTTGTTCTTCATCGGAGTTATCAGGTTTCCCCATGAGACAGAGGGCGGGGTGGTCATTGGCGAAGTCTCCGTGGCGTTTCGTTGGCTGCTGTACCGGAGACCTCAGGTTGTCTTCCTCTTCGTCGAGGTCGTCGTCCAGTATGAATGCTGCCGTGAATGCCTGTTTAAAAGATTGCCAGTCCTTTACCTTGCCTTTCTCCGTCTTCCACCAACTGAGAGCTGGCCCTCGGAGAACTGTGCCGAGGGTTCCCAGCAGCTCTGGTCGGGTCAGGGGTCTGATCTCCATATACTTCTCCGCTTGTTCGATGAAGTTCCTCACCTCAGCTGTCTCTGACGCGTCGCAGAAGGCTGGGAACTCCACACAGATGGATGGATGAGCATTAAGAGAAGAAGAAGAAGAAAGTGGGGAGGAGAGCAGAGCCGAGGAGTGTGCTGGAACACCAGGAGGAACGTCGTTGCCATTAGTAGTGCTTGGTGGGTTTACCTTGGCCGTGGATGTACAGTTGTTACAAAATCGGAGCATCGTATTTAACGTCGCCGCCGCATTACGGCATGTGCATTTGCTGTGCATTTGCTTGCTTTTACCACTGAGTGGCGCTATATAACTACAGACTGACGCATCATGCCTTACATTCTCTGTCTCATTAATGAGACGCGTCCCATTAAATAATACACGTAGTAGCCCATAACATCAAGTGAAACACTGTAGTTGATCGAATTCATAATCACAGTACTATAATTACAGTACAAATGTAGAATTCAAATTAAATCAAATCTTATTAAGATCAAATTTAAGCACAATAAATATTAACACAGTGAGCCTTTAGATTTTATCACGTGTAATTAGAAAATAAGTGTGTAGGGTTTTATTTAAATATAAATTTCTAAACCAATAAGATCAAATAACACCAAGTTATTATTATAACAGGCTTACTTCGTCACTTATCAAAGACGTAAACTTGCTTTCAAAGAAGTCGAGTGGCTTATTAACGTCTCTGGTGTGCATTGTCTCTAAGTGGCCGCTTGGTGTAGCGGTTAGAACACTCGACTAGTGATCTACAAAGCGCCAGTTCGAATCCCGAGTGATGTTTTAAAATTGTTTTATTTTAAAACTAAATAAAATGTTTTAAGTGCGCTTAAGGTAGAGTCTTATAAAGGCTATGTAGACTTATATAGTTTTATTATATATTTTTGCACATTAATCTGAGTCCTCATCTGTTAGATCTGTTTAGTTTTTTTTTTCTGCCGGGACGAATGCGCGGTTCCATCCCTTTCCCGCCTATTCAGGGAGCCTACGGAGTGAGCGATTAACCATAGTCGAATCGATTGGTGTGCGTCCAACTCACGTTACTCGTTTGCTATTCATGCCGGCTGGTGATAATTAACGTTAATATGATCTCGGGCTTGCTCACGATGCTCAACATCTATAAAAATAGCAAAGTATTGTGTATAGAGTGATTAAAAAAAACTATCTAACGCATGTTAGAAAACATAATTTCCTGCATTTTTTTCTGCTTCAGGAGTCAGTCTGTTCTGAGACAGTGAGAGTAGAGGAAGTGGGCAGATTCAGAACCAGGGAGGGAGCCGGAGACAGCAGAACAAAGAGATGATATTGCCAGCACCAGCACAGGGAGCACAGTTTTTAGTTTAGATCTCATGTTTACATTTTATTGTATGTTGATGGCTTGACTGTAAACAACATAAACAATGCAATAAATTTATAAAAATATATATTTATTGTCCCCCCTGCTGTTAAATGAAATTTGCGTTATTTTACGTTAATGTTACGTTATTACATTATTAATGTCGACAGAATAAAGTAAAGTTTTATTTCTGGAATTGATGCACGGGCTTCATCTTAGGCTTTTTTTTCTTTCGGTTCTTTCGTTTCTCAGCGCCGGACTGTTGATGTCTCTTTCCAGGACCAGGCATATCGTTCAATTATTATAATTCTTTTGGCCAAATACTGTAGGCAGCCGTAACAGAGGTGAGGGCGCGCGCGTCATCACGTGTGCTTAGCCGACTCTGCGTTCACCGTAGACTTCAATATAGACGTTTATATTTTTGTTTATTTGTATATGTATGTTATTAATATTAATTTTTTAGAGATTGTGTGTGTGCGTGCACGGAGAGTTTGTGTTGATAAGTGTATGTCGATAAGTTGATAAGTGTATCAGAAAGCATTAAAATGTTCATTTGAATTAAAATGACACACACACGTCTGTATATACAGTATATCAATTACATATATATCAATTTCATTAGTTCGTTCATTCTATTTGAAGCTTCGGATGTTTGTTTTTTTCTTGGTTTGGTTAGATTAGTTCTGAACTCGCTTCCGTGAAACTATCGCTAAAACAATGTGTGTAAAACAAGAGTGTCATAGTCCATTGTTAGTTTTAATGATTTGGCTGAAACTAATTATCACTACATAAGTACCCTAACACCATTGATCATGAGTCTCAGCTGAACCTAATTCTATACTTGTAACAGAAAATGTAGATGCAGATTCCAAATGTGTATTTATATAATAGATAGATAGATAGATGTGTGTGTGTGTGTGTGTGTGTGTGCTCTACGCAGGGGCAAGAGAGGGCAGCGCACCCTTAAATGTCTGCACATGTTAATATATTCCTAAAATGTATATATTACAAGTTGATAAACTGATCTGCGGTAGCGGAAAAATCCGCTGAAAATGACAGGCTGCAGCGCACACACACACACACATACACACGCGCGCGCGCACACACACACACACACAGACACACCTCCCTTGAGCCCTGCGTCTGTCGGATTTCAGCTGTCACGGGGTGGAAAGACTTTGAAGCAGTTTATATATGAATCTAAGCTTGAACTTATCAGCATTGTAAATATATAATACTTTTCAAATAAAATCGCTATTACTTTGACCCTGAAGTTTAGTTTAGCACACACAAAAAACAGAAAAGTCTAAAGAAATAATCATGATTGATAAAATCTGGATTAAGGATATTTTATTTTGTTTTATTTATTTAATTTGTATTTTTCATCTTCCCCCTGAGGGATTGCCACCTTATTGTGGTCAGGGGATTTGCGTGCCTCAGTGCTTGGATGTTTACCGAGGGCTCAAGGGAGGTGTGTCTGTGTGTGTGTGTGTGTGTGTGTGTGTCTGTGTGTGAGTGCGCGTGCGGATTTTTCCGCTACCGCAGATCAGTTTATCAACTTGTAATATATAAATTTTAGGAATATATTAACATGTGGAGACATCATTATATGTTTAATGGAACTTGTAAGCCTTTGAATGGTGTTAAAAATACTTGCAAAACAAGTATTGCAGCCATACATTGGAGGGAACTTCTGAGGTGGTCAGTGATTGATGGCACGGTCGGTCGGAGGGGGTTGTGATCACACCTATAGATCTTTTGTTCTAGGCTATCGGTCAAATATCTCTCCACTTGGAAGCAAAAACATGCAAGGGATTTCAGCATCTCGACGCACATACTAAGCTGTTTATAAAGTAGACACTGTTTGTTTTTTCATTTTGTAATCTTTCCCGTGTTTACCGTGTACTGTACAATGTATATTCATTTTTTAATGAATTACTGTAAATAAACTACACATTCCGTTGATTTACCAGAAATGACTTTTCTGTTTTTTGTGTGTGCTAAACTAAACTTCAGGGTCAAAGTAATAGCGATTTTATTTGAAAAGTATTATATATTTACAATGCTGATAAGTTCAAGCTTAGATTCATATATAAACTGCTTCAAAGTCTTTCCACCCCGTGACAGCTGAAATCCGACAGACGCAGGGCTCAAGGGAGGTGTGTCTGTGTGTGTGTGTGTGTGTGTGTCTATGTGTGTGCGTGCGCGCGCATACTTCTTCTACTGTTATAAAAACAAACTAAATACAGCTTTTTTTTCAGAGGTAAACGGAAAAGTGAAGATGTTCAGTGTCACTATGCAGATGTTACACTCAGTGGAGTTACCGAAATCATTTGTTTAGTCCTCATCATTTCCACATTTCACTCGCTTTTGTTCCTCTTATGTGAGCATAAACAGTGAAACATTCCACAGGTTTATAATACACCGCGGCCAAGTGAACCACGTTCCTGTCAAACGAAACGAGGCATAATCGTGGTGTTTGCTTCGGTTATGACACACCATAGTTTATTACCTGCTGTGGTAGATCTGATTATTTATCCAAACACAATAATAAAGCTTTATATCCTCAGGAGGGCTCAGTACATTGTTTTAGCGATAGTTTCACGGAAGCGAGTTCAGAACTAATCTAACCAAACCAAAACAAAAAAAAAACATCCGAAGCTTCAAATAGAATGAACGAACTAATGAAATTGATATATATGTAATTGATATACTGTATATACAGACGTGTGTGTGTCATTTTAATTCAAATGAACATTTTAATGCTTTCTGATACACTTATCAACTTATCCACATACACTTATCAACACATACTCTCCGTGCACGCACATACAATCTCTAAAAAATTAATATTAATAACATACATATACAAATCAACAAAAAAATAGTCTGCAAAGAGGCACACGCAGGTGCACTTAGTACACGGTTGAACTGTGCACAAACCCCAACCCCAGACTTACACCGACCAGGAGTACTGCAGAAACGATGTCTCCAGCCACAGCTTACAATGTTTTCTCTTATTTATTAAAGAAAATTATGATGACCATAACAGCCTACTGCATTTCATTATTTATAATAACACAAAAACAATATTACAATATTTGATATTTTAATATAAACTCGGTATCATTATCCTCCTTGTGTATGTGTAAAATACATTTAATTTGTTCTATTTTTTATTCTGATAGTGTGCTCAATTTGTTTCTAGTAATTTATATATTTAAATTCGGATGCCTTTTACTGTTACAAATTTAACTCTTTGCAAAATAATAAAAATGTGTCTTGCTGTACAAGCCCTTGTGTTGTTGTTTGTGCTGCTGTTCTTTAATAATACCAATAATCAGATACAAACAGTCTGTCTAAACGAAAATTAAGCAATGCTTCTTAACTCATCATTATGTGGATATTTTTCATGTTCGTTGGATAAAGTATGTACTGTAATGATTTGGTCTACTCTGTACTGTATGTGCGTGAGAGAGAGGGGTGTCGCGGTCGTGAAACAAAGGCTCATTTCAGCTCATTCAGTTTCTCTGAATGGATAGGTGAGAACAGCTGATTCACGGTGAATAATTTGCATTTGAGTGTTGCCAAGTGAAAAGAAGACAAACATCAAGACGAACAACATATAAAACTGAGACAATATTTTAAAAAGAATCGCAATCAACCTGGACAGGTAAGCTGGAATAAAATCAGTAGCAGCATTAACTAAAGTAATTAGTAATTATTAGCTGCTACTGATTTTATGGACTCATCACGGTTAAATACGTTGGTCACATGCCAGCTGTATAAGCCGGTTAAGGGACTCATTACGGTTGCATATCGTGCTCTGAATAATAATTTTTTTTGTTTGCTGAGTAAAATTTAAATAGAACAATTTTTTAAAACAGCATCATCCAGGATTCGAATCGACGCTTTGTAAATCCCTGACCGAGCGCTCTAACCCCTACACCAACCAGGCACTAAGAGACAACACACCTCCGTGGCGTTAATAAGCCACTCGACTTCTTTGAAAGTAAGCGTTAAATAAGTAACGAAGTAAGCCTGTTATACAATTATACTATTTGCACGTGTATTTTATCTGTTTTAAACTTGGTGTCATTTGATCTTATTGGTTTAGAAATGTTTGTAAAAAAAACTATTGTTATCAAAAATGTAACAGATGTAACACCGGACCTCATTACCCACAATGCATCTCCCGCACTGGACTACACTGCCGTAAACAGCTGTCGTAAATCAAAACTCCCGGTACGGCAGATGGCCACCACTTTTCATCAGTATAATGACACACACACACACACACACACACACAGCAGCAGCAGACCGAGCCGTCACTCCCCTAAATTTAAAGAATACAAACTGGTTGCGTGCGAGTTTGCTGTTTTTTCTATAGTATGCTGAAGCAAAATCAAAATACAACAATTTTTTTTATTTTAATTTTGCTATAATTAAAATAAAAAAATTTAAAACATCATCCCTCGGGATTCGAACCTGCGATTTATATAACACTGACCGTGGGCTCTAACCGCTACACCAAGCGGGCACTTAAAGACAATGCACCCAAGTAACGTTAAATAAGGCAAGGTTAATAAAGCAAGCGCTGGATAAGTAACGAAGTAAGCCTGTTATAATAATAACTTGGTGTTATTTGATCTTATTGGTTTTTAAATTTATATTTAAATAAATAGTAAACTTGGCCGATTTCGTTATAATTTTGTTTGATGAGTGGGGCTTGAAAATTCTCTTGAAAAATATGGTCATTTATTTCAGTTAATAAATCTACTATAATTTTTCTTTTTACTCATTATTGTACAGTACACATTAATAGCTCTGGTTCAGATTTGTCATGTTTGTTGTGGAAATTACCATCACTGTTGTATTTACTGCGATGAATGAAAATGTCACTTTGCGCCACCTGGCGGCCATTTTACGAATGACTTTGAAATGCAACTGATTTATTTTGGCCGCTGTTGCCTTTAAACGGCGGTATACGCGGCGAGATCGCCATTCCAATTTTGTAACCACTGTAGTGGTTGGAGTGCTGGGCAGATGTTGAGCAGGAGCTGGAGGGGATGCAGGGGTGCAGGCCTGTAACCTGTGTGTGGTGGGCGTACCAGTGAGACGCAGTCTCTTCATCCGGTTTTCCCAGATGACGTCACGGCGTAGAATTTTTTCGAGAGCCTCCTGGCAGTAGCGCTGCAGCCCTTCCAAGCTCGCGTCCACTGCGTCACGAAGACTGCTTTCCCTGTTGAGACTGCTGTCTATGGATTGTCTATAATCCAGCTCCATGGAGCTCACTTTATCAGTAAGCGCCCCCATGTCCATCTTACATTGAAATAGTTCTTTTTGTAGTGTGTGCACTACCCCCATATCAGTCCCATGAACAATATAATCATCAGCATTGACATTATCATGGTTATCTGATATATATAAAGAACTAATCAATGACGTTAATTCAGTTGTAGGGTCACGGCGTGTATAAAATGCATCCTCTACATCAACCGGCATGTTATTATGCACTACCCAGTCGGCCTTAGCAGCACTACTAGCATTGGCCTTAGCATTAGCTTTAGCACTAGCATTAGCATTAGCATCCATTTTGTACAGCCTTTTTACACAAAACCGGAAAATATCCCTAAATACAGATTCCCCGTGCGTACGGGCCAGCACTATGTAACGCTTGGATTTATAAAACCGCTTGGTTACAAAAAAACGGATTCGGGAATCTAAACTGGGGCTCGAATACAACACTTCCGGTATTGCGCAACCGCAGCTGGACAAAACACGACGCGACACAAAACAATTATAATAAATTAAACCAAGTGTATTAAACAAGACAGACAGATAAATAAACAAACACGGTGCACCACAAACCAATATATACAAAATATATACAAATAGAAAAAGTGTGTGCGCGATGTATGCGGGTGAGTGTGTGTGTGTGTGATAGTCCAGTGTCTGAAAAAATGGCAATTGGGGTGAAATGGTGAGTTTTAGAGATGGATCGATCTCACCAAATGATGATGGTAGGTCTGGGAGATCGATAAACGGAATGAGCTGGGTACTGAATGAAATTATCAAAGTATAATCCGCAAGCAGTCTCACAGCCTCAAACAAAATGCAGCGCGCTGTCTTTATCTCTCCGTGTCGGCTTCCATGCCGGTTCCGGCTTTATGCCGGGTCATGTGACCCACGTCACTTCCGGGTTCCCTTGCGCCGCGATCGTGCATGCGCGGGAACTTGCCCGGTGACCAAACCACTGTCCATGGGGAAAAATAAACCGCTAGGGCACACCTTCGGCCACAGGTGAGCAGCATTAGCTCCAAGACCAATTTCCTGTTGTTGAAGGTGTCCCTATTGTGTGGCTGTGCTACAAGGTAACTTAAACATTTTAATGGAATGATATCTAAAAACATGTTATTTGAGGAATACCTGGAATATGAAAAGATAACAACTTTTCATTACAAAGATGTTGCAAGAAAATGACCTCTCCGGGTCATTTTTGACCCACTTGTGCATCCTAGGGTTAAATCAGTCTGAGTACTCACACTTACTTTAAATCTAGGCTGTCTGTTAGATGGAGTGGGGGTGCTGGACGTGGCCCTCACTGGCTGAAAAGAACAGTGAGGACTCTCAAAATCCAAGCGCCGTCTCTTAGAAGGAGCAGGCTTAGACTCATGCTTTCTAAAATAAGTAAGCACTTTATTTCGTAGATACTGCATCAAAGATCCAGACAACTCGGAATCAGATCGGACAGGACTCACGGAGGCCACCCCTATATTTTTTATAAAAAGGTATGAAAAGTGTAAAGATAATGGAAAATAATTATTAATGAAAATTAAGTTTAATGGAAAAAATTAATAAGCATAGGAGGAGTCAGATGAGCGCAAGGAGGAGTCAGATATGCGCAGGGAGGGGCTAAATGACAAGGTGAGAAAATTTTTTTTATAATGGAAAATTAATTAATAGAAACTGGATTATAATGGAATAAAATTCTGCTTTGGTCATCAGATGAAATGTACAAAGGGAGGAGTTTGGGAAATTCCCGGGACTTCACCTTCTCTCCAGAACTGTATAAAAGGAGCGTGGTTTTTGCTGTGAGATTCAGTCTGACTTTGGCACTGCTTGTGATTTGATCTAGAGCATTGCTAAGCCTGGCTCACTGGTTCTTATTGCTGCAATAATAAACCTGACTTACTTCATCCAGCTCTGAGTGGCGTCTGAAATCTTCTTTGATTCTTCTTTAAATTCTCTTTTTAAGTCATTTGTTAACTGTTTGATATTTTAAATTCAGGCAACTTCAACAAGGTGGAAGAATTATCTCCCACATGCTCATAAATGAAATGCTCAGAAAATCCAAATAGGAGGAAACTGTGGGTTCCAAATGCAAAGTTCTTCTCTATTTTGTAACCTTGGCTGATTTTATTGTTTTTGCCAGACTGCAGCCTGGATAGAAAAGTACATTATGTGATGCCTGCTATCTCCACGGCCTGCATATTATGGAGGAATTAGCCACGGTTATTCAGAGGATATTTCAAAGCAGCTCTGTTGTGGCAGTTGTGGATGGATGTCTATGGATATCAGCAGCTGTCACGCTTCCCTAGATGTCTGTGTCGGCCGTGTTTGCGAGGCATGATCGCGGAGGCAAGCTGACGGTTAACAAAGTCCTTTATTTTCAAATCAAACATAAACAAAATACACTCCAACACAAACTAACGTATTTTAACGGTTGCTCGACGCCTGACTGGAGTCCAGCCAGGCTATTTATAGAACTAAACAGAAACACTCTAATCAAATTAACTTCCCTCGGTTCAGGTGATCTTCTACGTCACCTGACCGAGGTGCAAACCGGGAAATGGAGTCAAACTTTAACAAAAACCAAACTACAACACAAAACACAACATAAATATAAATGGCGCTCTGGCGCCATCTAGGGGTTAACCGTTACATTACCCCCCCTCCCAAAAATGCTCCTCCGGAGCATCACCGGAGGCCCCGGACACCCAACCCAATGTTCTACCTCTAGCCTCCTATCCAGGAGGCTGGATGACGGGGCTGGAGGCATGCTCTGCGGCTGCTGGGCTGGAAGCGTGCTCGGCGGCTGCAGAGCTGGAAGCGTGCTCGGCGGCTGCAGAGCTGGAAGCGTGCTCGGCTGCTGCAGAGCTGGAAGCGTGCTCGGCTGCTGCAGAGCTGGAAGCGTGCTCGGCTGCTGCAGAGCTGGAGAAACGCTCGGCGGCGGCAGGGCTGGAGAAGCGCTCGGCGGTGGCAGGGCTGGAAGCGTGCTCGGCTGCTGCAGAGCTGGAAGCGTGCTCGGCGGCGGCAGAGCTGGAGAAGTGCTCGGCGGCGGCAGAGCTGGAAACGTGCTCGGCTGCTGCAGAGCTGGAAGCGTGCTCGGCTGCTGCAGAGCTGGAAGCGTGCTCGGCAGCGGCAGAGCTGGAGAAGCGCTCGACGCAGGCGTGGGAGCGGTCACTGCGCTCGATGCGGGCGTTGGAGCGTGCAGTGCGCTCGACGCAGGCGTTGGAGCGTGCAGTGCGCTCGACGACGGCCCTGGGGCGTGCAGTGCGCTCGACGACGGCCCTGGGGCGTGCAGTGCGCTCGACGACGGCCCTGGGGCGTGCAGTGCGCTCGACGACGGCCCTGGAGCGTCCTCAAAGCCGGGAGGCGGCGGCAGAACATGTGCGTGGGACAGCGGCTGCTGACATGCTAGCTCGCTGTCCTCGAAGACGGGAGGTGGCGTTGGAGCGTGCACGGCGCTCGACTGCAGCGTGGGAGCGTGCACGGCGCTCGACTGCAGCGTGGGAGCGTGCACGGCGCTCGACTGCAGCGTGGGAGCGTGCACGGCGCTCGACTGCAGCGTGGGAGCGTGCACGGCGCTCGACTGCAGCGTGGGAGCGTGCACGGCGCTCGACTGCAGCGTGGGAGCGTGCACGGCGCTCGACTGCAGCGTGGGAGCGTGCACGGCGCTCGCCTGCAGCGTTGGAGCGTGCACGGCGCTCGCCTGCAGCGTTGGAGCGTGCACGGCGCTCGCCTGCAGCGTTGGACCGTGCACGGCGCTCGCCTGCAGCGTTGGAGCGTGCACGGCGCTCGCCTGCAGCGTTGGAGCGTGCACGGCGCTCGCCTGCAGCGTTGGAGCGTGCACGGCGCTCGCCTGCAGCGTTGGAGCGTGCACGGCGCTCTCCTGCAGCGTTGGAGCGTGCACGGCGCTCGCCTGCAGCGTTGGAGCGTGCAGTGCGCTCAACGACGGCTCAACGTCGTTCTCAAAGCCGGGAGGCGGTGGTAAAACGGGTGCGTCGGACAGCAGCTGTTGACACGCTGGCTCGCTGTCCTCAAAGCCGAAAGGCGGCGGTAAGACGGGTGCGTCGGACAGCAGATGTTGACACGCTGGCTCGCTGTCCTCGAAGCTGGAAGGCGGCGGTAAAACGGGTGCGTCGGACAGCAGCTGTTGACACGCTGGCTCGCTGTCCTCGAAGCTGGAAGGCGGCGGAGCGTCGGGCAGCGGCTGCTGACACGCTAGCTCGCTGCTGAGTGTTGGCGAGGGAGGAAAAAGCTCCGAGCCCGCTTCGCGGTTCTCCTAGAAGTGGAGGATCATCCGCTGGAGCTCCTTTACATGCTCCAGCATTTCACTCACCCGCTCCGGCTCCGGAATCCACCACATGAGCTCCTCCTCTCTTTGCTGCTGCTCTGCCTGGGGTTTTCTTTCCCCCTCGTCACCGCCGTACTTGGGCTTCCTCGCCCTTCTCTTCCGGCCAGTGCGGGGAACCACGTGACCCCGTGCCGCGTCGCCCCTGAATGGCGTCCGCCGAATGGCGAGCCTGCAGCCCTCCCAGCTTTGTGGTGTCTCTCTCTCTCTCTCCTCGGTGCTCTCTCGCAGGTGCTCCTGCTCCTCCAGCAATCTGTATTCACAGCTTGGTACATCTCCTCCTCGTCCTCTACCAGCCCAATGTAATTCCAGCTGTAGCACTCCTCTTCGCTGTCCCGCGAGTTCGTCAGCTCGGGCGAGATGGCCACCGCGCCCCCCCCCCAAAAAACTTCAGGAGGGAATCCTCCGCCATGCCTCTTGGTGGGTCGAGCAATCTGTCACGCTTCCCTAGATGTCTGTGTCGGCCGTGTTTGCGAGGCATGATCGCGGAGGCAAGCTGACGGTTAACAAAGTCCTTTATTTTCAAATCAAACATAAACAAAATACACTCCAACACAAACTAACGTATTTTAACGGTTGCTCGACGCCTGACTGGAGTCCAGCCAGGCTATTTATAGAACTAAACAGAAACACTCTAATCAAGTTAACTTCCCTCGGTTCAGGTGATCTTCTACGTCACCTGACCGAGGTGCAAACCGGGAAATGAAGTCAAACTTTAACAAAAACCAAACTAAAACACAAAACACAACATAAATATAAATGGCGCTCTGGCGCCATCTAGGGGTTAACCGTTACAGCAGCTTTTAGATAACTTTGTCCTCAATACCAGGAGAAAAGACCAACAGCCTTGTTTCACTGAATCATATTTTTACATGATTTCACATAATTTATAAATGAATGCCATAATGGACAATATACAGTGTACGTTATTAAGGGAGAAAAAAAACTCCAAATCTACATGGCCCTATGTGAAAAAGTGATT
Source organism: Channallabes apus (assembly GCA_030522415.1). Taxonomy (NCBI): domain Eukaryota; kingdom Metazoa; phylum Chordata; class Actinopteri; order Siluriformes; family Clariidae; genus Channallabes; species Channallabes apus. The sequence continues at coordinate 30,733,265 of CM060108.1, read as the reverse complement.
GCCCCCCTTGTTAAAAAATAACTTAACTGTGGTTTATCACACCTGAGTTCAATTTCTGTAGTCACCCCCAGGCCTGATTACTGCCACACCTGTTTCAATCAAGAAATCACTTAAGAGCTACCTGACACAGAGAAGTAGACCAAAAGCACCTCAAAAGCTAGACATCATGCCAAGATCCAAAGAAATTCAGGAACAAATGAGAACAAAAGTAATTGAGATCTATCAGTCTGGTAAAGGTTATGAAGCCATTTCTAAAGCTTTGGGACTCCAGCAAACAGTGAGAGCCATTATCCATAAATGGCAAAAACATGGAACAGTGGTGAACCTTCCCTGGAGTGGCCGGCCGACCAAAATTACCCCAAGAGCGCAGAGACAACTCATCCGAGAGGCCACAAAAGACCCCAGGACAACATCTAAAGAACTGCAGGCCTCACTTGCCTCAATTAAGGTCAGTGTTCACGACCATAAGAAAGAGACTGGGCAAAAACGGCCTGCATGGCAGATTTCCAAGGCGCAAACCACTTTTAAGCAAAAAGAACATTATGGCTCGTCTCAATTTTGCTAAAAAACATCTCAATGATTGCCAAGACTTTTGGGAAAATACCTTGTGGACCGATGAGACCAAAGTTGAACTTTTTGGAAGGTGCGTGTCCCGTTACATCTGGCGTAAAAGTAACACAGCATTTCAGAAAAAGAACATCATACGAACAGTAAAATATGGTGGTGGTAGTGTGATGGTCTGGGGTTGTTTTGCTGCTTCAGGACCTGGAAGGCTTGCTGTGATAGATGGAACCATGAATTCTACTGTCTACCAAAAAATCCTGAAGGAGAATGTCCGGCCATCTGTTCTTCAACTCAAGCTGAAGCGATCTTGGGTGCTGCAGCAGGACAATGACCCATAAACAAACCAGCAAATCCACCTCTGAATGGCTGAAGAAAAACAAAATGAAGACTTTGGAGTGGCCTAGTTAAAGTCCTGACCTGAATCCTATTGAGATGTTGTGGCATGACCTCATTCTGCAAAGATGAGTGGGCCAAAATTCTTCCAGGGCACTGTAAAAGACTCCTTGCAAGTTATCGCAAACGCTTGATTGCAGTTATTGCTGCTAAGGGTGGCCCAACCAGTTATTATGTTCAGGGGGCAATTACTTTTTCACACAGGGCCATGTAGGTTTGGATTTTTTTCTCCCTAAATAATAAAACCCCTCATTAAAAAACTGCATTTTGTGTTTACTTGTGTTATCTTTGACTAATAGTTAAATGTGTTTGATGATCAGAAACATTTTGTGTGACAAACAAGCAAAAGAATAAGAAATCAGGAGGGGGGCAAATAGTTTTTCACACCACTGTATACCAGAAGCATGTCAGGGATCAATATTATATTAAAATGTTATATAACATTTAAATTTGTTAAACCATTCATAAATAAACTCCTATTGAATTATCACATCTTTTTGGTCAGAATATTATTTTGATTACTGATTATTTTCAATAACAGTAGCTCTGGCAATAACATTAACTGTAATTCAAATTTTAAAAAGTTCTAATATGCTGTTCACTGTAAAAAAAATCTTATGTGCTATCTACTTAAAAAAAATATGGTAACAAAATTGCAGGTATTATTTTTTAAGCAGTTTTTAAGGCTTGATTACTTGAATAAATCATGTGAAAAATCGTGGATTATTTAGCCAGTCTATAACACCCGCAACACTCTCAGCGCCTGGGGAAACGTCCAGAACCACGCCGTCGATCCAGCCCTTCTCGACCACCGCCCGCTGTGCGCGAAGCCGCCGAGTCCATGGATATGGGCTCCTCCCACCTCACCGAGGCTGAACGAACCCGAAGGATGTCCGCCGGCCTCTGTTTGTACTGTGGAGGCGAACGACACAGAGTCAGCTCTTGTCCGTTACTCAAAGTAATGCAACGCACACCTCCCCGCACCCATTCACCTTTTTGTTTACCTGCACACCTTTGGTTTGAGAATAACACTGTTTCTGTTTTTCCCCTAATAGATTCCGGGTCGGCTGGCAACTTTGTATCACCATCTATCCTTTCCACCCTACGAGCTCCCGTGTCGAAGCTTCCATCCCCGATATCTGTAAAGGCTCTGGATGGCCACGTTCTAAATCAGTCGCCACTTAAAGTAATCTCAGCGCCCCTACGGTTAACTTTCCCCGGCCATTCTGAGGAGATAAAATTCTTTGTACTTCCTCAGTTGGACCATTCCGTCGTGCTTGGCCTCCCCTGGCTAAGCTTTCACAATCCAAATTTCGATTGGGCGAAAAGTAGCATCCAGTCTTGGTCCCCAAGATGCTCGAAAACATGTAAACCCCTAACATTGGCGGTCCAAGCCATGACTATTGAAAGCCCACGTGAACAAATGTCCGTAAGTGTGCCACCAGAGTATGCGTGTTTTCAAGATGTGTTTAGTATTAGGGAAGCAGCGCGACTTCCTCCACATCGCCCGTGGGATTGCGCGATCGAGCTCCTGCCTGGGAAGACACCGCCTTTTTCACGTGTTTATCCGCTGTCCCGGGATGAGATTGAGGAATACGTGGAGGAGGCTCTCGGTCAGGGGCTCATCAGCAGGTCCACGTCCCCCGCTTCGGCAGGTTTCTTTTTTATTGAGAAGACAGCATTTAGCACCTCATCGGGACATTATCAGTATAATGTGATGCCCTTTGGGGTGGTACAGTGGGAGCCACGTCAAACAGCCGCCTGGAGCATGACGGCTCCATAGCAGGTCCATGAAGGGTTAATGCAGGCTTCGTGCATGGAATGTGATCCCCCGCGATGACGCAGTTAACAATGCCCCGCCCCATAAACGCCCCCATGCGCTTTCTAAAAAGATGGTTGCAATGCCGTATAATTCCGCCAGATGGAGCATTGACTGGCACAGTTAACTGCAGTGTCCAGGAAGCCCAATACCGTATCTTTAATATACAGACAGTTCTTGCATTGTCAACATAGTTTCATAAATAGATGAAAAAACAACAACAACAAACCGATTAATAAAACAGATTTGTTAAATCACCCAATACACAACCCATGATGATTATGCTATTTATTATTTAATAATGAATTAATAAAATTAGTTAGTGAAATATTTTTTAAGACATCCTGAAATGATCCTTAAAGACACGGTAGCGGCTGTAATTCGTCTATACCGATCATTGTAGGTACGGAATAAAAACGCAGGCTATGTACAGTATTATACATTACTGTGTATTTTACCTAGTTCCATTTAATATACTGATAGATAATATTTTGCAGCAAAGTAAAGCTCAAAATGTAACGTCTGCTTGGGTTTGTTTTCGTTATATTTTTGATGATGTTTTCGCTGATTTTTTCACTGATAGTCTACAAGTGGCATAAGAAAGGCAATTAATGCCGCATGCAACCTGGAATAAATATCTGCCCATATGGATCAGTATTTCTTTAGTCATTTAATCATGCATAATGCTCCCCCGTCAAAAGATCTGATGGGGCATTAATCACTTATCACAACTGTGAATGGATGCGGCAGCAGAGACACATTAAATCCCCATAAACACTTGGAAACAATAGTAAAAAAAAGTTCCAGAGGGTTAAAATGTATTTTTACTGATTTTTTACTGCTTATATTTCGTTGGGTTTTACGCAATTTTATGTGTGTGTGTGTGTGTGTGTGTGTGTGTGTGTGTGCGCGCGCACGAGAGAGAGGATACTCTGACAAGACCGACTTCCGTGTGGCTCCCGTGGCGCAATCGGTTAGCGCGTGATACTTATAAAGCAGTCCAGGTGAAGCAATGCCGAGTTCGAGTCTCACCTAAAGCACCCAAAGCATTTTACTGCATATCGCACTGTTTATGTGACAAATCGAATTTGAAAGTAAAGCTTAAAATGTAACTTCTGCTTGGGTTTGTTTTCGTTATATTTTTGATGTTTTCGCTGAAAGTCAAATTGGCATAACAAATTGATTAATGGCGCATTATATCTGGAACAAATATCTGCCTATACGGATCAGTGTGTCTTTAGTCATTTAACCAGCATAACGTCCCACATTAAAGATCTGATGTGGCATCAATCACTTATCACACTGTGTATAGATGCAGCAGCAGAGACAGATTTAATCCCCATAAACATTCACACTTGAAAACAAAACTAACAGAAGTAAACAGTTCTAGAGTGTTAGTGCCTGTTATCACAGGACAGGAATCACCTACAGGATACTACTGTATTTTACTGCTCATATTTTTTTTACCTAGTTTCATTTGGTTTTACGCGATTTCATGTATTATTTGTGTGTGTCTGTGTGTGTACAGTGTGTGTGTGTACAGTGTGTGTGTGAGTGCGAGAGATAGCGTGAGAGCGCGTGCGCGAGAGAGGGCTTTCATGCTGATTTATCCAAGGTTACTAAAACCTGGCTTACTACCTATAAAAAATATTTCAATTTAACTCATGGGTCTCAATCACAGATGACACGACAAATTATATACTCTGAAACGTTAATTTGAACATTTAAAAATATATACAAAAACATGAATACTAATGTTATCATGGTGTAAATTATTAACATTAGGTTAGGTCCTGCCCTTAATTAATTCATATTATAATTACTTTTACATAGTATAGTTACTGGACTGACATGACCAAAAACTAGCTATTTCATTTAGCCTTTCTAAAATCAACCCATATATCATTTATAATCAGAAAACATAAAACATATTATGATCTGTTCAACAGCCCATCTGTTTTAATTTAGTTTGTATTTTTTATTATTCATAAGACAACCTTTCAGTTTTGTAAATATTTTAGTTATAGTGTGTTAAGTCTTACTTTAGGTTAAACGTTTTTGAGAATTTGACCATCCAGCTTAGATAAATGGTATGTCATTGATTGATAAAATCTGGATTAAGGATATTATATAATTATATATATATATATATATATATATATATATATATATATATATATATATATATATATATTTATTTTTTAGTTTCCCCGTGAGGGATTGCCACCTTATTGTGGTCAGGGGGTTTGCGTGCCTCAACACAATTGAGCAAATACAATACTGTTACTATACAGTAAGGCCAGGTAAAAACAGTGCTCGAACATGATGCCCCCCTCCCCCCACCCCGTGTTGTCTGGTCTAGAACGGCGCTGCCTCTGACCGTCTTTTGTCTTGTAAATGAGTATTCTCACTCACCTTCCAATCCCCCCAGCGCACACACTCTGTTTGTACTGTAAACTGTACTGTAACTGTGTTTGCTAGGGCACTTGGTTATACATAGTACTTTAATGTATGGAACACTTACTTAACTTACTGGTTTGGTTTAAACATCGCTTATTATCTTATTCAACAAAATAAATTATTTATTAACGTATTGAAGTATTTTAGTTAAGGACAAAAACTGTGCTTGTGTTTAGAACTGCTGAACAGCCGAAAACACACACACACACCCATCCCCCCGCCAAAAACACACACACAGAGCAATTAACACCATGTCCTAGTCAGGAGTGGAAGGTGAGAAATCTCAATGGAGAATACCAAGTTTGTCGTTGCTCTTTTGGAGTTCTTAAAACCCAAAACATTTATTTATACTGAGAAAAAATTATTATGGGTCACAATCACAAACACAAACACATATAATCAAGTGTTTAACTGGTTTCATTTGTTTCTATGATCAATAATTATTATTATGATTTTCAGCCCAACTCTTTGACTATTTAAAACAAAGTTGTGTCCCATTTTTTGCCCATTGAAGTTGTTGGTTCAACTAAACAATTTTTAAATACCCAAACAATCCCCCAAAATTAAAACACGCAAAACATGACTTTAACAATTCAATTTATTCTTCCAAAACTAGTCAAAGTTAAAACAGTAATTTATATAAAACGGATGAATACATGTTGTCTTTTTGCTTAAAGTTCATTAAACTACCCGGATACACCAGCTGCTTATAAGTCTCTATCTATAGTCCTTTTACATTAAAATATTAATTTTTCAAATATCAAAACTATTAAACATGGAACAGTTTAAGTCTTTGTTTCCCCCAAAGTACTGTATCAGACATTTTGCAGTTCTATGTTCAGAATATACAGTACACCTGATCAAACATCATTCTAAAGCTGTCGGACTGTGACGTCATCCCTCCTACAGCTCCCTCAACAGCTTGTTCAGGCTCCTCCAGTCCTGTAGCTCCAAAAGTCTAACCGTCAGCCGTCTGACCCCCCAATCCTCCACTGCGGAGCTCTGCTTAAAGACAACAGGAGAATTTAGTCAAGACAAAGACAAATAAACTTCACAGAACATATAGTTCTAATAAAAATAATATATATTAATAAACCTATTTACCACAGAGTGTGTAAAATACTGTTTTGGGGATTCTGGAATGTAAATAAACTGCCTGTGCTAATGTTAACCAGTGAACAGTGTTAACCAGTGAACAGTGTTAGTGTTAACCAGTGACTGTCTGTGTTATCGTCTGCATTAAATTAAGCGAGAATTTACTTAATGCGCTTCTCATACAAATAAGTTAAGCCATATAACACTCATATATGAGCATTAGTTCATCCCTGAAGCCAAACTATAACTTACTGAAGCCCCTCACACACACACACCTCCCCCCTCACACACACCTCCCCACACACACACACACACACACACCTCCCCCCCTCCTCCTCCTTAACAGATAAACACTTCAGTGTTGTTGTTCAGCTCTTTAACTAAGCGCTCGCACTACCGCGGAAAGTCCCGGACAACGTGTATAAAATATAAACCGGGTTATGAGCGTTACTAGCTCCTGTACAGCTCCCCTCAGTCTGTGTCCCTCATCAACTGCATCACATTATATTACAGTCACAGAAATAACCTGCAGATTAACTCTTAACCAGAGAATAAATAAGCGCTGAATTTATCCAGACAACACGCGGTGAGATTCTCAGTATTTACAGAGAACACAAACACTCTTCATCGGGTAGTGCAGCTCTTGTAATAGGGACATTAATAGTATTGTCGAAGCTTGAGCATGTTTTTGAGTTACAGTGGAGTGACATTGTGAGTGTGTGACACTGACAGTAAGCTGTAATATTAACTCCAGACTTGGTAAACAGATCATTAAGTTCTCTAAAGTCACATCTGACCGCTGCTGGTGCTGCCAGTGATATTTAAAATGGCCAATAAAAAACTAAACTGGCAAATAAACTGTAAACTACCCCGAACACATTTTATAAAATAAAACATCACTTACCACGAATAGTCCGTTAAGCCGCCATCTTCATCTCTGTAGTTTGGTAGCGTCAGTTCGGCGGGGGTGGAGGCGGGTTGTTAAAATCACGTGATTGCAACTCAGCGCAGCTGGCTTGTTTTAACGTGTTCTTGAGAACGAAGCGCCATCTAGTGGTGGCACCAGGTAAATGAATAAATTGGGCTTGAATGGGCGTGTTTACTGTGAAATCTTGACACGCCTTTCGGCCAGAAAAGGGAGGGGGGATTACGGCGTGCAAAGGCCATTCACACGCCATTCACACTTCAGCCACACTGTCGCGGCTATTTGGCGTGGCTCCCACTGTAAATGCACCTGCGGTGTTTCAGGGGTTTATGAATGACGTGTTACGGGATCTGTTTAACCATTGTGTCATAGTATATTTAAACGATATTCTGATATACTCAAGGTCATATTCCGAGCATATTCGGTGGCAGCGCCCCTCACCTCCATGCTTAAGGGTAAGCCTACTAAGCTGAAAGCCTTCTCGGCCGAGGCGGAGAGGGCTTTCCAAAAACTTAAATCAGCCTTCACTACAGCCCCCATTCTACGGCTTCCTGACCCTGAGAAGCCGTTTATTGTAGAAGTAGACACGTCGGAGGTGGGGATCGGGGCGGTGCTGTCACAACGCCAGGACCAACCCGAGAAACTTCATCCTTGCGCGTTCTTCTCTAGAAAACTGACAGCTGCTGAACAAAACTACGATATCGGCAATTGGGAACTGCTAGCAGTTAAAGCAGCGTTAGAGGAGTGGCGGCACTGGCTCGAGGGAGCCAAACACCCCTTCATAGTTTTAACCGATCACAAGAATTTGGAGTACATCCAACAGGCGAAAAGGTTAAACACTAGACAAGCTCGATGGGCGCTGTTTCTTTACTCGTTTCCATTTACAGATTACCTATCGGCCAGGCTCAAAGAATAAACAAGGTAGTATAGAAAGAATAAAAAGAAAGAATAAAAAAAAAGTAAAAAAAGAATAAAAAACTCTAGGTATTATCCAACCCCCATCCCGGTGATGCCTCCCGAAACCATTCTCCCAGCACCTATCATTGTCACTCCCATAACCTGGGAAATAGACACGGAGATCGCACGGTGGGGACAAGACCAGGTACCCCCTGAGTGTCCCCCAGCTAAAGTCTATGTGCCCGAAAATTTACGTCAGCAGTTAATTGTGGCAGCTCATACGAATGCCTCGGCAGGGCATCCCGGGGTGACGCGCATGTTTAAAACTTTAGAGCAGAAGTATTGGTGGCCAAGGATGAGGGAAACGGTAAAGACAGTTGTGTTATCCTGCAAAGTGTGTGCTATGACCAAAACTCCACATAGCCTCCCGGTTGGGAAATTAATGCCCCTACCGACACCGAACTGACCGTGGTCCCACCTCGCGGTAGACTTTGTCACGGATCTGCCGGTGTCGAAAGGGTCACCACTATATTAGTAGTAATTGATCGGTTTTCGAAGGGGTACCGATTTCTCCCATTTGCCTCCCTCCCGTCAGCTCTGCAGGTGGCCGAAGCCCTTTTTGAATCCGTGTTCCATTACTATGGCATACCAGAAGATATTGTTTCCGATCGTGGCCCCCAATTTATCGCTAAAGTCTGGACAGCGTTCTTCCAGAAATTGGGGACCACCGTGAGCCTAACGTCAGGTTATCACCCCGAGTCTAATGGCCAGGCAGAGCGGACTGTCCAAGAACTCGGAAAATATCTTCGGGCATACTGTAGTAGCAGACATGAGTGGGCAAACTGGCTACTCTGGGCAGAATATGCCCAAAATTCAATTGTGCACTCCGCAACAGGCCTGACGCCGTTCCAATGGCACTTGGGTTATCAACCTCCGCTCTGTCCTTGGGATGCTACTCCCACTTGAAGTTCCAGTGGTGGATCAGTGATTTCACGATGTGGAGAAAGTATGGGGAGATGCACATGCGCAAATCTCCCGAGCAGTCTCCCGTTTCAAGAAATATGCCGATAGATGAAGGAAGGAAAGTCCTCCGCTCCAGGTAGGCGATCGAATATGGCTCTCGACACGGGACCTCCACCTACACCTCCCCTGTCGAAAATTATCCCCAAAGTACATCGGTCCCTTCCCTATCGTCTCACAAGTTAATCCCGTTTCATTTAAACTGCAACTCCCTTCTCACATGCGCATTCACCCAGTGTTTCATGTTTCCCTCCTTAGGCCAGTGATTCGGGGACCCCTAGACGAGGGCACGACCGAACCCTCTCTCCCTGGGGCAGTGGACATAGAGGGTACCCTGGCGTTTAGAGTAACCAAATTGCTCGATTCACGGAGGAGAGGTGGGGCTCTCCAATATCTGGTAGAGTGGGAGGGTTACGGCCCGGAGGAGAGGAGCTGGGTCCCGGCCCGAGACATCCTGAGCCCAGAACTCATCACAGCCTTTCACCACGAGAGGCCGGATCACCCCGCTCCGCGCCCTCTGGGTCGCCCCGCTTGTCGGCCAGCACCGCCAGCGGGCAAGCCCCGACTCCCTCAGGTAAAACGTCGTGGTCGCCCCCGCCTCCGTCAGGAGGTCCGTTCTGAAGCGGGGGATACTATAACACCCACAACACCTGCACCGCCACGATCCAGGGAGGTGAGGTCTGGGTCACCGGATTACTGAGCCGCAACCTTGTCGCCCCCTAGTGTGTCTACGTAGGTATGTCTCCCCATCACTAATAATGTGCACCTGTGTCATTCCCCCGTGTGTCACTATATAAGCCAGTCGAACCCGTAGAGGTTTGTCCATTCACTGTTTGTCACCATTTATGTTGCTGCACGACTGCTCCTCAACCCTATCTCCTTATTCTCCTCTCCAGAGCTGATCTAGCCACCTTGGTCGGGGTAAGGCTGGCAAAACCGGCGCCTGCTGTATAGGCTGAACTAAGCGCGCGGGACGTGTTCTTCATGCAAAATAGAGACTTAAGTTATTTCGTTTGAGGAGCACTTGCTTGTCTGTGCAAATACGTGCCAGATCACGGAGAGGAGCCATGAGAAGCAAGCCCTGAGTTCGAGCTGTGTTTTGTTTGTTTGTTTTCTTTGTTTTTGATCCTTCTGAAGAGAAATACTAAATACGAGAACCAAATAAACTGTGTGTGCAATTTCACCTGAAACCTGCATTCTTTGCGTCCTTTCAACCCCAAGCAGGCATGACGCAGTCGCATATTATTTTTAAGTATTTACGGCTTGATTTTATCCCCTAGCAGAATTTACTTAAATAAATCATGTAAAACATCCTAAATTATTTAGCCAGACACATGATGATTTTCAAAAGGTACTCATATGTATTAAGGAAAATTACTTAATAATATAAAAAACATTTTATAATGAAATGAATACATAATGCATTTTGGTGTTAAACATGCTTTTATTTCATGTTTCACTGGTATCAAAATATTAAACACTGTGTAAAATAGTGTATATAACATTTTACAGCAGTTTTAAGATCTGGAAAACAATTTGGAAAATAGTTTGTATCTGACCATTTTTATGCCATTGAAATCAACTGTTTAGCATTATATGCTAACATCTTTTCTTGTGGGAATATTCACATTCTGTACTAAAACCTGAGAGAACTTGTATAGTAAACCATTTCTAGGTTAATATCTTTGTAACATTGTAAAACACGAACTCCCTAAAAACTTGTTTCAGTGAACTGTGGAGACACTACAACAAACTCAAGTATGCTAATGGCTAATGGCGGACAGGATGTTTTCAGAAATGTTCACAATGTTTAATTTATTTCATTTATATTGCTGACACTAGTACAACAAAAGGAGATTATTTAAGAAATAAAAATAAAATATTAAAATTAGTAAGGGGCTTAACTTACTTCTTAACATTTTACACTGTTCATCTGCTCCTTCAAAATGGCGTCTGATCACTGCTGTTGTTGAGATTCAAATGAAGGTGACTTAATAAAACCCGAATAATTGAGCCAATTATCTTAAAATAAATATGAAAAAAAGAAGCCTTTTTTCCTAAAAATTTTTGACTAAATGGTTCCTCAAATTAAGCCTAAAAATTGCACTCATTTACTTAAAATAGGTAAATTTTATTTTAATAGCTTAATTTTATTAGTGAAATATTCTCAATATATTATAAAAAACACAGAAAACCATTTTTTAAATGAAATATGGACATTATTTTTAATGATTACATAAATTTTTTTAATGAAAATTACAAGCCTCATGATTCATTTTTTACAGTGTTGTTTATATATAAGAACAGCTAGTTCACAGAGATGTATGTGGCAGAACCTGAACATGAACAGAATAAAAAAAACTGTGGTCTGTTAGGAGATTTTATGTAGCATCAGTAGCTTGTAACAGTCACAAAGTTTCCAGGTCTTCAGGAGTCTTCAGAACAGGAGAACAGTAAAAGTACTGTTACTTTAGTGAACTTTTAGTGAAGTAGAAGTAAAGTTACTCTTATAAAAATCTACTCAAGTAAAAGTAAAAAGTAGCTCCTAAAAAATTTACTCAGAGTAAAAGTTACTGAGTTACTTTTTTTTTTTAACAGCGGGGGTGGGATGGGGGATGGAACACCCTTGCATAATAAATCTGTTCCCTTTGTTTGTGAATTTAGCACATTTGTTCTCCACGCCCATCAATCAATCTGTGAAGTGGTTTCCGGGGTGCAATTTTTTCCCTTCCCCGTTGTATTATTTTTCATTTTCATTCATTTTTTTTTACTCAGTAGCAAATATGATGTAAAATGTAGTGAAGTACAATACTTTAAACAAAACATACTTAAGTAAAAGTAAAATTACAGATTTTAAAAATTACTTTAAAAAGTAGAAGTACACAAAAAATTTACTCAATTACAGTAATGCGAGTAAATGTAATTCATTACGTTCCACCTCTGACAATAACCAAAAGCTCTTGCCTAAACCAGTGCTGTAAAAGCTCATGTCTGACTTTACTTCTTTCTCCCTACCCAAGTTACTGCAGGATAACCATCCACTGTCTTTTATAAGTTTGATATGGAGTGAAGGTTGTGAAGCAGGAAGCAATATAAAAAGAAGGTTTAGGCTTCTATTCCCTCGTTGGCCTCTTCCCCAAGAAACATTAGCATGATTTAACATGACAGGACAGTCTTTTTCAGCCATGTTCTGGCAAAAGATTCAGCGTAGTGGAAAAGAGGAAATATTGGATTAGCTTACTTTTCCTTTAAAAAAAAAAAAAAAAAAAGGTAATTTTAGTCCTAGGAAAGATACAAACCTGACCCAAAAGAGCATTGAGTCAATAATTTACATCTGCTTTGTAATACAAAGCATGTTCTTTTTTTCACTTATAATCTAATGTAGTGCACAAATTTGTTTGGGGATGCTGTGTGTGCAAGTTATTGTCTATCCTGTAGAGCCTCAGTAGGCTTGGCTATGTGCTTTGCTGTCAGTTTGATTAATAAGTGAATCTGCATGGCTAGGCTCTAACGGCTGATGAAAGATGAGATTAACATGAGAAACGGTGATGAGAAAAGGAGAGATTGAGGGGTAGATCAGATGGAGAAGTAATAGAGCAGGTCTCTCTCCTAAACTGAAGGGAGGACAGGGGCTAGAAGATGCAGAGGGCCTAATGAAAGATTGGAAATGGTCTGAGACCCACTTATTGGCAGTTCGCCCAGAAAGCCAGTCTAGTCTTAAAGGGGAAAAGTAATCTGCAATCTTGATGTAACATCAAGATATACAATCTGAAGTTAGCAACAGTGTGAGGGAAAGTAAAACAGCATGAAAGAAAGCTGAGATGTAGGGTCACTCTTCTCACTTGTTTCTCTGGATAGTGTCCCCCATACTATATCCATTCTCTAACTCCCTTCTGCAGTCAATTTGTGACTTGGAGAAGGAAAGGCTGAGGGTTTGACAATGATTTCTTCTCAGGTCAAGTTTAGAATTGATTATATTGTTTGACAGAAGTAGGGTGGAAATGTCCATGGAAAGTCCATCAGTTTATGTGTCTTGAATTTGGTTTGCTGTTTATTTAGGAACCAATGGAGTCATTGGTATGCACAATGCAGTCCATTAACAGTTGTATTCATGATAATGCTTGTAAGGTATACCATAACTGGAGCTGAAGACCTCTGTCACACACACCTGTGATTAGTTAAGGTGGCTATCAACACGTATCAAATTCTTGTTGTATGATATCAAAGTATACATAGACGGAGCCACGTCAAATAACCACGGCCGTGTGAATGGCGTGCGAATGGCGCATGGCTGCCCTATGGACGGCGTAATCCCCCCTCCCTCTCTTGCCAGAAAGGCCTGTCAAGATTTCACAGTAAACACGCCCGTTGAAGCCCTATTAATTTTTTTTACCTGGTGCCACCACTAGATGGCGCGTTGTTCTCAAGAACACGTTAACACAAGCCAGCAATTTGGCTGTGCTGAGTTGCAATCACATGATTTTAACAACCAACACCCACCCACGCCGAACTGATGCTATCAAACTGCACTACAGAGATGAAGATGGTGGCTTAATGGACTATTTGCGGTAAGTGGCGTTTGTTAACAGTTTATTTCCCAGGTTAGTTTTTTATTGGCAGTGTTGAAAATCACAGGCAGCACCAGCAGCGGTCAGATGTCATTCATTCATTCATTTTCTATACCGCTTAGTCCTGTGTTCAGGGTCGCGGGGGACCTGGAGCCTATCCCAGGAGACTTCGGGCACTAGGCGGGGTACACCCTGGACAGGGTGCCAATCCATCGCAGGGCACACACACATACACACACTCACACACCCAATCACACACCACGGGCAATTTAGGAACGCCAATTAGCCTAACATGCATATCTTTGGACTGTGGGAGGAAACCGGAGTACCCTGAGGAATCCCACCAAGCACGGGGAGAACATGCAAACTCCATGCGCACAGAGACGGGTATCAAGCCTGGCCGGGGAATCGAACCCAGACCCTGGAGGTGCAAGGCAACAATGCTAACCACTACACCACCGTGCCGCCTCGCGGTCAGATGTGACTTTAGATATAACGTAATGGTCTGTTTTCCAAGTCTGGAGTTAACATTACAGCTTACTGTCAGTGTCACAAACTCACAATGTCACTCCCTTTTTAATCAAAAAGATGCTAAAACTTCAAAAATACTATTAATGTCCCTATTACAAAAGCTGCACTACCTGATTAAGAGTGTTTGTGCAGAATCTGACCGAGTGTTGTCTGGATAAATTCAGCATTTATTTATTCTTTGGGTAAAAGTTAATCTGCAGGTTATTTCTGTGAATATAATGTGATACAGTTCATGAAGGACACAAGATGAGCCTAGATGTACATGAGCTAGCTAGCTAATCGCTCATAAATGGGTTTATATTTTACCCACTTTGCACGGTTGTTAACGAGCTGGATAAAAACCCTGAAGTGTTTATCAGTTAAGAAGTGTGGGGAGGGGGGAGGTAGGGGGCTTTAGTACTAGGTAAGTTATAGTTTGGCTTCAGAGGTGAACTAATGCTCATATACGAGTGTTATATCGCTTAACTTATTTGTATGAGAAGCGCATTAAGTAAATTCTCGGTTAATTTAATGCAGACGATAATACAGACACACAGTGGCTAATGCTAACAAAGTTCAATGGTTAACATTAGCACAGGCAGTTTATTTACATTCCAGAATTCACAAAACAGTATTTTACACATTCTGTGGTAAATAGGTTTATTAATATATTTTATTTTTATAACAACTAGATATTCTGTAGTTTATTTATCTTTGTCTTCACTAAATTCTCCTGTTCTCATTAAGCAGAGCTGCGCTGTGGAGGATTGGGGTCAGACGGGTGCCTTTTGGAGCTACTGGAGGGAGCTGTATTAGGACTCCATCATTAAAGGAAGGACTGGAATGTAATTGGAAAGGTAAGGTGAGAACCTCAATGGAGAATGTACTGACTCCGCCCACTACTGACTGTTAGATGGTGTTAAGATGGGTTCTTTCGACCTGCCGGTGCGCAAATGTGTTTGAGTTAAAGCCAGGTCAGACAAACCTGACGAATGCAGGAGCACACACACACACCTGTGGCACTTTAACCATTAGTGCATCAACGTTGTCTTGTAAATAGCTGATTAAAGCCCAATCCCAATTCTACCCCTTACACCTACACATAGCCCTACCCCTCCATTTGGCGCATTCACGTGAAGGGGTAGGGGTGTCTCATTTCTCTTTTGGTTGGAGGGATAGTGGTAAAGGGAAGGGCCAGATAGCCCTCCAAACGAAGATTTTTTGGGACCTCACTTCAAACGAAGGGCTAAGCGGAATTTTCAAAATGGCTGCTCACTCGAGCAAGCAGACCCATAAATGTTAAGTAATTTTTGCCATTAATGAGGATTTTTATGACAAGTTTTCATTATATGTATATTACCTTTCGTCTTGTGTTTGTGTTTATGGTGATGTTCTGTAAAGAAACGTTTGCAAAAAAATCGCTAAAGTTTGCTAGCGGATAGCACCGATTGCACGATATTACAAAAATATATTTTTATGTCATATACACTTTACTGCATGCTACAAACAAATATGAAAGTTCAGTAGCACGGCAGTTTGCCGAGCATTTGATAAACATCGGCGCATGTTCTCTCACGTAACTTTAGGAACTAGCGACAACGTATGATGACGTATAACAGTGTTGTAGTGGTGTCCCATTTCTTAGGGGAAATATTTTAACCCTTCCCCTTTCCACTTCGTTTCAAGGGATTGGGCTTAAACATTTACATTTACATTTAGGCATTTGGCAGACGCTCTTATCCAGAGCGACTTACAAAAAAAAAAAAAAAGTGCTTTAAAGTTAACATCACTGGATTCATACTTACACTGGGTTAACTAGGTTTATAACTAAGTGCCATTAGTCAAACACAACTGGGAAGAGAGTTTTTTTTTTTTTTTTTTTGGGGGGGGGGGGGGGGGTTAGTCCAAGTACTGGAGAAACAGATGCGTCTTGAGTCGTCGTTTAAAGATAGTCAAAGTCTCTGCTGTACGGACATCTAGAGGAAGTTCGTTCCACCACCTAGGTGCCAGAACAAAAAAGAGCCTGGATGAATGTCGCCCTCGATCCCTGAGAGATGGTGGGATGAGGCGAGCAGTGCTGGAGGATCGGAGGGAACGTGGTGCAGTGCGTGGTGTGATTAGAGCAGAGAGGTAAGTGGGTGCAGGGCCATTTTTAGCTTTGTAGGCAAGCATCAGCGTTTTGAATTTGATGCGGGCAGCTACAGGAAGCCAGTGCAGGGAGCGGAGGAGTGGGGTGGTGTGGGAGAACTTGGGGAGGTTAAAAACGAGACGTGCTGCTGCATTCTGGATCAGTTGCAGAGGACGAATCGTGGACAGAGGCAGACCTGCCAGAAGTGAGTTGCAGTAGTCCAGTCTTGAAATAACAAGGGACTGAACAAGCACCTGAGTAGCCTGTGAAGAAAGAAATGGGCGAATTCTTCTGATATTGTAAAGAAGAAATCTACAAGAGCGAGTAAGGTTAGCGATGTGTGGGGAAAATGACAGATGGTTGTCCACGGTTACCCCAAGATTGCGGGCAGTGGCTGAAGGAGTGATTTGGTTGTTGTCCAGGGATATCACAAGGTCTTGACCTGGGGATGAGTCACAAGGGATGAACAACAGTTCAGTTTTACTCAGATTGAGCTTTAGCTGATGTACAGTCATCCAGGATGAGATGTCTGCCAGACATGCTGAGATCCGGGTGGAAACCTGAGTGTCAGAGGGAGGAAAGGAGAGAGTAAGTTGGGTGTCATCTGCATAACAATGGTATGAAAATCCATGCGATGATATGACTTTACCAAGAGACTGGGTATAGAGGGAGAACAGAAGAGGACCAAGTACTGAGCCCTGTGGGACACCAGTAGATAGTCTATGTGGAGCAGATGTAGATCCCCTCCATGTTACCTCATATGACCTATCTTCTAGGTAAGAAGCAAACCATTGCCACGCTGTTCCACAAATTCCAAGGCTTGTAAGAATAGATAATAGAATCTTGTGGTTCACCGTGTCAAATGCAGCTGACAGGTCCAGGAGGATGAGAACAGATGACAGTTTAGCAGATCTAGCAGCATGGAGCTTCTCAGTGACTGACAGAAGGGCAGTCTCTGTGGAATGTGCCACTTTGAATCCAGATTGGTTGGGATCATTAAGGTTGTTCTGTGAGAGATAAAGAGACATTTGGTTATAAACAGTTCTTTCAAGAATTTTGGAAATAAAAGAGAGAAGTGATACCGGGCGATAGTTGTTAACTTCTGATGGGTCCAGGCAGGGTTTCTTGAGGATGGGAATAACCCTTGCCTTCTTAAAAGCAGCAGGAACATGACCAGATGATATGGAATGGTTGATGATGGTTGTGGTGAAGGGAAGGAGGTCTTGTGAGATTGCCTGGAGCATTGTGGAGGGGATTGGGTCTAATGAACAGGTGGTGGGGTTAGATGACGAGATGATCTGCTGAATCTCATCAGATGACAAGTTGGAGAATTCTGCTAAAGGAGGGAAGGGAAGGTCCTGAGGTTCTGCTGTAGGAGTTTGGTTGGGAGCGAAGGACTGGCGGATTGCTGCAATTTTCCCATCGTAGAATGTGGCAAAATCGTCAGCAGTCAGAGAGGAAGGGGCAGGAGGAGTTGGTGGGTTGAGTAGTGAGGAGAAGATGTTGTGGAGTTTGCCAGGATCATGTGCAGCGGCTTCCAGCTTGTCTCTGAAGAAGGTAGTTTTGGCAGAAGTCACAGCACATGAGAATTTGGAGAGAAGAGTCTGGTAAGAGATGAGATCTGCATATGATCTGCATAGATCATAAACCTATGAACACAGATGTTCAAAAGAAATACTAAACAGACACATGGTCTATTTTGTCCACAAGTAAAATACATCAATACGTTAATAATTACACCACAATAACATTAATGCAGAAGGATCTAATGAGACTTGTATCTATTACTGTCACGTTTCCCCTTACGTCTGTGTCGGCCGTGGGTGTGAGGCATGATCGCGGAGGCAAGCTGACGGTTAACAAAGTTCTTTATTTTTTAAGTCAAACAAAACATAAACACTCCAACACAAACTGAACGTTAAATGAACGGTTGCCAGACGCCTGACTGGAGTCCAGCCAGGCTATTTATAACTAAACATAACATAATCATCAAATTAACTTCCCTCGGTTCAGGTGAGCTTCTACGTCACCTGACCGAGGTGCAAACCGGGAACTGAAGTCAAACTGAACGGAAAAACAAAACTACAACTCAAAACACAACATAAATATAAATGGCGCTCTGGCGCCATCTAGCGGTTAACCGTTACATTACCCCCCCTCCCAAAAATGCTCCTCCGGAGCATCACCGGAGGACCCGGACACCCAACCCAATGTTCTACCTCTAGCCTCCTATCCAGGAGGCTGGGTGACGGGGCTGGAGGACTGCTCTGCGGCTGCTGGGCTGGAAGCGTGCTCGGCGGTTGCAGAGCTGGAGAAGGGCTCGGCGGCTGCAGAGCTGGAGAAGTGCTCGGCGGCTGCTGGGTTGGAAGCGTGCTCGGCGGTTGCAGAGCTGGAGAAGGGCTCGGCGGCTGCAGAGCTGGAGAAGTGCTCGGCGGCTGCAGGGCTGGAAGCGTGCTCGGCGGCTGCTGGGCTGGAGAAGGGCTCGGCTGCAGCAGAGCTGGAGAAGTGCTCGGCTGCTGCAGAGCTGGAGAACTGCTCGGCTGCTGCAGAGCTGGAGAAATGCTCGGCTGCTGCAGAGCTGGAGAAATGCTCGGCTGCTGCAGAGCTGGAGAAGTGCTCGGCTGCTGCAGAGCTGGAGAAGTGCTCGGCTGCTGCAGAGCTGGAGAAGTGCTCGGCTGCTGCAGAGCTGGAAGCGTGCTCGGCGGCGGCAGAGCTGGAGAAGCGCTCGGTTGCTGCAGAGCTGGAAGCGTGCTCGGCTGCTGCTGAGCTGGAGAAGCACTCGGCTGCGGCAGAGCTGGAAGCGTGCTCGGCGGCGGCTGAGCTGGAGAAGCGTTCGACGCAGGCGTGGGAGCGGTCACTGCGCTCGACGCAGGCGTGGGAGCGGTCACAGCGCTCGACGCAGGCGTGGGAGCGGTCACTGCGCTCGTAGACGGCGTGGGAGCGGTCACTGCGCTCGTAGACGGCGTGGGAGCGGTCACTGCGCTCGTAGACGGCGTGGGAGCGGTCACTGCGCTCGTAGACGGCGTGGGAGCGGTCACTGCGCTCGTAGACGGCGTGGGAGCGGTCACTGCGCTCGTAGACGGCGTGGGAGCGGTCACTGCGCTCGAAGACGGCGTGGGAGCGGTCACTGCGCTCGTAGACGGCGTGGGAGCGGTCACTGCGCTCGTAGACGGCGTGGGCGCGGTCACTGCGCTCGTAGACGGCGTGGGAGCGGTCACTGCGCTCGTAGACGGCGTGGGCGCGGTCACTGCGCTCGTAGACGGCGTGGGAGCGGTCACTGCGCTCGTAGACGGCGTGGGAGCGGTCACTGCGCTCGTAGACGGCGTGGGAGCGTGCAGTGCGCTCGACGACGGCCCTGGAGCGTGCAGTGCGCTCGACGACGGCCCTGGAGCGTGCAGTGCGCTCGACGACGGCCCTGGAGCGTGCAGTGCGCTCGACGACGGCCCTGGAGCGTGCAGTGCGCTCGACGACGGCCCTGGAGCGTGCAGTGCGCTCGACGAAGGCCCTGGAGCGTGCAGTGCGCTCGACGACGGCCCTGGAGCGTGCAGTGCGCTCGACGACGGCCCTGGAGCGTGCAGTGCGCTCGACGACGGCCCTGGAGCGTGCACGGCGCTCTCCTGCATCGTTGGAGCGTGCACGGCGCTCTCCTGCATCGTTGGAGCGTGCACGGCGCTCTCCTGCATCGTTGGAGCGTGCACGGCGCTCTCCTGCAGCGTTGGAGCGTGCACGGCGCTCTCCTGCAGCGTTGGAGCGTGCACGGCGCTCTCCTGCAGCGTTGGAGCGTGCACGGCGCTCTCCTGCAGCGTTGGAGCGTGCACGGCGCTCTCCTGCAGCGTGGGAGCGTGCACGGCGCTCTCCTGCAGCGTGGGAGCGTGCACGGCGCTCTCCTGCAGCGTGGGAGCGTGCACGGCGCTCTCCTGCAGCGTGGGAGCGTGCACGGCGCTCTCCTGCAGCGTGGGAGCGTGCACGGCGCTCTCCTGCAGCGTGGGAGCGTGCACGGCGCTCTCCTGCAGCGTGGGAGCGTGCACGGCGCTCTCCTGCAGCGTGGGAGCGTGCACGGCGCTCTCCTGCAGCGTGGGAGCGTGCACGGCGCTCTCCTGCAGCCTGGGAGCGTGCACGGCGCTCTCCTGCAGCGTGGGAGCGTGCACGGCGCTCTCCTGCAGCGTGGGAGCGTGCACGGCGCTCTCCTGCAGCGTTGGAGCGTGCACGGCGCTCTCCTGCAGCGTTGGAGCGTGCACGGCGCTCTCCTGCAGCGTGGGAGCGTGCACGGCGCTCTCCTGCAGCGTTGGAGCGTGCACGGCGCTCTCCTGCAGCGTTGGAGCGTGCACGGCGCTCAACGACGGCTCAACGTCGTCCTCAAAGCCAGGAGGCGGTGGTAAAACGGGTGTGTCGGACAGCAGCTGTAGATACGCTGGCTCGCTGTCCTCGAAGCTGGAAGGCGGTGGTGAAACGGATGCGTCGGACAGCAGCTGTAGACACGCTGGCTCGCTGTCCTCGAAGCCGGGAGGCGGTGGTAAAACGGGTGCGTCGGACAGCAGCTGCTGACATGCTGGCTCGCTGTCCTCGAAGCCGAAAGGCGGCAGTAAGACGGGTGCGTCGGACAGCAGCTGTAGACACGCTGGCTCGCTGTCCTCGAAGCTGGAAGGTGGCGGTGCGTCGGGCAGCGGCTGCTGACACGCTAGCTCGCTGCTGAGTGTTGGCGAGAGAGGAGAAAGCTCCGAGCCCGCTTCGTGGTTCTCCTCGAAGTGGAGGATCATCTGCTGGAGCTCCTTTACATGCTCCAGCATTTCACTCATCCGCTCCGGCTCCGGAATCCACCACATGAGCTCCTCCTCTCTTTGCTGCTGCTCTGCCTGGGGTTTTCTCTCCCCCTCATCACCGCCGTACTTGGGCTTCCTCGCCCTTCTCTTCCGGCCAGTGCGGGGAACCACGTGACCCCGTGCCGCGTCGCTCCTGAATGGCGTCCGCCGAATGGCGAGCCTGCAGCCCTCCCAGCTTTGTGGTGTCTCTCTCTCTCTCTCCTCGCTGCTCTCTCGCAGATTCTCCTGCTCCTCCAGCAATCTGTACTCGTTATTGCGGTACATCTCCTCCTCGTCATCTACCAGCCCGATGTTATAGTCCCAGCCGTAGTCCTCCTCCTCGCTGTACCGCCAGTTCGTCAGCTCGGGCAAGATGGCCACTGCGCCCCCCCCAAAAAACTTCAGGAGGGGATCCTCCGCCATGCCTCTTGGTAGGTCTGGCAATCTGTCACGTTTCCCCTTACGTCTGTGTCGGCCGTGGGTGTGAGGCATGATCGCGGAGGCAAGCTGACGGTTAACAAAGTTCTTTATTTTTTAAGTCAAACAAAACATAAACACTCCAACACAAACTGAACGTTAAATGAACGGTTGCCAGACGCCTGACTGGAGTCCAGCCAGGCTATTTATAACTAAACATAACATAATCATCAAATTAACTTCCCTCGGTTCAGGTGAGCTTCTACGTCACCTGACCGAGGTGCAAACCGGGAACTGAAGTCAAACTGAACGGAAAAACAAAACTACAACTCAAAACACAACATAAATATAAATGGCGCTCTGGCGCCATCTAGCGGTTAACCGTTACAATTACATCATGACTTTGAGATGTCCACAGTATATTTGAACCATAGACAGTGTTTATTTTGCTGAACATTACAAAACAGTCATGTCCAATAAAACAGTGCATCTTTAATAAAACATATTGGTTTCGAGTCAGAAGTAAAATTAACGAAAGACTGAGAAGCCCCGGAAACTTGACCCGGAACAGCCACGGGCTGACTTTAACAATAATAGTTGATTGTTTTTATATTTATGT
The DNA here is from genome assembly GCA_030522415.1 of Channallabes apus. Taxonomy (NCBI): domain Eukaryota; kingdom Metazoa; phylum Chordata; class Actinopteri; order Siluriformes; family Clariidae; genus Channallabes; species Channallabes apus. The sequence goes on along the minus strand of CM060108.1, from coordinate 30,711,051 downwards.
TTTTGTATACATTTTTAAATGAACATTTCAGAGTATATAATTTGTTCTGTCATCTGTTTACAGCGTTGGCTGATTTTGTGATTGAGACACATGAGTTACATTGAAATTATTTTTATTAGTAGTAAGCCAGGTTTTAGTAACCTTGGACAAATCACAATATAAGCCCTCTCTCGCACACGCGCTCTCTCTCTCTCTCTCTCTCGCACAAACACACATACAGCACATGCACACAAATGAGACATGAAATCACGTACAAACAAATGAAACTAGGGCAAAAAATATTATTATTAAGTTTATTATTATCATCAAATATGATATTACTATTATAAGGAACCCTAGGCACGTGACAGGTGTCAAGTGCATTAATACAAAAGCTTGTATAATGTTACAATGTGACATTTACAGATGTCGCCTTTAATAGAAGAAAATAAAAATAATCCTAGATTTTTATTTAATACCATAGCCAAATTAACCAGAAATAAGATCACTACAGAAATCTCCACAAAAACATCATGCAATAGTGACGACTTCATGAACTTTTTTAATAATAAAATTGTAAATATCAGGCATAAAATTGAGGCTTTGAAACCGAACAATGTAATTAATACAGATGTTAACCTAGCCATTTCAGATTCAAACCTAGAATACTTTACTCCCCTTGAAGAGAATGAACTAATTTCACTCATCTCTTCTGCAAATTCATCAACCTGTATATTAGATCCTATACCGACACATTTTCTTAAACAGATAGTACCAGTAATAACAGAACCGCTGTTAAGAATAATTAATTCCTCACTCAGCATTGCTTATGTTCCAAAATCTTTTAAATTAGCAGTTATCAAACCAATAATTAAGAAACCTGACCTCGACCCCTGTCAGCTGTCCAATTACAGGCCAATATCAAACCTCCCATTTATCTCTAAGATTCTGGAAAATATAGTAGCGGAGAAGCTATGCTCATATCTACATACTGTAGAAATGGCATACATGAACTGTATCAGTCAGGATTTAGGCCTCATCACAGCACAGAAACAGCACTTGTTAAAGTGGTAAATGACCTCCTATTGGCCTCTGATCAGGGTTCTGTAACTATGCTTGTATTACTTGACCTCAGTGCAGCTTTTGACACCATTGATCATGCTATTCTTCTTCACAGATTAGAAAATGTAGTAGGAATTAAGGGTACAGCCCTCTCCTGGCTCAGATCCTATTTGACCGATCGTTATCAGTATGTAGACTTAAATGGTGATTATTCTGCATGTTCTCTAGTGGAGTTTGGCGTTCCGCAGGGTTCAGTTTTAGGCCCACTGCTTTTTTCCCTTTACATGCTTCCTCTGGGCAACATAATCCGTAAGCATGGTATTAGTTTTCATTGTTATGCTGACGACACACAGCTATACGTCTCAACAAATCCTGATGAGAAAAAACATCTTACTAAAGTTGAGCAATGTGTGCAGGACATAAGAAATTGGGTGCTAATTAACTTCCTTCTGCTTAATCCGGATAAGACAGAAGTTCTAGTCATAGGACTGCATACAGCTAGAAGTAAAATCTTAGATCACACCGTAAATTTAAATGGCCTTTCTGTTCCATCAAGTGCAACAGTAAAAGACCTCAGCGTGATTATAGATTCCAGCCATTCATTTGAAGCTCATGTAGATAATATCACCAGGGCAGCATTCTTTCACCTCAGAAATATTGAAAAGATAAGAAATATATTGTCGCTAAACAATGCAGAAAAACTAGTTCATGATTTTATCATTTCTAGGTTGGACTATTGTAATGCCTTACTGTCTGGTTGTTCTGTTAGGTGCATAAACAACCTTCAGCTAGTCCAGGATGCAGCAGCGAGAGTCCTCACTGGAACCAGAAGATATGAGCACATCACCCCTATCCTATCTTCACTACATTGGCTCCCTGTGAAATTTCGCATTGATTTTAAAATACTACTCTTGACATATAAAGCATTAAATGGTCTCGCGCCGCAGTATCTGAGCGAACTGCTAGTGTCTTACGATCCGCCACGCCTACTTCGATCAAAGGATGCAGGCTGCTTGTCAGTACCGCGTGTTATGAAAACTACAGCTGGGGGCAGAGCTTTTTCTTACAAAGCCCCAAAATTATGGAATAGTCTTCCAAATAGTGTTCGGGACTCAGACACAGTGTTTAAGTCTAGGCTAAAAACCTATTTATTTAGCCAAGCATTTTTATAAATAGATTTGCCATAAGGTAAAGGAGCAGATCTGGGGGACTCATGGACGTAGAGTATTATGGTGAACTGGTATGTTTAGATGCTGTCTTCCTCACTCTCATTTGATCACTCAGGTTTGTTGACGGTGAGGTGATTGTTTGCTTTACATCTCAGGGAGCCCTCATGTTTGTGTTTCCTTCTGGCTCTCCCTTTTAGTTATGCTGTCATAGTTAGTCCTGCTGGAGTCCCTGCTTGCACTCTACAGTAAATATACATTCACATTATACATTGTGACTGTGACCATACCTAATTGCCATCTCTCCTCCTCTTCTCTTTCTCCCCCTCTTTCTCTTTCCTCTCTCCCCCTGTCTCCCCCTTTAACTCTTTCTCTCTCTCTCTCTGTCGAGCTAAACATGTCATTCCTGAGCTGCCAGTGATTCAGACTCCCTCTGCCCTCCAGACCTGTCTGATCCATCCTGGTGCCCTGTTTCTGGTTGGAGGTCTCGTCACATGGATGCCCCATGTGTCTCTTTGGGATGCGTCTGGTGTCTGGGGATGATTCTATATACTTAGAAGATGGTTCTGGCCTCGACTGGTGTTGTCAGCTGTTTCTCTGAGGACTTGACAATTCGATAGTTCAGGACTGGAACTTTCTACAAGTCTATCTGAGTCTCCAATAACTGCTGGACTCCATTTTAACATCAATTAACATCAACTATTATAGCTGAACCTAACACTTAACACTGGACGCTGGTGAAGACACAAGCAAAGCCCAAGCCTCTGTCTGTCTAAGACACTGGAGAGAGAGTGAGGGAGAGCAACACGAATCAGCGCTCTCAGGTTAAAGTGCACAAAGCACAAACTCTACTCTCTCTCTTCCTATAAATCCTCAGTAAAGCCATAAGTCCCGAGAGCATCTTTAGTTTTTTGTTTTAGTTTCCAGAACTTGTAAGATTTACTTGATAAAATCTATGGAATAAAATCACTGTCAAAAATATTTGTGCGTAAAAAAAAGATTTGTGTGTAATCTACGGCCACGACAGCGTACAGATACGAGATTTTGTGTGTTTGTTACAATACAACTCTGGAATATAAGACTCTGACCGCTTACAGATACGAATCTCGTTGTTACAACTCCTCTTGTTTCACGGACGAATTGTGAAATTACGGGTACGAATGCTGTGCGTGAAACCACTGTCAAAAATACGTCATCAAGATCACAGGCATTACTATCAGAGGGAAGATTAATCGATTCCACGATATGCGCATGAGCCCTTTAGTGGTTTAAACCACAGGCACCAAAATGGCGGATCAGCAGCCAATAGCTCATCATCGTCTCAGGTAAGTGCACAATTCCACCCAAATTTCTAAGGGTTAGTTATCACTAATTACAGAAAGGATTAATATTAAGAAGATAGTTTAACTATAGTAAGTAAGCACTCAGAATCATGCGCATATCGTGGAATCGATTAATCTTCCCTCTGATAGTAATGCCTGTGATCTTGATGACGTATTTTTGACAGTGGTTTCACGCACAGCATTCGTACCCGTAATTTCACAATTCGTCCGTGAAACAGAGGAGTTGTAACAACGAGATTCGTATCTGTAAGCGGTCAGAGTCGTATATTTCAGAGTTGTATTGTAACAAACACACAAAATCTCGTATCTGTACGCTGTCGTGGCCGTAGATTACACACAAATCTTTTTTTTACGCACGAATATTTTTGACAGTGATTTTATTCCATAAAATCCTCTTAACAATTTGCACACATAGATTTTAAGTAAATTTTATTGCTCCAATATTAAGTAAAACTCACCTGTAATTGTCAGGTAAAATCTACTTAATTAAATTAACAATTAAAGAAATCAAGTAAAAGTTACATAATTATATTTAATGCACAAATTAGATTTAGGTATGATAGAGACACTCTTGTTTCTATTGGTATACAATGTACTCACAATTCGACGTATTTAAGTCCGAATCCGAGCTGGCCGAGTGAGATCCTGAGGGAGAACAATGGACGCGACGCGAAGCGGAGGCCTCAAGGGAGACGAGCTGGAGTGAGGAACCGGCTCAGAGCCCGTGCACACCGCACACCTCTGCCTAGTATCCTGCTCGCCAACGTCCAGTCACTGGAAAACAAACTCGATGACCTCAGGGCCAGGATAAAGTTCCAGAGAGACATTCGGGACTGCAATCTCCTCTGCTTCACCGAGACATGGCTGAACCCAGCGGTGCCAGACCACGCCATACAACCAGCCGAGTTCTTCTCGGTTCACAGGACGCGATGGACAGGACGCGGGACTCGGGGAAGTCAAGGGGAGGCGGCGTGTGTTTAATGATGAACAACAGCTGGTACAACAGCTGGTGCAACAGCGCGAGCACTGTTCCTCTTACACGCTCCTGCACACCAAACCTGGAACTACTGTCCATCATGTGTCGTCCATTTTATCTTCCACGGGAGTTCACATCGGTCATAATCAGTGCCGTTTATATTCCACCACTAGGGGACACTGAAACTGCCTTATGCGAGCTGCATGAGGCGCTCACACAGCACCAGACACAACACCGGGACGCTGCGCTCATTGTGGCGGGGGATTTTAATAGTGCCAACCTCAAACGCGCAGCGCCGAACTTTTATCAGCACATCACCTGCCCCACCAGGGGAGAAAGGACACTGGACCATTGTTATACCACGGTCAAAGACGGTTACAAGGCACAATCTCGTCCAGCGTTTGGTAAATCCGACCACGCCGCCATCTTCCTCATGCCAAAATATAAACAAAGGCTGAAACAGGAAGTTCCGGTTCAGAGGGAGGTCGCACGCTGGACGGACCAATCGGTGGCCGCGTTACAGGACGCACTCGATGACGCAGACTGGGACATGTTCAGAAACAGCTCCGATGATGACGTCAGCGTGTTTACGGAAGCGGTTGTGGGATTTATTGAGAAGCTGGTAGACGATACGGTGGAGAAAAAGACAATCAGAACGTTTCCCAACCAGAAGCCGTGGGTGGATAAAACCATCCATGACGCTCTGAGATCTCGCACAGCTGCCTACAACACGGGACTTGCGTCGGGGGACATGGAACCGTACAAGGCTGCGTCATACAACGTCCGGAAGGCGGTGAAAGAGGCGAAGCAGCGCAACGGGAGAAAACTAGAGTCACAGCTTCAACAGAGTGACTCTAGGAGCCTGTGGCAGGGACTGAGAACAATAACGGATTATAAAGCACCAACATCCGGTATAACGAACGCGGACGCGACTCTGGCAGACGAGCTCAACACCTTCTATGCTCACTTCGAGGCTGCAGCTAAAGACGCTAGCGATGCTAATGCTAACGGCGCTAACGCTAACGGCGCTAATGCTAACGGCGCTAACGGCTGCAGACAGGAAGACACTGCCAGCACCGGGAACGCGCTCATCATCTCCGAGCACGACGTGAGGAGAGCCTTCAAGAGAGTGAACACCAGGAAAGCAGCAGGACCAGACGGCATCTCAGGCCGTATCCTCAGAGCCTGCGCAGACCAGCTAGCACCTGTGTTCACTGAGATATTCAACATCTCTCTATTTCAGTCGGTGATCCCCACATGCTTCAAAGAGTCCATCATTGTTCCTGTCCCGAAGAAACCACATCCTGCTTCCCTCAATGACTATCGCCCTGTAGCCCTCACCTCAGTAGTGATGAAGTGCTTTGAACGCCTTATCAGAGACTTCATCATTTCTTCACTACCCGACACACTGGACCCACTACAGTTTGCATACCGTCAGAACCGCTCCACAGACGATGCAATCTCTCATCTCCTCCACACATCACTCACTCACCTGGACACTAGGAAGGGGAATTATGTTAAAATGCTCTTCATCGACTACAGCTCTGCTTTTAATACCATAATTCCCTCCACACTCACCACCAAGCTTTAGCACCTGGGACTCAGCTCATCTATATGTCAGTGGATCTGCAATTTTCTGACTGGCAGACCACAGGCAGTAAGGATGGGCGGTCATGTCTCAGCTACACTCACTCGCAGCACTGGAGCCCCCCAGGGTTGTGTTCTGAGCCCCCTGCTGTACTCTTTTTACACCCACGACTGCGTGGCCACTACCAACTCCACCTCCATCATCAAGTTTGCTGACGACACCGTCATGGTCGGACTGATCACCATCAATGATGAGTCGGATTACCTAGAGGAGATTGGAAATCTGGAGAACTGGTGCCAGAGGAACAATCTCCTCCTGAACGTCAGTAAGACAAAGGAGCTGATAGTGGACTTTAGTACAAAGCAGGAGAGGAACTACCAGACCCCCGTCATCAACAGGAGCCCAGTGGAGAGAGTGGACAGCTTCAGATACCTCGGTGTTCACATCACGCAGGACCTGTCATGGTCCTGTCACATCAACACCGTGGTGAAAAAAGCCCGGCAGCGTCTCTACCACCTCAGACGCTTGAGAGACTTTAGACTGCCCTCCAAGGTGCTCAGGAACTTCTACTCCTGCACCATAGAGAGCATCCTGACGGGAAACATCACGACCTGGTTCGGGAACAGCACCATGCAGGACAGACGAGCTGTACAGAGGGTGGTGCGATCAGCCGAGCGCATCATCCGCACTGAGCTCCCTGACCTGCACTCGATCTACAGCAAGCGGTGCTGGACTAAGGCCAGGAAGATCATGAAGGACCTCAGTCACCCCAGTAATGGACTGTTCTCTTTGTTGCGGTCTGGGAAGCGATTCCGCTCCCTAAAGGCCAACACAGAGAGGCTGAGGAGGAGCTTCTTCCCGTAGGCGATAAGGTCTCTCAATCACACCTCCACACAGGACTAATAACATCTTTTAAGCTCACAACACTGACTGGACAATCATGGACACATTCATACACACTTGCACTAAATATTTACACATCTGGACAATTGCACATGTCACGTTTCATGCATATTTGCACAACCAATGACACTTTAATTCTATATACAGATATACTCTATTTGCAATATTTTATTATGCCCTTATTGTACAGTTAATTTTACTAGTTAAAATTATTTCTTTAGTATTTCCTTTTTATTGATTATTTATTTTACATACAAGCTTTTATTTTCTTTTTAAGGTCACTGGCGGTCGTATAAGCATTTCACTGCATATTATACTGTGTATGACTGTGTATGTGACAAATAAAATTTGAATTTGAATTTTATTTAAAATAATCAAGTAAAGGTAATTCATTCCCAGATAGCACACACACGTCGCAGAGATAATGCTCCCTAATGCATTTTACAATGACCAAATATGATAATAAATAAATAAACCACACTCTCAGCTAATAATAAAACAGATTCGTTTATTTATTTTTTTAATAAAAAACACATTTAATAACAAGCAAACATTTGATTAATTTATACAAAAACGAGAAAACGAGAATCCAGTAACTTACAAAATTAAACACCAACAGAAACGTTTTGTACTTTATGATTTTTAAATATGACCGTTAGATACGTTAGTCAGGAAACTCCTGAAGTCAGATGCAGACACACTTTCAGTCACAAACTGCTGTGAAAAAATACAGATATAGATATTCAATTAAAATTCATGACACGTAATTTAGCAAATGAACAGTATTTATACTTTGTTCCTCTCGCTTCACAACTCATGAGAACAGACCGAAACCAGAACCGAACCGGAGATTAAGGAAAAAGTGAGAAGCAAGAATCATGTGTGGAAAGATTAAGCATGCAAGGTCACAGGATGACTCTACTTCTTTTTCTTGTCTGCAATGCGATTTAGACAAATTAGAGCTCCTGTCAATACTGTATGAACATATGTACAGGTTCTTTACAGTTGAAATTTAACTTGTAACTTATTAATAAAATTCGGATTCAGAAAAAAACGTTTATTGCTAGTACTCTTTTACCATTTAATGCTTTAACACACACGACTCAGTTTGTTCAGAAATGGCATCTCATTGGCGAGCCTTTCTCTGAACACGCCGTTTTCACGAGGGGTGGGGGTAAGAAACACACATCTCGGTTTATTAATCCGCGCGCTCGGTTCGTTATTATTTTATTTATTTATTTATTTACCACAGGACCCCTGGGGGGCTCCTTAGGTTCAGGTTTTTACTCGAAAATGGTGTTTTGTGAATCTCCACACCATTAAAAACTGAAATATTGCTAATTGTACATCCTGAGATTAAGATGAACATTAATTGGGAGTCATGAAAGCGAGAATCACATCCAAAAAAGAAAGCTAAACTTACCTCGAACAGGACAAACTCCAGCTGCAGCCACGCCGTGTTGTACCACCATGATGATTCTCAACCGACTGATCAACAGCGCGGGCACAGCGTCTCCAAACATGCATGTGCGGTTTAATTTGGACACATTTTCGGCTTCAGTAGACACACAATACTTCAGACTGAAACACGACTTCCCCCTACAGGTAATGAAGGGCATGTTCACCCCTTCCCGCACGCAGCCGCGGAAAGCCGCGGCAAGTCACGGGATCCCTTTTCTCGAAATGTGCGTTTTTAATGGCGACATCTGTAAGTCACTGATCAATAGCTCATCATATCAATTTATTCATACAGATGTACCTGTTTTTGCACATTAATCTGTGTCCTCATCTGTTACATTTTTGAGGACAATAGTTTTTTCAGCCTGTCACGGAGTGTGCCCAAATCAATATCGCTCCTCGCTCACTAGTTACTAGTTACTTGTAGAACTTTATGGGATTAAGCTATCACCAAAAGTGCAAGCTTTAAAGATGAAGTTATCATCTTAAAGCATTTGATATGGCTTGACTACAAGTCTTTACATGTTCACTGTTTACATGTTTCGGCTTAAAATGCGTTAAGGTTTTAATGGCATACTATTAAGTACACTAGTCCAGGGTGCTGATTTGAATGTTGCAACTTCACTGCTTCAGAGGCCTATTAGGTTTTAAAGTTTATTCTACAGTTTGTTTAATGTATTTTCTGCTGTATTTTATTTCTAAACGAATGCTCTATTTTATTTATTTATTTATTATTAGTAGTAGTATTTCAAGTATTTCAGGCTCTGGTGCCGTGCAGTTGTTCCTACGGATGCAAAATTTAGCTGACTGCACTTTTATTAAAAAAAGACAAACTGTATCTAGACTGTCAAAATGTCAACAATATTTGGTAATGTTGGTGAATAAACTGTTTAATTATATATTAGTTGAGTGATTTATGAAAGATATAGATGAAATAATTACTTAGGTTTCTTTCCAAAACATAAATTAGCAATGTTTACATTATTATAGGGAGTAATATAAATTGATAAATCCAAGTAAGGGAGACTCTTACAAAACAAAATGATAGTAAGATTTACTTAATAATTTCATAAAATCAAGGCTCCTGCTGATACAAGAATAAATTGACTTTACTTGATTATTTAAAAATGAATCTAACTTGTGCATTAAATATAATTGTAGATGCGGTCATATTATTTCACCAGTTTTGACGCGTAGCTTTGGTTTAAAGTTTCACTCACACGACAGAAGTCCGATCTCTTTGTCTCTTGTAGTTTATTTTGTCAGCATCAAAGAATCAACACTTCATACAGTCGTCTTGAGTAAATCCACTGTGATTACAGACACCAGTTGCTGCATCTTGCAAATCTCTGACTTTTACAACAACCTGTTTGCTGTATCTCACAAATCACAATCTTAGCTTACGAATATAACAACACTCTTGCTGTGTATATCCACTTATGGGAGCTTACGGTTACAACAACCTAGTTGCTGTATCTCACATTCTTAGCTTACCGGGCTTACGTTAGCTGACGGTCAAAAGCTTGTGTTTCCTTAGCCTTCCGCATCTAGACTGAACTCTCAATCATATCACAGTCACACAAATGCATGTAATAGTAGAATGACATCACAGACCAACCTACGATTGTCAACTTATGATGCATGACTAAGAAACATAAAGCTTATGGCTTATGTAACAAACTTAATGCTTAATGCTTTACTAATGAATAGAACAAGGTAGAATAAATGAAATAACAGCAAATAAAATAAAATAAAATAAACACAACAACAAATTCATAACAAGTGCGATATGGCACTTACATTAATTATGTAACTTTTACTTGATTTCTTTTATTGTTAATTTACAGTGGTCACCTAATCGGAGCGTCGTATTTACCGTCGCCACCGCATTTCGGCATGTGCATTTGCTGGCTTTTACCACTGAGTGGCGCTGTATAACTACAGACTGACGCTTCATGCCTTAGTTCATTCTCTGCCGCATTAATGAGACGCGTTCCATTAAATAATACACGTAGTAGCCGATACCATCAAGGGAAACACTGTAGTTGACCGAATTCATAATCACAGTACTAAAATTACAGTACAAATGTAGAATTCAAATTAAATCAAATCTTATTAAGATCAAATTTAAGCACAATAAATATTAACACAGTGAGCCTTTAGATTTTATCACATGTAATTAGAAAAGAAGTGTGTAGGGTTTTATTTAAATATAAATTTCTAAACCAATAAGATCAAATAACACCAAGTTATTATTATAACAGGCTTACTTCGTCACTTAAGCTTGCTTTTAAAGAAGTCGAGTGGCTTATTAACGTCTCTGGGGTGCACTGTCTCTAAGTGCCCGCTTGGTGTAGCGGTTAGAGCGCTCGGCCAGAGATCTACAAAGCGTTGGTTCGAATCCCGAGTGATGATGTTTTAAAATTGTTTTATTTTAAAACTAAATAAAATGTTTTAAGTGCGCTTAAGGTAGAGTCTTATAAAGGCTATGTAAACTTATATAGTTTTATTATATATTTTTTACACATTAATCTGAGTCCTCATCTGTTAGATCTGTTTAGTTTTTTTTTTTTCCTGCCGGCACGAATACGCGGCTCCATCGCTTTCCCGCCTATTCAGGGAGCCTACGGATTGAGCGTTACTCGTGAGTCGGCCTATTCATGCCGGCTGGTGATAATTAACGTTAATATGATCTCGGGCTTGCTCACGATGCTCAACATCTATAAAAATAGCAAAGTATTGTGTATAGAGTGATAAAAAAAACTATCTAACGCATGTTATGATAAGGGAAATCTGTAAAGAACAGTATGGAGGAATGGGTGCTATTTAAAGTCTGGAGCGTGTTATCTCTAAGCGTCTGAGTGGTGCAGCGGGTAAGTCCGTGGTGTTTCACGCGGGCGACCCGGGTTCAATCCCTGCGTGATACTGTTTTAAATTTTTTTATTTTAATTATAGCAAAATAAAAATAAAACAAAATAAAATGTTTTATTTTGATTTTGCTTCAGTATACTATAGGAAAAACAGCAAACTCGCACGCAACCAGTTTGTATTCTTTAAATTTAGGGGAGTGACGACTCTGCATCACTCAGGATGCGACTCATCATCACTCAGGATCCGAACCTGCACTTTGTAGATTTCTCGCCGAGCGCTCTAACCGCTACACCAAGCAGGCACTTAGAGACTCTGCACCCCAGAGACGTTAATAAGCCACTCGACTTCTTTGAAAGCAAGCTCTAGATAAGTGACGAAGTAAGCCTGTTATAATAATAACTTGGTGTTATTTGATCTTATTGGTTTAGAAATTTATATTTAAATAAATAGTAAACTTGGCCGATTTCGTTATAATTTTGTTTGATGAGTGGGGCTTGAAAATTCTCTTGAAAAATATGGTCATTTATTTCAGTTAATAAATCTACTATAAAAAATTTTTACTCATTATTGTACTGTACATATCAATAGCTCTGGTTCAGATTTTTCATGTTTGTTGTGGAAATTACCATCACTGTTGTATTTACTGCGATGAATGAAAATGTCACTTTGCGCCACCTGGTGGCCATTTTACGAATGACTTTGAAATGCAACTGATTTATTTTGGCCGCTGTTGCCTTTAAACGGCGGTATGCGCGGCAGGATGGTTATTCCGATTGAGTAACCACTGTAATTGTTAAGTTAGATTTTACCTGACAATTACGGGTGAGTTTTACTTAATATTGGAGCAAAAAAATTTTCTTAAAATCTGTGTTACGAGGATTTTATCAAGTAAATCTTACAAGTTATTTTTTTTCAGTGTAGGTTGTTGTTCTTTTAGTGTCACTGAGTGTGCTTTACAATGCCAGACAACATTCAAATGCAAATTATTCACTCTCCCCAGGTGTGAATCAGTTGTTCTCACCTATACATTCAGAGAAACTGAAATGCATCTCTCCACACTTTAAAAACCTCTTGAATCTGAGGCTGTTCTGTGATTAAGTCCTCTTTTTAAAATTTGTGTAAATTTAATCTTCTGGATTCTAGATTCTAAAGTTGACATTGTTACCATTTTTAAATCCTTAATTGGCAGAAATTTAGATTTTCCTTATGATAGCACAAATTGCATTGTTTTTAATCAGTCTATACACAATAATATTCTTTGGTATTTTTTATTTAAAAAAACGGGTATGGGTACGGGTATATCTTAGTTTATTAATCCTCATGCCTCTTTTAGTATTCAGTGCGCACCATACATCTGTTATTTTACAACTATAGCATAACACTCAGAAAGACCTTATATTTGGGGTTAAGTGACTGATGTGCCTAACATTTTTCAGCTGAGCCTCGTTTCTCTGAATAATCCACGACTTTTCATGAGTATGTAGGACCTATTGACCCCCCCCCCATCCTCTCTCTCTCTCTCTCTCTCTCTCTCGACACAGCAGACCAAATCTTCATTAGCACGTCCCTCCCCCAAACAGGGCAGCCATTTACTTTCTTTCCATTTACTTGCATCTGAACTGAGTCGTTTACATAAGTCACTGATCAATAGCTCATCATATCAATTTATCCATACGGATGTACCTGTTTTACATGGAAATTTATAGGCTTGGTACTGAATGATTTACTCTGACAGAGCCATAAGAACAGTGGCAGCTGGAACACCTAAAACAGATGCAGGATTATTTTTCATAATCTAAATAAAAATGCTTTTCTAAACATGGGCTATTGTTATTTAACGTTTGCAATATTTGTTAATTAAATTTAAATGGGGCTTGGGCTCGGGATGTTGAGCATTGTGAGCCCCCTCTTTAATTTCCTAAGTAGAATCAGCGCTTAATCGCACACAAAGTTTTGTAAATTCGTTTAATGTTTAACTTGCATTTCATAAGATTTTGCCAGCGGTGGTACAGCGCAACGGGTGTCATTATTTACTATTAAAGAAAATTATGATGATTCAATTCAATTCAATTCAGTTTTATTTGTATAGCGCTTTTAACAATTGACATTGTCTCAAAACAGCTTTACACAATCAAAAGAATTATTTAAGTTTGTATGGAATGTGAATGTGTATGAATCAAAATGTTCAGATAGTGCCTTGTGAGCAAGCCCGAGGGCGACAGTGGCAAGGAAAAACTCCCTGAGATGGTAATAGGAAGAAACCTTGAGAGGAACCAGACTCAACAGGGAACCCATCCTCATCTGGGTGAATAGATAGCAGGAAATTATCTGCATTTATACAGTGTTAAGTGTTAGGTTCAGCTATAATAGTTGATGTTAATTGATGTTATAATAGTTGATGTAAAATGGAGTCCAGTAGTTATTGGAGACTCAGATAGACGTGTAGAAAGTTCCAGTCCTGAACTATCGAATTGTCAAGTCCTCAGAGAAACAGCTGACAACACCAGTCGAGGCCAGAACCATCTTCTAAGTAGATAGAATCATCCCCAGACACCAGACGCATTCCAAAGAGACACATGGGGCATCCATGCGACGAGACCTCCAACCAGAAACGGGGAACCAGGATGGATCAGACAGGTCCGGAGGGCAGAGGGAGTCTGGATCACTGGCAGCTCAGAAATGACATGTGTAGCTCGACAGAGAGAGAGAGAGAGAGAGAGAAAGAGTGAAAGGGGGAGAGAGGAAAGAGAAAGAGGGGGAGAAAGAGAAGAGGAGGAGAGATTGCAATTAGGTATGGTCACAGTCACAATGTATAATGTGAATGTATATTTACTGTAGAGTGCAAGCAGGGACTCCGGCAGGACTAACTATGACAGCATAACTAACAGGGAGAGCCAGAAGGAAACACAAACATGAGGGCTCCCTGAGATGTAAAGCAAACAATCACCTCACCGTCAACAAACCTGAGTGATCAAATGAGAGTGTCTGAGTCCACTATTTGGAAGACTATTCCATAATTTTGGAGCTTTGTAAGAAAAAGATCTGCCCCCAGCTGTAGATTTCATAATACGCGGTACTGACAAGCAGCCTGCATCCTTTGACCGAAGTAGGCATGGCGGATCGTAAGACACTAGCAGTTCGCTCAGATACTGCGGCGCGAGACCATTTAATGCTTTATATGTCAAGAGTAGTATTTTAAAATCAATGCGAAATTTCACAGGGAGCCAATGTAGTGAAGATAGGATAGGGGTGATGTGCTCATATCTTTTGGTTCTAGTGAGGACTCTCGCTGCTGCATTCTGGACTAGCTGAAGCTTGTTTATGCACCTAACTGAACAACCAGACAGTAAGGCATTACAATAGTCCAACCTAGAAGTGATAAAAGCATGAACTAGTTTTTCTGCATCGTTTAGCGACAATATATTTCTTATCTTGGCAATATTTCTGAGGTGAAAGAATGCTATCCTGGTGATATTATCTACATGATTCTAGGTGTATGCGGTCATATGACTAGAACTTCTGTCTTATCCGGATTAAGCAGAAGGAAGTTAATTAGCATCCAATTTCTTATTTCCTGCACACATTGCTCAACTTTAGTAAGATGGTTTTTCTCATCAGGTTTTGTTGAGACGTATAGCTGTGTGTCATCAGCACAGTATGTTGCCCAGAGGAAGCATGTAAAGGGAAAAAAGCAGTGGGCCTAAACCTGAACCCTGCGGAACGCCAAACTCCACTAGAGAACATGCAGAATAATAAGTCTACATACTGATA
Source organism: Channallabes apus (assembly GCA_030522415.1). Taxonomy (NCBI): domain Eukaryota; kingdom Metazoa; phylum Chordata; class Actinopteri; order Siluriformes; family Clariidae; genus Channallabes; species Channallabes apus. Next base: position 30,695,934 of record CM060108.1, on the reverse strand, counting down.
ACGATCGGTCAAATAGGATCTGAGCCAGGAGAGGGCTGTACCCTTAATTCCTACTACATTTTCTAATCTGTGAAGAAGAATAGCATGATCAATGGTGTCAAAAGCTGCACTGAGGTCGAGTAATACAAGCATAGTTACACAACCCTGATCAGAGGCCAATAGGAGGTCATTTACTACTTTAACAAGTGCTGTTTCTGTGCTGTGATGAGGCCTAAATCCTGACTGATACAGTTCATGTATGCCATTTCTATGTAGATATGAGCACAGCTGCTCCGCTACTATCTTTTCGAGAATCTTAGAGATAAAGGGGAGGTTTGATATTGGCCTGTAATTGGACAGCTCACAGGGGTTGAGGTCAGGTTTCTTAATTATTGGCTTGATAACTGCTAATTTAAAAGATTTTGGAACATAACCAATGCTGAGTGAGGAATTAATTATTCTCAACAGCGGTTCTGTTATTACTGGTACTATCTGTTTAAGAAAATGTGTCGGAATAGGGTCTAATATACAGCTTGATGAATTTGCAGAAGAGATGAGTGAAATTAGTTCATTCTCTTCAAGGGGAGTAAAGTATTCTAGGTTTGAATCTGACATGGCTAGCTTAACATCTGTATCAATTACATTGTTCGGTTTCAAAGCCTCAATTTTATGCATGATATTTACAATTTTATTATTAAAAAAGTTTATGAAGTCCTCACTATTGCATGATGTTGTTGTGGAGATTTCTGTAGTGGTCTTATTTCTGGTTAATTTGGCTACGGTATTAAATAAAAATCTAGGATTATTTTTATTTTCTTCTATAAGAGTGGAGAGATATGTTAATCTAGCTACACTAAGAGCTTTCCTATAGTTCAGGATGCTCTCTTTCCATGCTATTTGAAATACTAACAATTTAGTTTGGCGCCATTTACGCTCTAATTTCCTAGCGGTCTGTTTTAAAGTGCGCGTTTGATCGTTATACCAGGGAGCGAGTTTCTTATCTCTAATAATTTTTCTTTTAGCTGGAGCTACATTATCAGTACAACGAAATGTCGACTCTAAATATTTACATTTACATTTTTTTTTTATATTAAATTTTTTTTTTTAATATTTAGACTTAGATATTCAGTCGCCTGATCGAGTTATGTGGGGACAGACGGTGACCTAATCGAAGTTGGTAACTCTGGGAGATTACTGATAAAACTCTGTGTGGTAGTTGATGTGAAAGTACGTTTAATACGGTAGCGTGGTGCTTTGCGTACATTATCACTGTGACACACTTGAATGGAGAGAAGATAGTGATCTGAGATAATTTCAGACAGTGGAATTGTCAATACATTTCTTATACTTAATCCGAAAAATATTATTAAGTCTAAAGTGTGACCTGCTTTATGAGTGGGTCCTACTACACACTGATTTACACCTACGGAGTCCAGTATGGACATAAATGCTGTTCTCAGAGGGTCTTCTGTATTCTCAAAATGAATGTTAAAATCTCCGGCAATTAACGGGCAATTAATGTCTACTGAAACGACCAGGTCTGAGATGAAATCCGCAAATTCACTAAGAAATTCAGAATACGGCCCTGGAGGTCTGTAAATTATAATTAGTGGAATCGACTGAGCTTACTTAATATACTTAAGTACACTTGTGTTACTATAAAGAATTTCAAATGAGTTAAATTTGTGTCCGTGTTTTTGTACGATAGACAGATTATCATTATGAATAACTGCGACGCCTCCTCCTCTACCAGTTAACCGAGGCTGGTGTATGTAGCTGTACCCAGGAGGACTAGCTTCATTTAGAGCTACATACTCGTCCTGTTTAACCCATGTTTCAGTTAAACAGATTATATCAAACCCCTGATCTGTGATAATTTCATTAACAATAACTGCTTTTAATGCAAGAGATCTAATATTTAACAATCCTAGCTTCATATCAGAGGTGCCGGCTGCGCATTCAGTATGATCGGAGTTTGTGGACTTTATGTTAATTAGATTATTGAAACAGACCTTCTGAGTCTTTCTACATTTTTGCTTAGATCGGGGAACAGACACAGTCTCAATATGGTGAACCCTGAGTGACGACTCTATGCAGCTAGCAGACGGTTGGTTTAGCCTGTCTGTCTGCTCCCTGGCCTGGGCTCTGGATTGTCACCGATTAACTAGACCTCTACTGAGACTATGAGCTATACTACAGGAAATGAGAGCAGCACCTTCCCGAGTGGGATGGACACCGTCCCGCCCTAACAGGCCAGCTTTGCCCTCAAAGGTCTTCCAATTATCTATAAATCCCACATTATTTTTGGAGCACCACCTGGACATCCAGCGGTTCAGCGACCATAACCTGCTGTAAGCTATGTCGCCACGTCTCATTGGGATGGGACCAGAGCATATTACTTCATCGGACATCGCCTTCACTAATTTAAACACCTCTGTAAAGTTACTCTTACTAACCTCTGACTGACGAAGGCGTATATCGTTAGCTCCAGCATGTACCACTATCTTAGAGAACCTGTGCTGTCCTAGAGCCCTAAGATTACCTGCTATGTCCGGTGCTCTGGCTCCCGGGATACACATAACCACTGCCGCTGGCGCCCCTAAAGGTCTAGCTAATGTCACGTGCCTCAGTATAGAGTCTCCTATAACCAGAGCTCTTTCAGGGTTCTCAGCGGGTGCATCACTGAGGAGAGCAAACCTGTTGGACATGTGAAGCGCAGAGGAGGTGTGCTCCAGTGGGCTAGCCTTAGCGTTAGCTTTGGCTGAACGAGTATGCCACCGAGTCGTCACCCACTCGCCCCGCTCTGAGGGCTCTAATGCCGGAGTCGGGGGCTGTTTATCTCTGCCTGTGGCACCCAGACTGTCCGCTATGGGAATAACGCTGCTCTCACACTCTCTAAAGTCTGGATGCGCTCCTCTAACGCTGATATCTTCTCCGTCAGAGTGCTCACTAACACACCTATCACAAGTAAAATTATCACTAATAACGGAGGAAGAATATCTAAACATCCTGCACTCCACACACTGAACAAGCTGAATGCTAGACATTATAACGTACCTGAGTCGGAGTTTTAGTTGTTTGGAGATGAATTCCGTTTGTTGTTCTTAGACGAGTAAACTCGCGCGTTCTCCAAAAATTGCAGAAAAAAGGCGAAGCTGAATAGTATGGAGATGTAAAAGCTAGTTGCTATTAATATTGTTATTGTATAAAGCGATGTAATTTAAACGCTGATACAAACGCGAAACTTTCGCGGCAACGATACGAAAACAGGAAGCTACGTCACCAACAGGAAGTCAACTTTCATGACTTGAAAGTTTTTTGATCTGTCACGGCGTGCGCCCAAATCTAATATCGCTACTCGCTCACTCCGTAGGCTCCCTGAATAGGCGGCAAAGGGACAGAGCCGCCTATTCATTCCGGCTGGCAATAATTAACGTTAATATGATCTCGGGCTTGCTCCACATTATAAAAGCAAGGCGCGGAGTTTAGTCCGAGGTCCGGGAAGTACGCGATGTGGTGGAGAATAGGAGACTGGCATGTGAGTGGGGCGATGTGACGCGCCTCAGGGACTTTAAACAAGGACCCTGGAATTCTGCCCTTTGATCCCCGCGCTGAGGACAGCGTGAGAAAGAGCTGCACGATGTGTATAAATCAATGTGTGTGTGTGTCTATAATATGAAATTGTATTTGATATAGGTATATATTATCTCATGCTAGAGTACTTGTATGCAAAATTTATGCATTACACTCAAAGTATCAAATCCCACTATGAAGTTTGATTTAATTGTTAACATTAAACATTTTATATCTACTCATGTTTATGTTCCTATTTATGTTTATGTTTTGCTGCGAAATACATTTTAGGCAGAGACATCTGCTCGGTCTTGTTAACCCTCTGAGGTCCGCGAACGCATATATGCGTTTTGAGGCGTTTCCCCCTGATGACGCCAATAAGCACTTAAATTACACTTTCAGTTTTGATCGTACAGACAAGATCTATATATTAATCGAATCTGTAAAGTGTCTACTTTTTTTGTATGCACACATGTTAATAATAAAACTTCACTAAAATGAACTGAAACTCTGCGAATACTGCACACACAAACATGAGAAATATATATATAGAAAGCTTGAATTGTCTACTTTTACATTAACCAATTCAACTCGAAAACAAATAATCTGTTTTTATGTAATCCGTATAAAAGTAAGGAGTGGTACAGATTCTCCTGTTTCAGCTCATTACAGCTAATGTGCTCCCGACTCCCTGTGCGCGCGCTGTTCATATGGAAATGAACTGAGGTGAGCCAGGTAATCATCTACACGCCCCCATGGCATAAAACAACAAGCTTCATCATAGAGTTACTTACTTTTTCTGCATTTGAATGATGTCACTCTACACGGGTGAAGAAGCACTTCAGATGGTTCTGGACAGCGATGAAGAATTTACTTTCTCATCAGAGGAAGAGCAACACTCAGACGAGCAATGTCTTTATTTTGAACAATGTCTGGACTCAACGGAGGATGTAATTCCTGACGAGTAAGTCTTTTATTCTCACCATCATTGCTCTATATTTTATATGTACATTTGGAAAATACTAAATGCCAGCAAGACTAAAATTGGTTAAAATATGAAATATCCACGCTACTTACAAGCCCGCAATAAAATCTGATTACGATCTGTCTTAAGTTTTATTTATTTATGTATTTATATATACGTGTTTTGTATTGTTTATACCGTGTTTCAAATGGTCAAATTGTTCACCAGCTGTTGTTTGCGAATGATTGTATGCGCGTCCATTCTTCAAGTTTAAATTTTTGTTTTTGTTTAGGACTGTGGCTGCATCAAAGGCGCCGTGCACAAGAAAGACACGCAAGTGTTGTTCAGTTTCGAATTTGCTGGAGAACCACGAATAAGTGCACATTCAGTATATCATACATGTTAGTTAAATGTAACTATTATATAAATATATATATATATATATATATATATATATACAGTGGTGTGAAAAACTATTTGCCCCCCTCCTGATTTCTTATTCTTTTGCATGTTTGTCACACAAAATGTTTCTGATCATCAAACACATTTAACTATTAGTCAAAGATAACACAAGTAAACACAAAATGCAGTTTTTAAATGAGGGGTTTTATTATTTAGGGAGAAAAAAAATCCAAACCTACATGGCCCTGTGTGAAAAAGTAATTGCCCCCTGAACCTAATAACTGGTTGGGCCACCCTTAGCAGCAATAACTGCAATCAAGCGTTTGCGATAACTTGCAACAAGTCTTTTACAGCGCTCTGGAGGAATTTTGGCCCACTCATCTTTGCAGAATTGTCGTAATTCAGCTTTATTTGAGGGTTTTCTAGCATGAACCGCCTTTTTAAGGTCATGCCACAACATCTCAATAGGATTCAGGTCAGGACTTTGACTAGGCCGCTCCAAAGTCTTCATTTAGTTTTTCTTCAGCCATTCAGAGGTGGATTTGCTGGTGTGTTTTGGGTCATTGTCCTGCTGCAGCACCGAAGATCGCTTCAGCTTGAGTTGACGAACAGATGGCCGGACATTCTCCTTCAGGATTTTTTGGTAGACAGTAGAATTCATGGTTCCATCTATCACAGCAAGCCTTCCAGGTCCTGAAGCAGCAAAACAACCCCAGACCATCACACTACCACCACCATAATTTACTGTTGGTATGATGTTCTTTTTCTGAAATGCTGTGTTACTTTTACGCCAGATGTAACGGGACACGCACCTTCCAAAAAGTTCAACTTTTGTCTCGTCGGTCCACAAGGTATTTTCCCAAAAGTCTTGGCAATCATTGAGATGATTTTTAGCAAAATTGAGACGAGCCTTAATGTTCTTTTTGCTTAAAAGTGGTTTGCGCCTTGGAAATCTGCCATGCAGGCCATTTTTGCCCAGTCTCTTTCTTATGGTGGAGTCGTGAACACTGACCTTAATTGAGGCAAGTGAGGCCTGCAGTTCTTTAGATGTTGTCCTGGGGTCTTTTGTGGCCTCTCGGATGAGTTGTCTCTGCACTCTTGGGGTAATTTTGGCCGGCCGGCCACTCCTGGGAAGGTTCACCACTGTTCCATGTTTTTGCCATTTGTGGATAATGGCTCTCACTGTGGTTCGCTGGAGTCCCAAAGCTTTAGAAATGGCTTTATAACCTTTACCAGACTGATAGATCTCAATTACTTTTGTTCTCATTTGTTCCTGAATTTCTTTGGATCTTGGCATGATGTCTAGCTTTTGAGGTGCGTTTGGTCTACTTCTCTGTGTCAGGTAGCTCCTATTTAAGTGATTTCTTGATTGAAACAGGTGTGGCAGTAATCAGGCCTGGGGGTGACTACAGAAATTGAACTCAGGTGTGATAAACCACAGTTAAGTTATTTTTTAACAAGGGGGGCAATCACTTTTTCACACAGGGCCATGTAGATTTGGAGTTTTTTTTCTCCCTTAATAACGTAAACCTTCATTTAAAAACTGCATTTTGTGTTCAATTATGTTATCTTTGACTAATAGTTAACAGTTTTTGATGAGCAGAAACATTTAAGTGCGACAAACATGCAAAAGAATAAGAAATCAGGAAGGGGGCAAATATTTTTTCACACCACTGTATATATATATATATATATATATTCTATAATATTATAATATTATTGTATCATATATATATTCATCATAGTAAACTGTAGTGTATTGTAGAAGAAATGTAGTACAGTATTGGTAAAGTAATTTGTTCTAAGTTGTCAGCTTTACATGTTCTGGTAATTACAAAGAGCTGTTGTTGTTTTCTATATTATAATATATATAACCCACCAAGCACGGGGAGAACATGCAAACTCCATGCACACATAGACAGGAATCGAGCCTGACCGGGGAATCGAACCCAGACCCTGGAGGTGCAAGGCGACAGTGCTAACCACTACACCACCGTGCCGCCTAATTCCTAATTGTATTGTTATAAATATTTTATAATAAGTAGATAATTTACAGGAAAAAACAATGTGCTGTTTTATTTCAAGGGGGAAAATTAACAGTTCTATCCCTGCAGAGTTCATGCTGTTTATTGTTTGCAAGAGTTTTAAGGAGTCCTACTCAACCACACTTTAAACATAAAAGTTAGGCCACACCAGGAGTCTATTTTTTTTCCTTGCCAACTCCTGCTTACCTACTGATTCCTGTGTGACTGTAGTGGCACAGGAGCAGAGCTATAGTGATATTTGTTTAACTACAAGAGCACATCTATGACGTGTATGAATTTGTGAATATTTGCAAGTCACGCTGGTGTGCCTAGTCTCCAACAATGGTCGCATAAGGAGACAAAATGGTCACAATTTAGAGCCAGGCTGAGAATTCTTCTCTTGCTATAGTTATGGGAATTATAGGCGAGTGCAATTTGAGGGCTCACTCTGGCTCAGTGGTAGGTGTTTTGCCTGCCATGCGGAAGGCCCGGGTTCGATTCCAGCCAGTGCCCACACCCCAGCCAATGGATGCAGTGCCGGTCCCAAGCCCGGATAAAATGGGAGGGTTGCATCAGGAAGGGCATCCGGCGTAAAACCTGTGCCAAGTTGTAGTGCGGACTGGATATTCCGCTGTGGCGACACCTTGTTCATCAATTTTAAAATTGTAAAGTTTTTATAAAGTTTTGTAGTAGAAGAGGCGAGTTGCTTGGTCTGTCCGCTGTGCTTTGGTAAGCTTTTCTGGCGCCAGGAGAGACTCAGTCAAACACACACACACGTTGTCTGTCAGAAAGGTCTCTCTTTATTAACAGCAAAAGATGGGGTTTATATATGTTTGACCAAACGCCTGGGCTATAGACATATGTTACTACAAAGAGCATGAACCATTGTGAATGTCCTGGTGAGATCCTGAAGAATCAAAGGAGAGGAAGATAGAGGTGTCCGTGCAGAGACAGATCACAAGACGTTGGCTCGAGAAGGAGACAGAGGGAGATAGAGAGAGAGGGGGAGAGAGAGAGACATAAAGAGAGTATGGGAAGGTGAGCGTGGGAGCGTTCACACCTTTAAGAACAGATGCAAGAGGAGACAGGAAGATAGCAGCAGGAAAGATTTAACACGTTAATATCAAATCATTGAGGAAGAGAACAAGAGAGTAGAATCAACTCCTTTATACAGTATAAGCATATTTAACTACTTCAGCAGTGAATGAGAAATTTGGTCGGTCTGGCTTTTAGATAAAGTTCTTATTTGATACAATTTTATTATTTAATTAATTATCTTATTATAAACATGATTCTTATTCTCTATATTCCTGTCGAGTATAGTCCTTCATGTCTGCATTTTTTTCAAACGCATTTATCATCCTTTTGATCAAAATGCTGCCTTTTGTTAAGGCTGTCGGTTTATACACGCCGATGAATGAATTTTAGATGAATTTTAAAGCATCTTTTTAGGCCTAAATATTCATTTTTATTTGTGTCGTTATCTTCTCCTACAAATGTGCTTCCAACCAACTCTGGAATGTAGGATCTCAAATAAAATTTCCCTCTCTGTGTCACGGTTTCCTGTATGCCTGCGTCTGGAGTGTGTGCGTGGCATGAATGCGGAGGAAGCGAGCTGACGGTTTAATTAAGTCCTTTTTATTGAAGCAAATAAACATAAAATAGGACTATCACACCAAACACAAACTAAACCTTAATATAACAAAAGCTAGACGCCTGACTGCTATTCAGTCAGGCTATTTATAAGGAAACATAAATCAACGTAATTACTCTTCCCTCGGTTCAGGTGAGCTTCTTACGTCACCTGACCGAGGTGCATACTGGGAAATGAAGTAAACTAACCAACACAAACAAACTACAAACAAAAACCAAAAACGGGCGTTAGGCGCCCTCTAGGGGTTAACCGTCACAGTACTCCCCCCCAAAGAAATGCTCCTCCGGAGCATCACCGGAGGCCCCGGGCTCCCACCCCACAGTACTACCTTCGGCCTCCTGACCAGCAGGCTGGGTGACGGGGCTGGAGAAGCGCTCGGCGGCTGCAGAGCTGGAGAAGCGCTCGGCGGCTGCAGAGCTGGAGAAGCGCTCGGCGGCTGCAGAGCTGGAGAAGCGCTCGGCGGCTGCAGAGCTGGAGAAGCGCTCGGAGGCTGCAGAGCTGGAGAAGCGCTCGGAGGCGTTGGAGCGGTCACTGCGCTCGACGGAGGCGTTGGAGCGGTCACTGCGCTCGACGGAGGCGTTGGAGCGTGCAGTGCGCTCGACGACGGCCCTGGAGCGTGCAGTGCGCTCGACGACGGCCCTGGAGCGTGCAGTGCGCTCGACGACGGCCCTGGAGCGTGCAGTGCGCTCGACGACGGCCCTGGAGCGTGCAGTGCGCTCGACGACGGCCCTGGAGCGTGCAGTGCGCTCGACGACGGCCCTGGAGCGTGCAGTGCGCTCGACGACGGCCCTGGAGCGTGCAGTGCGCTCGACGACGGCCCTGGAGCGTGCAGTGCGCTCGACGACGGCCCTGGAGCGTGCAGTGCGCTCGACGACGGCCCTGGAGCGTGCAGTGCGCTCGACGACGGCCCTGGAGCGTGCAGTGCGCTCGACGACGGCCCTGGAGCGTGCAGTGCGCTCGACCACGGCCCTGGAGCGTGCAGTGCGCTCGACGACGGCCCTGGAGCGTGCAGTCCTGCACTCCTCGTTGCGCTCTGCCCACTGCCTGTAGAACTCCTGTCTCTCCCTCGGCCACTACACCTCTCGGCGGTGTGCGCCGGATGGTGAGCCCGCAGCCTTCCCAGCTCTGCTGCGCCATCCTCTCCCTCTGTGTTGCTTTCTCCTCCTGCCTCTCCGCCTCCTCGGCGTACCTGCAGTTCTCCCAGCTTTGCCAGAACTCTGTCTCGCTGTGCTCCTCGCTGTCTTCCCGCAAGCCCTCCTGCTCCATCAGCAAGCTATACTCCCAGCTGCGATACATTTGCTCCTCCTCGCTGTCCTCCTGCCAGTTCGCCAGCTCGGGCGAGATGGTCTCCGCGCCCCCCCAAAAATAATCCAGGGGGAAATCCTCCGCCATGCCACTTGGACGGTCTAGCTTTCTGTCACGGTTTCCTGTATGCCTGCGTCTGGAGTGTGTGCGTGGCATGAATGCGGAGGAAGCGAGCTGACGGTTTAATTAAGTCCTTTTTATTGAAGCAAATAAACATAAAATAGGACTATCACACCAAACACAAACTAAACCTTAATATAACAAAAGCTAGACGCCTGACTGCTATTCAGTCAGGCTATTTATAAGGAAACATAAATCAACGTAATTACTCTTCCCTCGGTTCAGGTGAGCTTCTTACGTCACCTGACCGAGGTGCATACTGGGAAATGAAGTAAACTAACCAACACAAACAAACTACAAACAAAAACCAAAAACGGGCGTTAGGCGCCCTCTAGGGGTTAACCGTCACACTCGGATATTAAATGGCATAAAGCCTGGCTTTCGCCTAATAAATACTGCATCTCTAACAAAATAAAATATGTTCATTTTAAGATTCTCCAAAATATTTACCCGGTAAACTCAGTTTTATCTAAATACTTGGAGGTAGAGGATAAATGTTCTTTTTGTTATACGTTAAATTAATCTCTGATTCATTTGTTTGTTGAGTGTGAGAGAAAAAAAAATTCTTAATTCTTTTAAAAGACTACCTCTTGAACCACCTTAATGTATCTCACTCCTTTAATATTAAGGATATAATCTTTTATTATGAGAATGTGGAAAATAAACCGCTTGAATTTGTTGTTAATTATTTTATTTTACATGCAAAATACTTTATACATAAACAGAGAATTAAAAAGGAACAATTGTATTTCCATCTTTTCCTTCTACAAATGACCTCAATTTTAAACTCTCTTAAATTAATTCAATTTAATAAGAAGAATAATATACTTCTAGATTATTATGGTATTATTTTTAATTGAAGTGTCTCTTGCTACATCTTTTCACGGTTTATACTTAATTTCAATCCTCTCGCGTATTTTAACCTTTCTTTGGACTCTCAAATCTATAGTTCTTTATCAGCCTTTTGATCAGAAAGCCGCATGCGCAACTCACTTTCACTTTGCACAAGGCAGTGTTTATTGTTTAATGTATATTTAAAGCGCATGTTGTTGTTGGTCTTTCGGCTGCTCCCTACAATGGGTCGATACAGCGGAATATCCAATCTGCACAACAACTTAAGACAATAAAATAAGCAATATGAAAATAAATATGTTGTACATGAAAAATGTTTAAATGTTTTTTTCATATACAACATGTATACTTTTATATTGTTTATTTTATAATAAAATTAGTTTCATCTAGTTTTTTATCATAAACAATATTTATTTTTATTATATATAAATGTTTATTTGCATATTCATGACAAAGCCCTGAAAAATAAATGTGCCACAAAATAAACATTATACCAAATTTTGTATTAATGCTCTTGACGGCTGTCACGTGCCTAGGGTTCATTATAATAGTAATATCATATTTGATGATAATAATAAACCAATGAATTTATGTTCTAATATAATATTTGATAGCGATTATATATTTTTAGCACCTAACACCGGCACTTTGGGCACTGGCTGGGAATCGAACCCAGGCCTTCCGCATGGCAGGCGAATCACCTACCACTGAGCCACCAGTGCCCGTGTATATTTAAAGCGCATAAACACAATAAAACAATAATGATTTAGGCTAACATATAATACATCTTTGTAGTCTTTTTGCACACTCGGGCGGGTGCGTTACAATAATAATAACAATAATAAATTCGGAAAACTACTACTAATGTATACTATAGACCAGGGGTGGCGAACCCGCGGCTTGCGAGCCACTTGCTGTAACATCCGAACCTCCGCAGCCCCGGAGATCCGGTTCACCGGCTTACTGAGCCGTAGTTTTGTCTCCCCCTAGTGTGTCTGAGTATGTCATTGTCTGCCCCTAATGATTTAATAGGAATCACCTGTCTCTACCTCATGTGTCGCACTATTTAACCCAGCCGAACCCATACCTCAGCGTCTGGTCACCACTATGCCACACCCTACTCATCTGACATTCTCTCTGTGTTTCTCCCCAAGGGCTAGCGGTATCTGCAGGCGAGGTAGTGTGAAGCAAGACCGCTTCACACTTAAGGACTGACTCGGCTGTGGAGCAACAGTTCCCGTCTCATGTGAATTCTGCGTTTATGAACGCCTTTTTGTTGTTTTCTTGTGTTACCGCCTGCAGACCGCGTCGGGGAATACCACCCACGGGGTGGATAATTAAGTTCAAGTGTTGTATTTGTGTTTAAAGAGAGACTGAATAAAATCTGTTCGTTCCTGCACCTGCAGCGTAGTGTGTATCATTCAGAGGCAGCATGACACTTGCGGCTCTTTCACCGCTCGTCTGTGGCTCTTCAATCTATCCACGTTCTGTTTACACTTGCAAATTATTTTTAAAATGTCAAAACATAATTTTCCAATAAAGGGGTATGTATTTAAATGATTTTTTTTTCTTGACATAGACTAACACGGTTGACGTGAAGTTCGTTAGTAACCTGTCAACCATCATGGCAGAGTGAAGGAAGATAAGCACAGAACATTTTTATCTGAATGGAAGGAACGAACCATGGAGTTTTGGAAGATTGTGCCGATTGAGAGATATCCCAATGTCAAACAGGCTGCACTCAAACTACTGTCAATGTTTGGGTCAACGTATGTCTGTGAATCCCTTTTTTCGACACTGAATTAAGTGAAATCAAAGCATCGCTCTGCTCTTTATATATATATATATATATATATATATATATAAATAATATGCTTCCGTGAAATATCGACAATTCGCCATTCATTCACGCATTGATAATCAGCAATATTTTATAAGGAGATTTAGGGATTTAGCTCTAGTTAATTTTATAACGTTTTAAGAAAATGTAATCTATTTGAAGTGTTAAACGGGACATAGGTCCTACTTTCGTACCAGAACATGGATACAGGCATTTCAATTCAATTCAATTAAATTTTATTTATATAGCGCTTTTAACAATGGTCATTGTCTCAAAGCCGCTTCACAAAAATGAAAGAAAATTTACCAAAAAAATAAAATAAAATAATAATAATAATAATAATAAAAATAATAATAATAATAATAATAATAATTTTAGAAAATAAAATAATTGGACGTGTGTATGTGTGAGAAAAATGTGTAGATAATAATAATGAGACAAATGAATGAAATCTCTCTGATGAGCAAGCCAAGGGTGACGGCGATGGTGGCAAGGAAAAACTCCCTGAGATGGCATTAGGAAGAAACCTTGAGAGGAACCAAAATCAACAGGGAACCCATCCTCATTTGGGTGATAGCAGATAGAAATGATATAACATCTTGTGTGTTGTGCAGGTGAAAATTCTATATGACAGAAATTATTTAAATTGACATGAAGACCAGTTCAGCATAGGGACGAGTCAGTAGGTGCAGAGGGCAGATGAGGTCTGGATCACTGGAAGCACAGGAGCAGCATGTGTAGCTCCAACCATCATAAAGCTGAATCCAGCTGGAGCTGGTCCTTCTCTGGACGCCTCAGGAACCTCGCAGGGTCGGCCTTTGTCTACTGAAGCTGGCACAATCTCCCGATGCCTCGGGATGGGTAGAGAAATACAGAACAGATGGGGAGAATTAGCGTAATTGCCATTCGGGATAGGTGTACTGGAGTATGAGATTATGGGATGAGTTATGTTTATGCCAGATTAAAAAGATGCGTCTTGAGTCTACTTTTGAACTGAGAAACCGTGTCTGCTCCCCGAACACTGTCTGGAAGGCTATTCCAAAGCTTCCCTACCCCCTTTTGTAGATTTTTAAATTCTGGGAACTACCAGAAGTCCGGAGCTTTGTGATCTTAAGGCGCGTTGTGGATTGTAGCCTATCAGAAGACTGGTTAGGTATGTGGGAGCTAAACCATTTAAGGCCTTGTATGTAAGTAATACTATTTTGTAATTTATTCTAAACTGAACAGGTAGCCAGTGCAGGGATGATAATATTGGGGTTATATGATCATATTTTCTGGATCTAGTGAGAACCCTAGCGGCTGCATTTTGGACTAACTGAAGCTTGTTTATTGAGGATGCAGGACAACCACCTAGTAATGCATTACAATAGTCCAGTCTGGAGGTCATGAATGCATGAACTAGCTTTTCTGCATCAGATACGGATAAGATGTTCCTAAGTTTAGCAATATTTCGAAGATGGAAAAAGGCTGTTTTTGTGATATTTGAAATGTGATTTTCAAAGGACAAGTTACTGTCTAATATTACGCCCGGGTCTTTTACTGTCGAGCTGGTAGTAACAGTACATCCTTCTAAGCGCAGGCTGAATTGTGAAAGCTGTTGTGTCACAGGCATGACAATAAAGAATCCTTGAATCCTAATAATAATAATTTTTCTGAATGTAGAAAGCGCAGTGAAAGAAGTACATTGATCATTGAAGGAGAGAACAAAATGAAGAATAATAAATAATAAACCCACGTTTATGGGTTCTGTCACTTGCTATTAATGGGTGCGCTGTCCCCATTGTCTCTAAGAGACATAACACATTTTTTGGCTTCAGTAGACACACAATACTTCAGACTGAAACACGACTGCCCCCTACAGGTAATGAAGGGCATTTTCACAGCTTATCGTGGGATCCCTTTTCTCAAAACGTGCGTTTTTACAGGCCAGATCTGTAGCATACATAAACTGTATAAGTCAGGATTTAGGCCTCATCACAGTACAGAAACAGCACTTATTAAAGTAGTAAATGACCTCTTATTTTCCTCTGATCAGAGTTGTGTAACTATGCTTATAGTACTCGACCTCAGTGCGGTTTTTGACACCATTGATCATAGTATTCTTCTTGCCAGATTAGAAAATGTAGTAGGAATTAAGGGTACAGCCCTCTCCTGGCTCAGATCCTACTTGACCGATCATTATCAGTAAGTAGACTTAAAAGATGATCCATAAGCATGGTATTAGTTTTCATTGTTATGCAGATGACACACAGTTATATGTCTCAGCAAAACCAAATGAGAAAAACCAGCTTACTAAAGTTGAGCAATTCTGGCCTCGATTGGTGTTGAAAGCTGTTTCTCTGAGGACTTGACAGTTCGATAGTTCACGAATGGAATTTCCTACAAGTCTACCTTAGACTCCAATAACTACCTGGACTCCATATTAACATCAATTAACATCAACTGTTATACTGTAGCTGAACTGGCTGCCATCTAACATACAGTATGAATGCAGATCAATTCCTGCTTTCTGTTTCACCCAAATGAGGATGGGTTCCCTGTTGAGTCTGGTTCCTCTCAAGGTTTCTTCCTATTACCATCTCAGGGAGTTTTTCCTTGCCACTGTCACCCTCGGCTTGTCGCAGGGACTATCTGACCATTTTGATTCATGCACACCCACATTACATACAGACTTAAATAATTATTTTGATTGTGTAAAGCTGCTTTGTGACAATGCCAATTGTTAAAAGCGTTATACAAATAAAATTTAATTGAATTGAATTCAGTGCAAAGTGAAATTCATTTACAGTGCGCAGGAAAATATACAGTCCACTGGTACAGTATATTTACAGGCACAAAGACAAAACAAGGGAGAGGTGAAAAAGAAAAAATCCCAAAGTACCAAAAAAACAAAACAGCAAAATAAAGGGGGGAACAAATCCAAAAACTATATACAGCGTGTATCCACAATATACCAAATAATACCTCAAGGCACCACAGTTGCACTTCTCGCAACGGGTCTCCTCTTTTATAGGCCAGACTCCACCCCTTCCTAGGACTTTTCATCAATAGGTAATTGCAGTTCATAAAGAAACAATTACTTTCCCATTTTCACTTGGCCCAAATTCCACACAAAAAAAATAAAAATAAAACATTCTGTTACAGAAGCAATGCATTTAATAGTTAAATTTTTCACACCCACAAATTCAGGCAACCCTCCTGACATTACACGATAATTTGGCCGGACTCCAGTCTGCTGCACCGGCGTGGCGCAGTCAGTGACGTCATAACTCCACACAGCCCGGTCGCTCTGTTTGGCCGACTCAGCGCCGCACACCGGAGTGCCAGCCATTGCACGCCCAGTTAAACACAGAAAAACAAACCAACATGACAAGATAGCACAACACATTAACAAACATGAATGTAAATGTCCGGGATTATGAGCACTGGTGTAAAAGTAGGGAGTAATGTATAATATGTCCGTGTGCAATTGGAATGCGTGTGCACCCGCACTGCCGACGGCAGAAACAGCGGGAGGGGAGTGAATGTGAGGTTTTCAGAGCTAAGCATGTGTGTGCGTGAGTGACGTATGTTAATTATTTTTATATTAATATTTTTGGGTTGTGGAACGAATTTCGAGTTTCCTTTATTTTTATAATATAGATTTATGAGTGTTTTGATATACAAGCAAACTTACCTAACTTACGTAAACTTACGCTTGCAGTCCACGGTTCCACTGTGTTAAATATCTCCATAAACATTCAAATGCTGCGCATGTGGTCATTTGATGTCCTGTTCAAATGTTATAATGTTCAAAAGAAAAGCACACCATGTGTTGATTCTATCTGCATCTGTTCTTTGCTACATTACATTTTCTTACATGCCAACCTCATGAAATACTACTTGTAAAGCATTAAATGGTCTTGCTCCGCAGTATCTGAGTAAACTGGTAGTTGTCTTACGATCCGCCACGCCTACTTTGATCAAAAGATGCAGACTGTTTGTCAGTACCACGTATTATGAAAACTACAGCAGGGGAAGAGCTTCTTTTTTTTTTTTTTTTTTTTTTTACAAAATCCCTAAGTTATGGAATAGTCTTCCAATTAATGTTTGGGACACAGACTAGTCTAGGCTAAAAACCTATTTATTTAGCCAAGCATTTTTGTAAATAGATATGCCTTAGGTAAAGAAGCAGATCTGGGGGACTCATGGATGTAGAGTATTATGGTGAACTGGTATGTTTAGATGCTGTCTTCCCCACTCTCATTGATCACTCAGGTTTGTTGACAGTGATGTGATTGGTCGATTTACATCACAGGGAGTCCTCATGTTTGTGTTTCCTTCTGGCTCTCCCTGCTGTCACAGTTGGTCCTGCTGGGATAACTAAATAACTGAGTACTTAATATATAAAGAATAACTAAATAACTGAGTACTTAAATGGCGGGCCTAATGCATTAGATGACTCGTTACATCAAAAAAGTAATCCAAGTACTCTAACGCGTTACTTTGTAATGTGTTACACCCAACACTGCACATTTCGTGTAAACTTAAATAATTCTTTTGATGTGTAAAGCTGCTGTGCGACAATGTCAATTGTTACAAGCACTATACAAATTAAATTTAATTTAATTGAAACTTATAGAGTAACAAACTTTAACAGGTATTTTTGTAACACTGAGAATACTCCATCTCTATTCTTGTGCCCTGTCAGAGTAATAATTTGCCAAGTCATCAATATCAAAATCAATATTGCTATCATTTTAAGTATGTTTTGGAAACAGACCTTGGAATAATAATAATAATACTGTTTGAGTTGTTTGCAGCTCTTGTGATTACTTACAGTCATGCTCAAAAATGAGTGCCCCCTCTATTAATTATATGTGCATGTAAAAACATAATTAAAAAAATTATAATCTTTTCACAGTGGTTATTAGTAGGAGACAAATACCTCAGATGAACAATAACATGTAACTTTTCTCACTGTTATTCAACAAAACTGAGGCCAATAATAATAATAATAATAATAATAATAATAATATAGGACTCTTTATACTACTGTATAATACTGTATATTTATACATTCTCTTACCTCAAATTAATATTAAATGAAATTCAAATCCAAATATATTTAATCGCTTTTAAATTAATAATGTTTTTAATACTATTCTCAAAATATTAATGCCAGTCCATATGAAAGCACACCAACAAGTGTTAATTTAGAAGATATCACTCTTTTGCAAATTTATTTCAGAAGTAGTACACAGGTTCCTACTATGGTGCAATTGATTTCAGGACCATTGAGTTTGTGTTTACTATTTGAAGTAACATTACTTCAGGCCGTGGATATGAGCATGCTCATATAGGAACAGCATTTTTTGTTAGATGTTTGTTATTCAGCAAAAACTCCACTAAATTATGATGATGCTAGCTTTTCCTCACAGCTTTGTAGCACACGGATACTGAGACTCGACCTCAGGTACACTGAAAAAATGAAACTGCTGTGTCGTTGATACAAAGTATGTTTCAACATTGAAACTGATATTTTTACGTTGCTTAAAAGCAAACATCGCAGCCCCTGTTTAAACTTAAATGTAATCTGTTCACTCAAATGACATTTCTGCTTCAAACCAAAGGTTTGCCGTGTCACGTGACTTCATGACGTAGTATTGTCACGGACTGAATCACGTTCTGCTGGAGGCCATAGTTTCTCAAAGAAAATAACAGGTAAGAAAGCAAACTCATGTCATTTCTATGTTAAATGTATCTCTTCCATGAGCAAATTTATGATTTATGTCAGGAACAACTACTTTGTAGATTGAGTTTTGTGTCCGTTTTTGCTAGCTACCTATTGAGTTTTGTGCCTGTGTTTGCTACTGTAGCTAAAAACACCTACAGTGGGAGCCACGCCAAATAGCCGTGACAGTGTGGCTGAAGTGTGAATGGCGTGTGAATGGCCTTTGCACGCCGTAATCCCCCCTCCCTTTTCTGGCCGAAAGGCGTGTCAAGATTTCACAGTAAACACGCCCATTCAAGCCCAATTTATTCATTTACCTGGTGCCACCACTAGATGGCGCTTCGTTCTCAAGAACACGTTAAAACAAGCCAGCTGCGCTGAGTTGCAATCACGTGATTTTAACAACCCGCCTCCACCCCCGCCGAACTGACGCTACCAAACTACAGAGATGAAGATGGCGGCTTAACGGACTATTCGTGGTAAGTTATGTTTTATTTTATAAAATGTGTTTGGGGTAGTTTACAGTTTATTTCCCAGTTTAGTTTTTTACTGGCCGTTTTAAATATCACTGGTAGCACCAGCAGCGGTCAGATGTGACTTTAGAGAACTTAATGATCTGTTTACCAAGTCTGGAGTTAATATTACAGCTTACTGTCAGTGTCACACACTCACAATGTCACTCCACTTTAACTCAAAAACATGCTCAAGCTTCAACAATACTATTAATGTCCCTATTACAAGAGCTGCACTACCCGATGAAGAGTGTTTGTGTTCTCTGTAAATACTGAGAGAATCTCACCGCGTGTTGTCTGGATAAATTCAGCGCTTATTTATTCTCTGGTTAAGAGTTAATCTGCAGGTTATTTCTGTGACTGTAATATAATGTGATGCAGTTGATGAGGGACACAGACTGAGGGGAGCTGTACAGGAGCTAGTAACGCTCATAACCCGGTTTATATTTTATACACTTTCCGCGGTAGCGCGAGCGCTTAGTTAACGAGCTGAATAACAACACAGAAGTGTTTATCAGTTAGGAGGAGGGGGGAGGTGTGTGTGTGTGAGGGGCTTCAGTAAGTTATAGTTTGGCTTCAGGGATGAACTAATGCTCATATACGAGTGTTATATCGCTTAACTTATTTGTATGAGAAGCGCATTAAGTAAATTCCCGGTTAATTTAATGCAGACGATAATACAGACAGTCACTGGTTAACACTAACACTGTTCACTGGTTAACATTAGCACAGGCAGATTATTTACATTACAGAATCCCCAAAACAGTACTTTACACACTCTGTGGTAAATAGGTTTATTAATATATTTAATATTTATTAGAACTATATGTTCTGTGAAGTTTATTTATCTTTGTCTTGACTAAATTCTCCTGTTGTCTTTAAGCAGAGCTCCGCTGTGGAGGATTGGGGGGTCAGACGGCTGACGGCTGGACTTTTGGAGCTACAGGACTGGAGGAGCCTGAACAAGCTGTTGAGGGAGCTGTAGGAGGGATGACGTCACAGTCCGACAGCTTTAGAATGATGTTTGTTCAGGTCTACTGCATATTCTGAACATAGTACTGCAAAATGTCTGATACAGTACTTTGGGGGAAACAAAGACTTAAACTGTTAAGTAATAACATTATTAATAACAAATATGTAATAGTTTTGATATTTGAAAAATTAATATTTTAATGTAAAAGGACTATAGATAGAGACTTATAAGCAGCTGGTGTATCCGGGTTGTTTAATGAACTTTAAGCAAAAAGACAACATGTATTCATCTGTTTTATATAAATTACTGTTTTAACTTTGACTAGTTTTGGAAGAATAAATTGAATTGTTAAAGTGATGTTTTGCGTGTTTTAATTTTGGGGGATTGTTTGGGTATTTAAAAATTGTTTAGTTGAACCAACAACTTCAATGGGCAAAAAATGGGACACAACTTTGTTTTAAATAGTCAAAGAGTTGGGCTGAAAATAATAATAATAATTATTGATCATAGAAACAAATGAAACCAGTTAAACACTTGATTATATGTATTTGTGTTTGTGATTGTGACCCATAATAATTTTTTCTCAGTATAAATAAATGTTTTGGGTTTTAAGAACTCCAAAAGAGCAACGACAAACTTGGTATTCTCCATTGCGGTTTCTCACCTTCCACTCCTGGTGTTAATTGCTCTGTGTGTGTGTATGTGTTTTTGGCGCGGGGATGGGTGTGTGTGTGTTTTCGGCTGTTCAGCAGTTCTAAACACAAGTACAGTTTTTGTCCTTAACTAAAATACTTCAATACGTTAATAATGAATTTATTTTGCTGAATAAGATAATAAGCGATGTTTAAACCAAACCAGTAAGTTAAGTAAGTGTTCCATACATTAAAGTACTGTGTATAACCAAGTGCCCTAGCAAACACAGTTACAGTACAGTTTACAGTACAAACAGAGTGTGTGCGCTGGGGGGATTGGAAGGTGAGTGAGAATACTCATTTACAAGACAAAAGACGGTCAGAGGCAGGGCTGTTCTAGACCAGACAACACGGGGTGGGGGGAGGGGGGCATCATGTTCGAGCACTGTTTTTACCTGGCCTTACTGTATAGTAACAGTATTGTATTTGCTGAATTGTGTTGAGGCACACAAACCCCCAGACCACAATAAGGTGGCAATCCCTCAGGGGGAAACTAAAAAAAAAAAAAAAAAAAAATATATATATATATATATATATATATATATATATAATTATATAATATCCTTAATCCAGATTTTATCAATCAATGACATAACATTTATCTAAGCTGGATGGTCAAATTCTCAAAAACGTTTAACCTAAAGTAAGACTTAACACACTATAACTAAAATATTTACAAAACTGAAAGGTTGTCTTATGAATAATAAAAAATACAAACTAAATTAAAACAGATGGGCTGTTGAACAGATCATAATATGTTTTATGTTTTCTGATTATAAATGATATATGGGTTGATTTTAGAAAGGCTAAATCAAATAGCTAGTTTTGGTCATGTCAGTCCAGTAACTATACTATGTAAAAGTAATTATAATATGAATTAATTAAGGGCAGGACCTAACCTAATGTTAATAATTTACACCATGATAACATTAGTATTCATGTTTTTGTATATATTTTTAAATGTTCAAATGAACGTTTCAGAGTATATAATTTGTCGTGTCATCTGTGATTGAGACCCATGAGTTAAATTGAAATATTTTTTATAGGTAGTAAGCCAGGTTTTAGTAACCTTGGATAAATCAGCATGAAAGCCCTCTCTCGCGCACGCGCTCTCACGCTATCTCTCGCACTCACACACACACACACACACACACACTCTACACACACAGACACACACAAATAATACATGAAATCGCATAAAACCAAATGAAACTAGGGTAAAAAATATGAGCAGTAAAATACAGTAGTATCCTGTAGGTGATTCCTGTCCTGTGATAACAGGCACTAACACTCTAGAACTGTTTACTTCTGTTAGTTTTGTTTTCAAGTGTGAATGTTTATGGGGATTAAATCTGTCTCTGCTGCTGCATCTATACACCGTTGTGATAAGTGATTGATCAGATCTTTAATGTGGGACGTTATGCTGGTTAAATGACTAAAGACACACTGATCCATATGGACAGATATTTGTTCCAGATATTATGCGCCATTAATCAATTTGTTATGCCAATTTGACTTTCAGCGAAAACATCAAAAATATAACGAAAACAAACCCAAGCAGAAGTTACATTTTAAGCTTTACTTTCAAATTCAAATTTGATTTGTCACATACACAGTGCGATATGCAGTAAAATACTTCGGGTGCTTTAGGTGAGACTCAAACTCGGCATTGCTTCTCCTGGACTGCTTTATAAGTATCACGCGCTAACCGAATGCGCCACTGGAGCCACACGGAAGTTGGTCTTGTCAGAGTATCCTCTCTCTCTCGTGCGCGCACACACACACACACACACACACACACACACACACACACACACAAACACACACACATGAAATTGCGTAAAACCCAACGAAATATAAGCAGTATAAAAAAAATCAGTAAAAATACATTAGTATAACAGGCGCTAACCCTCTGGAACTTTTTTTTTTACTATTGTTTCCAAGTGTTTATGGGGATTTAATGTGTCTCTGCTGCTGCATCCATTCACAGTTGTGATAAGTGATTAATGCCCCATCAGATCTTTTGACGGGGGAGCATTATGCATGATTAAATGACTAAAGAAATACTGATCCATATGGGCAGATATTTATTCCAGGTTGCATGCGCAATTAATTGCCTTTCTTATGCCACTTGTAGACTATCAGTGAAAAAATCAGCGAAAACATCATCAAAAATATAACGAAAACAAACCCAAGCAGACGTTACATTTTGAGCTTTACTTTGCAGCAAAATATTATCTATCAGTATATTAAATGGAACGGGGTAAAATACACAGTAATGTAAAATACTGTACATAGCCCGCGTTTTTATTCCGTACCTACAATGATCGGTATAGACAAATTACAGCCGCTACCGTGTCTTTAAGGATCATTTCAGGATGTCTTAAAAAATATTTCACTAACTAATTTTATTAATTCATTATTAAATAATAAATAGCATAATCATCATGGGTTGTGTATTGAGTGATTTAACAAATCTGTTTTATTAATCGGTTTGTTGTTGTTGTTTTTTCATCTATTTATGAAACTATGTTGACAATGCAAGAACTGTCTGTATATTAAAGATACGGTATTGGGCTTCCTGGACACTGCAGTTAACTGTGTCAGTCAATGCTCCATCTGGCGGAATTATACGGCATTGCAACCATCTTTTTAGAAAGCGCATGGGGGCGTTTATGGGGCGGGGCATTGTTAACTGCGTCATCGCGGGGGATCACATTCCATGCACGAAGCCTGCATTAACCCTTCATGGATCTGCCACGGAGCAGTCATGCTCCAGGCGGCTGTTTGACGTGGCTCCCACTGTATATTACCTACAGTAGCATTAGCCAACTAACGCAGTTATTTTCAAAAACACCGGAGTTTCTACACTAAGTCCGCGGTGCAGAATAACATGAAAATAATTATATTGAAGTACTGTAAAATTAATAGGAAAGTGATGTAAACATAGAACAAGCCAGTTTGGAGTGAGTGCTGTTTGTAGTGTATTTATAGTTATGCTTAAAACCTTCTGGACATGCTAATGTGTAAGTAATGTAATATCAATAAAACTATTTTCCCTCGTATGAAACGGGGCTTTAGCACATGTTCCTGACATACTGGTAACACTTTATGACACGTTTTTAACGTTATCAGTATATACTGGCAGCAATTTGACACGTTGTTTTAAGGTCATGAATTAAGTTTAAAAGTAAACATGAAATCTTTATTCACTTTTGTGTTTACAGGTCTGGTAGCTTTTCTGAAAGGACATTATTTTACCTAATAATTAATTACCTAATTATTTATGCACAAATAAAAACATTATGTGGATAAATTTTGAAATGGAAACGATACAATAGAATTGCTATGAATTTAGTAAATGTCAGTGTAATCTAAATATCCTAAAATAAACTCCCTCAAAATGACAGAATACTGAAAATTAGTAGTTGAATTATCTGATAATATCAGAGAATAATTTCAATTATCCTGCAAAACGGAATTATGTTTGTGGGTTTATTGTATTATCAGTAGTGAGCACTTGCAAAGCAACAAAATGCAGTTGTTTTAAAGGTGTGTGTGTGGGGAGGGGGGGTGATTCTTTCTATAAACACTGTAATTAAGATTAGGTAAAAACTTGAGCCAGTCCAATTTGTGTTTATTCTTTTTTTTTTTTAGACCAGTAATGAGTTTCTGAGAATTACAACTGCTCCACTTCAAGGAAGATTGCTGGTTTCCTTGGACAAGCAACATTACAAATTAATTGAGATCATCAGAAAGGGAAGAATTGTCAGAGAGAAGACCAGAGATATAATCATCATCGTCAAGTTCTTGATCTGGTATGTACTTGCTCAAAAAAGCAGAAATTAGCTTGGTGTCAAATGTAATATTGTGAATGGATGCCACAGGACCCGAGCAAAGCATCTGTAAGCATATTTTAATTACATATATTTGTGCATGCAGTGATATTATAGAAAACTATAAATTTTATCTTATAGAAGTGAAGTAGGAGGAACAGAGTTGAGCCAAGGACAATGTGATGTCATAGTAGCAAAGACATCATGTGATGTTCAGTATACAGTATGCACCATGATGTCATAGTAACCCTAGACATGACACAAGATCAGCAGATATGACGTTGCCCCAGATATGATGTAATCTCAGACATGGGGTGATCTTAACTGTGATGTAACAGGTATTGGATACACAAGCAACATCCATCCATCCATCTTCTTTACCGCTTAATCCTGTGTTCAGGGTCGCGGGGGACCTGGAGCCTATCCCAGGAGACTTCGGGCACTAGGCGGGGTACACCCTGGGCACATAAAAAGTATATAAAAAAAATTTAAAATAAGAAAACCACACAGGGCCTGGGTAAGCATCAGTAGCAAAATAAAATGCGTAAGAAGTCAATTAACAAAACCTCCTGTGAGGAAGGACAACACCAATTTAAAAATCAGTGAAAGGAAATAGAAACAGAAATGCCGCAATTTGAATTTGGCACAGGTGCGGAAGGAAAATCTGTTTGGATACCAACAGACACTTTAACATCGGTCTGGGTGCCAACACTTGCGTGACAAACAGGTTTTAGGACTGGCGGAGCCGGGGTTGTGGACTCTGGTCGTACGGGCCTAAAAGAAAATGGATAAGGGCTATCCGCACGCGGTCTCTTAGAAGGACCAGGTTTGGGGTCAACAATCTTGGAAAAAGTGAGCCCTGTCTCCTCTAGGAACTGCAGTAACGACACAGATGGCTCGGGCTCATCCTCAGTAAAACTCACCGAGGACCAGTCCATGACGGGTTCAGTAGGAGTGTAGTCAGTAGGACTGTGAGCCGGACTGTTCTGGCTGTCCGAGTCGTCCAAAGCGACGTGGTGATCATTCGTGCAAATGCAATTAGCTATAAGAATAAAAATAGAAGAATAGAAAATATATAAATACAATAAAATTCACAAACTTAGACAAATAATTAAAATAATATGTAGAAGATGCTTACCCATGGCCTGTCTCTTGAAAACTGTAGAGTAAAGCGGAAGCACCAAGAATTTATGGCCGACGTAAGCACCACCACAATATTTTTTAAGTTGAACAAAAAAAGTGAAAAAATTATTGAAACTAATTTGTAAGAAAAATAAGTTATATTGGAAGGAAAAATTTATAAGAGGTGGAGTCAGATGACGAGGTATATGACGTAGAAAAATTATAGAACATAAATGTAATTCTAATGGTTGCAAAATTTGATAAGAAACCAAAAAAAATAATTGTGCAAAGGAGGGGGCCAGATGAGCATCCTGCCCCTTGAAAACTGTATAAAAAGAAGGCACCTGTGTCACAGTAGATCAGTCTGTTCTTGGCGATGCTCTGATTCACATCTAGGCATTTTCAAGACTGGCTCATTTTTTTTTTGTTGCAATAAAACTTTATCCTTACTTCATCTAGATCTGCACGGAGTCCGGAGTTTTTCTTTAATTTCTATTCTTAAAATTACAGTATTTGTTTAATGTTTTAAATTAGGGCAACTTCGGTGTGGGGGAGAATAATAAATCCACCACACATCCAAATCAAGTTGGCTGTGACGCACTAAATTAAAACATAACTATCAGAATAAAACGTTTTAGTTTAACTTGTTCACAGACTAGTGCATGCTGTCTGAATACAGGTTTCGATGTCTGCCATGTTCATTTTATCACGCTTCAAAGCCTAACATAACCAACAATACTATGTTTGTTTTCATATTCCCAGAGCTTGGAGGTGAATGTATGAAGAGCGTATCTCCTGAAATATCTTATGGTGTATTTAGTGGGAAATGTGGACCAACTGATTAAGCACTGGTAAGCATTTGTTCATAAGGGATTTCAACCTTAGAACTGAAAAATGTTACTGAATTGATAAATTAGCATTGCTCAAAGATCCAGGTGGCAGCTTTGTGGTGCTGGGGTTTGACCCTTTGAGCTTCCAATCAGTATACCAACATCCAAAGACCAAGCTAATTTCTGCTTTTTCAACTACCTCTGCCCCTTCATATTCACAAATATTGTCAGTGGCATTATCAGCTGCAGCACAGTCTTTACACCGGGCCATTATTATTATTTTTAATCATAGTATGTATCAACATTAGTTACATACATGCTCCTAAACCTTGTGGAAAGAATTCACAGAAGAGTTGAAGCTGTTATAGCTTAAAGGCCAACATCCTATTAAATCCTATGGATTAAGAAGTGGATGTTACTCAAGTTCCCTTTCAAGGCTTCACTCGATGCTGCGTGAAAACGCTATGGGAACCATTTTGTCGCGTTGCCGGTCGTTGAAGCATGCTGTGAAAACACGCCAAAATTTTTGGCTATATATAACCTCGACGAGGTAACGTCATCTGATTAGATGTAGGTGGTTATAAAAACAGGTGAGCCGGCAACAACCTCAGATTTGTCTTCAGAGCCTTGTTGTGAAGCGTGCTTGTGTTAAACCAGCAAAATAAGAAGGTGTTTAACTCACCAATTTGACGAGTTTAAACCGGATATCCCTCCGTGTGTGATAATCCATATCAGAGTCCGATCTCTACACTGCTTCGACTAGTGTTGCGCGCGCCGCGCATTCCGTGAGAAGCTGCGAGCCACCGCGCATTCCTGGCTTAAAACTCGTGCATCTGACAGAGCTGCGGCAGACAGAGGTAAGCCCCTTTTCTTCCGCGTTGTCATCACGAGGATTCCTCTCTTGCTTAGTGGAGATGAAAATAGCCTTAAGCACTTAAAAAAAAAAAAAAAAAACAAGCAGTAGACGGCAGCTTCTGTCGGGTGGCCGGGGAGGCGGAGCGTCAACGACGCTCTCCCCCCCCCTCTTAGCTCTCTCCATATGAGTTAACCCTTTCATGGAGTAAGCTGTATTCATGCTGTGTTTTTCCTGCCATCGACTTATTTATTTATTTAAATATAGTTGATGTGGAAACGTGGGATTATATGATGACGCCCAGATAGCAGAGACACTTCACAGGCTATCTCTCTCCTGGGACATCATCCTCTCTGGTAAGCTTATACTACCTTTCTAGCTGTGTAGACTTTTATCTTCCCTGGAGGGAAAAGCTTTCCAGGCAGTGGGTCAGCTTGGTGCTCCACTGCACACCATGGCGGTTTTGCAGGCCTACCAGGCTGACCTGCTGAGAGACTTGAGTACTGGCGGGGCTCTTCAAGATAAGGTTAGCGATGTCGTTGACTCAGCCGCCACTAGGTTCTGGGGCGAAGTTATACGAACAAGCTTTAGGGAAATTCCCTCCCCGCCGTGATCAAGAGTCGGGATTGTCGGCCACCCAGTCTCGACAGGGTCTGACTCTTGTGAGGCGTAAACACAAGGAGTGTGTTTTTTTTTTTGGACCCGGGCACCTCCTCGTAAAAAATTGGGGTGCGCCGCGTTTCACTATCTGCCCCAGGAGGTCAGACTGATTTAAAAAATATATATATGTATATATATGTGTGTGTGTGTGTAAAATAAAATAAATGGGGGTGGCCCCCCAATAGGGAGAGGCACCCAGAATTCCTTTCAAACGAATAAGTGTTCTCCCTGGCACCCCCAGGAGGTCGGTGTTTTTGCTCCACCACCACTGGTGTTTCAGGCAACACCAGTCTCCAATAGGCTGTTAGTTCTTCCGTTTTTCCTGCTATGTTTCAGGATGCCGAACATCTAACATCCCCCCCCCCCCCGTTTAACCAAGCCGCCGAAACTTTTGCCCTTTTATGAGAAACTGGCAGCGTGGAAGCTACTGCCAAGTATATCTCCTTGAGTACTTAGCACTGGAGAGAGGAACTACAGTGGTTACACAATCGGAATAACCATCCCGCCGCGCATACCGCCGTTTAAAGGCAACAGCGGCCAAAATAAATCAGTTGCATTTCAAAGTCATTCGTAAAATGGCCGCCAGGTGGCGCAAAGTGACATTTTCATTCATCGCAGTAAATACAACAGTGATGGTAATTTCCACAACAAACATGAAAAATCTGAACCAGAGCTATTGATGTGTACTGTACAATAATGAGTAAAAAAAAATGTATAGTAGATTTATTAACTGAAATAAATGACCATATTTATTGTTGAAGATATTTACCTATTCGGAACTCTGATAACTGGGATTCTGCTGATTGGATTAGGTGGATTACTTGGATATCGAAAAATCTTAAAAGCAGTCAGTCTCCACCCCAAGAGACTGGCTGGCTGGGAAATAATGGTGACGAGAGCTGTCAGTAATCAGACTGTGGTTATGGACCGCAAATTGGATACCATCAAGGGGAGACTGGCAGCTATACAACGTAATTTGGACGGACCTGGAGACCAGTGACGGACATTAAATATCTGTGAAATTGGCAGGTATTGATCGAAACCTGGAAAATATATATACATTTTTTTTCTGCCCCTTCTCTTTCCAGCTACTGCATTTCAAGGCAGTGGCTGGAGACATAAACTCCCCGAAGACCAAGATAATGAGACGCTCTGGAATCTACCCCCCTCCCCCTTCAAGGTCACCTGGCGCAGACTATTACGGGATGTTACAGGCTTACAAACTGACACGCACGCACACACTCACAGAACAGCTACAGATAGACACTCTACCTTCCCCATTTCCAACGCCTTCGTGTGCTTATTCCCCTTGGTGTGGGCAGGCGGAATCGGGACCAGCGCTCTTTAGCTGCAGGGACTGGAGCTGTTTGCCTACATTGGACATTTCCTATCCCTGTACCCTCACTGTTGCAATGTTGATGTCTTGTGATTACATGCCTTTCTGTGCTTGCTGCTGAGGTATTTTTTTTGTACCCCTGATCGCACACTGCCCTCTCCGAAGGGCAGTCTGGGAGGGGATTTTTTTTACCCTCATTATCCTAATGTCCTGATTCCTTGTTTTCTATGATGGCGCCTGGGTGGCTGCCGTCGCGACCCTGTGGTCGCAAAAAAGCATTTCACTGCATTTCATACTGTATGACTGTGTATGTGACAAATAAAATTTGATTTGATTTGAATTTGAAATTTTTCAAGAGAATTTTCAAGCCCCACTCATCAAACAAAATTATAACGAAATCGGCCAAGTTTACTATTTATTTAAATATAAATTTCTAAACCAATAAGATCAAATAACACCAAGTTATTATTATAACAGGCTTACTTCGTCACTTACCTAGAGCTTGCTTTCAAAGAAGTCGTGTGGCTTATTAATGTCTCTGGGGTGCATTGTCTCTAAGTGTCCGCTTGGTGTAGCGGTTAGAGCGCTCGGCCAGTGATCTACAAAGTGCCAGTTCGAATCCCGAGTGATGATGTTTTAAAATTGTTTCTTTTTAATTATAGAAAAATAAAAATAAAACAAAATTAAATGTTTTATTTTGATTTTGCTTCAGCATACTATAGGAAAAACAGCAAACTCGCACGCAACCAGTTTGTATTCTTTAAATTTAGGGGAGTGACGACTCTGTGTGTGTGTGTGTGTGTCATTATACTGATTGTGTGTGGTGGATTATTCAGTGAAACGAGGCTCAGCTGAAAGATGTTAGGCACATCAGTCACTTAACCCCAAATAAAAGGTATTTCTTTTCTATTATGAAACTATAATATTGCATCTCTTTCCTAATCATATGTAGGAGTGCGCGGGCGCTGCCGACAAAGAGTGTGTTGTTGCAGGAGAGAGAGGTTGATTTTACGACAGCTGTTTACGGGAGTGTAGTCCAGTGCGGGAGATGCATTGTGGGTAATGTGGTCCGGTAAGTGACGAAGTAAGCCTGTTATAATAATAACTTGGTGTTATTTGATCTTATTGGTTTAGAAATTTATATTTAAATAAAACCCTACACACTTCTTTTCTAATTACACGTGATAAAATCTAAAGGCTTACTGTGTTAAATTTGATCTTAATAAGATTTGATTTAATTTGAATTCTACATTTGTACTGTAATTATAGTACTGTGATTATGAATTCGATAAACTACAGTGTTTCACTTGATGTTATCGGCTACTACGTGTATTATTTAATGGGACGCGTCTCATTAATGAGGCAGAGAATGAACTAACGCATGAGGCGTCAGTCTGTAGTTATATAGCGCCACTCAGTGGTAAAAGCCAGCAAATGCACATGCCGTAATGCGGCGGCGACGTTAAATACGACGCTCCGATTGTGTAACCACTGTACAGGATCCAGTTCTCACTTCACCTTCTGTGTTTTCAATGGCGTGGTCTCCACTTCCATGAAACCAGAAATTGCGCATCTGCTGACAAGCTGCCGGGGAAGGGGGCCATGGAACATGTTCCCCCACCAGACAGTGAGTCAGGCTATTACAGTCGGTATTCTTGGTTCCCAAGAGGAACGGGGGCTGCGTCCAATTTTTCAGATTCTGCGGGCTCTCCCGCTACCTGAAAATCAATGAATACAGTTCAAATGTTGACTGTAAAGGTGATTGCTCTCAACCCTACCAAGCGATTGTTTCTGACAATTGATTTAAGGACGCTTTCTTTCATACAGAAACATTGCCACAACACAGGAAGATCCTGAGGTTCGCTTTCGGGGGCGAAGCTTACCAGTATCGGGACCTTCCATTGGTCTACAGTGGTTACAAAATTGGAATGGCGATCTCGCCGCGTATACCGCCGTTTAAAGGCAACAGCGGCCAAAATAAATCAGTTGCATTTCAAAGTCATTCGTAAAATGGCCGCCAGGTGGCGCAAAGTGACATTTTCATTCATCGCAGTAAATACAACAGTGATGGTAATTTCCACAACAAACATGAAAAATCTGAACCAGAGCTATTAATGTGTACTGTACAATAATGAGTTTAAAAAAAATTATAGTAGATTTATTAACTGAAATAAATGACCATATTTTTCAAGAGAATTTTCAAGCCCCACTCATCAAACAAAATTATAACGAAATCGGCCAAGTTTACTATTTATTTAAATATAAATTTCTAAACCAATAAGATCAAATAACACCAAGTTATTATTATAACAGGCTTACTTCGTCACTTATCCAGAGCTTGCTTTATTAACCTTGCCTTATTTAACATTACTTGGGTGCATTGTCTTTAAGTGCTCGCTTGGTGTAGCGGTTAGAGCCCATGGTCAGTGATACATAAAGTGCTGGTTTGAATCCCGAGGGGTGATATTTTAAATTTTTTTATTTTAATTATAGCTACAGTGGGAGCCACGTCAAACAGCCGCCTGGAGCATGACTGCTCCGTGGCAGATCCATGAAGGGTTAATGCAGGCTTCGTGCATGGAATGTGATCCCCCGCGATGACGCAGTTAACGATGCCCCGCCCCATAAACGCCCCCATGCGCTTTCTAAAAAGATGGTTGCAATACCGTATAATTCCGCCAGATGGAGCATTGACTGGCACAGTTAACTGCAGTGTCCAGGAAGCCCAATACCGTATCTTTAATATACAGACAGTTCTTGCATTGTCAACATAGTTTCATAAATAGATGAAAAAACAACAACAACAAACCGATTAATAAAACAGATTTGTTAAATCACTCAATACACAACCCATGATGATTATGCTATTTATTATTTAATAATGAATTAATAAAATTAGTTAGTGAAATATTTTTTAAGATATCCTGAAATGATCCTTAAAGACACGGTAGCGGCTGTAATTTGTCTATACCGATCATTGTAGGTACGGAATAAAAACGCGGGCTATGTACAGTATTTTACATTACTGTGTATTTTACCCCGTTCCATTTAATATACTGATAGATAATATTTTGCTGCAAAGTAAAGCTCAAAATGTAACGTCTGCTTGGGTTTGTTTTCGTTATATTTTTGATGATGTTTTCGCTGATTTTTTCACTGAAAAAATGGCATAAGAAAGGCAATTAATGCCGCATGCAACCTGGAATAAATATCTGCCCATATGGAATCATGCATAATGCTCCCCCGTCAAAAGATCTGATGGGGCATTAATCACTTATCACAACTGTGAATGGATGCGGCAGCAGAGACACATTAAATCCCCATAAACACTTGGAAACAATAGTAAAAAAAAAAGTTCCAGAGGGTTAGCGCCTGTTATACTAATGTATTTTTACTGATTTTTTTATACTGCTTATATTTCGTTGGGTTTTACGCAATTTCATGTGTGTGTGTGTGTGTGTGTGTGTGTGTGTGTGTGTGTGTGTGTGCACGAGAGAGAGGATACTCTGACAAGACCAACTTCCGTGTGGCTCCAGTGGCGCATTCGGTTAGCGCGTGACACTTATAAAGCGGTCCAGGTGAAGCAGTGCCGAGTTCGAGTCTCACCTAAAGCACCCAAAGCATTTTACTGCATATCGCGCTGTGTATGTGACAAATCAAATTTGAAAGTAAAGCTTAAAATGTAACTTCTGCTTGGGTTTGTTTTCGTTATATTTTTTATGTTTTCGCTGAAAGTCAAATTGGCATAACAAATTGATTAATGGCGCATAATATCTGGAACAAATATCTGTCCATACGGATCAGTGTGTCTTTAGTCATTTAACCAGCATAATGTCCCACATTAAAGATCTGATGGGGCACAAATCACTTATCACAACGGTGTATAGATGCAGCAGCAGAGACAGATTTAATCCCCATAAACATTCACACTTGAAAACAGAAGTAAACAGTTCTAGAGGGTTAGTGCCTGTTATCACAGGACAGGAATCACCTACAGGATACTACTGTATTTTACTGCTCATATTTTTTACCCTAGTTTCATTTGGTTTTACGCGATTTCATGTATTATTTGTGTGTGTCTGTGTGTGTACAGTGTGTCTGTGTGTGTGTGTGTGTGTGAGTGCGAGAGATAGGGTGAGAGCGCGTGCGCGAGAGAGGGCTTTCATGCTGATTTATCCAAGGTTACTAAAACCTGGCTTACTACCTATAAAAAATATTTCAATTTAACTCATGGGTCTCAATCACAGATGACACGATTATATACTCTGAAACGTTCATTTGAACATTTAAAAATATATACAAAAACATGAATACTAATGTTATCATGGTGTAAATTATTAACATTAGGTTAGGTCCTGCCCTTAATTAATTCATATTATAATTACTTTTACATAGTATTGGACTGACATGACCAAAACTAGCTATTTGATTTAGCCTTTCTAAAATCAACCCATATATCATTTATAATCAGAAAACATAAAACATATTATGATCTGTTCAACAGCCCATCTGTTTTAATTTAGTTTATAATTTTTATTATTCATAAGACAACCTTTCAGTTTTATAAATATTTTAGTTATAGTGTGTTAAGTCTTACTTTAGGTTAAACGTTTTTGAGAATTTGACCATCCAGCTTAGATAAATGTTATGTCATTGATTGATAAAATCTGGATTAAGGATATTTTATATATTTTATATATATATATATATTAGTTTCCCCCTGAGGGATTGCCACCTTATTGTGGTCAGGGGGTTTGCGTGCCTCAACACAATTCAGCAAATACAATACTGTTACTATACAGTAAGGCCAGGTAAAAACAGTGCTCGAACATGATGCCCCCCTCCCCCCACCCCGTGTTGTCTGGTCTAGAACGGCGCTGCCTCTGACCGTCTTTTGTCTTGTAAATGAGTATTCTCACTCACCTTCCAATCCCCCCAGCGCACACACTCTGTTTGTACTGTAAACTGTACTGTAACTGTGTTTGCTAGGGCACTTGGTTATACATAGTACTTTAATGTATGGAACACTTGCTTAACTTACTGGTTTGGTTTAAACATCGCTTATTATCTTATTCAGCAAAATAAATTCATTATTAACGTATTGAAGTATTTTAGTTAAGGACAAAAACTGTACTTGTGTTTAGAACTGCTGAACAGCCAAAAACACACACACACCCATCCCCCCGCCAAAAACACACACGCACACACAGAGCAATTAACACCATGTCCTACTCAGGAGTGGAAGGTGAGAAACCTCAATGGAGAATACCAAGTTTGTCGTTGCTCTTTTGGAGTTCTTAAAACCCAAAACATTTATTTATACTGAGAAAAAATTATTATGGGTCACAATCACAAACACAAATACATATAATCAAGTGTTTAACTGGTTTCATTTGTTTCTATGATCAATAATTATTATTATTATTTTCAGCCCAACTCTTTGACTATTTAAAACAAAGTTGTGTCCCATTTTTTGCCCATTGAAGTTGTTGGTTCAACTAAACAATTTTTAAATACCCAAACAATCCCCCAAAATTTAAACACGCAAAACATGACTTTAACAATTCAATTTATTCTTCCAAAACTAGTCAAAGTTAAAACAGTAATTTATATAAAACAGATGAATACATGTTGTCTTTTTGCTTAAAGTTCATTAAACAACCCGGATACACCAGCTGCTTATAAGTCTCTATCTATAGTCCTTTTACATTAAAATATTAATTTTTCAAATATCAAAACTATTACATATTTGTTATTAATAATGTTATTACTTAACAGTTTAAGTCTTTGTTTCCCCCAAAGTACTGTATCAGACATTTTGCAGTTCTATGTTCAGAATATACAGTAGACCTGATCAAACATCATTCTAAAGCTGTCGGACTGTGACGTCATCCCTCCTACAGCTCCCTCAACAGCTTGTTCAGGCTCCTCCAGTCCTGTAGCTCCAAAAGTCCAGCCGTCAGCCGTCTGACTCCCCAATCCTCCACAGCGGAGCTCTGCTTAAAGACAACAGGAGAATTTAGTCAAGACAAAGATAAATAAACTTTACAGAACATATAGTTCTAATAAAAATAAAATATATTAATAAACCTATTTACCACAGAGTGTGTAAAATACTGGTTTGGGGATTCTGTAATGTAAATAATCTGCCTGTGCTAATGTTAACCAGTGAACAGTGTTAGTGTTAACCAGTGACTGTCTGTATTATCGTCTGCATTAAATTAACCGGGAATTTACTTAATGCGCTTCTCATACAAATAAGTTAAGCAATATAGCGACTCGTATATGAGCATTAGTTCATCCCTGAAGCCAAACTATAACTTACTGAAGCCCCTCACACACACACACACACACACACACACACCCCTTCCTCCTCCTCCTTAACTGATAAACACTTCTGTGTTGTTATTCAGCTCGTTAACTAAGCGCTCGCGCTACCGCGGAAAGTGTGTAAAATATAAACCGGGTTATGAGCGTTACTAGCTCCTGTACAGCTTCCCTCAGTCTGTGTCCCTCATCAACTGCATCACATTATATTACAGTCACAGAAATAACCTGCAGATTAACTCTTAACCAAAGAATAAATAACCGCTGAATTTATCCAGGCAACACGCGGTGAGATTCTCTCAGTATTTACAGAGAACACAAACACTCTTCATCGGGTAGTGCAGCTCTTGTAATAGGGACATTAATAGTATTGTCGAAGCTTGAGCATGTTTTTGAGTTAAAGTGGAGTGACATTGTGAGTGTGTGACACTGACAGTAAGCTGTAATATTAACTCCAGACTTGGTAAAGAGAACATTAAGTTCTCTAAAGTCACATCTGACCGCTGCTGGTGCTGCCAGTGATATTTAAAACGGCCAATAAAAAACTAAACTGGGAAATAAACTGTAAACTACCCCGAACACATTTTATAAAATAAAACATCACTTACCACGAATAGTCCGTTAAGCCGTCATCTTCATCTCTGTAGTTTGGTAGCGTCAGTTCGGCGGGGGTGGAGGCGGGTTGTTAAAATCACGTGATTGCAACTCAGCGCAGCTGGCTTGTTTTAACGTGTTCTTGAGAACGAAGCGCCATCTAGTGGTGGCACCAGGTACATGAATAAATTGGGCTTGAATGGGCGTGTTTACTGTGAAATCTTGACACGCCTTTCGGCCAGAAAAGGGAGGGGGGATTACGGCGTGCAAAGGCCACTCACACGCCATTCACACTTCAGCCACACTGTCGCGGCTATTTGGCGTGGCTCCCACTGTAAATTAAAATAAAAAAAAAATTGTTGTATTTTGATTTTGCTTCAGCATACTATAGAAAAAACAGCAAACTCGCACGCAACCAGTTTGTATTGAGTGACATGAGTGACGGCTCGGTCTGCTGCTGCTGCTGTCTGTGTGTGTGTGTCATTATACTGATGAAAAGTGGTGGCCATCTGTAGTACCGGGAGTTTTGATTCACGACAGCAGTTTACGGCAGTGTAGTCCAGTGCGGGAGATGCATTGTGCGTAATGAGGTCCGGTGTTACATCTGTTACATTTTTGATAACAATAGTTTTTTTACAAACATTTCTAAACTAATAAGATCAAATGACACCAAGTTTAAAACAGATAAAATACACGTGCAAATAGTATAATTGTATAACAGGCTTACTTCGTTACTTATTTAACGCTTGCTTTCAAAGAAGTCGAGTGGCTTATTAACGTCACGGAGGGGTGTTGTCTCTTAGTGCCTGGTTGGTGTAGCGGTTAGAGCGCTCGGTCAGGGATTTACAAAGTGTCGGTTCGAATCCTGGATAATGCTGTTTTAAAATTTTTTTCTATTTTAATTTTACTCAGCAAACAAACAGCAAACAAAAAAAATTTTTATTCAGAGCACGATATACAACCGTAATGAGTCCCTTAACCGGCTTATACAGCTGGCATGTGACCAACGTATTTAACCGTGATGAGTCCATAAAATCAGTAGCAGCTAATAATTACTAATTACTTTAGTTAATGCTGCTACTGATTTTATTCCAGCTTACCTGTTCAGGTTGATTGCGATTCTTTTTAAAATATTGTCTCAGTTTTATATGTTGTTCGTCTTGATGTTTGTCTTCTTTTCACTTGGCAACACTCAAATGCAAATTATTCACCGTGAATCAGCTGTTCTCACCTATCCATTCAGAGAAACTGAATGAGCTGAAATGAGCCTTTGTTTCACGACCGCGACACCCCTCTCTCTCACGCACATACAGTACAGAGTAGACCAAATCATTATGTGGATATTTTTCATGTTCGTTGGATAAAGTATGTACTGTAATGATTTGGTCTACTCTGTACTGTGAGTTAAGAAGCATTGCTTAATTTTCGTTTAGACAGACTGTTTGTATCTGATTATTGGTATTATTAAAGAACAGCAGCACAAACAACAACACAAGGGCTTGTACAGCAAGACACATTTTTATTATTTTGCAAAGAGTTAAATTTGTAACAGTAAAAGGCATCCGAATTTAAATATATAAATTACTAGAAACAAATTGAGCACACTATCAGAATAAAAAATAGAACAAATCAAATGTTTTTTACACATACACAAGGAGGATAATGATACCGAGTTTATATTAAAATATCAAATATTGTAATATTGTTTTTGTGTTATTATAAATAATGAAATGCAGTAGGCTGTTATGGTCATCATCAAAAGAAAATATATTAAGTAACAGATAATATTAGGTTTATATTTCAAATTAGATAAAATGCTGATTTTCCAGCAGTAAAATTATTGTATCTCTACAGTTTACAAAACCTCCGCTGCGTGTATTCATTCACAGTCTCCAGAGCACGCACAGAGAAATAGGAGACTGTGGTTTAGGAGTGGATTGGAGAGAAGAGAGCTGTTCAGTTACTATAAAAAAAAATCTAAAAAACATATATAAAAACATAATATGATCTTTTTGAGTTATGAGGTTTTTTTATTATACATAAGACAATCTTTCAGTTTTGTAAATATTCTAGTTATAGTGTGTTAAGTTTTTCTTTAGGTTAAACGGTTTTGAGAATTAGACCATCCAGCTAAGATCAATATTATGTCGTTGATTGATAAAATCTGGATTAAGGATATTTTATTTTGTTTTATTTATTTAATTTGTATTTTTCATCTTCCCCCCTGAGGGATTGCCACCTTATTGTGGTCAGGGGATTTGCGTGCCTCAGTGCTTGGATGTTTACCGAGGGCTCAAGGGAGGTGTGTCTGTGTGTGTGTGTGTGTGTGTGTGTGTCTGTGTGTGTGTGCGCCTGTCCTTTTTTCAGCGGATTTTTCCGCTACCGCAGATCAGTTTATCAACTTGTA
Organism: Channallabes apus; assembly: GCA_030522415.1. Taxonomy (NCBI): domain Eukaryota; kingdom Metazoa; phylum Chordata; class Actinopteri; order Siluriformes; family Clariidae; genus Channallabes; species Channallabes apus. The sequence continues at coordinate 30,657,366 of CM060108.1, read as the reverse complement.
ATATATAAATTTTAGGAATATATTAACATGTGGAGACATCCTTATATGTTGAATGGAACTTGTAAGCCTTTGAATGGTGTTAAAAATACTTGCAAAACAAGTATTGCAGCCATACATTGGAGGGAACTTCTGAGGTGGTCAGTGATTGATGGCACGGTCGGTCGGAGGGGGTTGTGATCACACCTATAGATCTTTTGTTCTAGGCTATCGGTCAAATATCTCTCCACTTGGAAGCAAAAACATGCAAGGGATTTCAGCATCTCGACGCACATACTAAGCTGTTTATAAAGTAGACACTGTTTGTTTTTTCATTTTGTAATCTTTCCCGTGTTTACCGTGTACTGTACAATGTATATTCATTTTTTAATGAATTACTGTAAATACTACACATTCCGTTGATTTACCAGAAATGACTTTTCTCTTTTTTGTGTGTGCTAAACTAAACTTCAGGGTCAAAGTAATAGCGATTTTATTTGAAAAGTATTATATATTTACAATGCTGATAAGTTCAAGCTTAGATTGATATATAAACTGCTTCAAAGTCTTTCCACCCCGTGACAGCTGAAATCCGACAGACGCAGGGCTCAAGGGAGGTGTGTCTGTGTGTGTGTGTCTATGTGTGTGCGTGCGTGCGCGCGCGTACTTCTTCTACTGTTATAAAAACTCTAAATATAAACAAACTAAATACAGCTTTTTTTTCAGAGGTAAACGGAAAAGTGAAGATGTTCAGTGTCACTATGCAGATGTTACACTCAGTGGAGTTACCGAAATCATTGCTTTAGTTCTCATTGAGTTGCCACACATCATTTCCACATTTCCCTCGCTTTTATTACTCTTATGTGAACATAAACAGTGAAACATTCCACAGGTTTATAATACACCGCGGCCAAGTGAACCACGTTCCTGTCAAACGAAACGAGGCATAATCGTGGTGTTTGCTTCGGTTATGACACACCATAGTTTATTATCTGCTGTGGTAGATCTGAATATTTATCCAAACACAATAATAAAGCTTTATATCCTCAGGAGGGCTCAGTACATTGTTTTAGCGATAGTTTCACGGAAGCGAGTTCAGAACTAATCTAACCAAACCAAAAAAAAAAAAACATCCGAAGCTTCAAATAGAATGAACGAACTAATGAAATTGATATATATGTAATTGATATACTGTATATACAGACGTGTGTGTCATTTTAATTCAAATGAACATTTTAATGCTTTCTGATACACTTATCAACTTATCCACATACACTTATCAACACAAACTCTCCGTGCACGCACACACAATCTCTAAAAAATTAATATTAATTACATACATATACAAATAAACAAAAAAATACTTGCAAAACAAGTATTGCAGCCATCAACATACAATAAAATGTAAACATGAGATCTAAACTAAAAACTGTGCTCCCTGTGCTGGTGCTGGCAATATCATCTCTTTGTTCTGCTGTCTCCGGCTCCCTCCCTGGTCCTGAATCTGCCCCTTCCTCTACTCTCACTGTCTCAGAACAGACTGACTCCTGAAGCAGAAAAAAAATGCAGGAAATTATGTTTTCTAACATGCGTTAGATAGTTTTTTTATCACTCTATACACAATACTTTGCTATTTTTATAGATGTTGAGCATCGTGAGCAAGCCCGAGATCATATTAACGTTAATTATCACCAGCCGGCATTAATAGCACACGAGTAACGTGAGTTGGGAGCACACCAATCGATTCGACTATGGTTAATCGCTCACTCCGTAGGCTCCCTGAATAGGCGGGAAAGGGATGGAACCGCCCATTCGTCCCGGCAGGAAAAAAAAACTAAACAGATCTAATTCAATTCAATTCAGTTTTATTTGTATAGCGCATTTAACAATTGACATTGTCTCAAAACAGCTTTACACAATCAAAAGAATTATTTAAGTTTGTATGGAATGTGAATGTGTATGAATCAAAATGTTCAGATAGTCCCTGGTGAGCAAGCCCGAGGGCGACATCTAACAGATGAGGACTCAGATTAATGTGCAAAAAATATATAATAAAACTATATAAGTCTACATAGCCTTTATAAGACTCTACCTTAAGCGCACTTAAAACATTTTATTTAGTTTTAAAATAAAACAATTTTAAAACATCACTCGGGATTCGAACCGGCGCTTTGTAGATCACTGGTCGAGCGGTCTAACCGCTAAACCAAGCAGCCACTTATAGACAATGCACACCAGAGACGTTAATAAGCCACTCGACTTCTTTGAAAGCAAGTGTACGTCTTTGATAAGTGACGAAGTAAGCCTGTTATAATAATAACTTGGTGTTATTTGATCTTATTGGTTTAGAAATTTATATTTAAATAAAACCCTACACACTTCTTTTCTAATTACACGTGATAAAATCTAAAGGCTCACTGTGTTAATATTTATTGTGCTTAAATTTGATCTTAATAAGATTTGATTTAATTTGAATTCTACATTTGTACTGTAATTATAGTACTGTGATTATGAATTCGGTCAACTACAGTGTTTCACTTGATGTTATCGGCTATTACGTGTATTATTGAGGCAGAGAATGAACTAAGGCATGAGGCGTCAGTCTGTAGTTATATAGCGCCACTCAGTGGTAAAAGCCAGCAAATGCACAGCAAATGCACATCCCGTAATGCGGCGGCAACGTTACATACGACGCTCCGATTTTGTAACCACTGTAGCTCACCCGCACACATACAAAATGCACGGATTTAGCCCTGGTTCTTACGGGAGTCCCAGGGCATCCGGTGGCTAGTGCTTCGACATGAGCATGTCATCCTAGCTCATCTCTGTTCTCAGGACTGGGACCCAACGCCACGAAAGTGTGCTCTTTCCTGTGCAGAGGACAACACATTGGGTGCCATATGGGATTCGGTCATAAGCGGGCACTGCTGTCTCCCGCTCGTATCGAACCCATTCTCAACACCCTCAAGGAAAACAAGCTAGACCAGAAAGTGACCATCACGTTCAGACATCCTAGCTCTCATGGCAGCTGTATCCACGGTGACACCTTTGGGCCTTCTGCACATGAGAGCATTCCAAGTTGTGGCTAAGAACCAGGGGATATCACTAGGGCCAATCGCCAATATGGGTTACGTGCCAGGTGCTTCGTACCCTTTCTATGTGGTTCAGACCCCGGTCTCTATTCTGGGTCCCACTCTAAGTTCATCTTGTCGTCACTGAGGCTAATGACAGATGCTTCCCTCACAGGCTGGGGTGCGGTCTCTGATGACCGTCCAGCCCAAGGGAGCTGGAGAGGCTATCTTCTCGCATGGCACATCAATTGCCTCGAGATGATGGCTCTATTTCTGGCCCTAAAGTACTTCCTCCAGCAGTTGAGAGGCTGCCATGTCCTAGTGCGGTGGACAACACTATGGCAGTCTCATATATTATTGCCAGGATGGACTGTGCTCGCGCCGCTAACAGCTAGCGCACCAGGTTCCTGTCCCTCAGGGCGATTTACATTCCAGCATGGACGCGGGAGCAGTAGTACTGTCCAGTCTATCTCTGACACACGGGGAATGGTAACCCCACTCCTAAGTGGTCAGGGAGAGATTTTCATGTAGCAAGGCGGACCCCTTGCCTTCCAAGATATGCTTCGCCTTTTACTGCTCTTCAGATTTATGTCCACCGCATTAGCTAGTGGCGTAGGTCAGAGCAGTTTCTACATGTTCTGGATGAGACATGTTATTGCCCTCTCCTATGAGGCGCGTGGGCTCACTTCGCCTCTAGGAATCAGGGCTCTTTCAGCCAAGGGGATTGCCTCATCTATTGCACTGGCAAGAGGTATTCCCCTGCAGCAAGTGTCTGCTAAGCAGGTAAACCCAGTTTACTGCCGAATTGTTTCAGTGCTGGAGTTTCCGTCCTCGGGTCTGTGCCCTAGTACTCTCAGGGCGTACGTAACTGCATCCTCTCTCAACTATCTTCCGAAAGCTCTATAAACCCAACAGGCACCCTATTGCTTTTGAAGCCTTCTGTCCTCCGCGCTTACAGCTTCGGAGCAGGAGAGACTTCACTTGCTGTGTCCAGCTTGTGCTCTTTAGATCTACGTCCACCGCATCAGCTAGTGGCGTAGGTCAGAGCAGCTTCTACATGCTTTGGATGAGAGATGCTATTGACCTCTCCTATGAGGCGCGTGGGCTCACTTCGCCTCTAGGAATCAGGGCTCATTCAACCAGGGGATCACCTCAGCTATTGGATTAGCAAGAGGTACTCCCCTGCAACAAGTGTGTGCCAAGCAGGTAGACCCAGTCCACTGCCGAAATTTTTCAGTGCTGGAGCTTCTGCAGGAAAGGCTTGTCCTTGGGCTTGTGCCCTAGCACCCTCAGGATGTTCTTAGCTGCATTGTTGAAGCCTTCTGTCCTCCGCCATTTACAGCTCCTGAGCAGGCGAAACTTCACTTATGTCCAGTATGTGCTCTTCAGATTCACATCCACCGCATCAGCTAGTGGCGTAAGTCAGTGCGCCACTATACTGGGTGAGAGATGCATATTGCCCTCTCCTATGAGGCGCGTGGGTTCACTTCGCCTCTGGGAAGCAGGGCTCACCCAACCAGGATGATCGTCCCAGTCTCACCAGCAGGAGGTATCCCCTGCAGTAATTGTGTGGCGCGAAGGGTTGGTCCTCCCCGCACACATTTCTTACATTTATAATCTGGATGTTCATGCTACTCCGGGCTCACTGCCCCCGAGTTAGCTGCCCAGGCTAGTTCTGAGACCTTCTTGGCTTTGTGCGCACACGCTACACAACCTTGGGGTCCAGACACCTGTAGTGTGGCAGCGTTGGTATTCTCGGTCCCATAGCGTTTTCACGCAGCATCGAGTGAAGCCTTGAAAGGGAACGTCTCGGGTTACATTGCTATAACCCTGTTCCCTGAAAGGCGGGAACGAGATGCTGCGTCTGAATGCCGCACTACCACGTGACCGGACGGCTGTTCAGACAAATTAATCTGAGGTTGTTGCCGGCTCACCTGTTTTTATAACCTCCACCTACATCTAATCAGATGACGTCACCTGGTCGAGGTTATATATAGCCAAAAACTTTGGCGTGTTTTCACAGCAGGCTTCAACAACCGGCAACGCGACAAAATGGTTCCCATAGCGTTTTCATGCAGCATCTCGTTCCCGCCTTTCAGGGAACAGGGTTACAGCAATGTAACCCGAGACGTTTATACTGTATGCATGTGAAGGCAGGCGAGCCAATACTTTTGGCAATATAATGTAATATATAACGTGTGTGTGTATATGTATGTAAGTTGTTTTTGCCTATTCATTGACATAATTACATTTAACTTGATGCATCTTAATCCTAGGTGGGTTTTTTTTTTTTGCACTCATAGGGAGCATTAAGTGATTTTTACATGCATACATCAGACACTGTTTTGCCAAATAGAGGAACTTGTCTAACAAATGTCCTTTCTTTTATTAGGTTGTTCAGAAAGATGAAGCTCATGCAGAACTTGTGAGGTGCACGATGGCCCTGTTTGTCCTCAGGTAGGAAGAGGACTGTCACCACATGAAATCGGGATTGTGACTTACTGTCGCACATGAATGTTCCATGTTGTTTGGCCTCATCTATGCGCTAAACTTGCATGGTTTTATTTATTTAATTTTTGTTTTCTGTCTTTTAATTGGAGAAATAATGGTACAACAAAAAGAATAGGTAATGTATGGTTTCAATGATGGTAATAAATGTTTTTGAGGAGAACTTATTTGTTCATTGTCTTCATTCATAAATGTAACTTCTCTACATAAATGAACTTTTTTGGCATAGAGATAAGTACATTTCTTTATTTCAGAAAAAGACTTTGTTGTTTTTTATGTATAATTCATAAAATTAAGTTTGTACGTAATCATACTTTTAACTTGGGAATAATGAAAAAGATAATACTATAATTTACTCCTATTACTTTACTTTGAAAGAAACAAATTGCATTCATGTAGTATAAACACTAAACTTAAATATAATGTAAAATTTTAGGTTTTTCTAACGTGATATAATCAAGTTGTTAGAAAATAAGTTTTACTGGCCTAAGGCATTGTAATAACTTATGTTTCTGATTTGGATGGATTAATTTCTTTTACTTTGGGGAAACTTAAAATATATTTATATTTAATCAAAATTAAACCTTAAATAATGTTATAACCTTTGATTTGAGAGAAAGTAAAAAAATTGCTTGTAATAAATTGAAGCAATTTTTTTAAAGTTGATCCAAAGTATAATTTTTTTCAGTGTACTTAAAATTTGTAATTTTTACTAAAGTGAAAATCAAGTTGTTACAAAGTCGAAAAATTTGTTTTACTGGCCTACGGCATTGTAACAACTTTTGTTTTTGATTTGGATGGATTAATTCATTTTTGCGTTGGGGAAACTTAAAAATATATTTATATTTAATAAAAATTAAACCTTAAATAAAATTATAACATTTGATTTGAGAGAAAGTAAAAAAAATTGCTTGTAACAAATTGAAGCAATTTTTTTAAGTTGATCCAAAGTATCACTTTTTTCAGTGTATGTTGGTGGCTCTATGTTATTTAAAATAAATAAATAAATAAATGCATTAAAAATAAATAAAATCCAAGTAATTTGGGGGAAATATATGTATTCCTTCTTAAAGAAAAGTAGTAAAGGTATGTAATAAACAGAAAACTAAACTTTTATTTTTGGCAGTTTGCTAGAATACACCCAAGGTCAAATCTGATTTTCTTTTAATTCTTTGCTCGTTCGTTTGTTTTTCCATGTGCAAATTATTACCCATTATTAATGGGTGTTACAAAGTTCTTGATATACTGTAAAATGGTCTGATATATAAGGCAAATAGTGAGTGATGGAATGTCACAAACAGAAAAAGTGCTGATGGATGACAGTAAGCATTAAACCGAGAACACAACCCCAAATGAACATAAAAACTTTTCCATTACACCAGCTCTTGAATATCCTAAAATTAGTTTAAGGTCCAGATTAATAACATAGATTAATGTGTAATGTAAAGTGATAGTATACAAAGATGTGATCTGTGATGTGATCAAGTGTTTAGTAGATGTAGATGGATTGGGTAATTTGTCTATTTTTATTACTAAATAATGCAAATGACGTTACTGAAAAAGAAAAAGACTAAAATAATGTGTCCTACAATTTTAGGCTTGGCTTGTATAATTGTGACTCCTGGTAACAATCCAAATTGTGTAGATAAATATTTCTATCATAAATAAGTAAATGGAACACAATGAGACTGTATATTTCTGGAAACATTTGCATTAATCTCTTAAAATGTTCGATGAGCCTGGTTGTCAAAGGGATGCAACAGGGTCAACATATCCTATGTGTGAACATGCTCTCATTCGCTGTACAATCAGAAATATATTATAACAGTAATTATATCAGTAAAAATGTTTAATTAAGAAAGCGGAATGTTTCATGTGGCGCTTTTGCTGCTTGCCAGATTCCTGTACAGTTTTAGGATTGACCTCAGTAAAAGGAAAAAAAAATAGCATTGCCTCTAAATACAACTGCAATCAACTAACAATCTGTTACACTGCAAATGGCACAGACATTGACTTACTAATGAAAGAAATACATATTTTAGAAAGTATTTAGCCTTAAAACAATTTTTTACGTACTGTAAGCCTGAGAATTTAAGCAGTCATATTAATTTACCTTATGCCACAAAGCACCATGCTTCTGGTTATATTCATTTTTATAACCTACCTGACTTAAAACTAAATTACAAAAATCTCAGTTTGGTGCAATTAGCAACTTTTATTGAGAATTTATAAGACTTAACATATGGGCTTTCACAGTACTGACAAAGGATCCCCACAAGTTTCCCATCTGCAGCAAAGAATTAAGTCACCCATGCCCACTGACAGACTGTCCACCTTCTCCATTATTATCCTCCTAAATGTTAGCATATTAGCACAGCAGTGGCATATTGGTTTAGCATGCCAATTTTGTCTCCCATTAAACTAGTCATACATTTAGTTCGAAGAATAGGCTTGATCTATACTTATCTATGCATTTTTTGTCAATGTTTAGTCTTTTCATGTCTGGTCTTGGGTCAGTGGGTGGCCCGTCTCTCACAGGGATCACTTTACACGTCAGGATGATAAAGGCTTAACAACTAGATCTGGCACACAAAATGACTGACAAAAATAACAGGCATTTACTCACAGAAGTCTGTCTGCTGCCTACTTAGAGCTTCTGAAACCTATTAAACGCTTCAGCAGATGCTATTAATGGAGGCAGCTTGGGAGGTCAAGGGTACAATCTCGATCTGGAATTGAATCAAGTTAAACCTTGAAATGGAAAAGAGAGAGAGAGTGAGTGAGAGCAAATTTGTTCTCTGGGGTCATCTGCACATTTGAGAATTATTTAATCAGGAATTGAAAGATGGGATTCTCATTGTGGCAGTAGATCTGAACATTGAACTGCTATGGTGATGATGTGATGTCAATAAATCTCCATATGACATCTGTACATGTTCATGTCATCCCCTGGTATAAAGGTCAGCATTAACAATGTACCGCCCTGGTCTCTGATTATGCATGTAATACACAAACAAAATCTGACAGAGAGAGAAAGAGAGAGACTATATGCAATATTATTCTGTGCTTGTTTTGTATAACCATAATGAAAAGCCTTATTTGTATTCTGTTTGTCTTATTTTTCTGTAAGTTTCTACTTAGCTTTAGCGTTTTTTGCACCAATTAATGGATTTGTTGACATAAATTATTTAATTAAGTTGGTGGTATTCAGGGGGAACTCTTACATGAGTATAGTTTTACAGCAAATGCTTAATTAAAAAAAAATCTGCAATTGCTAATGTAGTTTGAGGTTTGAGGTTTATTTGGAAGATGGCCCATGCCATTCTGCTGTTCTTAGACCTTCTCTGACTTCTTTAGTCCTTCACATATCATCTTATCAGTTTGTCAAATATGTTTGTGATTCCCATTTGCTGACCTTCTTTAGCCAACAGAAAGCATTAAAAATCCATCTTGTGTCCTACAAAAAATATTTATATGTAAAGCAAATAATGTATGATTGGTCAATGTTCCTTGGTCGAATATGGGTCCTCAGTAATTTTTTTTATCAATTTGTCATTAATGTGGCACTAAGCCAATTAGACATAATGCTCACATGATAAAAGGTGGACAAGCAAACAATGAATTAGGCTAATTCATTATGGTGAGTCAAAAATTATCTGCACTCCATTCATTCATTAATTCATTCATTCATTTTCTATACCTCTTAATCCTGTGTTCAGGGTCGCGGGGCACCTGGAGCCTATCCCAGGAGACTTCGGGCACTAGGCAGGGTACACTCTGGACAGGGTGCCAATCCATCTCAGGGCACACACATACTCACACACCCAATCACACACTACGGGCAATTTGGGAACGCCAATTAGCCTAACCTGCATATCTTTGGACTGTGGGAGGAAACCGGAGTACCCGGAGGAAACCCACCAAGCACGGGGAGAACATGCAAACTCCATGCACACAGTGAGGAGAATCAAGCCTGGCCGGGGAATCGAACCCAGACCCTGGAGGTGCAAGGCGACAGTGCTAACCACTACACCACCGCGCCGCCCATCTGCACTCCAGTTATATTAAAACATCTGTTGACTGCAGTCTTATCTGCACGCCCCCCCTCTCCTCCCAGTCACTGCTGAGTAGGTGTAAATGTGTTGCATCAGTTCATTTGTAACTGCCATGCAAGCAAAAATGGATGTCCCACTTGTGATTTCCATGAAAGAAGAGCAGACTTAGATTTTTTTTTTATTGTGAGATAGGCACCAAAACAACTCACAGAAGAGCATAAACAGAAATGTTTGGATACCTGCAAACTAAATTTCGACTGATCCTCTACAGTACAGAGAAGGTAATAAAGAGTTGCATTGTGTCTTTGTAGATTCAGAGAAAGCGTACGACAGGGTGCAGAGAGAGGAGCTGTGGTGTTGTATGAGGAAGTCTGGAGTGGCAGAGAAGTATGTTAGAGTGGTGCAGGACATGTATGAGAGTTGTAAGACAGTGGTGAGATGTGCTGTAGGTGTGACAGAAGAGTTCAAGGTGGAGGTGGGTCTGCATCAAGGATCGGCTCTAAGCCCCTTTTTGTTTGCTCTAGTGATGGACAGGATGACAGATGAAGTTAGACAGGAGTCTCCATGGTCTATGATGTTTGCAGATGACATTGTGCTTTGTAGCGAGAGCAGGGAACAGGTGGAAGAAAATTTGGAGAGGTGGAGGTACGCTCTGGAAAGCAGAGGAATGAAGGTTAGCCGCAGCAAGACGGAATACATGTGTGTGAATGAGAGGGACCCAAGAGGAACAGTGAGGCTACAGAGAGCAGAGGTAAAGAAGGTGCAGGATTTTAAGTACTTAGGGTCAACGGTCGAGAGCAACGGAGAGTGTTCAAAGGAGGTGAAGAGACGAGTACAGGCAGGTTGGAATGGGTGGAGACAAGTGTCAGGTGTGTTGTGCGATAAAAGAGTATCAGCGAGAATGAAAGGAAAGGTGTACAGGACAGTGGTGAGACCAGCAATGCTCTACGGCTTAGAGACAGTGGCACTGAAGAAAAGACAGGAGGCAGAGCTAGAGGTAGCAGAGCTGAAGATTCAATTCAATTCAATTCAATTTTATTTATATAGCGCTTTTAACAATGGTCATTGTCTCAAAGCAGCTTCACAAAAATTAAAGAAATTTAACAAATCATAATAATAATAATAATAATAAATAAATAAATAAAATAATAATAATAGAAAATAAATAAATAAAAACAAATAATAATAATAATTATAGAAAAGAAAATAATTGGAAGTGTGGATGTGTGAGAAAAAAATGTGCAGATAATGAGACGAATGAATGAAATTTCTCTGATGAGCAAGCCAAGGGTGACGGCGACGGTGGCAAGGAAAAACTCCCTGAGATGGTGTCATGACACGCCAAGCCACAGCCCCGTCATGATCCATGTTTGTCAACCACTCTCGCATCGCACCGCGCCCCCTCTCCTCCCTGTACACCTGGACGCTATTAGTAATCAGCCTTGTTACCTACTTAAACCACACCCTGACACTGCCACGTCGCCAGATTATTGTGTGCCTCACTAGCCCAATATTCCAGCGATTTTTCTTCATTGTCTATTGGATCTCGACCACGCTTTGTTTTCCCCGACCACGATTTTGTCTCTCGTTTTTGGATACTATACTTTGGATATTTCATGTTGCCGACCTCTTACCTGTTTACGACTACGAGCTTGGATCACGGACCCCCTCTCGTCTCTCCGGCTTCGACCTCTGCCTGCTTCACGACAACGATTAGCCCTTGCGGCTCGCTGAGCTCTCTCCCCCTCCATCCACACCGGCATCTCATCGCGGAGCTCTCCCTCTGCATGCGCTCGCTCTGCGCACCGCCACAGCTCAAGCCCACGCTGCACGCGCCTGCATTGATCCCAGCTGTCGCCTCTCACTCGCGCCGGCTCGCGCACTTCCGTGTTTACGCTACGCTTGCGTCACACGCATCGCCTCCCCATCTCGACACAGTCACGAGCTGGTACTCCGTGTTTCCGCATTTCGGCGAAGCCTCCTGCCTGCATAAGGTATTTTGCAACGGGGAATTTAATCACTGCCCTGCCTGCTTCACTGTTCACAAGCACCACTGTCTCCCGTTCACCCTGTCTGCACTTGGATCCCTCACGCCCCCTAGCGGCCCCTGACAGAATAATCTGGCCATACTAAAATGGATCCAGCAGAGGCAGCTCACCTGAGAGGAGCATTAGAGAGTCAAGGAGTACTCTTAGGCGCCCACCAGCAGGAAATAAGACAGATCACGAGCTCACTTCAAAGCATCACGGAAACACTGCAGTCTCTCTCCGCTCAGGTTGGGAACCTACAACCTCCTGCACACACTCCTCAGCCCCTCCCTCCAACACTCTCGCCTGGCCTAGAGCCCCGCCTGCCAGCACCGCCCACCTATGATGGAGATCCAGCCACCTGCCGCTCCTTTTTGTCTCAATGCTCTCTCGTCCTGGAACTACAGGCCACATCATTTCCCATGGAGCGTTCCAAGGTGGCCTACATCATCACCCTCCTGTCAGGAAAGGCGAGAGAGTGGGGGACGGCATTGTGGGATGCCCAAGTCCCGTGCTGCTTCGCCTATAGGACCTTCACGGATGAAATGAGGAAGGTCTTTGACCGCTCCTTTACGGGACATCAAGCGGCTGATCACATCCTTCAGCTACGTCAAGGAATTCGTTCCGTTTCTGATTATGCCATTGAGTTCCGGACCCTGGCTCCCTCTTGTGACTGGGACGAGAGGGCCCTCTTCGACTGCTTTTTTCATGGGCTCTCAGACCCAATTAAGGACGAGCTGGCGGCCCAGGAGCTGCCCTCGTACTTACAAGGACTCATCGACTTAACGACCCGCATTGATGACCGTAAACGGGCACGCCGAAAGGAGCAGCAGCCTTATCGTGAACCACGCACCCCAACACTCACCTTGGCCACACCCCAGCCACCCCCTGAGCCCATGCAGATAGGCCGTGCACGCATCTCGCCGGAGGAGCGTCAGCGCCGTAGAAATGAGGGCGCCTGTTTCTACTGTGCCCAGGCCGGCCATGTTGTGCGATCCTGTCCACTAAAAGGCTAGGCCCCCCCGTAGTTCTGGGGATGCAGGGGGGCCCAGCATCTGTTTCTTCCCCGGACCAGCGATCATGCTTCTCCGTAACTCTGACCCACGGCGACCAATCCTATGCCACGTACGCACTAGTGGACTCCGGGGCTGATCAGAATCTAATTTCATCTTCCATTGTTTCAAACTTCAAGATCCCCCTCACGCCCCTGCATCAAGCCTTTACGGTTCAGGCTCTTGATGGCAGCAGACTCTCCCCCATCACTCATCGCACCAACCCCGTGACCCTGCAGTTTTCAGGCAATCACACTGAAACGATTACCTTCCTAACCGTTCAAAATTCCCATGCACCCATCGTTCTGGGCCTCCCTTGGTTAAGACTACACAACCCGCACATCGACTGGATTAAAAGGAGAGTCCTGGACTGGAGTCCCACCTGCCTCTCTTCATGCTTACGTTCAGCACATATGGGCCGAAGTTCACCCACGCCACAAGAGGAAACTCCTGACCTAACCAAGTTACCCACGGACTATCATGACCTTCGGCAGGTGTTTAGCAAATCACGGGCCACCTCCCTACCCCCGCATCGCCCCTATGACTGTGCTATCGACCTCCTCCCAGGCACCTCACCACCTAAGGGGCGACTGTACTCCCTCTCCCGCCCCGAGAGAGAGGCAATGGAACAGTATATAAAGGAATCACTTGCAGCTGGGATCATCCGCCCATCCTCTTCACCAGCAGGGGCTGGGTTTTTCTTCGTTGAAAAGAAGGATAAGTCCCTCAGACCCTGTATCGATTATAGGGGGTTGAACGAAATCACGGTTAAGAACCGTTACCCTCTCCCCTTAATGTCGTCGGCCTTTGAACTTCTCCAGGACGCCCGCATCTATACTAAGTTAGACTTAAGGAACGCCTACCACCTTGTCAGGATACGGGAGGGCGACGAATGGAAGACCGCCTTTAACACACCTACCGGCCATTATGAGTACCTAGTGGTCCCATTCGGCCTAACCAACGCGCCGGCAGTATTCCAGGCCCTAATCAATGATGTCCTCAGAGACTTTCTTAATGTTTTCGTCTTCGCTTATCTGGATGATATCCTGATTTTTTCACGTTCGGTGAGGGAACACAAGCTCCATGTGCGCCAGGTCCTGCAACGGCTCCTGGAGAATAAGCTCTACATCAAGGCAGAGAAATGTGAATTTCATTGTACCTCCACGTCCTTTCTAGGATACTTAATTTCCCCTGCAGGCATCCAGATGGACCCCACCAAGGTGAAGGCAGTCACGGACTGGCCAGTACCGACCTCAAGACGTGAACTCCAGCGGTTCTTGGGATTCGCAAACTTTTATCGACGTTTTATTCGAAGCTACAGCATGGTGGCGACCCCACTCACGACACTTACGTCCTCCAAGATCCCATTCCGATGGAACCCCCAGGCTGACATAGCCTTCCAGGATCTCAAGTCCCGCTTCACTACGGCACCCATCCTTATTTTTCCCGAACCCTCCCTCCAGTTTATCGTGGAAGTAGACGCGTCTGAGACTGGAGTAGGTGCCGTCCTGTCCCAGAGATCCACAAAGGACGCTAAAATCCACCCATGCTCCTTCTTCTCCCGCCGACTCACACCTGCTGAACGCAATTACGGTATTGGGGACCGTGAACTCTTGGCGGTCAAGTTGGCCTTGGAAGAATGGAGACACTGGCTAGAAGGGGCGGACCACCCCTTCCTCGTATGGACCGACCATAAAAACCTGGAGTACTTGAAGACAGCGAAGAGACTTAACTCACGCCAAGCACGATGGTCACTATTTTTCTCCCGTTTCCGATTCACACTGTCATATCGCCCTGGCTCCAAGAACATCAAGCCTGATGCCCTCTCCCGACAATTCTCCACCCCTCAGGATTCATCCATGACGGAGGTGATTCTTCCTCCTCACTGCCTGGTAGCAATGCTCCAATTCAACGTGGAACGTCTGGTTCAACAGACCCTCGAACGAGAACCCGGCCCAAGCACCGTTCCACCCAACAAGCTCTTCGTCCCAGCTTCTGTGAGACCACAGGTGCTTGACTGGGCCCACAGCTCCAGACTGGCTTGCCACCCTGGGGCCGCACGTACGCTCTCCCTCCTACGCCAACGTTTTTGGTGGTCCACCATGAAAGAGGATGTCAAGAGCCTTGTGGCTTCCTGCGACACCTGTGCCAGAAATAAAACAACCAACCGCTCCCCTGAGGGTCTCCTTAGACCCCTCCCCATCCCTCACCGCCCCTGGTCACACATCTCCATCGACTTCGTCACTGGCCTGCCTCCTTCCCAAAATAACACGTGCATATTAACTATCGTGGACCGCTTCTCCAAGTCGGCGCATTTCATCCCACTATCCAAACTCCCATCGGCCAAGGAAACAACCGAACTCCTAATTAATCATGTCTTTCGACTTCACGGACTTCCCGTCGACATTGTCTCAGACAGGGGTCCTCAGTTTTCTGCCCAGTTCTGGAAGGCCTTTTGTAACCTTGTCGGCGCCAACCCCAGCCTCTCATCCGGATTTCATCCCCAAACCAACGGTCAAACAGAACGAGTGAACCAAGAGTTGGAGAAATCCTTAAGATGCATGGCCTTGCGGGATCCATCCTCCTGGAGTCGTTTCCTACCATGGGTCGAGTACGCCCACAACTCGCTCCCTACCTCCTCGACAGGCATGTCCCCTTTCCACTGCTGTCTGTGGTATCAACCACCCCTCTTCCCGGTCCAAGAAAAGGAAGTGGCAGTACCCTCAGCCCAAACCTTTGTCCGCCGCTGCAAAAGAACATGGCAACACGCCCGGCAGCAGCTCCTACGCACTGTAAGCACTTTTCAACGCCAGGCAAATCGTCATCGGTCACCAGCTCCCAACTACCGTATCGGCCAAAGGGTCATGCTGTCTACGCGGGACCTCCCACTCAAGACCACGTCCAGAAAGCTCTCACCAAGGTTCATCGGACCCTTCCCCATCAACCGAATCATAAACCCATGCTCTGTCCGTCTTGCTCTACCCCTCTCCATGCGCCGGATCAACCCCACATTTCACGTTTCCCAGATTCGTCGTTTAGTCTCCTGCCCATTGTCCACCCCCCCCCCCCAGCCCCCCCCCCCCCCCCCCACCCCCCCGACTCATTGATAGGGGAGAAGCCTTCACAGTTCACAAGCTCCTCAAGTCTCGCCGCCGGGGGCGGGGCCTCCAGTACTTAGTAGACTGGGAAGGCTATGGCCCTGAAGAGAGGAGTTGGGTACCCGCCAGGTTTATCCTAGACCGTTCTCTGATCTCTGATTTCCACAGACTTCACCCCGAAGCACCTGCAAGAACGCCTGGAGGCGTTCATAGAGGGGAGGGTACTGTCATGACACGCCAAGCCACAGCCCCGTCATGATCCATGTTTGTCAACCACTCTCGCATCGCACCGCGCCCCCTCTCCTCCCTGTACACCTGGACGCTATTAGTAATCAGCCTTGTTACCTACTTAAACCACACCCTGACACTGCCACGTCGCCAGATTATTGTGTGCCTCACTAGCCCAATATTCCAGCGATTTTTCTTCATTGTCTATTGGATCTCGACCACGCTTTGTTTTCCCCGACCACGATTTTGTCTCTCGTTTTTGGATACTATACTTTGGATATTTCATGTTGCCGACCTCTTACCTGTTTACGACTACGAGCTTGGATCACGGACCCCCTCTCGTCTCTCCGGCTTCGACCTCTGCCTGCTTCACGACAACGATTAGCCCTCGCGGCTCGCTGAGCTCTCTCCCCCTCCATCCACACCGGCATCTCATCGCGGAGCTCTCCCTTTGCATGCGCTCGCTCTGCGCGCCGCCACAGCTCAAGCTCACGCTGCACGCGCCTGCATTGATCCCAGCTGTCGCCTCTCACTCGCGCCGGCTCGCGCACTTCCGTGTTTACGCTACGCTTGCGTCACACGCATCGCCTCCCCATCTCGACACAGTCACGAGCTGGTACTCCGTGTTTCCGCATTTCGGCGAAGCCTCCTGCCTGCATAAGGTATTTTGCAACGCGGAATTTAATCATTGCCCTGCCTCCTTCACTGTTCACAAGCACCACTGTCTCCCGTTAACCCTGTCTGCACTTGGATCCCTCACGCCCCCTAGCGGCCCCTGACAGATGGCATTAGGAAGAAACCTTGAGAGGAACCAGACTCAACAGGGAACCCATCCTCATTTGGGCGACAACAGATAGAAATGATATAACATCTTGTGTGTTGTGCAGGTGAAAATTCAATATGACAGAAATTATTTAAATTGACATGAAGACCAGTTCAGCATAGGGATGAGTCAGTAGGTGCAGAGGGCAGATGAGGTCTGGATCACTGGAAGCACAGGAGCAGCATGTGTAGCTCCAACCATCATAAAGCTGAATCCAGCTGGAGCTTGTCCTTCTCTGGATGCCTCAGGAACCTCGCAGGGTCGGCCTTTGTCTACTGAAGCTGGCAAAATCTCCCGATGCCTCGGGATGGGTAGAGAAATACAGAACAGATGGGGAGAATTAGCGTAGTTGCCATTCGGTATAGGTGTACTGGAGTATGAGTACTGGGATGAGTTATGTGTATGCCAGATTAAAAAGATGCGTCTTGAGTCTACTTTTGAACTGAGAAACCGTGTCTGCTCCCCGAACACTGTCTGGAAGGCTATTCCAAAGCTTTGGAGCTAAATATGAAAAATCCCTACCCCCTTTTGTAGATTTTGAAGTTCTGGGAACTACCAGAAGTCCGGAGCTTTGTGATCTTAAGGCGCGTGGTGGATTGTAGCGCATCAGAAGACTGGTTAGGTATGTGGGAGTTAAACCATTTAAGGCCTTGTATGTAAGTAATACTATTTTGTAATTTATTCTAAACTGAACAGGTAGCCAGTGCAGGGATGATAATATTGGGGTTATATGATCATATTTTCTGGATCTAGTGAGAACCCTGGCAGCTGCATTTTGGATTAACTGAAGCTTGTTTATTGAGGATGCAGGACAACCACCTACAGTAGTAATGCATTACAATAGTCCAGTCTGGAGGTCATGAATGCATGAACTAGTTTTTCTGCATCAGATACGGATAAGATGTTCCTAAGTTTAGCAATATTTCGAAGATGGAAAAAGGCTGTTTTTGTGATATTTGAAATGTGATTTTCAAAAGACAAGTTACTGTCTAATATTACTCCCAGATCTTTTACTGCTGAGCTGGTAATAACAGTACATCCTTCTAAGCGCAAGCTGAATTGTGAAAGCTGTTGTGTGCTGGTTTTTGGGCTAATAAGTAATATCTCTGTCTTATCTGAATTTAATAAAAGAAAGTTATTGGTCATCCAATCTTTTATGTCCTGGACACACTCAGTTAATCTAGACAACTTACGTATTTCGTCTGGTTTGGTTGAGATATATAATTGGGTATCATCAGCATAACAATGGAAACTAATCCCATGTCTTCTAATGATGTTACCCAAGGGAAGCATGTATATTGAGAACAACAGAGGTCCTAAAATTGACCCTTGTGGGACCCCATATTTCACTGGCATTACACCAGACGGTTCTCCATTTAGATCTACAAAATGGTAGCGATCAGACAGGTAAGATCTAAACCATTTTAATGCCTGTCCCTGAATACCTATATAATTTTGTAAGCGATCTATGAGAATATTATGATCTATAGTGTCGAATGCAGCACTAAGATCAAGCAGGACTAGCAATGAGATGCAGCCTTGGTCTGAAGCTAAAAACAAGTCGTTTGTAATCTTAACTAGTGCAGTTTCTGTGCTATGATGGGGCCTGAAACCTGACTGAAATTCTTCAAGGATGTTGTTATCCTGCAAGAATGTGCAAATTTGAGCTGATACAACTTTTTCTAGTATTTTTGATATGAACGGGAGGTTTGAAATCGGTCTGTAATTTGTTATTTCATTCGCGTCCAAATAAATTTTTTTAAGAAGCGGCTTAATAACTGCTAACTTGAAAGGTTTAGGGACGTGACCTAGATGTAATGAAGAATTAATAATGTTTAGGAGTGGCTCTCCAACCGTAAGCATCACTTCTTTTAAAAATCTGGTTGGGATTGGGTCTAACAGGCACGTTGTTGATTTAGCCGAGGTGATGAATTTATACAGCTCTTCCTGTCCTACAGTGGTTACAAAATTGGAATGGCGATCTCGCCGCGTATACCGCCGTTTAAAGGCAACAGCGGCCAAAATAAATCAGTTGCATTTCAAAGTCATTCGTAAAATGGCCGCCAGGTGGCGCAAAGTGACATTTTCATTCATCGCAGTAAATACAACAGTGATGGTAATTTCCACAACAAACATGAAAAATCTGAACCAGAGCTATTAATGTGTACTGTACAATAATGAGTAAAAAAAAATTATAGTAGATTTATTAACTGAAATAAATGACCATATTTTTCAAGAGAATTTTCAAGCCCCACTCATCAAACAAAATTATAACGAAATCGGCCAAGTTTACTATTTATTTAAATATAAATTTATAAACCAATAAGATCAAATAACACCAAGTTATTATTATAACAAGCTTACTTCGTCACTTATCCAGAGCTTGCTTTATTAACCTTGCCTTATTTAAGGTTACTTGGGTGCACTATCTTTAAGTGCTCGCTTGGTGTAGCGGTTAGAGCACACGGTCAGTGATACATAAAGCGCCGGTTCGAATCCCGAGGGATGATGTTTTAAATTTTTTTATTTTAATTATAGCAAAATTAAAATAAAAAAAATTGTTGTATTTTGATTTTGCTTCAGCATACTATAGAAAAAACAGCAAACTCGCACGCAACCAGTTTGTATTCTTTAAATTTAGGGGAGTGACGGCTCGGTCTGCTGCTGCTGCATGTGTGTGTGTGTGTGTGTGTGTGTGTCATTATACTGATGAAAAGTGGTGGCCATCTGCCGTACCGGGAGTTTTGATTTACGACAGCTGTTTACGGCAGTGTAGTCCAGTGCGGGAGATGCATTGTGGGTAATGAGGTCCGGTGTTACATCTGTTACATTTTTGATAACAATAGTTTTTTTACAAACATTTCTAAATCAATAAGATCAAATGACACCAAGTTTAAAACAGATAAAATACATGCGCAAATAGTATAATTGTATAACAGGCTTACTTCGTTACTTATTTAACGCTTGCTTTCAAAGAAGTCGAGTGGCTTATTAACGTCACGGAGGTGTGTTATCTCTTAGTGCCTGGTTGGTGTAGCGGTTAGAGCGCTCGGTCAGGGATTTACAAAGCGTCGGTTCGAATCCTGGATGATGCTGTTTTAAAAAATTGTTCTATTTTAATTTTACTCAGCAAACAAACAGCAAACAAAAAAAATTATTATTCAGAGCACGATATGCAACCGTAATGAGTCCCTTAACCGGCTTATACAGCTGGCATGTGACCAACGTATTTAACCGTGATGAGTCCATAAAATCAGTAGCAGCTAATAATTACTAATTACTTTAGTTAATGCTGCTACTGATTTTATTCCAGCTTACCTGTTCAGGTTGATTGCGATTCTTTTTAAAATATTGTCTCAGTTTTATATGTTGTTCGTCTTGATGTTTGTCTTCTTTTCACTTGGCAACACTCAAATGCAAATTATTCACCGTGAATCAGCTGTTCTCACCTATCCATTCAGAGAAACTGAATGAGCTGAAATGAGCCTTTGTTTCACGACCGCGACACCCCTCTCTCTCACGCACATACAGTACAGAGTAGACCAAATCATTACAGTACATACTTTATCCAACGAACATGAAAAATATCCACATAATGATGAGTTAAGAAGCATTGCTTAATTTTCGTTTAGACAGACTGTTTGTATCTGATTATTGGTATTATTAAAGAACAGCAGCACAAACAACAACACAAGGGCTTGTACAGCAAGACACATTTTTATTATTTTGCAAAGAGTTAAATTTGTAACAGTAAAAGGCATCCGAATTTAAATATATAAATTACTAGAAACAAATTGAGCACACTATCAGAATAAAAAATAGAACAAATCAAATGTATTTTACACATACACAAGGAGGATAATGATACCGAGTTTATATTAAAATATCAAATATTGTAATATTGTTTTTGTGTTATTATAAATAATGAAATGCAGTAGGCTGTTATGGTCATCATCAAAAGAAAATATATTAAGTAACAGATAATATTAGGTTTATATTTCAAATTAGATAAAATGCTGATTTTCCAGCAGTAAAATTATTGTATCTCTACAGTTTACAAAACCTCCGCTGCGTGTATTCATTCACAGTCTCCAGAGCACCCACAGAGAAATAGGAGACTGTGGTTTAGGAGTGGATTGGAGAGAAGAGAGCTGTTCAGTTACTATAAAAAAAATCTAAAAAAATATATAAAAACATAATATGATCTTTTTGAGTTATGCACTGTAAAAAGTGATTTTTTGACCTTGTAAATAATGGTAACATTATTTAAGTATGTTTTACAAACAAATACTATTTTGTCTTTTTACTTAAAAATGTCATGTTTAATTCAGTACATTACTTGCAGTTTCTTTGTAATTTATTATACTAAAATACATATGTAAATTTAAATACAATCTCCTCAGTAATATTTACTTAGTGTTTGCCATCTAATCAAATCACACCAAAACTGAACAACTTAAAGTAAAATGTACTCAGTTCGGCAAGGTAATGGACTGCGTGCACGCAGACTCGTGACGTACTTACGCTTTGGCTCCGAAGTTTGAAGCGGCGCGCACAGAGGAAAGGAAGAGAGATTTCACCACGGCTAATGTGAATTTTACCACGGTAAGTTATTAATATGCTAAGTAATTAATTGAAATATATTTGCAGAAAAGTGTAGAGTCATTAAGCTATCTGCAGCCCCAGTGGTTTGTGCCTACCGTTTCTTTTTTTTATTGAGGTACAAGTGCTAAAAGTGTTCATGTTAACAGTGTTAACAGATGTTTGGATAACGTTAAAACTTAATCTTAGTTTTGTTAAACAGAGTTAAAACATTACTAAATGAAGCTATTAATATAGTTGACAGAGTTAACTATAAATGTTACACAGATATAAATATGAGTTCTGTAAGTAAATCCTACGTTAATGTGAATGCGCTTCCTATTGGTTACGCCAGAGGCGCTGTTTCCCACTGTGTTCGAACAGTCTGCAGCAGAGCTGTGGAGAACTGCTGTGGGTAAGTTGCAATCTGTTGTAGCTCCACAATAAAAGTAAAAAATATAATTTCACAAGAAATGTCAGGCACTGTTTGAAAGGTATTCAACAGCATAGGTATTGATTCATCTGTCAAGTGTATTTTTGTTCAATATCTGTGGTATTTTGATACTTTTATTTCCGTTTTGATGTACCTGGTTTTGCCATGTGCTAATGTGCTAATGAAATGCAATAAATTGCAACATCATCCAAGTCCTGAGTGCGTGTGCTGATGAAGGGTGGGATAAACCGGGTCAGAGAGAGAAAAATCTAGAAGGTCACATATGACCATAATCTTGTCAGACGATTATTGTAAAAATGAGTTTTAACATCCGTGCAAACTTAGCTCGAGGCATTGCCCTGTCGTGTTCTAGCATTCTGTCCCAGTAAAGTTCGAGCTGCCGAAATTTAATAATCACCCTGTTTTTCGCGTCTTAATCACACAGGATTAACGTTAGTTTTTAAAATGCACTTGTACAAGGCAAATATTACATTGAACTTTATTTATATTGTTTACCTCTACTATTGGGTATGATAGCTATATATAGAAATTGATAAGGTGATACTGTACAGTATTTTAACCACTTTGCTCTGATTTGTATATTTCACAGGATGTCAGCAGAGACATGATTAAGGATACTTTCGCCCGTCATGTCATGAAAATCATTGTACTGAGCAGATCTGTAGAAGAGGAAGATGCCAGTATATCTGATGTCATCATTGTCATCGAGGGTACTGAGGTGCTGCTGGGATGTAAAAATCTCACAAATGCATGTATTTTACTCATGGGCTGCATTTACTCCCTAAATTTGAGCTATCCCCCAAAGCTGAGAAACACATTTGAAGTGTTCCAGAAAATCTTTCTTGGGCTAGATGCTTTAAAGTTTTCTCCAAAGGTTAACTCTTTACATAGAAAGCTTGTAATCTAGTTGGGCACTACAGTACTTGCACTTATTGCACTTATGCTGTTTTACTGTGTTTTTTTGTTTTGTTTTGTTTTTTGCAAGAAAGGCAGCTACTAGTTTAACATTATTTGCACTTTTATACTTTTGTATTTTATATCTGCAACTGAGATTGTTCATGTTCATGTTATATTTAAAGGTTTTATATGTTTAAATGTTTATGCACTTTAATGCACTGTGGTTGTTCTAAAAAAAAGTTTACTGGAGTAAAATGCACTATAGTGTACCATTTATCAAACAAATGCAGTTTTACTACTTTTTTTTCATGCTCTCATCTGTTAAGGAATCTCAAAGAAATAAAAGATTTCAAGTAAAATGTATGACAGTGTTATTTTATTGACCACCATTTAAATACATAAACAACATCAAATGTTAAAATAATATTTAAAGTAAAGGTTACTCCATTTAAAATAAGATAACTAGGATTATTGTGTAAAAAAAAAAACATTTATAAGCATTCCTTGAGTAAAATAAATAAAGAAACAGTCAATACAGTTTACTAGGAAATTCCAAGTAAACTTTACTTTACTGAGATTTTCTAATTAAAGCTACAGTTCTTTGTGTTTAGTTTTTACTTGGAAATTCTATTGAAATTACTCACATTTTCTAAGTGAAAAAACTTTCCTAACATTTTTTGAGTAAATCCTACTCCAAATTTTTTTCAGTGTGAGGATTTTTTTATTATACATAAGACAACCTTTCAGTTTTGTAAATATTCTAGTTATAGTGTGTTAAGTTTTTCTTTAGGTTAAACGGTTTTGAGAATTAGACCATCCAGCTAAGATCAATATTATGTCGTTGATTGATAAAATCTGGATTAAGGATATTTTATTTTGTTTTATTTATTTAATTTGTATTTTTCATCTTCCCCCTGAGGGATTGCCACCTTATTGTGGTCAGGGGATTTGCGTGCCTCAGTGCTTGGATGTTTACCGAGGGCTCAAGGGAGGTGTGTCTGTGTGTGTGTGTGTGTGTCTGTGTGTGAGTGCGCGTGCGGATTTTTCCGCTACCGCAGATCAGTTTATCAACTTGTAATATATAAATTTTAGGAATATATTAACATGTGGAGACATCATTATATGTTGAATGGAACTTGTAAGCCTTTGAATGGTGTTAAAAATACTTGCAATACAAGTATTGCAGCCATACATTGGAGGGAACTTCTGAGGTGGTCAGTGATTGATGGCACGGTCGGTCGGAGGGGGTTGTGATCACACCTATAGATCTTTTGTTCTAGGCTATCGGTCAAATATCTCTCCACTTGGAAGCAAAAACATGCAAGGGATTTCAGCATCTCGACGCACATACTAAGCTGTTTATAAAGTAGACACTGTTTGTTTTTTCATTTTGTAATCTTTCCCGTGTTTACCGTGTACTGTACAATGTATATTCATTTTTTAATGAATTACTGTAAATACTACACATTCCGTTGATTTACCAGAAATGACTTTTCTGTTTTTTGTGTGTGCTAAACTAAACTTCAGGGTCAAAGTAATAGCGATTTTATTTGAAAAGTATTATATATTTACAATGCTGATAAGTTCAAGCTTAGATTCATATATAAACTGCTTCAAAGTCTTTCCACCCCGTGACAGCTGAAATCCGACAGACGCAGGGCTCAAGGGAGGTGTGTCTGTGTGTGTGTCTATGTGTGTGCGTGCGCGCGCATACTTCTTCTACTGTTATAAAAACTCTAAATATAAACAAACTAAATACAGCTTTTTTTTCAGAGGTAAACGGAAAAGTGAAGATGTTCAGTGTCACTATGCAGATGTTACACTCAGTGGAGTTACCGAAATCATTGGTTTAGTCCTCATCATTTCCACATTTCACTCGCTTTTATTCCTCTTATGTGAACATAAACAGTGAAACATTCCACAGGTTTATAATACACCGGGGCCAAGTGAACCACGTTCCTGTCAAACGAAACGAGGTATAATCGTGGTGTTTGCTTCGGTTATGACACACCATAGTTTATTACCTGCTGTGGTAGATCTGAATATTTATTCAAACACAATAATAAAGCTTTTTATCCTCAGGAGGGCTCAGTACATTGTTTTAGCGATAGTTTCACGGAAGCGAGTTCAGAACTAATCTAACCAAACCAAAAAAAAAAAAAAAACATCCGAAGCTTCAAATAGAATGAACGAACTAATGAAATTGATATATATGTAATTGATATACTGTATATACAGACGTGTGTGTCATTTTAATTCAAATGAACATTTTAATGCTTTCTGATACACTTATCAACTTATCCACATACACTTATCAACACAAACTCTCCGTGCACGCACACACACAATCTCTAAAAAATTAATATTAATAACATACATATACAAATAAACAAAAAAATAGTCTGCAAAGAGGCACACGCAGGTGCACTTAGTACACGGTTGAACTGTGCACACACCCCAACCCCAGACTTTCTAACACCGACCAGGAGTACTGCAGAAACGATGTCTCCAGCCACAGCTTACAATGTTTTCTCTTATTTATTAAAGAAAATTATGATGACCATAACAGCCTACTGCATTTCATTATTTATAATAACACAAAAACAATATTACAATATTTGTTATTTTAATATAAACTCGGTATCATTATCCTCCTTGTGTATGTGTAAAAAACATTTAATTTGTTCTATTTTTTATTCTGATAGTGTGCTCAATTTGTTTCTAGTAATTTATATATTTAAATTTGGATGCCTTTTACTGTTACAAATTTAACTCTTTGCAAAATAATAAAAATGTGTCTTGCTGTACAAGCCCTTGTGTTGTTGTTTGTGCTGCTGTTCTTTAATAATACCAATAATCAGATACAAACAGTCTGTCTAAACGAAAATTAAGCAATGCTTCTTAACTCATCATTATGTGGATATTTTTCATGTTCGTTGGATAAAGTATGTACTGTAATGATTTGGTCTACTCTGTACTGTATGTGCGTGAGAGAGAGGGGTGTCGCGGTCGTGAAACAAAGGCTCATTTCAGCTCATTCAGTTTCTCTGAATGGATAGGTGAGAACAGCTGATTCACGGTGAATAATTTGCATTTGAGTGTTGTCAATTGAGCCAAGTGAAAAGAAGACAACCATCAAGACGAACAACATATAAAACTGAGACAATATTTTAAAAAGAATCGCAATCAACCTGAACAGGTAAACTGGAATAAAATCAGTAGCAGCATTAACTAAAGTAATTAGTAATTATTAGCTGCTACTGATTTTATGGACTCATCACGGTTAAATACGTTGGTCACATGCCAGCTGTATAAGCCAGTTACGGGACTCATTACGGTTGTATATCGTGCTCTGAATAATAATTTTTTTTGTATGCTGTTTGTTTGCTGAGTAAAATTAAAATAGAACAATTTTTTAAAACAGCATCAGCCAGGATTCGAACCGACGCTTTGTAAATCCCTGACCGAGCGCTCTAACCGCTACACCAACCAGGCACTAAGAGATAACACACCTCCGTGATGTTAATAAGCCACTCGACTTCTTTGAAACCAAGCGATAAATAAGTAACGAAGTAAGCCTATTATACAATTATACTATTTGCACGTGTATTTTATCTGTTTTAAACTTGGTGTCATTTGATCTCATTGGTTTAGAAATGTTTGTAAAACAACTATTGTTATCAAAAATGTAACAGATGTAACACCGGACCTCATTACCCACAATGCATCTCCCGCACTGGACTACACTGCCGTAAACAGCTGTCGTAAATCAAAACTCCCGGTACGGCAGATGGCCACCACTTTTCATCAGTATAATGACACACACACACACACACACGCAGCAGCAGCAGACCGAGCTGTCACTCCCCTAAATTTAAAGAATACAAACTGGTTGCGTGCGAGTTTGCTGTTTTTTCTATAGTATGCTGAAGCAAAATCAAAATACAACATTTTTTTTTTAATTTTAATTTTGTTTTAATTAAAATAAAAAAATTTAAAACATCACCACTCGGGATTCGAACCGGCGTTTTATGTATCACTGACCGTGGACTCTAACCGCTACACCAAGCGAGCACTTAAAGGTGATGCACCCAAGTAACCTTAAATAAGGCAACGTTAATAAAGCAAGCTCTGGATAAGTGACGAAGTAAGCCTGTTATAATAATAACTTGGTGTTATTTTTATCTTATTGGTTTAGAAAATTATATTTAAATAAAACCATACACACTTCTTTTCTAATTACACGTGATAAAATCTAAAGGCTGACTGTGTTAATATTTATTGTGCTTAAAATTGATCTTAATAAGATTTGATTTAATTTGAATTCTACATTTGTACTGTAATTATAGTACTGTGATTATGAATTCGATCAACTACAGTGTTTCACTTGATGTTATCGGCTACTACGTGTATTATTTAATGGGACACGTCTCATTAATGAGACAGAGAATGTAAGGCATGAGGCGTCAGTCTGTAGTTATATAGCGCCACTCAGTGGTAAAAGCAAGCAAATGCACAGCAAATGCACATGCCGTAATGCGGCGGCGACGTTAAATACGACGCTCCGATTTTGTAACAACTGTATACCTGTAAAGCAGTGAAAATCTAAATGTGAAGCTATAGGCTGAACTGGATCGTGAGATACTATTAGAGGTTGAACCTCCATTATTTTCTTCCTGATATTATTGATTTTTTCATTAAAGAAGTCCATAAAGTCTTCACTTCTAAACTGTGATGGGATCCTCTCTGCGGGCATCTTAGGTTTTGTTAGGCGAGTCACTGTACTAAATAAGAACCTGGGATTGTTTTGGTTTCTTGCTATCAGTTGGCTAAGATGCTCGGTCCTAGCAGTTTTTAGAGCCTGTCTATAGCTGCACATACTGTCTTTATACGCAATTCGAAAAAATTCTAATTTAGTTTTCCTCCATTTTCGCTCGAGGTTACGGGTTGCTCTCTTTAGGGCGCGAGTATGACTGTTGTACCAAGGTGCAAGTGTTTTATCTCTGACTTTTTTTAATCTGATGGGAGCAACAGTGTCTAATGTACTGGTAAGTATAGTGCCCATGCTGCTAGTCACTTCATCTAGATCATCTGCATTTAGGGGTCTAATAAGAAATTGGGACAGATCCGGCAGATTACTTGTGAATCTGTCTTTAGTAGTGGGATTCATATTTCTAACAGATTGATAACGTGGGGAGACACAGCTAATCTGTTCTACGGGTAGAGTATATGTCAGGAGGTGATGATCTGTGATATCATCACTTTGAGGTATGATCTCTATATTAGAGACATCTATACCATGGGATATAATTAAATCTAGCGTATGATTAAAGCGGTGAGTTGCTCCAATTATATTTTGCTTAACCCCAAAGGAATTTAGTAAATCCATAAATGTGAGTGCTAAAGCGTCGTTAGCATCATCTACATGAATGTTAAAGTCTCCTACTATCAACACTTTGTCAGAGTTAACCAATAGGTCTGATAGCAGATGTCCAAATTCTTTAAGAAAATCGCCATATGGCCCCGGGGGTCTGTACACGGTGGCCAGGGTAAAGTATAGCAAGGGTTTATTACGTATTTCATTTAGTGCAACATTAATGATAAGCACTTCAAATGAATTAAACCTGGGCCTTATTTTCTGGGTAACAGTGAGTACATCATTGTAGATAGTGGCGACACCACCACCGTGACCAATTAGACGGGGCTCGTGCTTATAGAAATATCCTGACGGAGTAGACTCATTCAGACCAAAATATTCATTTGGTTTAAGCCAGGTTTCAGTGAGACAGAGTGCGTCAAGGCAATAATCGGAGATAATTTCATTAACAATAAGTGCTTTAGGCGCAAGGGATCTAATGTTGAGTAGTCCAAACCTTAGAGGTGGATTTTGACTACTTATTTTGCCTTTTTCTGGTTTTATGGTTATCAGATTTAACAAATTTATTCTTTTTTCTCAGTATTCGGGGAACAGACACAGTTTCTATAGGACAAGCTATGTGTGTGCGTCTATCACTACGGTGAGTTGTGATGTGTCTAATATGTTTGGAATCTACAGTATGACTTACCGCCAGTCAGATGGTTCGTAGTGTCCTGGAGATGTTGTCAGAGAGGACCGCTGCTCCAGCTCTGCTAGGGTGTAGGCCATCGGTGTGATAGAGCCTAGGACGCTCCCAGAAAACATTCCTGTTATCAACAAAGCGTAATTTCTGTTGTTGACACCAAGATTGTAACCATTCATTAAAAGCAAATAATCTACTGAACTTCTCGATTCCTCGCTGAAATGTGGGAAGCGGTCCAGATACGATGATCCTTGTCGTGGGTGATGTGCTGCGGACCTTCTCGACCAGGCTCCTGAAGTCCTTCTTTAGGATCTCCGTCTGCCTCAGCCTGGTGTCGTTCGTGCCGGCATGAAGGACCACA
Organism: Channallabes apus; assembly: GCA_030522415.1. Lineage (NCBI taxonomy): Eukaryota > Metazoa > Chordata > Actinopteri > Siluriformes > Clariidae > Channallabes > Channallabes apus. Next base: position 30,628,176 of record CM060108.1, on the reverse strand, counting down.
GCTCCAATGTTCTTCCTCAGGGCAGCAGGCACCTGTGCAGCAACATCAAGAACACGTGCACCAGGTAAACAGCATGTGTGCACCTTACCTTTAGCCATGGTAGCACGCACGTGACGAACGATGGAGTCTCCGATGACCAGGACGTCGTGTGCCGTCTCGCGGAGAGGAGCAAAGCGGTTTTGGGTCGAGATGTCGAAGACGGGTGGTGGTGGTGGAGGGGGAGAGGTCCTCGCCCGGGGCTTGGCGTGCTTCTTCCGCCGCTGCTGTATCCAGGGTCCGTGGTATCCCGGCGCCGGGGTGTAGGAACACTGGTGTTGAGGTTCTCTTTGGGAGTGACAAGGATGAATAGGATCAAGAATCAGTTCATCAGAGGGACAACCCATGTTAGAAGTTTTGGAAATAAAATCAGAGAGGCCAGATTGAGGTGGTTTGGACATGTTCAGAGGAGAGAGTGTGAATATATCGGTAGAAGGATGCTGAGGTTGGAACTGCCAGGCAGGAGGTCTAGAGGAAGACCAAAGAGGAGATTTATGGATGCAGTGAGAGAGGACATGAAGTTAGTTGGTGTGAGAGAAGAGGATGCACAGGATAGGGTTAGATGGAGGCAGATGATTCGCTGTGGCGACCCCTGAAAGGGAACAGCCGAAAGACAAAGAAGAAGACTCTACAGTAGTTGAAACTTCTTAAAGACGAGTGTAACAGGTTTGATGCGTGGGCGGCACCACAAACACGAGGTGAGGTCTTAGGAAAAAGGGGAATTTTATTTAGAAAACTGGGAAAGGGAAAAGGGTTTAAGGAAGGAGGTGTCAGAACTACAAACAAGAACTACAACTCCCAACAGCGATGCTCTGGCTCACCTGATTACTAACACACCTGAGACTAATCACAGGTCTCTCGTACTTTCGGTATACGCTGCCTGTGAACTTGTTACAGGCCTTCTGAATCTTGACTGCTATTTCGAATTTGGATCGTTTCTGTTCCCATGTTTACGAGTTGTATATTGCTTGACCCTTGCCTGTTTACTGGACTTAGCTAGATTTTAAGTGCCGGATTTAATTGTCATGTCTTGTGAACTCGTTGTAAATAAACCATCTCATCTGCACTTGCGTTCTCCGTGTCAGATACATTCATTAACATTTAGGCATTTGGCAGACGCTCTTATCCAGAGCGACTTACAAAAAGTGCTTTAAAGTTTACACCACTGGATACATACTTACACTGGGTTAACTAGGTTAATAACTAAGTGCCATTAGTCCAACACAACGCGGAAGAGGGAATTTTTTATATTATTATTAATTTTAAAAACATAAATTTTCCATCTTCCATAACAGGAAGATGGAAAGCAGTGAAGGTGGTGTCTGCACATGCATGTCTTGTGGCAATTCCTAGCTAGCATACAACGCGAAGATCAGCCCCGGCCAACCTCATCTTTCTTTATTAAAAATAATCTGCTATTTACCAAACAAAATGATGTTAAACTGACTATCCCAGACCACTTTTGGTGGTTCCCCAGACAAAGATTCACATAGTGATGCACCTGACACATTCCATGCCATTTGGGGGCCACCTAGGGGTACATAACGCTGTGAAAAAAATCAGAGACAGGTTTTACTGGCCAGGGCTCAACACAGAGGTAACTTCTGCCAGTGCTGTCCTATCTGTCAGCGCACCACACCTGCTAAGCCCACCTCCGCTCCACTAATTCCTCCGCCTATTTTAAACGTTCTATTTGAAAGAATTGCCATGGATCTAGTCAGAACTTTAAAATAATATCAGTAAAGATCTGCCTATTGTGAAATAGCACCTGCAGAAGAGTCTGGAAAAACAGAAGCGCATCTATGACCAATTGACACAGCCAAGCGAGTTCAAGGTGGACGACTGCTGCTTCTCTACAGTGCTACGTGCAAGTTCCTGGACCCTTTACCGTTGTGGAACGGGTCGGGCCAGTGAACTACCATCTGCAACAGCCCGTTAAGCGCAAAAGCACTCAGCATTTGAACCTGAGATTATGGCAATCTATTAAAATGGTAGATCGAACCCATTCCACGCTTCTCAGTCCTTGCCTTTCACAACAAAAAGAACATCCAATCCTGTATGTGAGTAGAAAGCTTACATCAGCCAAAATAAATTGTTCCACAATTGAACGGGAGCGTCTTGCCATTAAGTGGGCAGTATAGGAGCTCCGCTACTACCTTGAAGGGTGGCACATAACCCTGGTCACAAATCGTGCTCCTCTACAATGGTTGGCAAGAGCTGAAGATACGAACCCCAAGTTAACTTTGTTTTTCTCATTAGCATTATATTCAGGACCTTCCCTCCCCTCCCTTAGAAACATTCTCCAATCTGTCAACTAAGGAGATTCAGCATATCATTTCATCATTCAATCCCACCACCTGTTTATTAGACCCAATCCCTTCCACAATGCTCCAGGCCCTTATTTCATCATCATCAACTATTCCATCATTCCATCATCTGGTCGTGTTCCTGCTGCTTTTTAGAAGGCAAGGGTTATTCCTATCCTCAAGAAACCCTGCCCGGATCCAGCAGACGTCAGCAACTATCGCCCGGTATGACTTCTCTCTTTTATTTCCCAAATTTTTGAAAGAAGTTTTTACAAAGAGATGTCTTTTTTTTTATCTCTTACAGAACAACCTTAATGATCCCAACCAATCAGGATACAAAGTGACACATTCCACAGAGACTGCCCTTATGTCAGTCACTGAGAAGCTCATCTGTCCTGATTCTCCTGGACCTTTTCAGTTGCATTTGACACAATGAACCACAAAATTATATTATCTATTCTTACAAGTCTTGGAATCTGTGAAACAGTGTGGCAATGGCTTTCTACCTAGAAGATACATGAGGTGACATGGAGGGGATCTACATCTGCCAGAGCCACAGACTCTCTACTGGTGTCCCACAGGATTCAGTCCTTTTCTGTTCTCCTTATATGCCCGGTCTCTTGGTAAGGACATACCATCACATGGCTTTTTATACCATCAGAAAACAAAGTCCAGTGTTTTCCATCTTTCTCCACCTTTTGCTTTGCTGATAGCTTAGCAAACACTTAGCATTCTCTCAGTCAGCCTCATAAGGTAGTCATGTGGAATGTTTTTCCAACAATCTTGAAGGAGTTCCCAGAGGTGGTGGGGACTAGTTGGCTGCTTTTCCTTCACTCTAAAGTCCAACTTATCACAAACCATCAGTCTCAATTTCATACCATTGTTTTGCAGACACACCTTATTCTCTCCTTTCCTCCCTCATACTCTCAGGTTTCCACTCAGATCTCAGCATGTCTGGCAAACATCTCATCTAGGATGGCAGCTCATCAGCTGAAGCTCAATCTGAGAAAACCAAACTGCTGTTCATCCCTGGTGACTCACCCACTGTCGTGACCTTGTGATCTCCCTGGACAATAATCAGATCACTCCTTCAGCCAATGCCCACAATCTTGAGGTAACTATGGACAATCTTCTGTTATTTTCCCCACACATTGCTAAACTTACTCACTCTTGTCGATTTCTTCTTTACAACATCAGAAGAATACACCCATTTCTTCAAAAGCTACTCAGGTGCTTGTTCAGTCCCTTGTTATTTCAAGACTGGACTACTGCAACTCACTACTGGCAGGTCTGCCTCTGTTTGTCCTCTGCAGCTGAGCCAGAATGCAGCTGCATGTCTCATTTTCAACCTTCCCAAGTTCTCCCACACAACCCTACTTCTCCGCTTCCTGCACTGACTGGCACCCTGATGCTTGCCTACAAAGCTAAAAATGGCCCAGCACACACTTACCTTTCTGTTCTAATCACACCATACACTGCACCATTCCCTCCGTTCCTCCAGCACTGCTTGTCTGGTCCCACCATCTCTCAGAGATCAAGGAAGACATTCATCCAGATTCTTCTGTCTTGACACCTAAGTGGTGGAATGAACTTCCTCTAGATGTCCGTACAGCTGAGTCTTTGACTATCTTTAAACAATGACTCAAGCCATCTAGACTTCCCCCTTTTGATTGGGTCAAACTTTCAGATGCTCTGCATCATGGATGAGTTAAGGGAGTCAAGATGAAGATACTTAGGCTAGGAGGTGGCTTTTAGACATTCTGGAAGGTGACAGATTGATAGCTAATTTTGGGGTATCGGGCACCTGTTGGAAACGAGCATCCAACAACAGAACGCATCAGATGAGCTAATGCAGAAATATGAAAGAAATAATAACCAAAAAGACAGATTTTGAGTGAAATTAAATGTAACTATAATATCTGCTACACATGTATGGACGTAAACACATATGCACACACACCCGTTGTAAGAGCCATATTGCATTTGCTATGAATTTGTTGTTGTGTTTATTTTATTCATTTTATTGCATTTTATGGTAATTTAAGTTTATCAGTTATTCATTTAAGCATCCATTTATGACAACCGTATTACAGGTTTCTGACCCTTAAGATGGGATCTGCACGCCTTGTCAATCTTTCCATCCTGCCTAGACTTTTCCCCTGGGCTAGTCGAGGCCATTTTGCATCCTCACCCGAACTATCTTCCAAAAGTTCCATTCTCAACCATGCACCCTATTGTTCAAATTCAAATTTCAAATTTTATTTGTCACATACACAGTCATACAGTATGAAATGCAGTAAAATGCTTTTTTGCGACCACAGGGTCGCGACGGCAGCCACCCAGGCGCCATCATAGAAAACAAGGAATCAGATACATTAGGATAACGAGGGTAAAAAAAATCCCCTCCCAGACTGCCCTTCGGAGAGGGCAGTGTGCGATCAAGGGTACAAAAAAAATACCTCAGCAGCAAGCACAGAAAGACATGTAATCACAAGACATCAACATTGCAACAATGAGGGTACAGGGATAGGAAATGTCCAATGTAGGCAAACAGCTCCAGTCCCTGCAGCTAAGGAGCGCTGGTCCCGATTCCGCCTGCCCACACCGAGGGGAATAAGCACACGAAGGCGTTGGAAATGGGGAAGGTAGAGTGTCTATCTGTAGCTGTTCTGTGAATGTGTAAGTGCGTGCGTGTCAGTTTGTAAGCCTGTAACATCCCGTAATAGTCTGCGCCAGGTGACCTTGAAGGGGGAGGGGGGTAGATTCCAGAGCGTCTCGTTATCTTGGTCTTCGGGGAGTTTGTTATGTCTCCAGCCACTGCCTTGAAATGCAGTAGCTGGAAAGAGAAAGGGCAGAAAAAAAAATGTATATATATTTTCCAGGTATTGTTATTGAAGCATTCTGTCCTCCGCCTTTCACAGCTTCGGAGGAGGAGAAACTTCACCTACTGTGTCCAGTACGTGCTCTTCAGATCTACGTCCACCGTACTAGCCAGTGGCGTAAGACAGAACAGCTTTTTATATGCCATGGAGGCCACAACCTGGGGGCAGCCGCCACTATACAGACCTTGTCACACTGGGTGAGAGATGATATTGCTCTCTCCTATGAGGTGCGTGGGCTCACTTCGCCTCTAGGAATCAGGGCTCATTCAACCAGGGGGATCGCTTCATCTATTGCACTAGCAAGAGGTATTCCCCTGCAGCAAGTGTGTGACGTGGCAGGTTGGTCTTCTCCACACACATTTGTTAGAATTTATAGTCTGGATGTTCATGCCACTCCGGGCCTCACCGGTCCTCAAGTCAGCTTCCCAGACATAGTTCTAAGACCTTCTCGGCCTTGTGCGCACACATGCTATACAATCTTGGGGTCCAGACACTTGCAGTGCGGTGGCGTTGGTACTCTCGTTCCCATAGCGCTTTCATGCATAAAGTGTATCCTTTCAAAGGGAACGTCTCGGGTTAGTTTGCTGTAACCCTGTTCCCTGAAAAGGCGGGAATGAGATGCTGCGTCCCAATGCCGCACTGCCTACGTGACCAGACGTCCGTTCAGACGAATCAATCTGACGAATGTTTCCGGTTCACTCCTATTTATAACCTGCAGGTGCGTCTCATCAGATGATGTCACCCAACCGAGGTTATATAAGCCAAAATTTGCCGTGTTTGATACACACATGCATCACAACCGGCAACACAAAAAGATGTTCCCATAGCGTTTTCATGCAGCATCTCGTTCCCGCCTTTTCAGGGAACAGGGTTACAGCAAAGTAACCCGAGACGATTCCATCAGTATGTGCACTTTGCAATGAGAGGGGAAAACATGCTGAACTTGTTTACACAAACATCCCTGACGCATATCGGGCAGAGCCCCGCCCCCACCTCGGCTACTCAGACCACATCTCTGTTATGCTAATTCCAGCATACAGACACTCGTCAGGCGTTCAAAACCGGTTCTGAAGCAGGTGAAAACCTGGCCAGCAGGAGCCATCTCTGCTCTTCAGGACTGTTTCGAGAACACTGACTGGAAGATATTTAGGGAGGCTGCAACTTACGACTTCACCGACTTGGAGGAGTACATGTCATCAGTGACCAGCTACATCAACAAGTCCACCGATGACATCACTGTCTTCAAGAGCATCATCCCACAACCCAACCAGAAACCGTGGATTACTGCTGAAGTGCGTGCACTTCTGAGGACCCGACACACTGCCTTCAAAGTGGGAGACAAGGTGGCCCTTAGAAGAGCAAGGGCCGAACTTTCTCGGGCCATCAGAGAGGCGAAGCACGCACACGCGCAGAGAATCCACAACCACTTCAGAGACAGCGGTGACACACGGCGGATGTGGCAGGGCTTACAAGCCATCACTCGTTATAGGACGACATCACCTGCTTGTGAAGGTGACGGCTCCCTCCCAGATGCGCTGAACAACTTCTACACTCGGCTCGACAGGCAGAACAACGTGGCGGCGAGGAAGACCACCCCTCCTCCAAACAACCAGGTGCTGTGTCTCACAACAGCTGATGTGAGGAAAACTCTACAAAGAGTCAACCCACATGAAGCTGCTGGACCAGACAACATCTCAGACACAGTGCTCAGAGAATGTGCAGAACAGCTGGCAGATGTTCTCACTGACATCTTCAACATCTCTCTGAGCAGGGCCATCGTTCCCATGTGCTTCAAGGCCACCACCATCGTCTCCGTGCCCAAGAAGTCTTCTGTGTCCTGTCTCAATAACTACCGTCCCGTTGCACTTACACCCACCATCATGAAGTGCTTAAAACGGCTAGTCATGAGACACATCAAGACCCTGCTGCCCCCCTCACTGGACCCACTGCAATTTGCGTACAGTCCTAACCGCTCAACGGACGACGAGATCTTGTCACAGGTGGAAAGGCAGGAGAGGAAAGAACCCAATAGCAGACACAGATTCTCTTAAAGGAATTTATTAGGGGACTAAAGGGTTAAATAAACAGCGACAGGAGGAGTGTGTGTGTGTGTGTGTGTGTGTGTGTGTGTGAGAGTGTGAGAGAGAGTCAGAGCACAGCAGCGGGGCAGCACGTGTATTTGTGTGTGTTTGTGGGGGTGAGAGATGAAGTCAATGCGTGCACAGAATGCTTCGGGGAATACCTTGTGACGTAACTAGGGGAACGGGCGAACACGTCACAAAATCCTCTGTGAACCTGGAAGTGGAAGCGCACTCACTTCCTTGAGGAGTACGAGCGCGGTGCGTGTCGCGGGAGGTCCTCTGAAGAGGCGGAAGTATTCTTGTGCAGTGGCGAGGGCGAGTCACTAACCGTGGAACAAAGAGCTTAATCAGCGTCTTTAGCCAGGTAAGGGTCGATAACCAGAAGATCCAGCCGCATGAATGAACAAATCCAAAGGGCGAGTCCGAAATCAGGTTCCTAATACCTTGTCCAAATTCCTTGTCTTTGGACAATAAGGACACATACGTTCAAATGCTGTACATAGATTTCAGCTCAGCATTCAACACTATCATCCCCCAACAACTGATCGGGAAGCTGAGCCTGTTGGGCCTGAACATTATATATATATGATTGGTGGATGGGAGGAAGAAAGCATAGCCAGTTTACCTTCCAGCATGCATTTGCAAGGTGGAACAAAACCAGAGAACCCAGAGATCACAGTGCTTAATCTGCGAGGCTCCACACAAACACTGTTTTGTACACTTTACTATGCAAAGATATCATCATACAGTGGTGTGAAAAACTATTTGCCCCCCTCCTGATTTCTTATTCTTTTGCATGTTTGTCAAACAAAATGTTTCTGATCATCGAACACATTTAACTATTAGTCAAAGATAACACAAGTAAACACAAAATGCAGTTTTTAAATGAGGGGGTTTTATTATTTAGGGAGAAAATAAATCCAAACCTACATGGACCTGTGTGAAAAAGTAATTGCCCCCTGAACCTAATAACTGGTTGGGCCACCCTTAGCAGCAACAACTGCAATCAAGCGTTTGCGATAACTTGCAACGAGTCTTTTACAGCGCTCTGGAGGAATTTTGGCCCACTCATCTTTGCAGAATTGTTGTAATTCAGCTTTATTTGAGGGTTTTCTAGCATGAACCGCCTTTTTAAGGTCATGCCACAACATCTCAATAGGATTCAGGTCAGGACTTTGACTAGGCCACTCCAAAGTCTTCATTTTGTTTTTCTTCAGCCATTCAGAGGTGGATTTGCTGGTGTGTTTTGGGTCATTGTCCTGCTGCAGCACCCAAGATCGCTTCAGCTTGAGTTGACGAACAGATGGCCGGACATTCTCCTTCAGGATTTTTTGGTAGACAGTAGAATTCATGGTTCCATCTATCACAGCAAGCCTTCCAGGTCCTGAAGCAGCAAAATAACCCCAGACCATCACACTTCCACCACCATATTTTACTGTTGGTATGATGTTCTTTTTCTGAAATGCTGTGTTACTTTTACGCCAGATGTAACGGGACACGCACCTTCCAAAACGTTCAACTTTTGTCTCATCGGTCCACAAGGTATTTTCCCAAAAGTCTTGGCAATCATTGAGATGTTTTTTAGCAAAATTGAGACGAGCCTTAATGTTCTTTTTGCTTAAAAGTGGTTTGCTCCTTGGAAATCTGCCATGCAGGCCGTTTTTGCCCAGTCTCTTTCTTATGGTGGAGTCGTGAACACTGACCTTACTTGAGGCAAGTGAGGCCTGCAGTTCTTTAGATGTTGTCCTGGGGTCTTTTGTGGCCTCTCGGATGAGTTGTTTCTGCGCTCTTGGGGTAATTTTGGTCGGCCGGCCACTCCTGGGAAGGTTCACCACTGTTCCATGTTTTTGCCGTTTGTGGATAATGGCTCTCACTGTGGTTCGCTGGAGTCCCAAAGCTTTAGAAATGGCTTTATAACCTTTACCAGACTGCTAGATCTCAATTACTTTTGTTCTCATTTGTTCCTGAATTTCTTTGGATCTTGGCATGATGTCTAGCTTTTTACGTGCTTTTGGTCTACTTCGCTATGTCAGGTAGCTCCTATTTAAGTGATTTCTTGATTGAAACAGGTGTGGCAGTAATCAGGCCTGGGGGTGACTACAGAAATTGAACTCAGGTGTGATAAACCACAGTTAAGTTATTTTTTAACAAGGGGGGCAATCACTTTTTCACACAGGGCCATGTAGATTTGGAGTTTTTTTTCTCCCTTAATAACGTAAACCTTCATTTAAAAACTGCATTTTGTGTTCAATTATGTTATCTTTGACTAATAGTTAACATTTTTGATGAGCAGAAACATTTAAGTGTGACAAACATGCAAAAGAATAAGAAATCAGGAAGGGGGCAACCACTTTTTCACACCACTGTACATACAATATGGAACGATTTTTTTCTCAATCTACAGCTTTGTTTATTTTTAAAGAAAAGAAATCGCCTGTTTCCAATCATAGGAATTGCTCCAATTATGAAAATAAACAGAATATTTTTTTCCAACTGCCAGCCACTTTGGCAGCTGCTCGTAGGCCAACTAGACAAACTGTCCAACACTCTCTCTGTGACCTAACAGATGCCAAGAGTAGGTGGGACATCACTACACTGGATGAGCCGCTCTGCTCTGGCAAGCATAGAATTTGCCAAAATATTCCGCAGAACAACTTCTACCCAAACTGCAAAAGAGTAGAGAATAACTGTTATGGTGTCTAATGATTATTTTTCAATTTATTTTTAATAATAAAGAATGTTACAGACCGTACAACTAAAACATAACCAGAAAATTACATGCCAGATTGAGAAAACAGTCTAAGCATGTGATTGTGAATATTTATATTTTCTTGTATACAGTGCCTTGCAAAAGTATTCATACTCCTTGACTTTTCCTTGACATTTTGTCATGTTGCAACTAGAACCATAAATGTATTTTATTGGGATTTGATGTGATATATCAACACAAAGTAATATTCAGACCCCTTTACCCTGAAACCCCTAACTAAGATTCAGTTTAGTGTTGTCTTCAGAAGTCACCTAATAGTAAATAGAGTCCACCTGTGATTAATTTATCTCAGTATAAATACAGTGGAACCTTGGATTATGAGCATAATTCGTTCTGGAAGCGAGCTCGTATTCCAAAACACTCATAAACCAAATTAAATTTTCCCATAATAAATAATGGAAACTCAAATTATTCGTTCTACAGCCCCCAAAAATAAATACATAAAAATAATCAATACAAAATATGAAGAAAAAATCAAACAAATTAACCTGCACTTTACCTTTAAAAAAAGTAAAAAATAAATTCAATTCAATTCACTACACGAGCCCTGTTGTTTGTAACACGTGTTGAACCTATACAATTTGCCCCCCATCAAAGACATTCGGATCCTTATGGTTTCCCATTTTTCCTGCTTTCACCATGTCACCATAGAGAACTTCACTTGCCGATAATTACAACACCACATTGCTGCCCTGATCAGGGATGTTGGCATCCGGAACTTTGCTGTTTTTGTATCCTTGCCGGAGAAAGTTTCGCGTTTGCATCAGCGTTTAAATTACATCGCTTTATACAATAACAATATTAATAGCAACTAGCTTTTTATATTGAACGCACGAGTTTCCCCGTCTAAGAACAACAAACGGAATTCATCTCCAAACAACTAAACTCCGACACAGAGGTACGTTATAATGTCTACCGTTCAGCTTGTTCAGTGTGTTAAACAGGATGTTTAGACATACTTCCTCTGTCATTAGTGATAATTTTATTTTCTGTTAGGTGTCTGTTAGTGAGCACTCTGACGGAGAAGATATCAGCATTAGAGGAGCGCATCCAGACATTAGAGAGGGTTAGAGAATGTGAGAGCAGCGTTATTCTCGGAGCGGACAGTCTGGGTGCCGCAGGCGGAGATAAACAGCCCCCGACTCCGGCATTAGAGCCATCTCAAATCTAGTCGTTTCTGTAGACAAAGCGTTAATTGCTGGAGATTTTAACATTCATTTTGAGAATACAGAAGACCCTCTGAGAACATCATTCATGTCCATACTGGACTCCGTAGGCGTAAATCAGTGTGTAGTGGGACCCACTCATAAAGCAGGTCACACTTTAGACTTAATAATATTCTTCGGATTAAATATAAGAAATCTATTCACAATTCCACTGTCTGAAATTATCTCAGATCACTATCTTGTCTCCATTCAAGTGTGTCACAGTGATAATGTACGCACAGCACCGCACTACCGTATTAAACGTACATTCACATCAACTACGACACAGAGTTTTATCAGTAATCTCCCAGAGTTAGCAACTTCGATTAGGTCACCGTCTGACTCCACATAACTCGATCAGGCCACTGAATATTTAGAGTCGACATTTCGTTGTACCTTAGATAATGTAGCTCCAGCTAAAAGAAAAATTATTAGAGATAAGAAACTCGCTCCCTGGTATAACGATCACACACGCACTTTAAAACAGACTGCTCAGAAATTAGAGCGTAAATGGCGTCACACTAAATTGTTAGTATTTCAAATAGCATGGAAAGAGAGCATCCTGAACTATTGAAAAGCTCTTAGTGTAGCTAGATCAACGTATCTCTCCACTCTTATAGAAGAAAATTAAAATAATCCTAGATTTTTATTTAATACCGTAGCCAAATTAACCAGAAATAAGACCACTACAGAAATCTTGAAAACAACATCATGCAATAGTGAGGACTTCATGAACTTTTTTAATAATAAAATTGTAAATATCAGGCATAATATTGAGGCTTTGAAACTGAACAATGTAATTGATACAGATGTTAACCTAGCCATGTCAGATCGGAACCTAGAATACTTTACTCCCCTTGAAGAGAATGCACTAATTTCACTCATCTCTTCTGCAAATTCACCAACCTTTATATTAGATCCCATTCCAACACATTTTCTTAAACAGATAGTACCAGTAATAACAAAGCCGCTGTTGAGAATAATTAATTCCTCACTCAGCATTGGTTATGTTCCAAAATCTTTTAAATTAGCAGTTATCAAACCTATACTTAAGAAACCTGACCTCGACCCCTGTCAGCTGTCCAATTACAGGCCAATATCAAACCTCCCCTTTATCGCTAAGATTATGGAAAAGATAGTAGCGGAGAAGCTATGCTCATATCTACATAGAAATGGCATACATGAACTGTATCAGTCAGGATTTAGGCCTCATCACAGCACAGAAACAGCACTCGTTAGAGTAGTAAATGACCTCCTATTGGCCTCTGATCAGGTGTGGTGGATTTTTTTTTTCTCCCCACACCGAAGTTGCCCTAATTTAAAACATTAAACAAATACTGTAACTTGAATAAAGAAATCAAAGAAAGATTCCGTGTAGATCTAGATGAAGTAAGGATAAGTTTTATTGCAACAATAAAACAAAGTGAGCCAGTCTTGAAAATGCTGTGAAATGAAAAAGATGTGACCCAGAGCATCACCAAGAACAGACTGATCTACTGTGTCATCGGTGCCTTCTTTTATACAGTTTTTCAAGGGGCGGGACACTCATCTGACCCCCTCATTTGCCCAATTATTTTTTTCATTCCTCATCAAAATTTTCAACCAATAAAATTACATTTGCATTATACGTCATATACCTCGTCATCTGACTCCATCTTTGACCATTTTTTGCTTCCAATATAACTTATTTTCCTTTCAAATTAATTTCCATTATCTTTTCACTTTTGTTGTTCAACTTAAAAAATATTGGGGTGGCGCTTATGTCTGCTATAAATTCTTGGTGCTTCCGCTTTACTCTACAGTTTTCAAGAGACAGGCCATGGGTAAGCATTTTCTACATATTATTTTAATTATTTGTCTAAGTTTGTGACTTTTATTGTATTTACGTATTTTATTTTTATTCTTATAGCTAATCGCATCTGCACGAATGATCACCACGTCGCTTTGGACGACTCGGACAGCCAGAGCAGTCCGGCTCACAGTCCTACTGACTACACTCCTACTGAACCTGTCATGGACCGGGCCTCTGTGAGTTTTACTGAGGATGAGCCCGAGCCATCAGCATCGATACTGCAGTTCCTAGAGGAGACAGGGCTCACTTTTTCCAAGAATGTTGATCCCAAACCGGGTCCTTCGAAGAGGCCACGTGCGGATAGCCCTTATCCATTTTCTTTTAGGTCTGTACGACCTGAATCTACGACGCCAGCTCCACTGCTCTTAAGACCTGTTTGTCACGTAAGTGTTGGCACCCAGACCGATGTTAAAGTGTCTGTTGGTACCCAAACAGATTTTGCTTCCGCACCTGTGCCAAATCCAAATCGCGGCGTTTCTGTTTCTATTTCCTTTCACTGATTTTTAAATTAGTGTTGCCCTTCCTCACAGGAGGTTTTGCTAATTGACTTCTTATGCATTTTATTTTGCTATTGATGCTTACCCAGGCCCTGTGTGTTTTCATACTTTTTTTATGTTGGGCCTAATACTTTGTATTGTATAATATTCACTATTTAAATACACATACTATTTTGTGTCTATTTCTTTATTAAACTTATTATTCATATCACTGAGTGTCTCTTTTGATTATTTAATTTAACATGTTGCTTGTGTATCCAATACCTGTTACATCACAGTTAAGATCACCCCATGTCTGAGATTACATCATGTCTGGGGCTATGTCATATCTGCTGATCTGGTGTCGTTTCTAGGGTTACTATGAAATCTCTAAGATGGCTGCCAGTCTAAGGTTTGGCATACATACTGTTTGTACATACTGTATACTGAACATCACATGGTGTCTTTGGTACTATGACATCACATTGTCCTTGGCTCAACTCCGTTCACTTCATCTCACATCCATAAGATAAAGTTAATAGTTATCAATTATATTACTGCATGCACAAATATATGTAATTAAAATATGCTTACACAGGGTTGTGTAACTATGCTTGTATTACTCGATCTCAGTGCAGCTTTTGACACCATTGATCATGCTATTCTTCTTCACAGATTAGAAAATGTAGTAGGAATTAAGGGTATAGCCCTCTCCTGGCTCAGATCCTATTTGACCGATCGTTATCAGTATGTAGACTTAAATGGTGATTATTCTGCATGTTCTCTAGTGGAGTTTGGCGTTCCGCAGGGTTCAGTTTTAGGCCCACTGCTTTTTTCCCTTTACATGCTTCCTCTGGGCAACATAATCCGTAAGCATGGTATTAGTTATCATTGTTATGCTGACGACACACAGTTATATGTCTCAGCAAAACCTGATGAGAAAAACCAGCTAACTAAAGTTGAGCAATGTGTGCAGGACATAAGAAATTGGATGCTAATTAACTTCCTTCTGCTTAATCCGGATAAGACAGAAGTTCTAGTCATAGGACCGCATACAGCTAGGAGTAAAATCTTAGATCACACCGTAACTTTAGATGGCCTTTCTGTTCCATCAAGTAACAGTAAAAGACCTCGGCGTGATTATAGATTCCAACCTTTCATTTGAAGCTCATGTAGATAATATCACCAGGATAGCATTCTTTCACCTCAGAAATATTGCCAAAATAAGAAATCTATTGTCGCTAAACGATGCAGAAAAACTAGTTCATGCTTTTTTCACTCCTAGGTTGGACTATTGTAATGCCTTACTGTCTGATTGTTCAGTTAGGTGCATAAACAAGCTTCAATTAGTCCAGAATGCAGCAGCGAGAGTCCTCACTAGAACCAGAAGATATGAGCACATCACCCCTATCCTATCTTCATTACATTGGCTCCCTGTGAAATTTCGCATTGATTTTAAAATACTACTCTTGACATATAAAGCATTAAATGGTCTCGCGCCGCCGTATCTGAGGGAACTGCTAGTGTCTTACGATCCGCCACGCCTACTTCGATCAAAGGATGCAGGCTGCTTGTCAGTACCGCGTATTATGAAAACTACAGCTGGGGGCAGAGCTTTTTCTTACAAAGCCCCAAAATTATGGAATAGTCTTCCAAATAGTGTTCGGGACTCAGACATAGTCTCAGTGTTTAAGTCTAGGCTAAAAACCTATTTATTTAGCCAAGCATTTTTATAAATAGATTTTTCTTAGGTTAAGGAGCAGATCTAGGGGACTCATGGACATAGAGTATTATGGTGAACTGGTATGTTTAGATGCTGTCCTCGTCACTCTCATTTGATCAGTCAGGTTTGTTGACTGTGAGGTGATTGTTTGCTTTACATCTCAGGGAGCCCTCATGTTTGTGTTTCCTTCTGGCTCTCCCTTTTAGTTATGCTGTCATAGGCATGGTTTGCGCATGCGCGAGCGTGCAGCAGCTTGGTGCAGTTGCTCTCGGAATTCTTGTGTGTTTTTTACTTTTTATTATACTTTCCTTCTATTATTTATTTATAACTTTATTCTATTCAACAAGTAAGGTCGCCCTTTCAAACCATGCGTTTTGAAAGTGTTCTTAGTTACGCAATTTTAATTACATTTTCGGCGCTCCGGGTGATCAGCGCGCAACAGCAAGGAGGCGGCTCCTTTGTTTACAACAGGGAACAGCTGATCGCACTGAAGCCGGCCGGCATCAGAGATCCGATTCTGTATAGGACTTTAAACATTCCGGATGAGATACGGAGGAGGACGATAAGGGGATGCAGAGGTGGAAGGAAGCGGCGCAGAGGAGCCAAAGAGGAAGAGAAACGCGCGGCGCATAAGGAAAGGATGAGAAAGTACAAGCCGTATGTCCCGTCTCTTATCATGGGCAACGTGAGATCTCTGGACAATAAGATGGACGAGTTGACAGCTTTGTTAAAGACTGAAAACATCTTCCGCGAGTGCAGTCTGATGTGTTTTACAGAGACTTGGTTACATAGTGATGTGCCAGACTCTAATATTACACTGGACGGCTTCAGCGCGATACGGAGCGACAGGACAAGGAGAGAGAGCGGGAAGAGGAAAGGAGGGGGGCTGGCTGTTTACATCAACAACATGTGGTGTAACCCTGGTCATGTGACTGTTAAGGAGCGCGTTTGTAGTCCAGATATTGAACTGTTGGCTGTCGGACTTCGCCCATATTATTTACCAAGAGAATTCTCACATGTGATAATAACTGCTGTGTACATTCCTCCATCCGCGAATGCCGCTGCCGCGTGTGACGTCATTCACTCTGTAACTGCCAAACTCCAGACTCGACACCCTGATGCCTTTCTCCTGATCTCCGGTGATTTCAACCACACATCACTGAACAAGACTATTCCCACTTTCACTCAGTACGTGGATTGTCACACTAGGGGGGAGAAGACACTAGACCTGCTGTATGCTAATGTTAAAGGTGCTTACAGTGCTGCAGCACTTCCCCCCCTGGGGAGGTCGGATCACAACCTAGTCCACCTCATGCCAATATACAAACCCCTGGTTCAGAGACAGCCTGCTATAGTGAGGAGTGTAAGAAGATGGTCAGAAGGTGCCACTGCTACTTTACAGGATTGTTTCGAGGCTACAGACTGGGAGGTTCTCAGTGCATCATATGGAGAGGACATTGATGGAATGACGGACTGCATCACGGAGTACATTAACTTCTGTGTTGACACCTGTGTACCGATGAGAGATATTCGCTGTTTCCCCAACAACAAACCCTGGGTCACCAAAGACATTAAAGCGTGTTTAAATGAAAAAAAAAGTGCCTTTAGGTCTGGTGATAAGGAAGCAGTGAAGAAGGCTCAAAAAATGCTAACCGGGAAAATTAAGGAGGGGAAAGAGGCATACAGGAGAAAACTAGAACAAAGGCTGAAGCAAAATAACACGAGAGAGGTGTGGAGGGGCATGAGGAGCATCACTGGCTATAAGGCAAGCGGCCAGGCTATTGAGGGGAATAGGGAACGTGCAAACGACCTCAACACTTTCTTCAATAGATTTGATGTCCCTATGTCTCACACTCCCCCCGACTTCAACCCAAATCCACACATTCCTGCTCCTATGTCCTCCCCTACACAGAGAACAGTCACAGTCACTACTCCTGCACTCCCAGCAATCAACATCTCAGTGGATCAGGTTAAACATGGCCTGAGTAAGATCAGCCCTACAAAAGCTGTAGGTCCGGATAAGATCAATCCGAGAGTCCTGAAATCCTGTGCTCCCCAACTATGTGGTGTCCTCCAGTACCTCTTTAGCCTGAGTCTGTCTCTTCAGAAAGTCCCTGCACTGTGGAAAACATCATGCATTGTGCCGGTACCCAAAACACCACGTCCCTGTGCCCAGAACGACTACAGGCCGGTTGCTTTAACATCGCACATTATGAAGGTGTTTGAGAGACTGATCCTGGATACACTTCGTCCCCTGGTGAAGTCCTCTCTGGACCCTCTTCAGTTTGCCTATCAGCCGTTCATGGGTGTTGATGATGCCATAATTCACCTGCTACATCGCACCTACTCTCACCTTGACAAGCCTAGGACCTCCGTAAGGATGATGTTCTTTGACTTCTCCAGTGCCTTCAACACCATCCAACCAGCAGTACTGGGGGAGAAATTAAGGAACATAAACATTGACACCCGCTTGGTTTCCTGGACCATGGACTACCTGACCTGCCGCCCCCAGTATGTCCGACTACAGAACTGTGTGTCAGACACTTTGATTTGCAACACTGGAGCTCCACAGGGGACGGTACTATCTCCGTTTCTTTTCACCCTCTATACATCCGACTTTAGATATAACTCAGAGTCATGCCACCTGCAGAAGTTCTCTGACGACTCTGTGGTTGTTGGGTGTATAGAGGAGGGTGACACCTCGGAGTACCAGTCTGTTGTGGATGACTTCGTTTCCTGGTGTGAGCGTAATCACCTACAACTCAACATCAGGAAAACAAAGGAGATGGTGGTAGACTTTAGGAGAAGCAAGACCCCTGTGACTCCTATATCTGTCAAGGGGGAGATAGTGGACATTGTCTCCGATTACAAATATCTGGGAGTTTATCTGGACAACAAACTTGACTGGTCACTCAACACAACGGCACTCTACAAGAAAGGCCAGAGTCGATTGTACTTTCTTCGAAGGCTCAGGTCTTTTAACGTCTGTAATACCATTCTACGGATGTTCTATGAGACCGTTGTGGCGAGTGTCATTTTTTACGCTGTGGTCTGTTGGGGTGGTAACATTAAGGTGTCTGATAAGAACAAACTGGACCATTCAAAGTCCATTAAAAAGGCCGGATCTGTGCTAGGCATGGAGCTTGACTCGGTGGATGTAGTAGCGAAGAGGAGGATTCTGTCCAAAGTACAATCCATTGTGAACAATCCTTCTCACCCGCTATACAGTGTTTTGGCTGAACAGAGGAGCAGTTTCAGCCAGAGACTGATTACTATCAAGTGTTCCACCGAGCGTCACAGGAGATCCTTTCTCCCAACGGCCATAAAACTTTACAACTCTTCTCTGTAACTCATACAGACATGTATGTGGATTTTTTCACTGACTGGTATACAACAGGACACTAATACTTACCCATTTTTTTTTTTTTTTTTTTTGTATTATTATTTATTACCTTTATTACCTTCCTTAGTTAAACAACTGTGAGCACCTGTAACCGAGCATAAGCAATTTCCCTTTGGGATCAATAAAGTTCTTTGAATCTTTGAATCTTGAATCTTGAATCTAGTCCTGCCGGAGTCCCTGCTTGCAGTCTACAGTAAATATGCATTCACATTATACATTATGTGACTGTGACCATACCTAACTGCCATCTCTCCTCTTCTTCTCTTCCTCCCCCTCTTTCTCTTTCCTCTCTCCCCCTGTCTCCCCCTTTCACTCTTTCTCTCTCTCTGTCAAGCTACACATGTCATTCCTGAGCTGCCAGTGATCCAGACTCCCTCTGCCCTCCGGACCTGTCTGATCCATCCTTGTGCCCAGTTTCTGGTTGGAGGTCTCGTCGCATGGATGCCCCGTGTGTCTCTTTGGGAAGCGTCTGGTGTCTGGGGATGATTCTATCTACTTAGAAGATGGTTCTGGCATCGACTGGTGTTGTCAGCTGTTTCTCTGAGGACTTGACAATTCGATAGTTCAGGACTGGAACTTTCTACAAGTCTATCTGAGTCTCCAATAACTACCTGGACTCCATTTTAACATCAATTAAGATCAACTATTATAGCTGAACTGCCAGCCACCTAACACACTGTATAAATGCAGATCATTTCCTGCTATCTGTTTCACCCAAATGAGGATGGGTTCCCTGTTGAGTCTGGTTCCTCTCAAGGTTTCTTCCTATTACCATCTCAGGGAGTTTTTCCTTGCCACTGTCGCCCTCGGCTTGCTCACCAGGGACTATCTGACCATTTTGATTCATACACATTCACATTCAATACAAACTCAAATAATTCTTTTGATTGTGTAAAGCTGTTTTGAGACAATGTCAATTGTTAAAAGCGCTATACAAATAAAATTGAATTGAATTGAATTCAGTTTTATTTATATAGCGCTTTTAACAATGGTCATTGTCTCAAAGCAGCTTCACAAAAATGAAAGAAAATTTACAAAAAAAAAAAATAATAATAATTTTAGAAAAGAAAATAATTGGAAGTAGGTATGTGTGAGAAAAATGTGTCTAGATAATAATGAGATGAATGAATGATGAATGAAATGTCTCTGATGAGCAAGCCAAGGGTGACGGCGACGGTGGCAAGGAAAAACTCCCTGAGATGGCATTAGGAAGAAACCTTGAGAGGAACCAGACTCAATAGGGAACCCATCCTCATTTGGGTGATAACAGATAGAAATTATATAACATCTTGTGTGTTGTACAGGTGAAAATTCAATATGACAGAAATTATTTAAATTGACATGAAGACCAGTTCAGCATAGGGATGAGTCAGTAGGTGCAGAGGGCAGATGAGGTCTGGATCACTGGAAGCACAGGAGCAGCATGTGTAGCTCCAACCATCATAAAGCTGAATCCAGCTGGAGCTGGTCCTTCTCTGGATGCCTCTGGAACCTCGCAGGGTCGGCCTTTGTCTACTGAAGCTGGCACAATCTCCCGATGCCTCGGGATGGGTAGAGAAATACAGAACAGATGGGGAGAATTAGCGTAGTTGCCATTCGGGATAGGTGTACTGGAGTATGAGGTTATGGGACGAGTGATGTGTATGCCAGATTATGAGTTTATGGGATGAGTTACGTGAATGCCAGATTAAAAAGATGCGTCTTGAGTCTACTTTTGTACTGGGAAACCGTGTCTGCTCCCCGAACACTGTCTGGAAGGCTATTCCAAAGCTTTGGAGCTAAATATGAAAATTCCCTACCCCCTTTTGTAGATTTTGAAATTCTGGGAACTCCCAGGAGTCTGGAGCTTTGTGATCTTAAGGCACGTGGTGGATTGTAGCATATCAGAAGACTGGTTAGGTATGTGGGAGCTAAACCATTTAAGGCCTTGTCTGTAAGAAATACTATTTTGTAATTTATTCTAAACTGAACAGGTAGCCAGTGCAGGGATGATAATATTGGGGTTATATGATCATATTTTCTGGATCTAGTGAGACCCCTGGCGGCTGCATTTTGGACTAACTGAAGCTTGTTTATTGAGGATGCAGGACAACCACCTAGCAATGCATTACAATAGTCCAGTCTGGAGGTCATGAATGCATGAACTAGCTTTTCTGCATCAGATACAGATAACATGTTCCTAAGTTTTTTTTTTTTTTTATATTTGAAGATAATTCATACGTTTTAAGCCGCTGCAAAAGGCTGGTTTGCTGGGCGAGTACTGACATCACGACTACTTTTATTACACCTACATTTGTTTATTTGTATATGTATGTTGTTAATATTAATTTTTTAGAGATTGTGTGTGCGTGCACGGAGAGTTTGTGTTGATAAGTGTATGCGGATAAGTTGATAAGTGTATCAGAAAGCATTAAAATGTTCATTTGAATTAAAATGACACACACACATCTGTATATACAGTATATCAATTACATATATATCAATTATATCAATTTCACTGAAGCCTATCCCTCGCCATATGACAATTCGCCATTCATTCACGCATTGATAATCAGCGATATTTTATAAGGAGATTTAGGGATTTAGCTCTACTTAATTTTCTAACGTTTTAAGAAAATTCATTAGTTCGTTCATTCTATTTGAAGCTTCGGATGTTTTTTTTTTTTTTTTGATTAGTTCTGAACTCGCTTCCGTGAAACTATCGCTAAAACAATATACTGAGCCCTCCTGAGGATATAAAGCTTTATTATTGTGTTTGAATAAATAATCAGATCTACCACAGCAGATAATAAACTATGGTGTGTCATAACTGAAGCAAACACCACGATTGTGCCTCGTTTCCTTCGACGGGAACGTGGTTCACTTGGCCGCGGTGTATTATAAACCTGTGGAATGTTTCACTGTTTATGCTCACATAAGAGTAATAAAAGCGAGTGAAATGTGGAAATGATGTGTGGCAACTCAATGAGAACTAAACCAAAGATTTCAGTAACACCACTGAGTGTAACATCTGCATAGTGACACTGAACATCTTCACTTTTCCGTTTACCTCTGAAAAAAAGCAGTATTTTGTTTGTTTATATTTAGAGTTTTTAGAACAGTAGAAGTACGCGCGATCACGCACACACATAGACACACACACACACACACACACACACACACACACACAGACACACACACTCCCCTGAGCCCTCGGGAAACATCCAATCACCGTCGGTATACAAATGAGTCAAGACGTAGCCTAACGTGGAGTCGTGTCGGATTTCAGCGGTCACGGAGTGGGAAGACTTTGAAGAAGCTGCAGTGACAGTAAACAGCTGAACAACTTCACTTTTCTGTTTACCTCTGAGGAAAAAAAGCTGTATTTTGTTTGTTTATATTTAGAATTTTTATAGTAGTAAGAGAAAGTTACAGTTTGTGGTCTGTGTACTGTAGTTCGCACCCTTGTAGAGAATAAATAAATGAATAACACCTTCATATCCCCTCTCAAGAGTGTCATAGTCCATTGTTAGTTTTAATGATTTGGCTGAAACTAATTATCACTACATAAGTACCCTAACACCATTGATCATGAGTCTCAGCTGAACCTAATTCTATACTTGTAACAGAAAATGTAGATGCAGATTTCAAATGTGTATTTATATGATAGATAGATAGATAGATAGATAGATAGATAGATAGATAGATGTGTGTGTGTGTGTGTGTGTGTGTGTGTGTGTGTGTAGGTTTTACGTAGGGGCAAGAGAGGGCAGCGCACCCTCAAATAAATGTCTGCACATGTTAATATATTCCTAAAATGTATATATTACAAGTTGATAAACTGATCTGTGGTAGCGGAAAAATCCGCTGAAAAAAGGACAGGCTGAAGCGCACGCGCACACACACACGCGCACACACACACACAGACACACCTCCCTTGAGCCCTCCGTCTGTCTGATTTCAGCGGTCATGGGGTGGAAAGACTTTGAAGCAGTTTATATATGAATCTAAGCTTGAACTTATCAGCATTGTAAACATATAATACTTTTCAAATAAAATCGATATTACTTTCACCCTGAAGTTTAGTTTAGCACACACAAAAAACAGAAAAGTCATTTCTGGTAACGGAATGTGTAGTTTATTTACAGTAATTCATTAAAAAATGAATATACATACAGTACACGGTAAACACGGGAAAAATTACAAAATGAAAAAACAAACAGTATCTACTTTATAAACAGCTTAGTATGTGCGTCGAGATTCTGAAATCCCTTGCATGTTTTTGCTTCCAAGTGCAGAGATATTTGTCCGATAGCCTAGAACAAAAGATCTATAGGTGTGATCACAACCCCCTCCGACCGACCGTGCCATCAATCACTGACCACCTCAGAAGTTCCCTCCAATGTATGGCTGCAATACTTGTTTTGCAAGTATTTTTAACACCATTCAAAGGCTTACAAGTTCCATTCAACATACAGTGGGTGCACAGGCAGTATGCGACTTCTACCGTCGCCGGTGTATGGCATGTATGGCGTCAGCATTTGGGTTTGTGCGTTTGCTGGCTTTTACCACTGAGTGGCGGTATATAACTATAGACTGACGCCTGAGGCATCAGTTCGTTCTATCCAGGCTTAATGAGGCGCAGGTCGTCCACAGCTGCACGTCGTTGCAGATAAAATAAAGTGAAACATTGTAAATAAACGAATTCATAATCACAGTAGTAACATTACAGTACAAATTTATAATTAAAATTAAATTCAGTTTTTTAGGATCGAATTTAAGCAACGTAAACGTTGTAAACTGTGTAATTACAGTAGAAAGGCTACAAGTGTAGGGTCTTGTGTCATCTCATATTTTGTGTTCTTTAAATTTGTAGCTTTTATAAGACTCTACTTTTATTTAGGTGCACACACAATGACGAAAAAACTTCATGATTTTGTTAAATAAATAAAGTAAACGGGGTTCTGTATTGATTTTGGTGAACTTGAGCGCGTCAGAAAATGAACCCAAACTCCGTGTATACTCGCCGCACAGACGTGAAAAATATATACTTTTAGAAAGAGAAATATCTGCTTTAATATAAACTAATGAAAAAAAAATATTAGATTATGTAATTCGTATGAGAAGTGAATTACTGTATAGGCGCACTCACTGACGACGAGATGACATGATCAGCACAGCCGTAACCAAAGGAATCACTAACTTATCAATGAATTATTAAAATGGTCAGAGTGAGTTTCCTGGCTGTTTTAACAAATATTTGAAGTAGATAACAGTAGCCCACATTTATAAAAGCATTTTTATTTATATAAAACTATAAATAAAAAAATAATAATAATCCGGCATTTATTATTAGGTGTGCCCGCTGCCAAAGTTCTTCAGTAACAAACCTATAAAACATGTACATCTGTATGAATAAATTGTTTAAATGTGATCAGTGATTTATGTAAATGACTCAGTTTAGATGTAAGTAAATACTCCTGTAAATGTGTTTGCTGAAAGAGATATCTAATCTCTCATATTGGCGCGCGCGTTCATCTGACTTTAGATCAAAACTCGGCAAAGTTAAACAGCGCACACATTTAATGTACATTGACTAAAAGGTTTATTCACAACCACGTTTCAGCCATTCACACATGCATTGTGCTGTTATCAATCATAAAGAGAGGCGACATACTTGCTGATTAAACACTGCATTTTTTTTTAAGTGAAAGCGCGCGATGTGAGCAGCTTTAATTACTGATAATTAAATCATTATTAAATGGTGGACATAAACAGCAAAAATATTAATGATTTTGTTAAATAAATAAAGTAAACGGGGTTCTGTATTGATTTTGGTGAACTTGAGCGCGTCAGAAAATGAACCCAAACTCCGTGTATACTCGCCGCACAGACGTGAAAAATATATACTTATAGAAAGAGAAATATCTGCTTTAATATAAACTAATGAAAAAAAATATTAGATTATGTAATTCATATGAGAAGTGAATTACTGTATAGGCGCGCTCACTGATGACGAGATGACATGATCAGCACAGCCGTAACCAAAGGAATCACTAACTTATCAATGAATTATTAAAATGGTCAGAGTGAGTTTCCTGGCTGTTTTAACAAATATTTGAAGTAGATAACAGTAGCCCACATTTATAAAAGCATTTTTATTTATATAAAACTATAAATAAAAAAATAATAATAATCCGGCATTTATTATTAGGTGTGCCCGCTGCCAAAGTTCTTCAGTAACAAACCTATAAAACATGTACATCTGTATGAATAAATTGTTTAAATGTGATCAGTGATTTATGTAAATTACTCAGTTTAATTACTTTAATGGTGGACATAAACAGCAAAAATAATAATATTACTCTTTTGATTATTATTATCATGTTCTTTTGCTGTTTGAGCATCTATGGATTCCAAAATTGATATTTTATCAATATAATATGATATGATATGATATAAGATCCAAGAGCCTCCCCAGTTTGCTGAAACCATGAACAGTGGTGATTTTAGTTTCTCCGAGTGTATACTGTAGGTGAGAACAGCTATTCACACTTGGGGGGTGTATTATTTGCATTTGCATGTGTCTGACTTTGCAAAGCACACCTGTAAAACCTGTTTAAATGTAAATGCTCCTCGTTGCGCTGTTTGGGGGAGGGGCACGCTAATGACGATTTGGTCAGCTGTGTGAACGCTCGCCCGTTAGATGTTGCGCGCGCACTACACGGCAAAAATATGTTAGTTTTATCATGACTGAAATACAGATACAGAAAGCAAAATGTCTGCTTTTATATAAATTAATGGGGGGGAAATCAGGTTATGTAATTTGTATAAAACGTGGATTACTACAGCGCATCCACTCACAGCCGAAACCAAAGACATCAACGTATCAATTAATGACTAAAATGGTCAGTCAGTTTCCCTGCTGTTTACTTATCCCCACCCCCGTTAAAAAGGCGCACTGTATTCAGAGGCTCTGCCTATTCAGTAAAGAAAAACACTATTGTTATTATTTCAATTCATACTGTACAGCTGTGAGAATTGGGGCAGGGATATTATGCCAATATTAAATATTATATACGATATTAAATTTCAAGCCCTGGTCAACAGAATTCTGTGAAGGAAGGAAACAGACAGAGTCAGAGATTGGTACCCTTCAGAGTGAGTTGGGAGTTTGCAAGGCAGAGAAGGATGCTCTTCGGAGTGAGTTGCGAGTTTGATGAGACGGCATAAATATGTAATACAGCAAATTAAATATTTTGGTTTATATTTTGGTTTATATTATATGGTTAATGTATTTTGGTTTATATTGCAAACGAATAACGAATCAAGAGCCTGTGATTATATTGCATAAATATTATTTTGTACAGACAAATATCTTTATTTATTTATATTTTTTTAGATTTTTTTTTTAAACAAATCTCTCAAAAATAGTAAGATGTATTTTGGTTTTATACTGCAAATGAAAAACGAATCCAGAGCCTGTAATTATATTGCATAACTATTATTTTGCACAAATACTGTAAATCTCTGAATAAAACAATGATATTTTATTCACAAATGTAAGATTGATGTCTTGATGTCTTAAACTCTAACAACTGTAAGTATTGTCGAAATAATTTTTTTTAAAGCCCTAGTGCTGTTGTTTGCGCTGTTTTCTTTAATAATAACACGGGTCCTGAATTAGCGGACATCGGTGGCTCAGGAATCGATTTTTCACTCCTTTTGCATGACAGCGTTAAGAAAGACGGCACTTTCTATACAAATTAAACATTGCACTAAATTATTTTAATAGCGTTTATTTCGACATGGGTTAACTTAACAATAACATGCCATAACAGACAAATATATAAATTAATATAAAATTAATATGAATTAATTAATTAATATCGCTAATATTTTCATGTAACATGTGGCCGTGAAACGAACCGGGTTTACAATCATAGTTGATGGACAAACAGCTGATAACACTCTTCACCAGCTTCAGAAACAATGTGAAGTGTCAGTTGTTGGGGTTGTATAGCACACTTATGGAATGAATACGATGAGATGACAGAGTGGATGTTTAATACCTCTATCTCACACGCGGGGCCGTAAGTGCGGTTCATTATGATTCGGCGCGAGTTTTGATGCTGTTATTACGTTTCCATCTTACCACGCAAAAAAATAAACATGTTTAACATGCGGAAGATCTTTGCGGACCGTCGGGCGCCGGTCACTCGAGGCAAATCACGGTGCCTAATACCCCTCTCTCACCTGTGTGGCCTGACTCATCTCCGTGAGCTGCCACGATTGCCCACCACGTTCTTTTAACGTTCCACGAAGTTCTGCAAGCTTCCGCGAGGACCAGCAAAAAATTAAACGTTGAATTTTTCACGCGGAAACATGGAAACGTAATCACAGCGCAAAGACTCGGGGTGAATCATGATCAAGCCTACGGTCACAGCGCGAGACCGAGCAGGTGAGATAGGGGTATAACACACCGCATCTCACAGCGAGTCAAACCGCATACAGTAAGTGAATACTGTAGGGGTATTAAACATTACAATCACACAGAAACATGAATGGATGCGGGGTTTGAAACTCCCATGGTTATTTTCTCATTTAACTAAATCAAATTTCATAAAAATAAAACGTGTCAAAAGAAAAACCCATAAAGTTATGGATAATGGCTAATGATGAATGAAACATATTTTAAACAAAAAGCAGCGAGCAGCTGGACATCGGGACGGGGAGTGTAAGTACGACGCATTGGTCTGGCACGCGCAGGTCTGAGCAGCTCAAGAAGCTCCATAATCTGTTGCCTTGGAAGGCAAAACTTTTATTTATATATTTTTTTAATAACGACCACGGGGAAAATATGAAAAGGGCTGAAGTTTTGTCTAAAGGAAAAATGTACATGACCCACACGGCTCCACGGACGGCGCCGTCTTCAGTTTAACACAACACCACGCTGTATCGCTGCCTAATTGTTCGCCACCTGTTTAATATTAATAGTGATTGGCAATTTTAATGCATTAGTCACATTATGAAATAGTCTAATGAAAAGTCACTCTATTAGTTCTAAGAGATACTTAGCGTAAGAACGTTTCGGGAAATGCGCCATAACGTTAAGAGAGAGGTTAAGGTACAACTTAAGAACTACTTAGCGATAAGAAGCTTTCGAGAAACCGGGCCCAGATAAAAACAGAGAGTCTGTCTAAACAAAATAAAACCAATGTGTTTTGCTCTATTTGTTTTAGTTATTTCTATATTTAAATCTTGATGTCTTAAACTCTAACAACTGTAAGTATTGTCGAAATAATTTTTTTTTAAAGCCCTAGTGCTGTTGTTTGCGCTGTTTTCTTTAATAATAACACTAAACAGATAAAAACAGAGAGTCTGTCTAAACAAAATAAAACCAATGTTTTCTAACTCATATTTTTTTTTTTTTAAACATACAGTAAAACATCATTCAGTACAACTGAATCGCAGAAAAAAATCAGCAAAAATATTATTTAGTACAACGCAATCTTTGGATCCTTGATGAGACGGCATAAATATTTAATACAGCAAATTAAATATTTTGGTTTGTATCATATGGTTAATGTATTTTGGTTTATATTGCAAACGAATAACGAATCAAGAGTCCGTGATTATATTGCATAAATATTATTTTGTACAGACAAATATCTGAAAAAAAAACTGTTTTCTTTTTACGACGAATCTCTCAAAAATAGTAAGATGTATTTTGGTTTTCTACTGCAAACGAAAAACGAATCCAGAGCCTGTAATTATATTGCATAACTATTATTTTGCACAAATACTGTAAATCTCTGAATAAAACAATGATATTTTATTCACAAATGTAAGACAATAAATTTTGGTTCAGTGCCGGACGAAGTGCGAGCGAATAATGAAATAAGAGGCTGCGATTATACTGCATACATCATTTTTATTGATTTATTTTTTTATTATCTATTCTGGAAGTTTGCTCTATTTGTTGTAGTTATTTCTATATTTAAATCTTGATGTCTTAAACTCTAACAACTGTAAGTATTGTCGAAATAAATTTTTTTTAAAGCCCTAGTGCTGTTGTTTGTGCTGTTTTCTTTAATAATAACACTAAACAGATAAAAACAGAGAGTCTGTCTAAACAAAATAAAACCAATGTTTTCTAACTCATATTTTTTTATATGTATAGTTTTTCATGTTTGTTGGATGTGTAAATTATCATAATTGTAGTATTACTTTGCTACAACATATTGCTTTGACTTTATTATGACTTAAGCTCTGAATATATTTAAAAACCGAGACGACGGAAAATGTCAATTTGCGCCACCTGGCGGTCATTTCACGAATTATTTTGAAATGCTCCTGGTTTATTTTGGCGGCTGCTGCTTTCCACGGCGGTGAGTGCGACGGTAATGAGCAGTCTGGTTGTCACACCACTGTATAATGATGTCTGCAAATGTTAATATATTCCTAAAATGTATACAATATCTCACAAAAGTGAGTACACCCCTCACATTTTTGTAAATATTTTATTATTTCTTTTCAAGGGACAACGCTAAAGATATGAAACTCTGATAGAATGTAAAGTAATCAGTGTACAGCTTGTATAATGGTGTAAAGTTGATGTTCCCTCAAAATAACTCAACACACAGCCATTAAAGTCTGAACTGCTGGCAACAAAAGTGTGTACACCCCTAAATGAAACTGTTCAAACTGTGCCCAGTGTCAGTATTTTGTGTGGCCACCATTATTTTCCAGCACTGTCTTAACTCTCTTAGGCATGGAGTTCACTAGAGCTTCACAGGTTGTCGTGGGAATCCTCTTCCACTCCTCCTTGATCACATCACGAAGCTGGTGGATGTTAGGCACCGTGTGCTTCACCTTTGGGGTCATTATCATGTTGGAATACTGCTCTACGGCCCAGTTTCCGAAGGCAGGGGATCATGTTCTTCTTCAGTATGGCACAGTACATGTTGGCATTCATGGTTCCCTCAATGAACTGTAGTTCCACAGTGCCGGCAGCACTCATGCAGCCCCAAACCATGACACTCCCACCACCTTGCTTGACTGTAGGCAAGACACATCTGTCTTTGTACTCTTCACCTGGTCGCCGCCACACACGCTTGACACCATCTGAACCAAATAAGTTTATCTTGGTCTCATCAGACCACAGGATGTGATTCAAGTATGCCATGTCCTTAGTCTGCTTGTCTTCAGGAAACTGTTTGCGGGCTTTCTTGTGCACCATCTTTAGAAGAGGCTTTCTTCTGGGACGACAGCCATACAGACCAATTTGATGCAGTGTGCGGCATATGGTTTGAGCAATGACAGGCTGGCTCCCCATCCCTTCAACCTCTGCAGCAATGCTGGCAGCACTCACACGTCTATTTTCAAAAGCCAACATCTGGACATGACGCTGAGCATGTGCACTCTTCTTCTTCTTTGGTCTACCATGGCAGGGCCTGTTCTGAGTGGAACCTGTCCTTTTAAACCGCTGTGTGGTCTTAGCCACCGTGTTGCAGGTCAGTTTCAGGGTGTTAGCAATCTTCTCATAGCCTAGGCCATCTTTGTGTAGAGCAATAATTCTTTCTTTCACATCCTCAGAGAATTCTTTGCCATGAGGTGCCGTGTTAAACGTCTAGTGACCAGTATGAGAGTGTGAGAGTGATAACACCAAATTTAACACACCTGATCCCCAAGGACACCTGAGACATTGTAACACTAACGAGTGACATGACAACGGGAAGGTAAAAGGGCTAATTGGGCACAATTTGGGCATTTTCATTTAGGGGTGTACTCACTTTTGTTGCCAGCAGTTCAGACATTAATGGCTGTGTGTTGAGTTATTTTGAGGGAACATCAACTTTACACCATTATACAAGCTGTACACTGATTACTTTACATTCTATCAGAGTTTCATATCTTTACCGTTGTCCCTTGAAAAGATATAATAAAATATTTACAAAAATGTGAGGGGTGTACTCACTTTTGTGAGATACTGTATATTACAAGTTGATAAACTGATCCGCGGTAGCGGAAAAATCCGCTGAAAAAAGTGCACTGCAACTAACACGACAAACACCGTTTCCCATGCAGTGTTTTATTTGTGACGACTTGGCATAATGTTAACTTAACATTAACGGCCACAATTAGCATATTGTTTAGCTCATTATAATGAGCACTGTGCCTAGTCCGAATTGTATATTTTTGTATAATCAATATCCATTCTGTTCTAAGTGTCTTAATTAATTTTAAATACAATTTTGAACCTTTTTTTATTCCTTGTTTTTATTGTTGTGATTATTTTTTGATAGTTTTACTTTCTTTATGTAAAGCAATTTGAATGACCATTGTGTATGAAATGTGCTACAGTATAAATAAACTTGCCTTGCAGTGTCCTAGATAAATGGACATAAGATAATTTTTCAGTGACTTAAACGCCAAGTAAGTACAAGTTCACATATTAAGGAAATTTGGCTTTAAGAATGGGTGCTTATGAAAATACTAATGTCACAATATCAATCACAGGCAAAGGAGACAGAAATTATTGAGGGACAGGTAGACCAGGGTCAATCAGATGTACAGTGTTGGGTAAGTGTGGTGCTTTTATTGAAGGGATAATGACAGATTTTTAAAAATTTTGGGGGGGTGAACAATTTCTTTAATGTTTTTTGAGTTGTGGCTGTTTAGTAGAAAGTAATAGGCTCACCAATTTACAGTATGATCTTTCAATTTAGCAAGTGTAATGTAAACAAGTTAGTTAGTATGAGTATGGAAAACATCTTTTCCTGCATTTCTTTCTGCTTCAGGAGTCAGTCTGTTCTGAGACAGTGAGAGTAGAGGAAGGGGCAGATTCAGGACCAGGGAGGGAGCCGGAGACAGCAGAACAAAGAGATGATATTGCCAGCACCAGCACAGGGAGCACAGTTTTTAGTTTAGATCTCATGTTTACATTTTATTGTATGTTGATGGCTTGACTGTAAACAACATAAACAATGCAATAAAAGATTTTTTGAAGAAAAATCTGCTTTGTCATTGAACCTGAGAAAAACTTTGAAAATAACCATAATGGTGCAGTCTCCGTGCTACAATAATAATGATAGAAGCAAAGTTTTTCACTGTGGGGACATATCTTTATAAGTACAATTTGACTGTATTATATGTGTCCCCTTCAAAAATTGCTCATGAGAAATTTTATATTTATTGTCCCCCCTACTGTTAAATGAAATTTACGCCCATACTTGAGGCATCCTGGAGGCAAGGGGCGGGTGCTCAAGCACCCGCCGCCCTCCCCCCTCTGCACGTGCCTGTATGTGTGTGTGTGTGTCTTTACAGTAAAATGTGAAAGCGCGCTCAGTTACAGCTCAGTCCCTCTTCTCACCTTTGATAGTTGAGAAGTTATCAAACCGGTTTCGGATGGGGGAATTGGCACAATTCAGGGGTTTAAAACTATTTAACAAGACCGAGACGTCTCTGCCTAAAATGTATTTCTCCAGCAAAGCATAGAATAAATAGAAATAAAATGCTTAATATTAATAATATTGATCTTAGCTGGATGGTCTAATTCTCAAAACCATTTAAGAAAGACTTAACACACTATAACTAGAATATTTACAAAACTGAAAGGTTGTCTTATGAATAATAAAAAACAACAACTAATAACTCAAAAAGATCATATGTTTTTATATTTTTTTAGATCATAGACATGAATTAACTATATATATATATATACTGGACACAAACAGCAAAAAACATGATGAAAAGCAATAAAGTGCTTAGGGCTGAATAATTATTTCATCCATTATTTGACCACGGCTGGGAATAAGAGCTGGAATGTGATTGTGAATATATATATATATATATATACAGTGGTGTGAAAAACTTTTTGCTCCCTTCCTGATTTCTTATTCTTTTGCATGTTTGTCACACTTAAATGTTTCTGCTCATCAAAAACCGTTAACTATTAGTCAAAGATAACATAATTGAACACAAAATGCAGTTTTTAAATGAAGGTTTACGTTATTAAGGGAGAAAAAAAAAATCCAAATCTACATGGCCCTGTGTGAAAAAGTGTTTGCCCCCCTTGTTAAAAAATAACTTAACTGTGGTTTATCACACCTGAGTTCAATTTCTGTAGTCACCCCCCAGGCCTGATTACTGCCACACCTGTTTCAATCAAGAAATCACTTAAATAGGAGCTACCTGACACAGAGAAGTAGACCAAAAGCACCTCAAAAGCTAGACATCATGCCAAGATCCAAAGAAATTCAGGAACAAATGAGAACAAAAGTAATTGAGATCTATCAGTCTGGTAAAGGTTATAAAGCCATTTCTAAAGCTTTGGGACTCCAGCGAACCACAGTGAGAGCCATTATCCACAAATGGCAAAAACATGGAACAGTGGTGAACCTTCCCAGGAGTGGCCGGCCGACCAAAATTACCCCAAGAGCGCAGAGACAACTCATCCGAGAGGCCACAAAAGACCCCAGGACAACATCTAAAGAACTGCAGGCCTCACTTGCCTCAATTAAGGTCAGTGTTCACGACTCCACCATAAGAAAGAGACTGGGCAAAAACGGCCTGCATGGCAGATTTCCAAGACGCAAACCACTTTTAAGCAAAAAGAACATTAAGGCTCGTCTCAATTTTGCTAAAAAACATCTCAATGATTGCCAAGACTTTTGGGGAAATACCTTGTGGACCGACGAGACAAAAGTTGAACTTTTTGGAAGGTGCGTGTCCCGTTACATCTGGCGTAAAAGTAACACAGCATTTCAGAAAAAGAACATCATACCAACAGTAAAATATGTTGGTGGTAGTGTGATGGTCTGGGGTTGTTTTGCTGCTTCAGGACCTGGAAGGCTTGCTGTGATAGATGGAACCATGAATTCTACTGTCTACCAAAAAGTCCTGAAGGAGAATGTCCGGCCATCTGTTCGTCAACTCAAGCTGAAGCGATCTTGGGTGCTGCAGCAGGACAATGACCCCAAACACACCAGCAAATCCACCTCTGAATGGCTGAAGAAAAACAAAATGAAGACTTTGGAGTGGCCTAGTCAAAGTCCTGACCTGAATCCTATTGAGATGTTGTGGCATGACCTTAAAAAGGCGGTTCATGCTAGAAAACCCTCAATTAAAGCTGAATTACAACAATTCTGCAAAGATGAGTGGGCCAAAATTCCTCCAGAGCACTGTAAAAGACTCGTTGCAAGTTATCGCAAACGCTTGATTGCAGTTATTGCTGCTAAGGGTGGCCCAACCAGTTATTAGGTTCAGGGGGCAATTACTTTTTCACACAGGGCCATGTAGGTTTGGATTTTTTTCTCCCTAAATAATAAAACCCCTCATTTAAAAATTGCATTTTGTGTTTACTTGTGTTATCTTTGACTAATAGTTAAATGTGTTTGATGATCAGAAACATTTTGTGTGACAAACATGCAAAAGAATAAGAAATCAGGAGGGGGGCAAATAGTTTTTCGCACCACTGTATATATATATAGAGAGAGAGAAAGAAAGAGAGGTGTTTTGCTGGCGAAAAACATTTTAGGCAGAGACGTCTACTCGGCCTTGTTAATTGTTTTTAAAACCCCCAATTGTACGAATTCCCCCATCAGCGAAATCATGAATGAAAGGTGAGAAGAGGTATTATAATACAGTGGGGGTTCTGTGGGTCTCCAAACTCAGAAGGCTACGTGTCAGCCGATAACTGCTCCTTTGATCTTCTGGTTACAGCGGGGCGCCGACTGCTGATGAGTAGCCTGTACAAGCCATGCTCTTCCCCAAAAAATAATGTGAATGTCTGCAACAATCACTAACCATTAAAATGTTTTTTTGTAATTAAACACGAATATATAAATTGTATTTTCTTTACACATAATCAAAGAAACAATCAAAGAAATCAAGTAAAAGTCACAATTATATTTAATGCACAAATTAGATTTATTTAAAATAGCCAAGTAAAGGTAATTAATTCCCAGATAGCAGACACACTTCGCAGAGATAATGCTCCCTAATGCATGTTACAATGACCAAATATGATAAATAAATAAACCACACTCTCAGCTAATAATAAAACAGATTCGTTTATATTTTTTTAAATAAAAAATACATTTAATAACAAGCAAACATTTGATTAATTTATAGAAAAACGAGAAAACAGTAACTTACAAATGAGGTCTCAATTTGAAAAGATGTACAAAACATAAAACACCACAAATAAGTATTAATCATAGAAACAAAATTAAACACTAACAGAAACGTTTTGTACTTTATGATTTTTAAATATGACCGTTAGATCCGGTTGGTCAGGAAACTCCTGAAGTCAGGTGCAGACACACTTTCAGTCACAACCTGCTGTGAAAAAAATAGAGATAGATATTCAATAAAAATTCATGATAGTTAATTTAGCAAATGAACAATATTTATACTTTGTTCCTCTCGCTTCACAACTCATGAGAACAGACCGAAACTAGAACCGAACCGGAGATTAAAGAAAAAGTGAGAAGCAAGAGTCATGTGTGGAAAGATTAAGCATGCAGGGTCACAGGATGACTCGACTTCTTTTTCTTGTCTGCAATGCGATTTAGACAAATTAGAGCTGCTGTCAATACTGTATGAACATATGTACAGGTTCTTTACAGTTGAAATTTAACTTGTAACTTATTAATAAAATTCGGATTTAGAAAAAAACGTTTATTGCTAGTGCTCTTTTACCATTTAATGCTTTAACACACACGACTCAGTTTGTTCAGAAATGGCATCTCACTGGCGAGGCTTTGTCTGAACACGCCGTTTTCACTCGGGGTGGGGGTAAGAAACACACATCTCGGTGTATTAATCCGCGCGCTCGGTTCGTTATTATTTTATTTATTTACCAGAGGACCCCTGGGGGGCTCCGTAGGTTCAGGTTTTTACACGAAAACGGTGTTTTGTGAATCTCCACACTATTAAAAACTGAAATATTGCTAATTGTACGTCCTGAGATTAAGATGAACATTAATTGGGAGTCATGAAAGCGAGAATCACATCCAAAACAGAAAGCTAAACTTACCTCGAACACGACAAACTCCAGCTGCAGCCACGCCGTGTTGTACCTCCATGATGATTCCCAACCGACTGATCCACAGCGCGGGCACAGCGTCTCCAAACACGCATGCGCAGTTTAATTTGGACACATTTTCGGGCTTCAGTAGACACACAATACTTCAGACTGAAACACGACTGCCCCCTACAGGTAATGAAGGGCATGTTCACAGCTTGCCGCACACAGCCGCGCAAAGCCGCGGCAAGTCACGGGATCCCTTTTCTCAAAACGCGCGTTTTTAATGGCGACATCTGTATACTGGTAAAGCACTGAAAATCTAAATGTGAAGCTATAGGCTGAAGTGGATCGTGAGATTGAGAGGTTGAACATCCGTTATTTTCATCCTGATATTATTGATTTTTTCATTAAAGAAGTCCATAAAGTCTTCACTTCTAAACTGTGATGGGATACTCTCTGCGGGCATCTTAGGTTTTGTTAGGCGAGCCACTGTACTAAATAAGAACCTGGGATTGTTTTGGTTTCTTGCTATCAGTTGGCTAAGATGCTCAGTCCTAGCAGTTTTTAGAGCCTCTCTATAACTGCACATACTGTCTTTATACGCAATTCTAAGAACTTCTAGTTTAGTTTTTCTCCATTTTCGCTCGAGGTTACGGGTTGCTCTCTTTAGGGCGCGACTATGACTGTTGTACGATGGTGCATGTGTTTTATCTCTGACTTTTTTTAATCTGATGGGAGCAACAGTGTCTAATGTACTGGTAAAAATAGTGTCCATGCTGCTAGTCACTTCATCTAGATCATCTGCATTTAGGGGTCTAATAAGAAATTCGGACAGATCGGGCAGATTACTTGTGAATCTGTCTTTAGTGGTGGGATTCATATTTCTAACAGATTGATAACGTGGGGGGACACAGCTAATCTGTTCTACGGGTAGAGTATATATCAGGAGGGAGTGATCTGTGATATCATCACTTTGAGGTATGATCTCTATATTAGAGACATCTATATCATGGGATATAATTAAATCTAGTGTATGATTAAAGCGGTGAGTTGCTCCAATTATATTTTGTTTAACCCCAAAGGAATTTAATAAATCCATAAATGTGAGTGCTAAAGCGTCGTTAGCATCATCTACATGAATGTTAAAGTCTCCTACTATCAACACTTTGTCAGAGTTAACCAATTGGTCTGATACCAGTTGTCCAAATTCTTTAAGAAAATCGACATATGGCCCCAGGGGTCTGTAAACGGTGGCCAGGGTAAAATATAGCAAGGGTTTATTACGCATTTCATTGAGTGCAACATTAATGATAAGCACTTCAAATGAATTAAACCTGGGCCTTATTTTCTGAGTAACGGTGAGTACATCATTGTAGATAGTGGCGACACCACCACCATGACCAATTAGACGGGGCTCGTGATTATAGAAATATCCTGACAGAGTAGCCTCATTCAGACCAAAATATTAATTTGGTTGAAGCTAGGTTTCGGTGAGACGGAGTACGTCAAGGCAATAATCTGAGATAATTTCATTAACAATAAGTGCTTTAGGCGCAAGGGATCTAATGTTGAGAAGTCCAAACTTTAGAGGTGGATTTTGACTACTTATTTGGCCTTTTTCTGGTTTTATGGTTATCAGATTGTTTCGGGCAAATTTAACAAAGTAATTATTTTTTCTCACTATTCTGGGGAACAGACAAGTGTTCCGGAGAGATAAGTGTTTCCATTTCTGCGCGCTGGCGCTGTGTGTGTGCAGACAGTGTCCGTCTGTATCTGTGTGTGAAACCCAGAGGAGGAGGCGGGTGGAAGGGGGGCTGTAAAGACGAGAGAGTGTGTGTGTTTGTGTGTGTGTGTGCGTGTGCACATTAACGGAGAGACTGTTTTATCAGAAAAATTTGCAAGGAACATCGCTTTTCACACTTACACGAGCGCATACTAACGGAATCACTGCTGTAAAAAAAAATAATAAAATAAAAACACCAAAAAAAAAACAAATGAACCAGCACTTTACCTTTGAAAAGGATCGTTTCTGTGTAAGGCAGAGAGTGTGAGTGTCAAATTACGCGCACACACACACACACACACACTCGCCTTTACAGAGACGAGCACTAAGACCCAGCAGGGGAGACGATTACCCACAGTTCCGCAGCACAAGAGAGAGAAAAACCATTGGCTCAGTTGTGATCACATGACGCTCAGCGTCAAAACATGAAGCACATGCGTGATACATGATTTATAAACCAAGACAATGCTTGTTTTTCAAGTAAAAAATTTATTAAAAATCTTTGCTCGTCTTGAGGAACATTCGTAAACCGCATGCATGGAAAACGTCTCGGGTTACTTTGCTGTAACCCTGTTCCCTGAAAGGCGGGAATGAGATGCTGCGTAGAACGCTTATGGGAACTATCTTGTCACATTGCCAGCCGTGAAGCATGTGTACAAAAATGCCATTATCTGGCTATATATAACCTCGGTCAGGTGACGTCATCTGATTAGATCAGGTGGAGGTTATTAATACCGGAGAGCCGGCAACAAAACCTCAGATTAATTTGTCTGAATGGACGTCCGGTCACATGGTAGTGCGGCGTTCGGACGCAGCATCTCGTTCCCGCGTTTCAGGGAACAGGGTTACAGCAAAGTAACCCGAGACGTTCCCTTTCAAGGCTTCACTCAATGCTGCGTAGAATGCTTATGGGAACGAGAATACCAACGCCGCCGCACTACAGGTGTCTGGACCCCAAGGTTGTGTAGCGTGTGCGCACAAGACCGAGAAGGTCTCAGATTCATGTCCGGGAAGCTGACCCGAGGACTCGTGAGCCCGGAATGGCATGGACATCCAGACTATAAAATCTTATAAATGTGTGCGGAGAGGACCAACCCGCCGCGTCACACACTTGTTGCAGGGGAGTACCTCTTGCAAGAGCAATAGATGAGGCGACCCCTCTGGTTGAATGAGCCCTGACTCCTAGGGGCGAAGTGAGTCCACGCGCCTCGTAGGAGAGGGCAATAGCATCTCTCACCCAGTGTGACAGAGTATGTGTGGTGGCGGCCGCCCCCCGGTTGCGGCCTCCATAACATATAAAGAGTTGCTCTGACTTACGCCACTGGCTGGTGCGGTGGACATAAGCCTGAAGAGCACATACTGGGCACAGTAGGTGAAGTTTCTCCTGCTCCGAATCCGCAAAAGGCGGAGGACAGAAGGCTTCCAGGACGACAGGGTGCATGGTTGAAAAAGGAACTTTCGGTAGATAGTTTGGGTGAGGATTGTATTTCTCTACTCATCCCGAGGCATCGGGAGATTTTGCCAGCTTCAGTAGACAAAGGCCGACCCTGCGAGGTTCCTGAGGCATCCAGAGAAGGACCAGCTCCAGCTGGATTCAGCTTTATGATGGTTGGAGCTACACATGCTGCTCCTGTGCTTCCAGTAATCCAGACCTCATCTGCCCTCTGCACCTACTGACTCATCCCTATGC
Organism: Channallabes apus; assembly: GCA_030522415.1. NCBI lineage: Eukaryota > Metazoa > Chordata > Actinopteri > Siluriformes > Clariidae > Channallabes > Channallabes apus. Next base: position 30,588,955 of record CM060108.1, on the reverse strand, counting down.
TGAACTGGTCTTCATGTCAATTTAAATAATTTCTGTCATATTGAATTTTCACCTGCACAACACACAAGATGTTATATCATTTCTATCTGTTGTCGCCCAAATGAGGATGGGTTCCCTGTTGAGTCTGGTTCCTCTCAAGGTTTCTTCCTAATGCCATCTCAGGGAGTTTTTCCTTGCCACCGTCGCCGTCACCCTTGGCTTGCTCATCAGAGAAATTTCATTCATTCGTCTCATTATTATCTGCACATTTTTCTCACACATCCACACTTCCAATTATTTTCTTTTCTATAATTATTATTATTATTTGTTTTTATTTATTTATTTTCTATTATTATAATTTTATTTATTTATTTATTATTATTATTATTATGATTTGTTAAATTTCTTTAATTTTTGTGAAGCTGCTTTGAGACAATGACCATTGTTAAAAGCGCTATATAAATAAAATTTAATTGAATTGAGGATGCAGAATGGCCTTGACTAGCCCAGGGGCAAAGTCCAGGCAAGATGGGGAGACTGACAATGCACGCAGGTCTCCGATCCTCTTTAAAGAGGTAATGGCCATAAGAAGAACCATCTTGAGAGTCAGAAGCTTGTCGGGCGCTGACTCTAGCGGTTCAAAAGGAGTGTCGATCAGACCTTTGAGCACAATAGGTAAATCCCATGAGGGAGCCGTGACTCTAGTGGGTGGCCTCAACCGTTTAGCTCCACGAATGAAACGGGCAACTAAAGGGTGATTTCCCACAGTAACCCCTTCAGTCAGGACGTGGCAGGCTGAAATAGCGGCCACGTACGTTCTGAGGGTACTACGGCACAAGCCCGAGGACAATTTCTCTTGCAGGAATTCCAGCACTGAAACGATTTGGCAGTGGACTGGGTCCACCTGCTTTGCCATGCACCAGCTCTCAAATACCTTCCATTTGAAGGCATAAATCCTTCTAGTGGAGGGAGCCCTAGCACTTAGGATGGTGTCAATTACGCCGGCTGAAAGGCCGGCTTGGCTCAATTGGTCCCGTTCTGAGATAGAAGATCCCTCCTCACTGGAATCATCCAAGGTGATCCGTCGAGGAGCGATATTATCTCTGAGAACCATACTCGGGCCGGCCAACGGGGCGCTATCAATAAGAGGCGCAAACCGTGTTGACAGACCCTCGCCAGGACTCCCGGGACCAGAGCTACCGGAGGGTATGCATAGAGGCGTAAATTGGGCCACGTATGGGCCATGGCATCCAGACCCAGGGGAGCTGGATGAGTCAGAGAGTAGTAGAGGGGACATTGTGCAGTCTCCTGTGAGGCAAAGAGGTCCACCTCTGCTGTAGAGAATCTCTCCCAGATTTGAGTGACTACTTCGGGGTGGAGTTTCCATTCCCCGTGATTCACAGCTTGTCTGGACAGAAAGTCTGCTCCCACATTCCTGTACCCTGGAATGTGAATCGCCCTGAGGGACAGGAACTTGTCCTGAGTCAAGAGCAGAACCTGATGTGCTAGCTGGTTCAAGCGTCGCGAACACAGGCCGCCCTGGCGATTTATGTAGGAGACTACCGATGTGCTGTCCACCCGCACTAGGACATGGTAGTCTCTCAACTGCTGGAGGAAATGCTGTAGAGCTAAAAATAGAGCCATCATTTCGAGGCAATTGATGTGCCATGCGAAAAGGTGGCCTCTTCAGACCCCTTGGGCTGGACGGCCATCCAAGACCGCGCCCCAGCCGGTAAGGGAAGCGTCTGTCGTTAGCATTTTGCGACGACAAGATGGACCTAGAGTGGGACCCAAGGTGAGAAACCGGGGTCTGAACCACATAGAAAGGGTACGAAGTCCTTTGCGCGTAACCCTTATCCGCCTTCGGGGATTTGTTCTCGTGTGAACTCCCCTGGCTCTTAACCACAGCTGAAAAGCTCTCATGTGCAGGAGACCCAACGGTATCACCGTGGATGCAGCTGCCATGAGGCCTAAACATTTTTGTAAGTGATGTACAGTCACTTCTTGGTCCAGTCTGATTTCCTTCAGAGCGTTGTTTATGGATTCGACACGAGCAGGAGACAGAAGTGCCTGCATAGCGATCGAATTCCACCTGACGCCCAAGTAGGTTGTCACTTGTGCCGGAAAGAGAACACTTTTCGTGGCGTAGAGTCTCAGTCCCAGCGAATGAAGATGAGATAGGACGACATCCCGGTGTCGAAGTGCTAGCTGCTGAGACTGGGCCAGGATTAGCCAGTCGTCTATGTAATTCAGAATGCGGATGCCCTGGAGTCTCAAGGGAACCAGAACTGCATCCATGCATTTTGTGTATGTGCGGGGTGATAAGGCTAGACCGAATGGAAGAACCCGAAATTGGTAGGCTTTTCCACCAAAAGCGAACCTCAGGAACTTTCTGTGCTGTGGCAAAATTTCTATATGGAAATATGCGTCCTTTAAATCTACTGTCACAAACCACTCCTGTGGCTGGATTTGTGAAACAATAGTTTTTATGGTCAACATTTTGAAGTTGCATTTTTTGAGATAGCGGTTCAAACCGCGAAGACCCAGAATTGGACGCAGACCCCCGTCCTTTTTGGGGACCAGGAAGTACCGACTGTAGTAACCTGACTCCATATCTGGAGGAGGAACCTGTTCTATGGCTCCCTTCTGCAGTAATTTCTGGAGTTCGGAACTCAGATAATGCGCCCTTTCCGGTATCACGGAAGTGGAGACAACGCCGTTGAAACGCGGAGGGCGATATGCAAACTGGATCCTGTATCCTTTCTCTACAGTCTTTAAAACCCAGGGGGATATGCCTGGCAGTAGCTTCCACGCTGCCAGCTTCTCCGAAAGGGGTGCAAGTACTTCTACTGGGCTGGGGGGTGTTAGTGGTTCAGTGTCCTGGAATATAGCAGGATACGACCGAAGGACTAACGTGTCGGAGACCGGTGTTGTCCGAAACACCAAAGGTGGCGGAAACTGAACATCGATCTCCTGGGGGTGCCCGGGGGGGGGCATGCTCCTATATGCCCGTCCTCAGGGGGGGGTCACCCCCACGGTCTTGAGCTCTGCTCTCAAGAACGCTTCTTCGCAAAGAAGACAGAGCGGTCTATTTTTTTGGAGGTGGCCTGAGGGGGGCGCCGAGCCATACCCCAGTCCTTATGGGGGGTTGCGCGGCTACTGACGCTTTCCTTCTTCGCCTCTCGTCTAGCGAGATTCAGATCGGGTCAAGGTTGGGTGGCCGATGGCCTCGACACCTTGGCACGGCGTGGGAGAAATTTCCCAAATGCTTGTTCATAGAGACTGGCCTCTCTAAATCTGGTGGCGACAGTATTAACTGCTTCGCCAAATAGGCCTGAGGGTGAGATGGGAGCAGCGAGAAGGAATGCCCGATCTTTGTCCTTAATGCCAGTTAGATTTAGCCAGAGGTGCCTCTCTGCAGACACCAGGGAGGGCATAGAACGGCCAATAGCATGGGCTGTCTGTTTCATCGCACGCAGGGACAGATCAGTAGCCCGGTGTAATTCTATGAACGCTTCCTGATTCATATTGCCGCTCGTGCTCAGATCATTCAGCAGGTCAGCCTGATACGCCTGCAAAACCGCCATGGTGTGCAAGGAAGCGCCAGCCTGACCAGCTGCTTGGAACGCCTTCCCTAACAGGGTAGAAGAAGTTCTACATGCCTTGGAGGGAAGGGTCTGCTTTTTTAGTGAGGATGATGTTCCAGGAGCGAGATAGCCCGCGAGCGTCTCCTCAATCTGGGGCATCATCACATAACCTTGTGCCTTTGCATCAACGATGTTCGGAAAAAAACGTCGAAGGTACAAAGATACGGGAAGAAAAAGGACGTCTCCATGAACGAGATAACTCGTTGTGGAGATCATCAAAAAAAGGGAGAGAGCGGCGTTGTGGCGCCATCGCCTGGCCACCCGACAGAAATCTGTCATCTAGTTTGGATCGTTTTGTATGAGCTTGCTCCTGTGGCCAGTCAATGTGTAAACGTTCGACTGCACGTGTTATAACCTGAATTAACTCCTCATACTCTTTATCATCCCTAGAGGATCGTTTTGAGGTAGCTACATCCATATCAAAAGAAGCAAGAGAGTGAGTCTCTCCCAAACACTCCCGAGAAGCACCGAAGTGCGCTCGCGAAGTGGAGGGAGAGAGAGCGTGATCTGGGGGAGGAGGCGAGAGAAAGGAGGGGCTCCGTCTCTCGTGCCTCGGCCAAATCAACCAGTGAGCCCCAGGAGTGCAGAGCGGCTCGTGGCTCGTACGCGCTCGTAGCACCTTCATCTGGAGATTATCACAGTGCTCACACTCTCCTTCAAGTCTAAGGAGAGCGTGGCTTTCACCCAAACATTCAAAACAGAGGCTATGACTATCGTCTTGAGAAAGACAGTTACCGCATGAGCATGAAACACTAAGCTCGGCCATTATATCTGGTGAGTTTTATTGTTTTTTTCTCTCTCTGCTTAGAATGGCTTTTTTAAATGCTTGCTGCACACACGCGATCACAAGTCAGCATGAAGACAAATTATCTGAGGTTTTGTTGCCGGCTCTCCGGTATTTATAACCTCCACCTGATCTAATCAGATGACGTCACCTGACCGAGGTTATATATAGCCAGATAATGGCGTTTTTGCACACATGCTTCACGGCCGGCAATGCGACAAGATAGTTCCCATAAGCGTTCTACGCAGCATTGAGTGAAGCCTTGAAAGGGAACATTGTTTAAACCCTTTACAATGAAGATCTATAAAGTTATTTGTATTTTTACAACATTATTGTTGAAATACACAGTCCTGAAACTGTTTCTTTTTTTGCTGAGTATATATATCCTGTAGAACTGTGGCACAGTATAGTACAAGTATGATGCAAAATACAATAAGAAGTTCAGTTTTATAGCATTACAGTAAAATCCTAAAATGAAAAACAAAATTAAATATTTACACTATTGTGCGATAACAGTGGAACATTCTTTCTCACAAACTTAAAGATTGCTGTGAAATATCCTTGACTAAAAACCTATGAAGAAATTAACAATTTCAAACAAGAGTCCCAATGATCCAATTAAAGTTGGATTGGAAACTTTTTATTACAAAGTACAATGTGGTCAGGACTTCAGGTGGCACAAAAATAATTAATTATTGACTGTTGTGAAGCTGGATTTTGCTATGCAGTGGATGTTTTAAAAAACAGTGGCACACGAGCGGGGCAATGTGATGTGCCCCAGAGACTTTAAAAAGGGAGAATGCCGCCCCTTTGATCTCCGCGAGAGGACAGCGCGTGAACGAGTGTAATAAATTACCCTTTTTCCTGTAAGACCTCGCCTCGTGTCCATGTTTCATGGTGTCACCCGTGCACTTAGGCCTTGTTCACACGGGCGTTAAATTTTTGGATAAATGAACGCGCTCTGAACGTCCTAGACGTTTATGTTGCGTTTTGTAGTGCCGCTCGATTGACTTCTACACTGGCGTTCGTTTGTCTCTGTCTAACACCAGCCTGAAGCCCAAATTGTAGTTTGTGAGTTAACCTGTGCGGATTTGAACGGCAAGAAAAATCTGTATCTAACATTTTTTTAACCCCGTATAAACGTGCAGCCGGACAAACGCACGCCACCAAAGCCCGTGTGAACACTCTTATTGACTCCTATGTGTAGAATACCCTCTGCACTTCATCCACGCTCACCGGACACTACGAACGGCAGAAAAACGCTAGATTTTAACGCCCGTGTGAACAAGGCCTTAGGGTCGAACCCGTTACAATACATACTGTACTTTTTGAGTCTGAATCCTAAATGTATTTCAAGCATTTTAAGGACACTATGTAGGGTGGAAGATGCCATTATCTTACTGTATTTTGTATATAAAGGACACTTGGGAATTTGACCTGATTTGAAAATGGCAGATATTTTTTGGATTATGAAAAAGGAAAGAAACATACTGTAAATAGTGATAAGGGGAAAATGGTGATTAAAATTTATATTTGTTTCGTTGCTAATTCCAAGTGTGTGAGATACTCTTTAAGATACTAGATACTAGATAGATACAGTAGATAGATGCAGTTGCACTAGCTGTCACAGTTGAACACCAGATGGCGCCATGCTCCCGGACTCCATTTTGTTTTCCGTTGTGTTTTAGTTTGGTTTTGAACTTCATTTCCCAGAGTGCACCTCGGTCAGGTAATGGGAGCACAGCTGATCGAGGTTAGCAATCAATTCAGTTATAAATAGTCTTTTGCTCCGTTGCTCTGGGTCGGGCATCTGTTTATGTTAAATGGGTGTCATGCCATTTCCTCTAGCTCCTGGTTTGTTCTGTCTTTGGTTTTGTTCTGTTGATGCACTGTTGTGTCATTCCTAATCTGTTATAGCTTAGTCTAGCCTATATTTAACCTAGCCTGTGTTTCCCTCCTAGCCTAGCCTGTGTTTCCCTCCTAGCCTAGCCTGTGTTTCCCTCCTAGCCTAGCCTGTGTTTCCCTCCTAGCCTAGCCTGTGTTCCCTCCTTGCCTAGCCTGTGTTCCCTCCTTGCCTAGCCTGTGTTCCCTCCTTGCCTAGCCTGTGTTCCCTCCTTGCCTAGCCTGTGTTCCCTTCTAGCCTAGCCTGTGTTCCCTCCTAGCCTAGCCTGTGTTTCCCTCCTAGCTTAGCCTGTGTTCTCTCCTAGCCTAGCTTGTGTCATCTCCTAGTCCTGTTTAACTCTGTTATGTTTACCCCTTGTCGAGTCCTTGTTAGCCCTTAATGTTTAGTCCATGTCCGCGCTTAGTGTTTAGTCCATGTTAGCCCTTAGTGTAGATGTCCACTTCCATGTTATGTGTTTATGTTCTGGTTTCTTTTATTAAAGAGTCTTTTCACTTAAGATCACCTCCGCCTCTATACCTTCTCCAAATCCTACACTAGCACCCCGTTACAGGATGCCTGACCTAAAAAGTAGTATAGCGGAGGGGCCTCCCCTGGATATTTTTTGTAGGGGGGCTATGATCCTGACAACAGGTCAAGCAGACCCCATGGGTAGTCGGCTTGCCAACCGATGGAGTATCGAGGAGCGTGCTGGAGCTCAACAAATGACTGGAGAGGGCGAACGAGCAACGCAGCCAGATCGGAGAGGGTCTCGGCTGGCAATACGATGCGTGCCTCCAAGGACACAGGACGACTGAACCAGGGGTAGGGAAAAACCCCTGTCGGAGTGTCGACAGACGGGGCACGGCGTGGAGCACCAGCAGCAGAGGCGAGTGCTCCAACAGCTGGCTGGGGAGCTCATCCAGCAGGTCAATGCGTGCAGGTCAGCCAACGATCAAGAACACATGCAAACCCTGTTGGAGTTTAGGGCACGGCTCCAGGATCAGCTCGTTCAGCTGGACCGAAAGTGGCCAGAACCTCCAGAGAGCCCCGTAATGGGCCCAGCCGTTCCAGAGAGCCCCGTGATGGGCCCAGCCGTTCCAGAGAGCCCCGTGATGGGCCCAGCCGTTCCAGAGAGCCCCGTGATGGGCCCAGCCGTTCCAGAGAGCCCCGTGATGGGCCCAGCCGTTCCAGAGAGCCCCGTGATGGGCCCAGCCGTTCCAGAGAGCCCCGTGATGGGCCCAGCCGTTCCAGAGAGCCCCGTGATGGGCCCAGCCGTTCCAGAGAGCCCCGTGATGGGCCCAGCCGTTCCAGAGAGCCCCGTGATGGGCCCAGCCGTTCCAGAGAGCCCCGTGATGGGCCCAGCCGTTCCAGAGAGCCCCGTGATGGGCCCAGCCATTCCAGAGAGCCCCGTGATGGGCCCAGCCGTTCCAGAGAGCCCCGTGATGGGCCCTGATGTCCCAGACAGCCCAGCGGAGGTCCCAGACAGCCCAGCGGAGGTCCCAGACAGCCCAGCGGAGGTCCCAGACAGCCCAGCGGAGGTCCCAGACAGCCCAGCGGAGGGCCCAGACAGCCCAGCGGAGGGCCCAGACAGCCCAGCGGAGGGCCCTGACAGCCCAGACAGCCCAGCGGAGGGCCCTGATCTCCCAGACAGCCCCAAAGCTCATGAGCCAGCTCAGCGGCAACCCTGCCTCGTCAATGGCTTCATCCTTCAACCGCTGTCCGGCTTCGTCGATGACTTCGACCAACCTCCACCATCTGGTTTCGACGACGACACCGAACTGCCGCCTCCGCCATGCCTCGACGACGAGCTGCCTCCGCCCGCCTTCGAGGACTTCGAGCTGCCTCCTCCACCATGGCCATGCCTCGTCAATGGAGTCGAGCTGCCACCTCTGCCGTGCTTCGACGGCCTCTACTACGTCGAGCCGCCGCCCGGCTTCGGCGACAATCCTGCTCCAGTACTCCTCGCGCCGCCGCCCGGCTTCGGCGACGACCCTGCTCCAGTGCTCCTCGCTCCGCCGCCCGGCTTCGGCGACGACCCAGCGCCAGTGCTCCTCGCTCCGCCGACAGGACTCGGCGACGACCCAGCTCCTGTGCCCGCCCTGCAACCCTGCCCAGGGAACGTTTACCGCAGCCTCTCAGTCGGGAGGGCCAACACCGAACCTTGGGGAAGGTGCCCTGGACCACCATTTTGGGCGCTCCGGAGTAGCGCCTTTGGAGGGGGGGTAATGTCACAGTTGAACATCAGATGGCGCCATGCTCCCGGACTCCATTTTGTTTTCCATTGTGTTTTAGTTTGGTTTTGAACTTCATTTCCCAGAGTGTACCTCGGTCAGGTAATGGGAGCACACCTGATCGAGGTTAGCAATCAATTCAGTTATAAATAGTCTTTTGTTCCATTGCTCTGGGTCGGGCATCTGTTTATGTTAAATGGGTGTTATGTGTCCAAGTTCTTGGTGTCATGCCATTTCCTCTAGCTCCTGGTTTGTTCTGTCTTTGGTTTTGTTCTGTTGATGCACTGTTTCATTCCTAATGTATAGCTTAGTCTAGCCCAGTGGTTCTCAAAGTGTGGGGCGCGCCCCACTAGTGGGGAATACAGACATGACAGGTGGGGCGCAATGAACGGGTGGAAAATAATAGGAAATTACCTGTTCTAATTCATGCTGTTCTTTATTGATAATGAAGAGCGTGCGCTCAAAACAATCACTCACAAATAAATGGATCATTAATACAAGTAAATTGAATTGAAACCTGCGCGACCCACTGGGCAGTGCTGCGCGACTCTGACAGAAATAGACCGCGCCGACCATCAAAATACATTTTACCCCGCTGGGATCCGCCCGTACAAACCAGGCATGGCAAGGCGGAAACAATATTAAACAGTCCTGACATTCTAAATAAATTGAGTCGCGCAGGTTTGTGATTCGAGCGGCGCTGCTGAAGTTAATCCGCGCTGCGCGATCCACCGGGCTGCACAAATAAACCAGATCAACTCTGCGCTATCCAGATAGTCGCGCTGCGCTGTATTTGCGCAGATATTTGGTTCACTCGGGTGCCACGGTTTCGTCCCACTTTTGACGTGTTTGGCTTCACATAAACTTCGGCAATGGAAGGAGACGGTGCAGCAGCAGTGAGTTTGCTTACATGACGAAACCAACAACGAGGGGATTGTAAAGAAAAAAAGGTACATCGTCTGTGGTGTGGAATTGGTTTGGGTATAAGAAAAGTGATACGAATGAGATGAACGTGATTTGCAAGGTTCGCAAGTGCACTGTTTTAACAAGTGGTGGAAACCTTTTCTATCATCTGAAATCCAAGCTTCCAAACGAATATGGCCAAAGTAAAAAAAATGCGACAAACTACAGCAATTCACAGTTTAGATAAAATTACATTATGTAAAACAGTTTCTTTGTGTTTGAATTTTTATTTATGCATTTTCAGATACAAATTGCTACTGTATATTGTGATATATATCGTTATCGAGGTAGAAATTTGCTTCTACCATGATAGAAGATTTTGGTTATATCGCCCACCCCTAATGAAGCCTATCTTGAGCTTTGATTCATGGTGCGGATGGTGGGGGCAGAAGAGAGGCTCGCGTGTGTTTTGTGTCTTATACCGCTGGCACCAGACCACATGAGACCCAACAAATTAGGAAGACACTTAGAGACAACACACTCCAGTCACGTTAATAAGCCACTCGACTTCTTTCAAAGAAAGCTGGCAGAATACAGACAGCAGGATAATCACATGGTAAAATCTGAATCAGTGGACAGCAAAGCAGAAATGGCTTAATTCAAAGTTGCATACAGAATTGGCCAGTGCAAAAAAACTACAAACGATTGCTAATCAGCTAATAAACATGGCATCAATTATGCAAAGATATGTGACAACGTAAGCCTTGTTTAACAATTGCACGTGTATTTTATCTATTTTGAACTTGGTGTTGTTTGATCTTATTGGTTTAGAAATTGATATTTCAATAAACAGTAAACTTGGCCGATTTCGTTATTTTGTTGACAAGTGGGGCTTGAAAATTCGCTCACCCCCTTAAGTGGGGAATGACCGAAAAAGTTTGAGAACCACTGGTCTAGCCTATGTTTAACCTAGCCTGTGTTTCCCTCCTAGCCTAGGCTGTGTCTCCCTCCTAGCCTAGCCTGTGTCTCCCTCCTAGCCTAGCCTGTGTCTCCCTCCTTGCCTAGCCTGTGTCTCCCTCCTTGCCTAGCCTGTGTTTCCCTCCTTGCCTAGCCTGTGTCATCTCCTAGTCCTGTTTAACCCTGTTATGTTTACTCCTTGTCGAGTCCTTGTTAGCCCTTAATGTTTAGTCCATGTCAGCCCTTAGTGTTTAGTCCATGTTAGCCCTTAGTGTAGATGTCCACTCCCATGTTATGTGTTTATGTTCTGGTTTCTTTTATTAAAGAGTCTTTTCACTTAAGATCACCTCCGCCTCTATACCTTCTCCAAATCCCACACTAGCACCCCGTTACACTAGCAAGATCATCAAACCATCCTTCAACTGCATGCCTAATAGAAAAACAAAGTATAATATACAGTCAGAGGTGGAAAGAGTAATAAAATTTTGTACTCAAGTACAAGTAAAGTTACCATTATAAAAATCTACTCAAGTAAAAGTAAAAAGTAGCTCATTAAAAAATTTACTCAGAGTAAAAAAGTTATTGAGTTACTTTTTAATTTTTTTAACAGCGGGGGTGGGATGAGGCATTCTAGCGTAGTTCAAAAAAGATGAGCAGATATAAATCTCAAACTAGTTGTTTTTAACTGAAGGAACACCTTTGCATAATAAAGCTGTTGTCTTTCTTGTGCTTGAAAATCAAAGTGGTCACTTAAATATGGTGTTACGTTCCAGTCTAGGGTAGGGCCATACAGCAAAAGAATGGTTCAGGGTTCTATTTTAAACTGTATGGAAATGGTGGTATATGGCAGAAAGAACTAGATCCAATCATTAACTGATGAAATAATGAGGTTTGTATATACAAAAAAATACACACAACAGGAGGCGGAGGATCAGATTCAGGGTGGACCCAGGCCAAAAGAATAAACAAAAGTGGTATTTATATTTAGTAGCTAGATTATCTGCAAAAAAAAACACACACACACACAAACAAAAATACAGGTACCTTCCCGGAGTCCCTAAACCAAAAACAAAGAAATTATCTACAAATATATACAAAGACCAACCAAACCAAAGGGACAAAGCAATAATCAAAGTCAATTGGAGGCAAAAAGTCAAACCGGAATACACAACCAAATATCAAAACGCCAAAATCACAACTTCTTTCATCTTTCCCGCGTCTCTCTCCAGTTTATATATGGTCGTGCTAGACAATGACGTCACTCTCAGGGCGGAAGCGACCGTGTGGAAGATCAGGGAGATGCCGATGTGGGGACAGTCAGAAAACCTGGAGTGGAGGCTGGAGCGGCATGCAACCAGGACATGATACACTCCGCGCAACGGAGCATTTATACAAAGCATAATATTTGTATTATTTTAGCATTTTCATTCATTTATTTTTTACTCAGTAGCGAATATGATTTAAAATGTAGCGAATTACAATACTTCAAACAAAACGTACTTAAGTAAAAGTAAAATTACAGATTTTTAAAACTACTTTAAAAAGTAGAAATAGACAAAAAAGCTACTCAATTACAGTAACGCGAGTAAATGTAATTCGTTACTTTCCACCTTTGTGTACAGTATACAAATATATAGGCGAATGAAGATGTATAACCAGTGAGTAGACTGGTTCAAACTGATATGGTTAAAGAGCAGGTTAAAAGTGAAAGCAGTAGCAAAGTAAGAGGTGCAAGAACTGAGATAATGAAGGTCAATGTATATTACCATGCATAATGAGTGGTAGAAGTCTTATGAAAGGAAAGCTACTGAAGAACTGAAATTGAGTAGTGGGTGTAGTGATACTGCTGTAGCCTATATCTAAAGATTTGTATGCCATTACAGTAGCAATACCAGCTAGAAACATTATTCAGGACATCTTTGTGACTTGATAAATTCAGTGGCCACTGCTACTTTTTGCTCCATCCTTATTTCCCTGCTTACCTCATGTGGACAGGAAAGCAACCAAATTGAGCATTGGTACTTCAGTACAGCATGGCCTGCTTGGTTGTGGAAACAGTGATGACATCAATGTTTATTGGTAATTAGTTAAGCTACACAGCCCCAGCATTCAGTGAAAAAGCAGCATTAGGGATACTTTGGAGTATCTGCCCATAATTAAATTCCAAGAAATGAAATCTGTCCTCAGTGGTGTGACACTCCTAAAAATAAACAAATTATGGGAAAAAAAACAGACCTAAAAACTGGATTTGAATCTAAAATTCATTTTCATTCAAGACAACTTGTTTTTTGCACATCTGTATGTTTTGATTATGTTAATCCTGCATCGTTTAATTTTAGAGTTTCTTATGACATACATTTATTATTAATTGTTTTTTTTTTTATAAAGATGAGTTTTTATTCTCTAATGAACCAATAATAAGTATTCCCGGAGTTCTTCCCCTATTGATCATGGAGTCATTATGCAATTTATATCATATGTTTAAACAGTTAGTGAACAGTAATAAAGTAAATGCATTGTACATACAAAATGTATTTTCTTTAAGTATTTGACCTTTATTATATTTTCGTTTGGGGGATTTTTACTGTGATCTCACATCATGAAATAGTAAACATTACCTCTTAGACTTGAGTAAATAAGATCTAGGTGGACTCGCTGAAGATGCTAAAATAGTTGGCAAGTGGAGTGGAATTCTACATTAATCAAGACTACTATTTACACATATTTACCTCCTGGCTGTGATCATAACCTTGGCTAAACTATCAAAAAATCCAGTGTCTCAGTTGTGGTGGAAATCCTGAAAACTATAAAGACAAGAAAGTTATTCACTGGGTAAGAACAAAGTAACAAAGGTTTTTTTTTTTTTTTTTTTTTAGACTTCTGCAGAAGGACCAGTTTCATACAGTAGTTGCATAACGTGATTTATTTCTTTTAGCCATTCTATTTCATACAGAAACTTCTCTGCTAATATAATATACACCTCATACATCAAGTTCTCACATACAAGGAGATGATTTCCCTATCTGTCTCAGAACAGATGTTTTCACCTTATCATTTAATGGAAACTACAATCAGTTTGTTTCTATTATATCAAAGGCCTTTTACTACTTTTACAATCCAACAGGTAAGGTTTAAAGCATCTACATGACACAATTAATACACATTTAAAATTTGTTTTTTTCCCTATTACACAGTACAGGTATTACACATCAAATACATGATACATTGATTTGTCTAACACTGATATTTGGGGTATTTGGTTAATTTTATTTGTTTGTTTGATTTTTTTTCTAGAGAAAGCATGGAAACTATGGACAAAGGTGTTAAGTTTAAAATAAATTTTAAATGGAATGTTTACCTGTGATCAAATCGGGTTATTTCACAGCAACTCTTGTCTCTCTAACAGAAATTTCCCACCTGCATGTTGACTGCACATGAAAGTGTCAGACTCATTTAATGACTTTATATTAACAGATCTTTATGCTGAGAGTGACATAAGAGCCTTTATAAATGAGTAGATTATGCAAATGTCTAATCGTGAAAATAATCTAGAAAAATTAAAGCCAAAATAAAATCACTCTGCTTTCACTGTAAGTGCTTCTGAACTTTTACCTTTAGTGAAAATGTAAATGGAGGACTTCTGCTTCTAGTGGAGTGAAATTTTATCTTGGTTCTCTCTTAATCCACTCAAGTACAGGATTTGTCTACTTTATCCACCACTAATTTAAAGTGCAGTGACCTACTAATTCATTTACACAGAAGTCAGAATTCAGTCTAAACAGTGAAGTTAAAGTGACACCAAAAATCTGTTTTATTAATATATTTAAAATGCACCTATTTAAATAGGCCTTTATAAATGTGTATGATCAGAATGAACACTTACATTATGTTACTCAATGAGGCTTCATGATATGCATTTATACCTAATCACACATGTTTGTACAGTACATACTTGTAACTACTTAAAAAAGTAGTTTTTTGCCTTTGAAAAAAGGACAGACTTCTGTGAAGTGGGCAGCTCTCTTAACGTTTGGATTTTTTTTGGGGGGGGGGTTGAGGTCTAAACTTTGACAGATTTTTTTTTCAGCCATTCTGATTTAGATGTACTATTATGCTTCAAAACATTGTCCTGTTGTTCAGGGTCAACTAAATGACTGCATGATGCCCACTTCCTGTGGCTGCAAAATAAGCCCAAATCATTACCTCTCCAACATGGCGCCTCGACATTGAGGCCAAACAACTCCAGTTTGGTCCAATTTGTTTATATGACATCGCTCCAGACAAGTTATCATTTGTTCTGATATAGTTTTGCAAACCATATTCATTTTAAAACAGAAGAGGGTGGACGGAGGCAGGAGCTGCTGTCCATGCGGGCCCACGCTGCCACTCTGCCCGCTGTCCACCACTCACCAGCCTGTGCCCGCATGACAGCGGGGTACTTCCCACCAGACTTGAACGTGGTCCTTCCCCATTTACCTAAATAAATTAACCCTTTTTCCCGGAAGACCTCGCCTCGTGTCTGTGCTGATATGATCAGAGAATCTTTATGTTTTTATACAAAAATACATAAAATAAATAAGGGAGGTATGAACTTTTGAACATTACTATACAGTATGTCTATAATTATGTTGCTACTTTTCCAAAATGCACCATGTAATCACAATGAACCTATTTCCTGGCGAAACCCAACCAAAAGGGAGTCTATAAATCAGTTAAAGCATGGTCCTCTGTGTGACTGAGTGGATTACTTTCTGTTTAAGGACTGCACATAAGGACACGTAGAATCTGCAACAGATGCTAAGCTCATTTCCTCCTTGAAATCTATGCATCAGTGTCCACCTCTCTGGACCACATATATGCACAAGTTCAAACACACACACACACACACACACACACACACACACACACACACACACACACACCTCATTGAGAATAGATCCTGAAAATTGTCTTAGACGACTACTATTAACATGCCAACAGACAGATGTTAATGGCTGGTTTACTTTCTGTGGCATTTCGAATCGTGTTATTACCATAGTCCAGATGTCAATGGAAGAGAACACTTCTATAGCTCACCTCTCTTTCTCTCTTTCTCTTGTGACCAGCCATTTGCCCTGCCTCTTCTCTGATATAAGAAGACCTCTACTGTAAGCCCATTCCAGAGCTACAGTGTAAGACCTAAATGTACTATACTGTTCTTGTTGCTTTCATAACAGCAATAGGACATCCACTGGACCTTTCGATCTCATTTTAGTTCCAAATGCTCTCCACCATAGTATCCTTGTGAAAAAGAAAAAATCAACCCAGTTCAAATTTATTCACCAAACATTCTGTATTTTTGCAGATTTTTCTGTGGGTGCAAAATTTTAAAGTGATGCTTTAAATAGTTGGTACTTCTATAATCCAACTATGGACCATGGAGGCCAATATTATGTGACCATATTATCTAACATTCATTCATATTCAAATTATATAAAATTCACACAGGCATTCACACACCATAGGCAACTTAGAAAGATCAGTTAGCCTAATTTGTATGCCTTTGGACTATGGGAGAAAAATGCAGAACCCAGTGCATGATGAGAACCAGCAATCTCCATGCATACAGACCCAATGCAGGAATCAAACACAGGACCTGGAGGTGCAAGGTGACCGTGCTAACCACTAAGCTGTAAATACACTACCGCTCATAAGTTTGGGACCACTTGAAAATTTATTTGTATATGTTCAATGATTTATTTTCCACATACAATAATACTGGGAAGTTCAAAACTATATAAAAAAAACACACATATGGAATTAGGTTATTACATAACAACAACAACAATAACAGTCAGTTGTTATTTTAAAATGTGGGGGTCAAGCTTTCTGTAATAGTTCTTGCAAGAACGTCTCGGGTTACTTTGCTGTAACCCTGTTGCCTGAAAAGGGCGGGAACGAGATGCTGCGTGAAAAACGCTATGGGAACATCTTTTTGTGTTGCCGGTTGTGAAGCATGTGTGTATCAAACACACCAAATTTTGGCTTATATAACCTCGGTCAGGTGACGTCATCTGGTTGAGACGCACCTGGTTATAAATAGGAGTAAACCAGAAACATTCCTCAGATAGATTTTGACTGAAGGGACGTCCGGTCACGCAGGCAGTGCCTGAGGACATTCACCGTGTGGGGTGGGGTTTCCATTCACTGTGTGTCAGAGCTTGACTGGACAGCACATCTGCTCCCACATTCATATGCCCTGGAATGTAAATCACCTTGAGGGACAGGAACTTGTCCTGTGCCCAAAGCAGAACCTGGTGCGCTAGCTTATTCAAGCGGCGCGAGCGCAGTCCGCCCTGGCGATTAATATACGAGACTACCGTAGTGTTGTCCACCCGCACTAGGACATGGTAGCCTCTAAACTGCTGGAGGAAGTGCTTTAGGGCCAGAAATAGAGCCATCAATTCGAGGCAATTGATGCGCCGTGGGAGAAGATGACCTCTCCAGCTCCCTTGGGCTGGACGGCCATCTAAGACCGCACCCCAGCCCGTGAGGGAAGTGTCTGTCATTAGCATCTTGCGACGACAAGACGGACTTAGAGTGGGATCCAGAGTCAGAACCCGGGGTCTGAAATACATAGAAAGGTACGAAGCCCCTGGCGCGTAACCCTTATTGGGGATTGGCCCTCAAGCGAAATCCCCTGGTTCTTAACCACAACTGAAATGCTCTCATGTGCAGAGGCCCAAAGGTATCACCATGGATGCAGCTGCCATGAGAGCTAAGATCTCTGAAAGTGATGAACAGTCACTTTCTGGTCTAGCTTGATTTCCTTGAGGGTGTTGAGAATGGATTCGACATGAGCGGGAGACAGCTGTGCCCACCTTACGATCGAGTCCCATGTGACACCCAAATATGTTGTCCTCTGAACAGGAAAGGGCATGCTTTTCGTGGCATTGCATCTCAATCCTAAGAAACAAAGATGAGCTAGGACGACATCCTGATGTCGAAGTGCTAGCTACTGAGACTGGGTCAGCCAGTTGTCTATGTAATTCAAAATACGGATGCCCTGGAGTTGTAAGAGCCAGAACTGCATCCATGCATTTTGTGTATGTGCGGGTGAGAGAGCTAAACCAAATGGAAGGACCCGATACTGGTAAGCTTCGCCCCCGGAAGAGAACCTCAGGAACTTCCTGTGTTGTGGCAATATTTCTATATGAAAGTATGCGTCCTACAGATCGATTGTCACAAATCAATCGCTTGGTAGGATTTGAGAACAAGCACTTTGAAAGTCAACATTTAGCTGTATTTATTTATTTTTAGATAGCGGTTCAGCCTGCGAAAATCTAAAAATTGGACGCAGCCGCCCCGTTCCTCTTGGGAACCAAGAAATACTGACTGTAGTAGCCTGACTCTCTGTCTGGTAGGGGAACATGTTCCATGGCCCCTTTCCTCAGCAACTTCTGTCAGAAGATGCGCACTTTCCAGTTTCACGGAAGTGGAAACCACACCGTTGAAATGTGGAGGGTGATGTGAGAATTGAATGCTGCAGATTCTCTCTACAATGCTTAGTACCCAAGGAGATATACTTGGCAGTAGCTTCCACGCTGCCAGTTTCTCCGTAAGGGGCAAAAGTCTCGGCGGCTTGGTTATACGGGGGGATGTTAGATGTTCGGCATCCTGAAACATGGCAGGATAAAAAACGAAGAACTAACACTTTATTGGAGACCGGTGTTGCCTGAAACACCAGTGGTGGCGGAGCAAGAACACCGACCTCCTGGGGGTGCCAGGGAGAACACTTTATTCTTGAAAGGAATTCTACGTGCCTCTCCCCATTGGGGGGGGCAACCCCATGGTCCTGGGCACATGAGCCTCAGTACTTCTTTGTGAAGAAGTCAATATGCCAGTCCGACCTCTTTGAGGCGGATTGCGAAGCGTGGTGCGCCGCACCCCAATCTTTACAAGGGGGTGCCCGGCTCAAAAACACTCTCCTTGTGTGTTTCACGCCTCACAAGAGTCAGACCTGGTCGAGACTGGGTGGCCGACAGTTCCGACTCTTGAGCACTGCGGGGAAGGAATTCCCCGAAGGCTTGTTCATATAACTTTGCCTCACGAACCTAGTGGCGACTGAGTTAACGACATCGCCAAACAGGCCGGAAGGTGAGATGGGGGCATCAAGGAGGAATGCATGATCCTTATCCTTGATGTCCCTGAGATTCAGCCACAAGTGCCTCTCCACGGAAACCATCGCAGCCATAAAAACGGCCGATAGCACGAGCCGTCTGCTTTGTTGCATGAAGAGACAGGTCTGTGGCCCGGTGTAATTCCAGAACGCCCAATCTTTAAGAGCCCCACCAGTGCTCAAGTCTCTCAGCAGGTCAGCCTGGTAGGCCTGCAAAACCGCCATGGTGTGCAATGGAGCACCAACCTGACCTGCTGCCTGAAAAGCTTTTCCCTCTAGGGAAGATGAAATTCTACACAGCTTGAAAGGAAGTGTTAGCTTTTCTGGGAGAGTGATGTCGCAGGAGAGAGATCTCTGGAAGCGTCTCTTCTATCTGGGCGTCATCATATAACCCCGTGCTTCCACATAAACTATATTTAAATAAATAAATAAATAAGTCGATGGCATGAAAACACGGGATGAATACAGCTTACTGTATCATGGAGATTGCTAAGAAAAGGGAGAGAGCGTCGTTGAGGCTCCGCCCCCTGGCCACCCGACAGAACCTGCCGTCTAATATCAAGTGCTTGGAGGCTATTTCCATCTCCGCGGAAGCGAGAGGGGATGTCTATCCTTGCCCATTCACAAGAAGCGCCAGGGCGCGCGTGAAAGCGGACGGAGGAATTTCCTGATCCGGCGAGGGCATGAGAGAAAGGAGGGAATCCGTCTCATGCACACCTGCCAGATTCACGCGTAAGCCCCAGGAATGCGTCGCGGCTCGAAGCTTCTCAAGGAATGCGAGCCGCGCGCGAAGCACTTTATTTGAAGCAGTAAGTGTAGAGATCGCCCTCCGATATGGATTTATCACACACGGAGGGACATCTCGTTTAAAACTCTGCCATATCGCTCATAACACTTTCTTATTTTTGGTGGTTTAAACACAGACACGCAAACACAACTAGGCTGTCATGAAGACAAAAAGATCTGAGGAATGTTTCCGGTTTACTCCTATTTATAACCTGCAGGTGCGTCTCATCAGATGACGTCACCTGACTGAGGTTATATAGGCCAAAATTTGGCGTGTTTGATACACACATGCTTCGCAACCGGCAACACAAAAAGATGTTCCCAGAGCATTTTCACGTAGCATCGAGTGTAGCCTTTGAAAGGGAACATTCTTGTCAAGTGCATTTTAAGCACCATGATAAAATTGCCTCTCATGAAAACCTTTCCAGGAAGACAAGACCAAAACTTACCTCTGCTGCAAAGGAGAATTTAGAGTTACCAGCCTCAAAAATCACCAATTAACAGCATTTCAGATTAGAGCCATCATGAAGGTTTTACAGATCATGAGTAACAGATACACCCGACATTAACTGTTCAAAGGTGATTATTGCATATTTTGGATGCCTTCAGCGTTGTTTTATAATGTAGAAGGCAAGAACAATCAGGAACGACCATAAAGTTAGAAAGCGATCACAAACTTTTGAGCAATATATAAAAGATAAAATATATAAGTGTATATGGAAGCCTTACCAGAGTGTGTTAATGGGAAGGTTTCAGAAAGCAAATTATTGCTGTGCTGCTTGAGTTTTAATGGTTAGTTTGTGTAAAAAAATAAATAAATACAGTGGGAGCCACGCCAAATAGCCGCGACAGTGTGGCTGAAGTGTGAATGGCCTTTGCACGCCGTAATCCCCCCTCCCTTTTCTGGCCGAAAGGCGTGTCAAGATTTCACAGTAAACACGCCCATTCAAGCCCTATTTATTCATTTACCTGGTGCCACCACTAGATGGCGCTTCGTTCTCAATAACACGTTAAAACAAGCCAGCTGCGCTGAGTTGCAATCACGTGATTTTAACAACCCGCCTCCACCCCCGCCGAACTGACGCTACCAAACTACAGAGATGAAGATGACGGCTTAACGGACTATTCGTGGTAAGTGATGTTTTATTTTATAAAATGTGTTTGGGATAGTTTACAGTTTATTTCCCAGTTTAGTTTTTTATTGGCTGTTTTAAATATCACTGGCAGCACCAGCAGCGGTCAGATGTGACTTTAGAGAACTTAATGTTCTGTTTACCAAGTCTGGAGTTAATATTACAGCTTACTGTCAGTGTCACAAACTCACAATGTCACTCCACTTTAACTCAAAAACATGCTCAAGCTTCGACAATACTATTAATGTCCCTATTACAAGAGCTGCACTACCCGATGAAGAGTGTTTGTGTTCTCTGTAAATACTGAGAGAATCTCACCGCGTGTTGTCTGGATAAATTCAGCGCTTATTTATTCTCTGGTTGAGAGTTAATCTGCAGGTTATTTCTATGACTGTAATATAATGTGATGCAGTTGATGAGGGACACAGACTGAGGGGAGCTGTACAGGAGCTAGTAACGCTCATAACCCGGTTTATATTTTATACACTTTGTCCGGGACTTTCCGCGGTAGCGCGAGCGCTTAGTTAACGAGCTGAATAACAACACTGAAGTGTTTATCAGTTAGGAGGAGGAGGGGGGAGGTGTGTGTGTGTGTGTCTGTGTGTGTGTGAGGGGCTTCAGTAAGTTATAGTTTGGCTTCAGAGATGAACTAATGCTCATATACGAGTGTTATATCGCTTAACTTATTTGTATGAGAAGCGCATTAAGTAAATTCTCGGTTAATTTAATGCAGACGATAATACAGACAGTCAGTGGTTAACACTAACACTGTTCACTGGTTAACACTAACACTGTTCACTGGTTAACACTAACACTGTTCACTGGTTAACATTAGCACAGGCAGATTATTTACATTACAGAATCCCCAAAACAGTATTTTACACACTCTGTGGTAAATAGGTTTATTAATATATTTTATTTTTATTAGAACTATATGTTCTGTAAAGTTTATTTATCTTAGTCTTGACTAAATTCTCCTGTTGTCTTTAAGCAGAGCTCCGCTGTGGAGGATTGGGGGGTCAGACGGCTGACTGCTGGACTTTTGGAGCTACAGGACTGGAGGAGCCTGAACAAGCTGTTGAGGGAGCTGTAGGAGGGATGACGTCACAGTCCGACAGCTTTAGAATGATGTTTGATCAGGTCTACTGTATATTCTGAACATAGAACTGCAAAATGTCTGATACAGTACTTTGGGGGAAACAAAGACTTGAACTGTTCCATGTTTAATAGTTTTGATATTTGAAAAATTAATATTTTAATGTAAAAGGACTATAGATAGAGACTTATAAGCAGCTGGTGTATCCGGATAGTTTAATGAACTTTAAGCAAAAAGACAACATGTATTCATCTGTTTTATATAAATTACTGTTTTAACTTTGACTAGTTTTGGAAGAATAAATTGAATTGATAAAGTCATGTTTGCGTGTTTTAATTTTGGGGGATTGTTTGGGTATTTAAAAATTGTTTAGTTGAACCAACAACTTCAATGGGCAAAAAATGGGACACAACTTTGTTTTAAATAGTCAAAGAGTTGGGCTGAAAATAATAATAATAATTATTGATCATAGAAACAAATGAAACCAGTTAAACACTTGATTATATGTATTTGTGTTTGTGATTATGTGACCCATAATAATTTTTTCTCAGTATAAATAAATGTTTTGGGTTTTAAGAACTCCAAAAGAGCAACGACAAACTTGGTATTCTCCATTGCGGTTTCTCACCTTCCACTCCTGAGTAGGACATGGTGTTAATTGCTCTGTGTGTGTCTGTTTTTGGCGGGGGGATGGGTGTGTGTGTGTGTTTTCGGCTGTTAAGCAGTTCTAAACACAAGCACAGTTTTTGTCCTTAACTAAAATACTTCAATACGTTAATAATGAATTTATTTTGCTGAATAAGGTAATAAGCGATGTTTAAACCAACCCAGTAAGTTAAGTAAGTGTTCCATACATTAAAGTACTGTGTATAACCAAGTGCCCTAGCAAACACAGTTACAGTTTACAGTACAAACAGAGTGTGTGCGCTGGAGGGATTGGAAGGTGAGTGAGAATACTCATTTACAAGACAAAAGACGGTCAGAGGCAGCGCCGTTCTAGACCAGACAACACGGGGTGGGGGGAGGGGGGCATCATGTTCGAGCACTGTTTTTACCTGGCCTTACTGTATAGTAACAGTATTGTATTTGCTGAATTGTTTTGAGGCACGCAAACCCCCTGACCACAATAAGGTGGCAATCCCTCGGGGGAAACTAAAAAATAAATATATATATAATTATATAATAAAATATCCTTAATCCAGATTTTATCAATGACATAATATTTATCTAAGCTGGATGGTCAAATTCTCAAAAACGTTTAACCTAAAGTAAGACTTAACACACTATAACTAAAATATTTACAAAACTGAAAGGTTGTCAATGAATGATAAAAAATACAAACTAAATTAAAACAGATGGGCTATTGAACAGATCATAATATGTTGTATGTTTTCTGATTATAAATGATATATGGGTTGATTTTAGAAAGGCTAAATGAAATAGCTAGTTTTTGGTCATGTCAGTCCAGTAACTATACTATGTAAAAGTAATTATATGAATTAATTAAGGGCAGGACCTAACCTAATGTTAATAATTTACACCATGATAACATTAGTATTCGTGTTTTTGTATATATTTTTAAATGTTCAAATGAACGTTTCAGAGTATATAATTTGTCGTGTCATCTGTGATTGAGACCCATGAGTTAAATTGAAATATTTTTTATAGGTAGTAAGCCAGGTTTTAGTAACCTTGGATAAATCAGCATGAAAGCCCTCTCTCGCGCACGCGCTCTCACGCTATCTCTCGCACTCACACACACACACACACACACACACAAATAATACATGAAATCGCGTAAAACCAAATGAAACTAGGGTAAAAAATATGAGCAGTAAAATACAGTAGTATCCTGTAGGTGATTCCTGTCCTGTGATAACAGGCACTAACACTCTACAACTGTTTACTTCTGTTAGTTTTGTTTTCAAGTGTGAATGTTTATGGGGATTAAATCTGTCTCTGCTGCTGCATCTATACACCGTTGTGATAAGTGATTGATGCCCCATCAGATCTTTCATGTGGGACATTATGCTGGTTAAATGACTAAAGACACACTGATCCGTATGGACAGATATTTGTTCCAGATATTATGCGCCATTAATAAATTTGTTATGCCAATTTGACTTTCAGCGAAAACATCAAAAATATAACGAAAACAAACCAAAGCAGAAGTTACATTTTAAGCTTTACTTTCAAAGTAAAATTTGATTTGTCACATACACAGCGCGATACACAGTAAAATGCTTTGGGTGCTTTAGGCGAGGCTCGAACTCGGCACTGCTTCACCTGGACCGCTTTATAAGTGTCACACGCTAACCGATTACGCCACGGGAGCCACACGGAATTTGCTCTTGTCAGAGTATCCTCTCTCTCGTGCGCACACACACATATGAAATTGCGTAAAAACCAACGAAATATAAGCAGTAAAAAAAAAATCAGTAAAAATAGATTAGTATAACAGGCGCTAACCCTCTGGAACTTTTTTACTATTGTTTCCAAGTGTTTATGGGGATTTAATGTGTCTCTGCTGCCGCATCCATTCACAGTTGTGATAAGTGATTAATGCCCCATCAGATCTTTTGACGGGGGAGCATTATGCATGATTAAATGACTAAAGAAATACTGATCCATATGGGCAGATATTTATTCCAGGTTGCATGCGCCATTAATTGGCTTTCTTATGCCACTTGTAGACTATCAGTGAAAAAAAAATCAGCGAAAACATCATCAAAAATATAACGAAAACAAACCCAAGCAGACGTTACATTTTGAGCTTTACTTTGCAGCAAAATATTATCTATCAGTATATTAAATGGAACGAGGTAAAATACACAGTAATATAAAATACTGTACATAGCCTGCGTTTTTATTCCGTACCTACAATGATCGGTATAGACAAATTACAGCCGCTACCGTGTCTTTAAGGATCATTTCAGGATGTCTTAAAAAATATTTCACTAACTAATTTTATTAATTCATTATTAAATAATAAATAGCATAATCATCATGGGTTGTGTATTGAGTGATTTAACAAATCTGTTTTATTAATCGGTTTGTTGTTGTTGTTGTTTTTTCATCTATTTATGAAACTATGTTGACAATGCAAGAACTGTCTGTATATTAAAGATACGGTATTGGGCTTCCTGGACACTGCAGTTAACTGTGCCAGTCAATGCTCCATCTGGCGGAATTATACGGCATTGCAACCATCTTTTTAGAAAGCGCATGGGGGCGTTTATGGGGCGGGGCATCGTTAACTGCGTCATCGCGGGGGATCACATTCCATGCACGAAGCCTGCATTAACCCTTCATGGAACTGCCACGGAGCAGTCATGTTCCAGGCGGCTGTTTGACGTGGCTCCCACTGTAACTAAGTATTTTTAAAACATAACACAAGTATTCATTTTGCACTGACTTGGGCTGACTAAACTGACTAATAGGGGCGAAAACACCCTTAGATGAAATTTTTTTTACTAGCTACCTTTGCTTCTCGTGCTTTTAATGAGAGTTTTATGAGATCTTCTTTTATATATATATATATACTCCACCATTTGAATGTCTCAACAGAAAGAGACTCATCAGACCAGGCAACATTTTGCCAGTCTTCAACTGTCCAATTTTGGTGAGCTCGTGCAAATTGTAGTCTCTTTTTCCTATTTGTAGTGGAGATGAGTGGTACCCGGTGGGGTCTTCTGCTGTTGTAGCCCATCCGCCTCAAGGTTGTGCGTGTTGTGGCTTCACAAATGCTTTGCTGCATACCTCGGTTGTAACGAGTGGTTATTTCAGTCAAAGTTGCTCTTCTATCAGCTTGAATCAGTCGGCCCATTCTCCTCTGACCTCTAGCATCAACAAGGCATTTTGGCCCACAGGACTGCCGCATACTGGATGTTTTTCCCTTTTCACACCATTCTTTGTAAACCCTAGAAATGTTTGTGCGTGAAAATCCCAGTAACTGAGCAGATTGTGAAATACTCAGAATGGCCTGTCTGGCACCAACAACCATGCCACACTCAAAATTGCTTAAATCACCTTTCTTTCCCATTCTGACATTCAGTTTGGAGTTGAGGAGATTGTCTTGACCAATGGTCTGGACCACACCCCTAAATGCATTGAAGCAACTGCCATGTGATTAGTTGATTAGATAATTGCATTAATGAGAAATTGAACAGGTGTTCCTAATAATCCTTTAGGTGAGTGTATATATATATATATATATATATATTTCCCCTCTCTTTTTGTTTAATATACAGCACTACTGTAATTCCTGCAACTTTCTGAGACTGCACAGTCTCTGTGAAGTGTTTAGAAAACGTTTGGTTGTTCATAGCCATGGGCGGCAGCGCTTTAAGAATCCCTCGGCTGGGTAGAACTGAATCAGTTTGTTGATAACAGAGAGTAGAATGAGATTAGGCTTTACATTAGTGACTTCAGAGTGATGCCTCTACCCACAGCTCTGGCAATTGCCTCTGGCAGTACAGCCTTGGTCTTTGCTACACACACACACACACACACACACACACTGTGCAGTGGCATCATAACATTTAGGGAGCATTCATTCAGTACATTTGCAGCCCTGAAGTTAAAGGTACAGACATGATAGTACTGAGAATAGTTTTTTCCCCACTCTGGCATTGTTGCAAAATAATGTTAGTGATCAATCATAGGGAGTTAAAGCAGCATTATGTTGTACATACAAACATGTAGCTTTTGAGGGTAAAATTAAGTCAAATCAAACTTTTGTTGCCTAATTGATTCACAAACACTGTAATTTCACATAATAAATTGAAAACATATTAGTATCAAAACTTTGTACTTTTCCTGAGGCTTACAGTCTGTGCTGTAATGTACACACAATGCAAGGCAATATGTAATATTTAACTGATGGACAGAAGAGAAAGCAGCAGCGAAAAACAATGCAACCTACCCATGCTTCTATAATCACATGCTATGGCAGATGGCACAGTGTAACCTGTGGCCTTGACAGATTGCTGTCTCTCTTCACCCTCCCAGTTCTGTGCCTTCATCCAAGTGAGAGAGAGTGTGTGTGTGTGTGTGTGTGTGTGTGTGCCTAGAGAGAGAGGGAGAGAGAGAACAATGTCAACTGAAAATTATAACAAAAAAGAGAAGTGAGCAATGACAGAGCTCCGCCTGCTTGAATTGAGATATCATTTACCACTGCTCATAAAGAAGTCAGAAGCAGAAAAATAGATTTGCAATGAACTATTCCTGCTTATTTCTAAAGCGTACACAGTTTCACATCATTGTCAACACTTCAGAATGTCAACAATTACACATTATTTTAAATGACTTCATATTAAATTGGTATCATATGCATAAGCCCCTGTGTAAATAGTCATTTTATAACCAACAGCATATTAGAAGCATTCTAAATCAACCATGCTTGATTTACCTTGACAACACTAAGTTATAGCATTCTTTTAAACAATTGTATTTGGGGATTTACTCATGTTATGGTTTCAGGTGGTATAAAATATGCATGGTATCAATACTGCTTATATAATGCAATTTCCAATGAAATATACTGTGTTGTATAAGTATAAGTAGTAGACATGACTCCTATTCTTTAGTAAAAGCAGCGACATCCAAGGATTAATATTACTAAAATCAAATTAGAAGTCATTAGAAGTCAAGCCCTTTTAATTGCCAATAACTTAAGGATACTGAGGTTGTATTAGCTTACTATATCTTTTAAGTCATAGTACATTTACCTTTAGGCATGTGGCAGACGCTCTTATCCAGAGCGACTTACAAAAAGTGCTTTGAAGTTTCAGTCATTGGATAGATACTTACACTGGGCTACTAGGTTACTAACGAAGTGCCATCAGTCAAACACAATTGGGAAGGGTATTTTTTTTTAATGGGTGTGTGTGTGTGGGGGGGGGGGGGGGGTATTTGTCCAAGTACTGAAGAAATTTGTAAAAGTAAAAGAGTGTACTTATCTTCCACCGCTGAGTATAATTCTACACACGCACACAGACTTAATAAATCAATAAAATTATGCTAGGTCATTACACTTTTATAAAATGAGTTTTAAAATGTGTTAATGAACAAATATTATGTGTTATTTATGACATTATGCAGTTATAAATTTTCTCTACTTACATGCATGCCACTATAACTACTTAAAATATGAGCATTTATGCACATGATGTTAATTACTAAAGACACTATGCATACTGTATAAACCCATGGTATGTTGTAGAAATATTTATTATTATTATATCATAAAAAAAAGGCAGTACGATTTTCCTCTCCAAAAAAGCGATCCTCAGTGGTAATGTTAACTGGCAGATTTTTTTGGATCTATTCCACATGGGATGAAAGCACTTCTCAGAAATCAGCTAGGGGAATAAGAAGATGATTTAATACTTGTGTAAATGTCTTCAGTTTGCTAGTGTTTAAGTCCATTGACTTGCTTTCAAATATAGAAAATGGATCAACATTTTTTTGCTGTCTGATCATGTGCGTGCATTTGTAATATGTCTTTCATTTAACAGTACAATTATGAACATTCTTTTAAACTCTCTTCAGGACCACAATTGCACTCCATACATACAATTTTAAAAATCATTTATCCTCTGTAGTGTACGCTGGACAGCTTATTCTTCTCTGGAAAGATATCTTTGATAGGATGAAGCGTACAATATAATGACTATGACTTAACTTCATTAAACGGAAGTCTGCCATACTAACAGAGTAAGCACTAAAACATTTTTATTTTCAGTGATCTGATTTATTTATTTATTTATTTAAACTCATCTGTCTCTATTGTCAACATTTAGGGTTGATCCTGATTGTGCGTCAATAACTCCTCACAGTTTTACATCTTTAAAATGATTATGCTAAGAACTCACTAAACATAAAATTATGTATGTATTATATATTGTATACTGTACTTTCATGTAAAAAAAGCAACACTTCTAAATTAATATTGATCAGAAATATTTTTTTAATTATTTAATTCATGATACGGCTCATCTTTGGGACCTAATTCATAGTTAAATTTAGTACAATTATCCTTTCCCGTACTCATTATCTTTTTTTATTCAGTGCTTATGAAGTATCTATTTCCTATGAAGTATGTTATGAAATAACTATTTTCCCTTTGATCAGTATAACTTACAATAGATTCTGTCAGTAACTGTCAGAATATCTCTGTTCAGGCAATATTATGTAAGCTATAATGATCATCTTCCTATTATACAGCATGGATAAACAAAGCCATTGGATGAAACAGTAATGAATAATTGTAATAAACAAATCCATTAGAACACTGCAAATTTTTGCTTGTGTTTCATTTATCAGACCTGCATTTTATTTTAGTACAGTGGTACCTCGGTATACAAACATTTTCACCTTTAGCACAAAAATTTTGCAAGAAATTTTCCCTGCCTTACGAAGCATTTTTGACATAGAAGCGACTGAGCTGGTCGCGTGTACTTTTGGTTGCATGTACATCCGGTTGCGTGTACTTTTGGTAGCTGATCAAAACAACATGGAAAACCAGGTGAAGCAGGTTTTTTGTATTCATAATCTGCATTTAGATGATTTCCTATGGGAAAATGCATTTCGCAATATGAGATTTAATAGAAATGACTGTCAGGTATGAAAGAATGCAGGTAGCAAGGAACAGGTGCAGATGTTAAGACTTTTAATAAACAGAAACCAACAGAAATGAAACAAAACAGTGCAATACAAGAGAGGCCATTAACGAAAACCAAATAACAACTCAATACAAAAAAGCAGAAGCTATTGTAGAAAACAAACAAGGTTCAGGTGAGGCCATTCAGGAACACTGAGGTGTATTCTGGGAACTGAATATAATTATTAGGCATGTGTGAAACAGGTGAGACCAGCGGTGCTGAGCAAGAAGCGCAGTGTAACCAGAGACAGCAGTGCATGCACATGGGTGGACAGCAGGTGGCTTTCTCCTAGGCGAATGGAACTTGGAAGCACTTCCACGGGTCTGCCCCATTGTTAGGTGTTCTCCGCTGTCTGCAGTGTGTGCGCAAACTGTGCGTGAGAGCACTGAGTTGCATGCCATCACAGTACACCCCCCCCCAGCTTTGAGCTCACCCCTCTTGGAAAGTATAGGGCAGGGGTACTCAAATATAAATTTGAAAGGTCCACTTACCAAATTTCTATTCAGTCCAAGGTCCGGAAAAATTACAGTCCAGTTTCAAATAGAGAACTACAAAAAAAGTCAAACCCCAAATTTTCGAACAATACCCAAAAATGATATGGTAGTCCTTGTAGTGTGAATGGTGACATCGTCTTTGTGCCACCAGTTGTTTGAACTTGGGCATAAAAGGTGTGAGGACCAGGTGGAGGCACTGATGTAAATGTTCATTGGTGACGGA
This sequence comes from Channallabes apus, assembly GCA_030522415.1. Classification (NCBI taxonomy): domain Eukaryota; kingdom Metazoa; phylum Chordata; class Actinopteri; order Siluriformes; family Clariidae; genus Channallabes; species Channallabes apus. Next base: position 30,559,018 of record CM060108.1, on the reverse strand, counting down.
GCTGCAATATGTGTTTTTCACCATGCTCATAGTTGAAACGGCAGATTCACAGCAGTACGTTGAGGAAAACATTGTGAGAATTTGAAGGGCCATTTTCTGCAGGACAGGAACACCTGCTGCAGTAACCATCTTTGTCCAGAAGGTGAGAAGGTGACCACTTTTGATTGCTAGATTAAGCACATTGGTTTTCTGCTTCCCATATACAAATGTATATTTTTCTGTCCACTCACTCTTAAATTCGCTGTTTTCAAAATCAACTTATATCAATGGCCAGCTTTGAGCAGGCCATTAGGATATTAAGGACATATTATAATAAACAGAATGAGTAGCTCACCTCTTATATCTTCCATGAGTCGTTCGTTCTTTTGAATATACTGCACCACATAGCGTCTATGGGAGTCATGTGACAGGACTGAACAAGTTCCTGAACTCGGAACTTGACGATTTGTTGAGACCCGCTCAATACATATCGCACGGAAACACATTTGCACACTTCATTGAGAACTCATTTGGATTATGAATAAAATAAGCATGTTTGTTTTGGCGTCGGTCCAGATTTAACTGTATTTGGGTCCGGATGCGGCCCGGAGTCCACCTATTGAGTACCCCGGGTATAGGGCGTTGCGATGTGAGAGGGCATCTGCTTTCCTGTGTTTTGCGCCAGACCTGTGGATCACTGAGGACGAAACCAGCAAGTTATTCGGAGGTTAGTATCTTTGGCTATTGCCAGCCACTGTAGAGGAGCATGGTCCGTGACTATCATGAAGCACCATCTGGATTCAATTGTGGTATAGTTTTCTCTGCCTGCATAAGCTTCCTGCTTACATACAGGACGGGATGTACTTCATTCTCAAACTCCTAGGAAAGAACGACCTGGGTCCTGTGTCTTATGTGTCACTTTGGACAACAAAGGGATGGTCAAAATTTGGTACTCTTGAGGACAGGGGGACTGGTGAGGTAGGATTACAAGGTATTAAATACCTGCTCCTCTTTTGCTGTACAGCAGACTTTTTCCGGTAGTCCTTTCTTCATTTAGGCATTTGGCATTTGGCAGACGCTCTTATCCAGAGCGACTTACATTTTTATCTCTTTACACATCTGAGCAGTTGAGGGTTAAGGGCCTTGCTCAAGGGCCCAACAGTGGCAACTTGGTGGTTGTGGGGTTTGAACCTGGGATCTTCCGAGCCGTAGTCCAATGCCTTAACCACTGACCTACCCCCCTGTATGATACAGTTCAGTGCTTTTTTTATGATGGCGGGCCTCCGGGGCTCGATATTCATTTGAATACTGGGGGGCATAAGGTGTGTGAGAGATTGCATGCTGCTGCTCCTCCACAGTGCTACTTGTAAGTTCCTGGCCTGGTGGCAACAGATCCACGAGTTCGCTTAGCTCCTGATTCAGTGTGGGAAGCAGATCCTCCCTTTGGTGAACAAGGTGAAGGCTTTGTTCTGTGGTCGAGAGAGAGAGGGGTGAGGAATAAGTTCAATCAACCATTTCAAAAGGTTAATATAATACAGAGGAGGCACTGGGGAGGAGCAACAGCATGTGATCGCTCACTTTGAATTCACATGGCTGAGCCAGTCGGCTGTAGGCGCGCTTCTGCTTTTTCTGCGCTTCCTGCATGTGCTGTCATTGTCATACACACTCAATCTGCGCCCGGCACTAGGACCCGGAAGTAAGACGGGCGCAAAACCAGGAAGTATAAAAGAGGTAAACAAACGATGGCTTACCGCTCAGTCATTGAGTTCGGCCCATGTCAGCTCCAGCTGTCGTTTCAGCAAACCGTGAGTACTCACATGTTGGTTCCGTTTGTCTTTGCTATTGTGTGTGTATTTTTAGGACGCGGGTTAAATTTGTGTTTTTCCCTTGCTCCGCTTTTGTGAGAGTCCTTAAACTAAATCGCGTGGTTATCCTGCCTGCTCGCTTCTTTCCGCGTTTGGGTTTATCCTCCACGCTACATTGGGCTAACCGCTAAAGCTACGTCTTCTGGTCACCTCAGGTTAGTCCATCTTGACAGAATGACTGAGCCTTCCGCGGTAAACCCAGCGGATTATGCGAGTCTCTGCGACGTTGTAGATCAGCATGCGGCGCTAATCAATCAGCTAACCGGGGATCTCGCTTCTCTCCGCCGCGAGGTCGCTGAGCTCCGGCGGGAGAATACGGATCTCCGCGCAGCTGTTGATGGCGTCACTGCTCGATCGCACGCCGCGGAGGCCGCGGCGCCGCATCCCCCCCCCCTCCTTCTGATGTTTTTCTTTCTCTACCAGAGAAGTGGAACGGCACGGACGGGAAGTGCAGCGTTTTTCTGACAGCTCTCGATCTGGTGTTTGAGTTTAATGCCACCAAGTACTCCACCGATCGCCTTCGCATTGCTCTTCTCGTCTCGTTGCTAAAAGGGCAGGCAGCAGAGTGGGCCACAGCAGTTTTACAGGCAGATACAGACACCGCCCACTCTTACAATGAGTTCACCCACCAACTCAAACTCACTTTCGAACATCCAGCGGGCGAGGTGGAGACCGACACCAGACTTTATCACCTGAGGCAGGGAGGATTGCCCGTGAGCCGCTATACGGCCGAGTTTTGCACTCTCACCGTCCAAACAACGTGGGGCGATGCAGCACTCCGGACATCCTACTACGAGGGACTGGCTTCTCGAATTAAGGACGAACTAGCCGGGCGAGAGCTTCCTGCAACCCTAGAGGGCCTGATCCAACTCGCTCTCCGGATCGACCAGCGCCTCCTCTCTCGCCCGAGGCCAGCCCCTCGCACCCTGCCACCTGCACCCACCTTCGCCGTCACCACTTCACGACCCGCACCCGCCTTCACTGTCACCACTCCACGTCCCGCAGACTCCGCCACCTACGCCACCCCGGGACATGTCGGTTCTCCACCTCCTGCCGTGGTTGACACCGGAGCCGGGGAACCCATGCAACTAGGACGCGCCTCCTTGACCGCTGCAGAACGGGAGAGACGCTTCCGTGAAGGGCTCTGTGCCTATTGCGGGTCAGCTACACATCACAGGGCAACCTGCCCTCTCAGACCGGGAAACGCCCAGGCCCGGTGAGAGGAGAGAGATACTCGCCGGGTCACCCTCGTCTCTCCGCCATCACCACCAACTCCTCCCGTCTCACGGTTCAGGTACACCTCCAGGTTGGCCACAAACGGGTCCGAAGTGCTGCATTCATCGACTCCAGGGCAGCAGGTAACTTCATTGACTCTGCATATGCCAAAACCCTGGGGGTAAAACTCGAGGCGTTATCCCAGCCCGTTCGCATCACCTCTGTCGACGGTCGCCCCCTCTCCACCAGCCCAATCAGCACCCGAACAGAACCCATCACCGTCTCCATCAACCAACACCATGAACAGTTAAAATTCTTCGTCACCTCCATCTCATCTCCACCCATCATCCTTGGTCATCCCTGGCTGCTCCAACATGACCCTCTAATCTCCTGGACCCAGAACCGGATCCTTCAGTGGGGCGCGACCTGCAACGAACTATGCCTACGGGCAGCGGCTGGGACGTGCTCTAGGGAGTCCGAGGCCCCCGACGTCGACACCAACTCCATCCCCGAGCCGTACCGAGACCTATCGGAGGTTTTCTGCAGGCGACGAGCCACCCATCTTCCTCCTCATCGCCCATACGACCTCGCCATAGACCTCCAACCCGGTACGATCCCCCCCGCGGCCATCTCTACTCACTCACACCCACCGAGACCCAGGTGATGGAGGAATATGTAAACAACACCCTGCGCCAAGGCACCATCAGGCCCTCCTCCTCACCTGCCGCCGCGGGGTTCTTCTTCGTGAAGAAGAGAGGCGGTGAACTTCGCCCTTGTGTCGACTATCGGGGGCTCAACCATCTCACCATCAAAAACCGACATCCTCTGCCTCTTACCAACTCAGCCCTGGACGCCCTCTCTGGCGCCACCATCTTTACGAAGTTGGACCTCCGGAGCGCCTACAACTTGGTGCGCATCAGAGAGGGCGATGAGTGGAAGACGGCGTTCATCACCCCCACCGGACATTATGAAACCCTCATCATCCCATTCGGACTGTGCAATGCCCCCGCCGCATTCCAACACTTCATTAACGACGTCCTTCGGGACATGCTCGGTCGGTGGGCATTCGCCTACCTGGACGATATTTTAATTTATTCACGCACCATGGAAGAACACACCCAGCACGTCAGGGCGGTTCTAAAGAGATTACTCGCCCACCAACTGTACTGTAAGTTGGAAAAGTGTGCTTTTCACGAGCGCTCCACCACGTTCCTGGGTTTTGTCATCTCGCCCCAGGGTGTGGCCATGGACCCGCAGAAGCTAGAGGTTGTGCGTCATTGGCCCCTACCCAAGACCCTCAAACAGCTTCAACGGTTTCTCGGGTTTGCGAACTTCTATCGTCGCTTTATCCGGGACTACAGTACAGTTGCCGCCCCCCTAACCGCTCTGACCCGTCCCTCCTCTCTCCCTTTTCACCTCAACCCGGCAGCTGTCTCCGCTTTTCGATCACTTTGTCACCGCTTCACCACTGCACCGATTCTCCACCACCCAGATGTCAATAAATCATTCGTTGTGGAGGTGGATGCTTCAGATGTGGGCGCTGGAGCTATCCTCTCACAGCAAGGTCCAGACCAAAAACTACACCCCTGTGGTTTTTTCTCCAGAAAATTTGACTCCACTCAGCAGCGATACGGGGTAGGGGACCGCGAACTGCTGGCCATAAAGTGGGCTCTGGAGGAGTGGCGTCACTGGCTCCAGGGCGTCAGTGAGCCATTCATAGTCTGGACGGACCATCAAAATCTAATCACCATCAGAAACATCAAACAGTTAAATCCACGACAGGCGCGGTGGGCATTATTCTTTGAGAATTACAACTTCAACCTCTCATACCGCCCGGGGCCCAAGAACACCAAAGCGGACGCCCTCTCCCGACAACTAGAGGTGGACCCCCCCCGGGCGGACCCCGCGCCTGTCCTCCCCTCTTCCAAGATCGTCGCACCCCTGCAACTGGACCTGGAAACGAGAGTGCGCCAGGCATGAGGTACAGAGACCGAACCGGCAGGTGTGCCACCTGGACGACTCTTCGTGCCTGAAGGGATGAGACCCGAGGTTCTCCACTGGGGACACTCCTCCCCAATCTCGGGCCATCCAGGCACCCGACGATCCCTCCAATTTATCCATTTTTCACCATGACTTCTGGTGGCCATCCATGACGAGGGACGTCCAAGAGTTCGTTCAGGCATGCCCAGTGTGCGCCAGGGCAAAGAACACCAACCGACCCTCTCCAGGAGAACTGCAACCCCTTCCAGTCCCTCAACGGCCCTGGACGCACATTGCCGTGGACTTCATCACGGGCCTGCCGGCCTCCGAAGGAAAGGACACCATCCTCACGATCGTGGATCGGTTCTCTAAGACCGTGCATCTGGTGGCTCTCGCCGGACTCCCGTCAACAAAGGAAACAGCAGAGCTGATTTTAGAGCACGTAGTCCGTCTGCATGGGTTCCCCAAGGATATCGTCTCGGACAGAGGGCCCCAGTTCACAGCCCGGTTCTGGAAGGCCTTCTGCCGTCTGATCGATTCCACCTGCAGTCTGTCCTCCGGATACCACCCACAGACTAACGGTCAGACGGAGCGGACCAACCAACAACTGGAGCGCTACCTGAGATGTTTCGTAGCGGACCGTCAGCGCTCCTGGGCACGCTACCTCATTTGGGCGGAACTATCACACAACCTCCACATCTCCTCTGCCACTAACCTAAGCCCATTTGAGGTATGCCACGGTTTCCAACCCTCCGTGTTCAACCACCCAGAGCCGGAGGTTGATGTACCGTCAGCCCAACAGTTGGTCCGCAGATGTCGGCGGCTCTGGACTACGACCAACCAGGCCATCCAACGTGCCAATGCCCGCTACACCCACCAACATCGCCGCCGACATCCTCTGGGACGACTGTACCATGTAGGTGACAAGGTATGGCTGTCCACAAAAAACCTCCACCTCCACACCGAGTCAAAGAAGCTTTCCCCCAGATTCATCGGACCATACCACATCACTCACAGAATTAACCCTGTCACCTACCGGCTCCAGCTGCCTGCGGCGCTCCGGATTCACCCAGTATTTCACCTATCCCAATTCAAGCCTTTCATCACATCTCCCATGATTCCACCCACCCCCCCAGCTCCTCCTCCCCGGATCATCGACGGCGGTCCCGCCTACACCGTGCGCCGAATCCTTGACTCGCGCCCTCGGGGCAAAGGTACGCAATACCTGGTGGACTGGGAGGGCTATGGCCCCGAGGAGCGATCTTGGATCCCGGCCCGGTTCATTCTCGACCCCCAGCTAATTCGGGACTACCGTCACAGGGTATCCTCCATCCCAGGACCGTCAGGAGCCAGTCCTGGACAGGGGGGTACTGTCATACACACTCAATCTGCGCCCGGCACTAGGACCCAGAAGTAAGACGGGCGCAAAACCAGGAAGTATAAAAGAGGTAAACAAACGATGGCTTACCGCTCAGTCATTGAGTTCGGCCCATGTCAGCTCCAGCTGTCGTTTCAGCAAACCGTGAGTACTCACATGTTGGTTCCGTTTGTCTTTGCTATTGTGTGTGTATTTTTAGGACGCGGGTTAAATTTGTGTTTTTCCCTTGCTCCGCTTTTGTGAGAGTCCTTAAACTAAATCGCGTGGTTATCCTGCCTGCTCGCTTCTTTCCGCGCTTGGGTTTATCCTCCACGCTACATTGGGCTAACCGCTAAAGCTACGTCTTCTGGTCACCTCAGGTTAGTCCATCTTGACAGTCATACAAGGGAGAACGTGGTTAATACTGGTTTGCAGGTCTTGCACAAAACTCAATGACTGAATGGTGAAGGCTGCTTCTCCCAGGCTTTCTTGGCGACATCCAGCAGACCATGTGGCCGGCGACTGAAGAGCAGCTTGAAAGGTATGAAACCTGAGGAGGCTTGCGGCATTTCACGTACCACAAACAGGATGTATGACAGCATTTGGTCCCAGTTGCAGCCAGTTTCATCCACCACTCTCTAGATCCGTTTCACGTTCTGGTTGAAGCATTCAATGAGACCATCGGTCTGAGGATGAAATAATGACGACTTAATCTGCAACAGCCTGCACGCATCACAAATTAGTTTTTAGATGAATTGGCCTATTTTTGTTGGGTAATGCAACCATGGGGGGGCGCAATCCAGTGTCTGCTTGTGCCAGTCCCAAGTCTGGATAAATGCAGAGGGTTGTGTCAGGAAGGGCATCCGACGTAAAACATTTGCCAAATCAATAATGCGAATCAGAAATATAATTTCCATACCGGATCGGTCGTGGCCCGGGTTAACAACGACCGCCACTGGTGCTGTTGACTTACAGGGTGCCGGTGGAAATTGGGCTACTGTTGGTCGAAGAAGGAGAGGAGGAAGGCGTGTTCAAAAGCAGAGAGAGAAGAGGAAAGGCAAAAGTTTAGGAGTGATAGTAGGGACCTTGAATGTTGGGACCATGACAGGGAAGGGAAGAGAGTTGGTTGATATGATGCAGAGAAGGAAGGTGGATATACTGTGTGTCCAGGAGACCAGGTGGAAAGGTAGCAAAGCTAGAAGCTTAGGATCAGGGTTCAAATTGTTTTACCATGGTGTGGATAGGAAAAGAAATGGAGTAGGAGTTATTCTGAAAGAGGAGTTTGTAAGGAATGTCATAGAGGTGAAGAGAGTATCAGATAGGGTGATGAGTCTGAAGCTGGAAATTGATGGTGTGATGTTCAATGTTGTTAGTGGTTATGCTCCACAGGTAGGATGTGAGTTAGAAGAGAAGGAGAAATTCTGGAGTGAGTTAGATGATGTGATGCAGAGCATCCCCAGAGGTGAGAGAGTTGTGATTGGTGCAGACTTCAATGGACATGTTGGGGAAGGGAACAGAGGGGATGAAAATGTGATGGGCAGGTTTGGTCTTCAGGACAGGAATGTAGAAGGACAGATGGTGGTGGACTTTGCAAAGAGGATGGAAATGGCAGTAGTAAATACATTCTTCCAGAAGAGGCAGGAACTTAGGGTGACATATAAGAGCGGAGGCAGAAGCACTCAGGTGGACTACATCTTGTGTCGACGTTGTAATCTGAAAGAGATTAGTGACTGCAAAGTGTTGGTAGGGGAGAGTGTAGCCAGACAACACAGAATGGTGGTGTGTAAAATAACCCTGGTGGTGAGGAAGGTGAAGAGGACAAAGGCAGAGCAGAGGACAAAGTGGTGGAAGCTGAGAAAGGAATAATGTTGTGTAGTCTTTAGGGAGGAGTTGAGACAAGCTATCAGTGATCAGGAGGTGCTTTCAGTTGACTGGACAACTACAGCCAATGTGATCAGGGAGACAGGTAAGAGGGTACTTGGTGTATCATCAGGTAAGGGAAAAGGGGACAAGGAGACTTGGTGGTGGAATGAGGAAGTCCAGGAGTGTATACAGGGAAAGAGGCTAGCTAAGAAGAAGTGGGACACTGAGAGGACTGAAGAGAGTAGACAGGAGTACAGGGAGATGCAGCGTAAGGTGAAGGTAGAAGTGGCAAAGGCCAAACAAAGAGCATATGAGGACTTGTATGCTAGGCTGGACAGCAAGGAGGGAGAGGTGGATCTGTACAGGGTAGCAAGGCAAAGAGATAGAGATTGGAAGGATGTGCAGCAGGTTAGAGTGATTAAAGATAGAGATGGAAATGTACTGACAGATGCCAGGAGGGTGATGGGAAGATGGAAGGAGTACTTTGAGGAGTTGATGAATGAGGAAAACGAAAGAGAACAAAGAGTAGAAGAGGTGACTGTTGTGGAGAAGGAAGTAGCAAATATTAGTAAAAGTGAGGTGAGAAGGGCGTTGAAGAGGATGAAGAGTGGAAAGGCTGTTGGTCCCGATAACATACCTGTGGAGGTATGGAAGTGCTTAGGAGAGGTGGCAGTAGAGTTTCTAACTAGTTTGTTTAACGAGATCTTGGAGAGTGAGAGGATTCCAGAGGAATGGAGAAGTGTATTGGTGCCGATTTTTAAGAACAAGGGAGATGTGCAGAGCTGTGGCAATTACAGAGGTATAACGCTAATGAGCCATACAATGAAGCTGTGGGAAAGAGTAGTGGAAGCTAGGTTAAGGGCAGAGGTGAGAATTTGTGAGCAGCAATATGGTTTTATGCCTAGAAAGAGTACATCAGATGCAGTATTTGGTTTGAGGATGCTGGTGGAGAAGTACAGAGAAGGTAATAAAGAGTTGCATTGTGTCTTTGTAGATTTAGAGAAAGCGTACGACAGGGTGCCGAGAGAGGAGCTGTGGTGTTGTATGAGGGAGTCTGGAGTGGCAGAGAGGTATGTTAGAGTGGTGCAGGACATGTATGAGAGTTGTAAGACAGTGGTGAGATGTGCTGTAGGTGTGACAGAAGAGTTCAAGGTGGAGGTGGGTCTGCATCAAGGATCGGCTCTAAGCCCCTTTTTGTTTGCTCTAGTGATGGACAGGATGACAGATGAAGTTAGACAGGAGTCTCCATGGTCTATAATGTTTGCAGATGACATTGTGCTTTGTAGCAAGAGCAGGGAACAGGTGGAGGAAAATTTGGAGAGGTGGAGGTACGCTCTGGAAAGCAGAGGAATGAAGGTTAGCCGCAGCAAGACGGAATACATGTGTGTGAATGAGAGGGACCCAAGAGGAACAGTGAGGCTACAGAGAGCAGAGGTAAAGAAGGTGCAGGATTTTAAGTACTTAGGGTCAACGGTCGAGAGCAACGGAGAGTGTTCAAAGGAGGTGAAGAGACGAGTACAGGCAGGTTGGAATGGGTGGAGACAAGTGTCAGGTGTGTTGTGCGATAAAAGAGTATCAGCGAGAATGAAAGGAAAGGTGTACAGGACAGTGGTGAGACCAGCAATGCTCTACGGCTTAGAGACAGTGGCACTGAAGAAAAGACAGGAGGCAGAGCTAGAGGTAGCAGAGCTGAAGATGTTGAGGTTCTCTTTGGGAGTGACAAGGATGGATAGGATCAAGAATCAGTTAATCAGAGGGACAACCCATGTGAGATGTTTTGGAGATAAAGTCAGAGAGGCCAGATTGAGGTGGTTTGGACATGTTCAGAGGAGAGAGTGTGAATATATCGGTAGAAGAATGCTGAGGTTGGAACTGCCAGGCAGGAGGTCTAGAGGAAGACCAAAGAGGAGATTTATGGATGCAGTGAGAGAGGACATGAAGTTAGTTGGTGTGAGAGAAGAGGATGCAGAGGATAGGGTTAGATGGAGGCAGATGATTCGCTGTGGCGACCCCTGAAAGGGAACAGCCGAAAGACAAAGAAGAAGAAGGCATATTTTTGTTTTGCATATTTTCCACATCACTTCCTTGTGGAGGCCAACACTGCTGAAGAGCTGCACCAACTCTCTCTCAATGTTCTTTGATGTGGCTTTCCTCAGAGGAACTGCCTCAGGGTAATGCATCGCATAGTCCACAATCATCAGCATGTATTCATGACCTTTTGCAGATTTGGGCAGTGTTCTGACCAATATGTCCATCCAGATCCAGGCCTATTCTCCCAAGGGTACGCTTATAATTGGAAGTGGAATTATCAGAGTGGGCATGGGCTTAGCAGGTGGTGCAGTGTTGGCTATCCATTAATCTTCTCAATAGTGTTTTGTTATCTCAGTGACCTCCAAAGGCGGTGGAATGCACCACGTGCATCACCGTGTTGACTTTCACCTGGGAAGCCACCTAGAGATCGCACTTAGATTCTCGTCGTTTCGTGTGAAAATACAACAGATTATTTTTAACAAAGAATTATGAACCTGGGTGGGGTTGCGGGGTCACGTCGGCTTTACCCTCTATAAATACCATCTATTCCCAATAGGGTTTAAGGCGTGGGTCCTCGCACTGCAGCCATGTGAAGTTGTCATCCACTTTTACCTACTAAGACAGGGAAATAGAGTGATTACATGCATCATTAGCCTCGCCTTCAGTTAGCCATCTGTAGGCGGTTGTTCTGTATCTTCGGTGTGATGTCCGTTGGCTCGGGTCATAGCTCGGGCCAATCATGACGTAGGAGTAGAGGGAGGCACTGGGGCGCATTTGGCGGCATGACTGAGGACCGTGCGAGTGTTAGCGCACTTCCGCTGTCGATTAGTGTGGGTAGTGGAGCCCCATTAATCTTCACCCAGCGTGTTGGAGGTGGCACAGGATCTTCAGCATTCTTAAAGCTGGTGAGAATTCCTCGCTCCAGTCGCTTTTCCGGCTTTGACAGCATCGGCTCATCATGTGCAGACTCCAGCCGTGGGGCCTGCAGGCGAGCCGGTTCTTTGTGTAGTGTGGAGTAGATTCTCGGCGCGAACTTGTCAGAGAACATTAGACAAAATCTATTTATTATTTATCTTTCTTCCGATTCTTTTAATAGCAAGAGAGATAAATAGAATTTGTCTAATGTTGTCTGACAGTGTGTCACTGTGTAATGCATTTATATTATTCCATCCTTAGTAACTGCCTGGTCAAGTGGATGTTGTACTTTAAATTAGGATATTTGTTTATTTAATGTTTTAAAAATAGAGTTGGCTACATTTGTACATTTTGTACAAAACAATCACAGGCAGTTAAAAACAAATATAAAAACTGAATTAAACTAAAAAAAAACACTTCTCTAGTTGATCTGATGTCTATTGTCTCCTGCCTTTTACTTAATACTGTTTTTTTTCTTTATTTCTTTTCTTTTTTTTTTTTTAAGAAAAATGAAAACAGTCTTGGTTGTAATTGAAAATATAATTAAAAAATTCTCAGAGGAATTGATCATAAGTGAAATGCATCAGATGTTGTGAAGTGTGTGAGTTTGAGGACCAGCAAATAGCACAAATCAATATGAATTTCAGTACTCTCATAAATGTGCAGCATTATCAGGGAGGTAGCTGAGGCAATGTATTACTGTTCAAGGATGATTTAGCAACATCACCAACATCAATCATTTCTGTCTGCGGTGCCACAATTCCATCATCTAAAGATGCATCAAACAAGGGTGAAGTGTGTGAAAATAGGGAATTAGGGAGTTTATCAACATATTGACTACTTTGGCAGGAAGAGAAAAAAACTAAATCTCATGAGAACACTTTGCAGTCTTTCGCTTAGTGAGCTTTGAGAGACAGACTGTACTCTTAACATTTGTAAAGAAAACATTATGTGTATAACTATCTCTAACTAATGATTAACTGTGTCATTATTACCAAGTTTGCTGCTTTAATTTCATACTGATTGGAGTTGAAGTAAATATTATGGTCATATCAAACATATTGTATTAACTTTGTTTGTATAACCTAAAAAATCAGCAACAACAAAAAATCGGAATACTATGACTAGAAATTAAAATGACAAAAAGACAATATAAGTTTGTTTCTTAATTTATGGATTTGTTGATTTGCTACATATTTACAAAACCTGTTGAAGTTTGTGGTCACATGAGCGCATGCTACAGTACATGCTTGAGGCAGAAATATATATTCTTATATATATTCTTGTAAAATTAGCTAGCAAACAATTATTTACACAATTAACACCACATATATATTATCTTGGGTATCTTTCATGACAATGCTTTCCTTAGCCAATAATACAAACATTTTCATTTCAGGCTTATTTTTGGTTTGTTATTTGTTTGTCAGCAAATGCTTCACTATACTCAGAAGGGTTTAGGGGTAAGGTGACTAAACTTTAAACCAAACATAAAATGAACAACATACATTTTTTGGTGTGCCATTTATTATTTTGTTTGGGCTCACTGTATTGTTCAGTTAAGTAAAATAGTGAGGTATTATCTAACTTAGGAGTGCATTAAAGACAAAAACTAGACACATGGAGGAGATGGAGATTCAAAGTTGGAGCTGTAGAGAAGAGAGAGTGCTGGAAGGATGGCTTTGGCGAGCTGTGTTTCATCATTCATGAGTGTCTTACTGGGTGAGAGATCAGCCTAAAGCCTCAATCTTAACACACTCCAAACCAAACCAAACCAAACCACCAAACACACTATATATGTTTTGCTCTCTCTCTCTCTCTCTCTCTCTCTCTCTCCCTCTCTCTCTCAGTAAGATCTTATTGCTCTCCTTCAGCATGCATATAAAATAATTCCACACAAACAAAGATCTATACAGGGTACATGTAACATATTTCTTTTAAAATCAAGTACGCCCATCTTAAACTCTAGCCACAAAAGATTCTTTGAAGCATATGTCTGAAACATGGATTTATTCATAATCATCTTTACAAGTTTGTATAATATAAAACACACACACACATACATATATATATATATATATATATATATATATATTTTTTTTTTTTTTTTTTTTTTTTTTTTTCTCCTGACATGCTCTCATCTCCACTGCCCTCTTTCTACCATCCCGTGTTTATTTCCTGTGAAATCCTGAAAACTTAATTTGCTGGATGAACCCAACCTGAACTAAGCTGCTTAGATTAATAAACCCATTTTCCATTTAACGCACTGATTTCCTCCAAAGCTGTTTACAGCAAAGAATGATCTGCTAGTGCACTTTAAAGCATATACATTAATCTCCTTAGCCACACATAAATCTATTATCTGGTCATCGACACCAGTTTGGACTGTTTGCATGAGCGTATATCTGTGCGTGTGTGTGTGCATGCCTTGATTTTAGTGCTTTTATTGTCCTGCTGACAATAGTTTTAATTCTATATGTATGACACTAAGGCACATGCTCTTTCTAACAATTCCCATTGGTATTTTGGCGGAATATGCTTACCATAATGAACCATCCTATTCTTGTCCATACACACACAAAAAAAAATAATAACAAAATAAACAACCCCCCCACCCCCACCCAAAAAAAAGTGCATATTTGCACAAATACTTCACTCCCTTTGTTTGGACATTTAAACATTTAAACAGATTCGATTCTAGGATTAGGTTCTGCTCGTGGTGCCCAAGGGGCTGTTGATTTTGAAAATGGAGGAATTCATTTGAATTTCTTTCAGCCCTTTGATTCTTTTTGGTAATTGAAATTGCATGGTCCATGGGCAGCTTTAATGTTGTTCTGGAGTCTCTGTGTTCTGCCACTGTTTGTGTTGAAGAGAAAGGGTCTAACTGGTAGGATTTACTAACTTGATTAATTCCCACTAGGTGGGTGAGGACAAAAGCAAAGTCATTGTAAAACTTCCCCTATTCTTCACCTTCTATTAATAGCCTATGATGAAGATAATTACCTAATTACATGCATTTTGCATAAACAGACTGAAAGGACATAAACTAAGGCCGATTTTAAAGTGGATTTAAACTCTGTTAAATGGTAAAGAAATGAAAAAGAAAAAAGTCACTATACAGTGGTGTGACAACCAGACTGCTCATTACCGTCGCACTCACCGCCGTGGAAAGCGGCAGCGGCCAAAATAAACCAGGAGCATTTCAAAATAATTCGTGAAATGACCGCCAGGTGGCGCAAATTGACATTTTCCGTCATCTCGGTTTTTAAATATATTCAGAGCTTAAGTCATAATAAAGTCAAAACAATATGTTGTAGCAAAGTAATACTACAATTATGATAATTTACACATCCAACAAACATGAAAAACTATAAATATAAAAAAATATGAGTTAGAAAACATTGGTTTTATTTTGTTTAGACAGACTCTCTGTTTTTATCTGTTTAGTGTTATTATTAAAGAAAACAGCACAAACAACAGCACTAGGGCTTTAAAAAAAAATTTATTTCGACAATACTTACAGTTGTTAGAGTTTAAGACATCAAGATTTAAATATAGAAATAACTACAACAAATAGAGCAAACTTCCAGAATATATAATAAAAAAATAAATCAATAAAAAGATGTATGCAGTATAATCGCGGCCTCTCATTTCATTATTCGCTCGCACTTCGTCCGGCACTGAACCAAAATTTATTGTCTTACATTTGTGAATAAAATATCATTGTTTTATTCAGAGATTTACAGTATTTGTGCAAAATAATAGTTATGCAATATAATTACAGGCTCTGGATTCGTTTTTCGTTTGCAGTATAAAACCAAAATACATCTTACTATTTTTGAGAGATTCGTCGTAAAAAGAAAACTGTTTTTTTTTCAGATATTTGTCTGTACAAAATAATATTTATGCAATATAATCACGGACTCTTGATTCGTTATTCGTTTGCAATATAAACCAAAATACATTAACCATATAATACAAACCGAAATATAAACCAAAATATTTAATTTGCTGTATTAAATATTTATGCCGTCTTATCAAGGATCCAAAGATTGCGTTGTACTAAATAATATTTTTGCTGATTTTTTTCTGCGATTCAGTTGTACTGAATGATGTTTTACTGTATGTTTATATAAAAAAAATATGAGATAGAAAACATTGGTTTTATTTTGTTTAGACAGACTCTCTGTTTTTATCTGTTTAGTGTTATTATTAAAGAAAACAGCGCAAACAACAGCACTATGGCTTTAAAAAAAAATTATTTCGACAATACTTACAGTTGTTAGAGTTTAAGACATCAAGATTTAAATATAGAAATAACTAAAACAAATAGAGCAAAACACATTGGTTTTATTTTGTTTAGACAGACTCTCTGTTTTTATCTGGGCCCGGTTTCTCGAAAGCTTCTTATCGCTAAGTAGTTCTTAAGTTGTACCTTAACCTCTCTCTTAACGTTATGGCGCATTTCCCGAAACGTTCTTACGCTAAGTATCTCTTAGAACTAATAGAGTGACTTTTAATTAGCCTATTTCATAATGTGACTAATGCATTAAAATTGCCAATCACTATTAATATTAAACAGGTGGCGAACAATTAGGCAGCGATACAGCGTGGTGTTGTGTTAAACTGAAGACGGCGCCGTCCGTGGAGCCGTGTGGGTCATGTACATTTTTCCTTTAGACAAAACTTCAGCCCTTTTCATATTTTCCCCGTGGTCGTTATTAAAAAAATATATAAATAAAAGTTTTGCCTTCCAAGGCAACAGATTATGGAGCTTCTAGAGCTGCTCAGACCTGCGCGTGCCAGACCAACGCGTCGTACTTACACTCCCCGTCCCGATGTCCAGCTGCTCGCTGCTTTTTGTTTAAAATATGTTTCATTCATCATTAGCCATTATACATGACTTTATGGGTTTTTCTTTTGACACGTTTTATTTTTATGAAATTTGATTTAGTTAAAAATAACCATGGGAGTTTCAAACCCCGCATCCATTCATGTTTCTGTGTGATTGTAATGTTTAATACCCCTACAGTATTCACTTACTGTATGCGGTTTGACTCGCTGTGAGATGCGGTGTGTTATACCCCTATCTCACCTGCTCGGTCTCGCGCTGTGACCGTAGGCTTGATCATGATTCACCTCGAGTCTTTGCGCTGTGATTACGTTTCCATGTTTCCGCGTGAAAAATTCAACGTTTAATTTTTTGCTGGTCCTTGCAGAACTTCGCGGAACGTTAAAGGAACGTGGTGGGCAATCGCAGCAGCTCACGGAGATGAGTCAGGCCACACAGGTGAGAGAGGGGTATTAGGCACCGTGATTTGCCTCGAGTGACCGGCGCCCGACGGTCCGCGAAGATCTTCCGCATGTTAAACATGTTTATTTTTTTTGCGTGGTAAGATGGAAACGTAATAACAGCACCAAAACTCGCGCCGAATCATAATGAACCGCACTTACGGCCCCGCGTGTGAGATAGAGGTATTAAACCTCCACTCTGTCATCTCATCGTATTCATTCCATAAGTGCGCTATACAACCAGTGTGTAAGTGTGTAAGTGTGTACAAACAACAGCACAATGCATGTGTGATATGAGAGATTAGATCTTTCAGCACGCCGATGTCAGTCACTAGCAAGGAGCATTTACTGATCACATTTAAACAATTTATTCATACAGATGTACATGTTTTATAGGTTTGTTACTGAAGAACTGTGGCAGCTGGCACACCTAAAAATAAACGCAGGATTATTTTTTTTATAGTTTTATATAAATAAAAAATGCTTTTATAAATGTGGGCTGTTATCTACAGTACTTCAGTACTTATATTTCACGTCTGTGAGGCGAGTATACACGGAGTTTGGGTTCATTTTCTGACGCGCTCAAGTTCACCGAAAACAATACAGAACCCCGTTTAGTGCACTGTAAAAAATAAATCCTGAAAATAGTTGTTGGAAAAAAGAAATATATGTTGTGCTAATATAATACTGGTGTCAAAAAAGAAAAATATGTTTTCTCAATGATTGTATAAATTTCATTACTCAACTATGAAAGTTTCATCAAGGCAACGAGTAAAACTGTGTTCATGAAACATTTAACTGCACACAAACAATTTTATGTTGGACGAACAAGAGGGACCTCTGCGCATGCGCAAACGCGTTCTTCCAGAATCTTCGAACTTCCCGCTATTTCCTCCCGAAATGGTGAGTACTTCATGGAAACTAACTGTCCTGCAAAGTAATCAGCAATTTTAGCTTTATAACATATATATTATCCAGCAGCAAGCTTTAGAACATTATATTTCCGAGTGTTTATTTATATAATTTGGAGTGTTACAGTAGTTATCTGGCAATGCACTCGTTTCAGCTCCTAACGCATTTTTTTTCAGATGGTATGTACATTGATATTAATGTTAATCTATGAAACCGCTAAAGTTTACTTACGTTACATGCACTTTAATCATTTTAATGACTGATAATTTCAAAGGCTATTTGAAAAAGACGGCGCGTTAGTGCGCCACTGAGGGAGCTTAATGTTCTCACTCCTTCATCATTCATTAACCTTATAGTGTCTGAAAACGGTTATAATGGCTAAACGGACATTTTTTGTCTAGGATTTTTTAATTATTGGCACATTTCACTATGGTTGTTTTATGGTTTTGAACTACAAACGGTTACTTAATTAGTTATTCATATATTTTTCTTTTTGTATTTCAGGTATTAGGGAGAATATCTGGGAGACAGTGCTTACTGCATCTGCAAACAATCTTGGAGCTTGGCAAAATTATTTCACAACATTTATTTTTTTTTATCTTAAACCATTTCTGAGTTAAAGCAAATATTTTATTTTCAAATAAGCCACTGCACGTTTTTACTGAGAAATATCAGTATGTTTTGTTCTACAAGGCAGAAGTCTATTTATCCAGTATACTGTTTTGACTGAGTGTGATATTAGTAAGCTTTGTAACATGAATGTTAAGGGTTTCATTCTTGCATTTTGGAATGTTATTTGCATATTTTGTTATAACAATGCAGCAGTTGTTTATTTGTTGAAATAGAGTAGCTGGATTGCACTTAATCAATGTTGATAGTCTTTAACAGGTGTTTAAAGTTTACATTAAAATATTCAAATTTAGAAGAATGTGTCATGTTATTTGAAATGTGGCTACAGTCAATAACCTACTCAAGTAAACTTTAAGATGTAAATTTTATAATTATGCAAGCATAATTTCCTATTCAAAATGTACCTTTCAGTCAACTTGGAACATTTAATTGACACAACATTATATTTCAATTTGAGACTGCTTGTTGGCCTAACTAGGCATGTTTATTCAGCATAGAACATTTAGTTGACAGAATGTTTTATTTCAATTTGTGTGTACATTTAGAGGTAATCAGCACAGCAAAAACAAAATAGTTTATACAACTTAAACTGAGCCAACTAAAAATTTTAGATGCAACAGGTCACTAGAAATTTTTTAGTTGGAGTAGCAAGAATTTTTTTACAGTGTGTAATTTATTTCATTTAATAAATCTACTACAAATTTAAAGAACACAAAATATAAGATGACACAAGACCCTGGATTCGTTTTTCGTTTGCAGTATAAAACCAAAATACATCTTACTATTTTTGAGAGATTTGTTTTAAAAAAAATCTAAAAAATAAATAAATAAAAATTCAGATATTTGTCTGTACAAAATAATATTTATGCAATATAATCACAGGCTCTTGATTCGTTATTCGTTTGCAATATAAACCAAAATACATTAACCATATAATATAAACCAAAATATAAACCAAAATATTTAATTTGCTAAAAGCATCCTTCTCTGCCTTGCAAACTCCCAACTCACTTGAAATTTAATATCGTATATAATATTTAATATTGGCATAATATCCCTGCCCCAATTCTCACAGCTGTACAGTATGAATTGAAATAATAAGAGTAGTGTTTTTCTTTACTGAATAGGCAGAGCCTCTGAATAGGCAGAGCTGTTGATGTCTTTGGTTTCGGCTGTGAGTGGATGCGCTGTAGTAATCCACGTTTTATACAAATTACATAACCTTTTTTCAGTCATGATATACTAACATATATTTCAGTCATGATTTCAGTCATGATATACTAACATATTTTTTGCCGTGTAGTGCGCGCGCAACATCTAAAGGGCGAGCGTTCACACAGCTGACCAAATCGTCAGTAGCGTGCCCCTCCCCCAAACAGCGCAGCGAGGAGCATTTACATTTAAACAGGTTTTACAGGTGTGCTTTGCAAAGTCAGACACATACAAATGCAAATGATACACCCCCCTAAGGGTGAATAGCTGTTCTCACCTACAGTATACACTCGGAGAAACTAGAATGAGCAAGAATGAGATTTTTCTTACCATAACATGTAGTGTTATTAATCACTCTACACTGTTTTTAATTACTTCTAATTTTATTTATAAATAAACAAACCAAATAAAATTATTCCATGTGTATTTACCCTTTGTAAAATAGCATTAAAAATGATGGGTCATGTATCGAGCGATTAAAAAACAATACAAGGCACGTTATGATAAGGAACCTTTCTACAGTATCTCTTCCATTTCAGTGATTAAAAAACGGTAAAAATGTCAATTTTGGAATCCACAGACGCTCAAACAGCAAAAGAACATGATAATAATAATCAAAATAATATTATTATTCTTTTTGCTTTTTATGTCCACCATTTAATAATGATTTAATTATCAATAATTAAAGCTGCTCACATCACGCGCTTTCACTTAAAAAATGCAGTGTTTAATCAGCAAGTATATGTCGCCTCTCTTTATGATTGATAAATATTCTGGCTGAAACAAATCTGCTTGTGTCGGATTGTTAATTTTTTATGAAAGAGGAAAGTAGAAGGGGAAACGTTTGCATGATCCCGCGTGTGCGCCTTTAACTTTGATCTAAAGTCAGATGAACGGGCGCGCCGATATGAGAGATTAGATCTTTCAGCACGCCGATGTCAGTCCCTATAGCAAGGAGCATTTACTTACATCTAAACTGAGTCATTTACATAAATCACTGATCACATTTAAACAATTTATTCATACAGATGTACATGTTTTATAGGTTTGTTACTGAAGAACTGTGGCAGCGGGCACACCTAAAAATAAATGCCTGATTATTATTATTTTTTTATTTATAGTTTTATATAAATAAAAATGCTTTTATAAATGTGGGCTACTGTTATCTACTTCAAATATTTGTTAAAACAGCCAGGAAACTCTCTCTGACCATTTTAATAATTCATTGATAAATTAGTGATTCCTCGTCGTCTCCGCAGCAGTGAGCGCGCCTATAATTCACTTCTCATACGAATTACATAATCTAATAATTTTTTTCATTAGTTTATATTAAAGCAGATATTTCTCTTTCTATAAGTATATATTTTTTCTAATTACAGTACGGGGTTGTTGTTCTTGCCATGTTACTGTGTGTGCTTTGCCATCTCAGACACATGCAAATACTGTAATATACCTCAAGTGTGAATAGCTGTTCTCACCTACTGTATACACTCGGAGAAACTAAAATCACCACTGTTCATGGTTTCAGCAAACTGGGGAGGATCTTGGATCTTGCTTCAGGCCTCTTCTTAAATTTGTGTAAATTTAAAATCTGAAAGCTGCTCACATCGCGCGCTTTCACTTAAAAAAAAAATGCAGTGTTTAATCAGCAAGTATGTCGCCTCTCTTTATGATTGATAACTATTCTGACTGAAACAAATCTGCTCGTGTCGGCTCATATCGGGAGCATTTTTGATGCTTGTGAATAAACCGTTTAGTCAATGTACGTTAAATGCGTGCGCTGTTTAACTTTGCCGAGTTTTGCCGGATTATTATTATTTTTTTTATTTATAGTTTTATATAAATAAAAATGCTTTTATAAATGTGGGCTACTGTTATCTACTTCAAATATTTGTTAAAACAGCCAGGAAACTCACTCTGACCATTTTAATAATTCATTGATAAGTTAGTGATTCCTTTGGTTACGGCTGTGCTGATCATGTCATCTCGTCGTCAGTGAGCGCGCCTATAATTCACTTCTCATACGAATTACATAATCTAATATTTTTTTTCATTAGTTTATATTAAAGCAGATATTTCTCTTTCTATAAGTATATATTTTTCACGTCTGTGCGGCGAGTATACACGGAGTTTGGGTTCATTATCTGACGCGCTCAAGTTCACCAAAATCAATACAGAACCCCGTTTACTTTATTTACTTAACAAAATCATAAAGTTTTTTCGTCATTGTGTGTGCACCTAAATTAAAGTAGTCTTATAAAAGCTACAAATTTAAAGAACACAAAATATAAGATGACACAAGACCCTACACGTGTAGCCTTTCTACTGTAATTAAACAGTTTACAATGTTTACGTTGCTTAAATTCGATCCTAAAAAACTGAATTTAATTTTAATTATAAATTTGTACTGTAATGTTACTACTGTGATTATGAATTCGTTTATTTACAATGTTTCACTTTATTTTATCTGCAACGACGTGCAGCTGTGGACGACCTGCGCCTCATTAAGCCTGGAGAGAACGAACTGATGCCTGAGGCGTCAGTCTATAGTTATATAGCGCCACTCAGTGGTAAAAGCCAGCAAATGCACAAACCCAAATGCTGACGCCATACACGTCATACACCGGCGACGGTAGAAGTCGCATACTGCCTGTGCACCCACTGTAAAAGCAGGTATAATTGCTTAAATAGTCAATTGTTTCATGTTCTCTGTTTAGTTCTCTACAATGTTACTACTTTTCAGTGAGTTGTATTTTGGTCTGTGTACTCACTAAGAGAAAAGGCCTTGCATGTATAGAGTTTCTGAAACTGAATGACAATTCTAACAGAATTTAGCAGCATACACATAATATTGTCATAAATAACCTCATCTGCAGGTATCCGCAAAAACTGGTTTAAGATGACAAGAAGACTATAGTATCAAATAAGCTCTCTTCAAATATATTTGGTAAGTGTCAGGACTAACCAGATGACAGACTACTGGTGGAATCGATCAAATGGCAGAAGGCCTTCCAGAACCGGGCTGTGAACTGGGGCCCCCTGTCCGAGACGATGTCTTTGGGGAACCCATGAAGGCGGACTACGTGTTCCAATATCAACTCGGCTGTGTCCTTGGCCGAGGGGAGTCCGGTGAGGGCCACCATGTGTACAGCTTTGGAGAACCGGTCAACTATGGTGAGGATGGTTGTGACAAAGCTGTCCTAGATGTCACCTCCGAGCAACCCTGGCACACATTCATTTCAAATTCAAATTTTGTCACATACACAGTCATACAGTATGAAATGCAGTGAAATGCTTTTTGCGACCACAGGGTCGCGACGGCAGCCATCCAGGCGCCATCATAGAAAACAAGGAATCAGATACATTAGGATAACGAGGGTAAAAAAATCCCCTCCCAGACTGCCCTTCGGAGAGGGCAGTGTGCGATCAGGGGTACAAAAAAATACCTCAGCAGCAAGCACAGAAAGACATGTAATCACAAGACATCAACATTGCAACAATGAGGGTACAGGGATAGGAAATGTCCAATGTAGGCAAACAGCTCCAGTCCCTGCAGCTAAAGAGCGCTGGTCCTGATTCCGCCTGCCCGCACCGAGGGGAATAAGCACACGAAGGCGTTGGAAATGGGGAAGGTAGAGTGTCTATCGGTAGCTGTTCTGTGAGTGTGTAAGTGCGTGCGTGTCAGTTTGTAAGCCTGTAACATCCCGTAATAGTCTGCGCCAGGTGACCTTGAAGGGGGAGGGGGGTAGATTCCAGAGCGTCTCGTTATCTTGGTCTTCGGGGAGTTTATGTCTCCAGCCACTGCCTTGAGATGCAGTAGCTGGAAAAAAGGGCAAAAGAAAAAAAAATGTATATATATTTTCCAGGTTTCGATCAATACCTGCCAATATCACAGATATTTAATGTCCGTCACTGGTCTCCAGGTCCGTCCAAATTACGTTGTATAGCTGCCAGTCTCCCCAAGATGGTATCCAATTTGCGGTCCATAACCACAGTCTGATTACTGACAGCTCTCGTCACCATTATTTCCCAGCCAGCCAGTCTCTTGGGGTTGAGACTGACTGCTTTTAAGATTTTTCGATATCCAAATAATCCACCTAATCCAATCAGCAGAATCCCAGTTATCAGAGTTCCGAATAGGTAAATATCTTCAACATACTCCAGAGACAGTGCGGCCAGGCACACAATGCGCCACTTCTCCCAACCGTCCATCGTGTATCCAGCAGCAAACGTCTCAGCAGGACAAGTCGGTTCCCCAGAACCCACATTTCTCGTCGAGAAGATCGTGTCAATTGCATTTAGAGACCACTTGATCAAATCCATTTCCTTTTGTTTCAAGAGCAAGATGAGGACAGTCTCTGAATAGTATTTCACAAGACAGACAAGAGAAGCAAGCGGGGAGAGATAAGGGAGGGAGAGCAGATGCGACCGCCTTCGTCAAGAGCTTGTAGCGCGGCCACATAAAGGGGCAGTTAAACTGCAGGGGAAAAGGGAAGGAGCTAATGTTGCTCACCTGCACACACAAACTGACCCCTTTTGGTTATTTTCGTCCCCATGGCAACGGTGCCTTGGTTCCGGGGTTAAGCTCTCGCGCGCATGCGCAGCTGTGCCGCGAGGGAACCCTGATGACCTATCAGGTCACGTGTGCCGGTATAAAGCCGGAACCGGCACAACAGTCAACACGGGGAGATGAAGCAAGCAGCGCTGTGTATGGAGAGAGAGAGCGAGCTAGTTGGACATTGCCAGTGGATTATTCTTTTCCTGGACATCAACTATACCCCTCTGATTCCGTTTCTCGAGCTCCCGGACTTACCATCTTTCTCCGGTGAGCTCGAGCCGTCTCCCCATTTCACCATCCCATTCATTTTCAATAACACGGACTTGGACATTCATACATACGCACTCACACACTCGCACACACTACTGACATTGTATATATTTGTTTATATGTTGTATATATTGTTTTTTCGTTGCACTTCATTTGTTTGTTTGTCTTTTGTAAATATTACACTTGGGTTTGGTTTTGGAATCTGTTGTCGTGTCCGTCTTTCCTTGCTCCGCGAAGGTTGCGCAATACCGGAAGTAAGTGCGATCAACCCGTTTATAGATCTTAGACCCCGATTTAGTGTAATTAGCTCTAATAATAAATCTGAGCGTTACATATTGGTGGCCCGTACGGGGAGTCTAATTATTAGGGTAATTTTCCGGTGTTGTGTGAATTCGTGGAGCAAAATAGACGCTAACATGGCTAATGCTAAAGCTAACCTGCTTGCTAATGCTATTAGGACCGGGAGGGCCAACTATGTTGCCGGTAGTAAAACACTGGATGAGGAATGTGCTTTTGTGACAAGGCGTAAATCATTGCTTAGTCCGTTGTATGTATCAGATAGACATGATAACATTGAGGAGTTTATGTCTAATATGTCTGATAGTTTAAAAACAATGCATTCTGAACTTAAGCAATGTAAAGGGGATGTAGTGGCTATGACTGAAAAAGTGGGTGTGTTGGAGAGGAATTTCAGAGATTCCATGGACAGCAGCTTAAACCGTGAACTCAGTTTTCGACAGGCAGTAGACTCCAAGTTAGATGAGCTGGAGCGCTATTGCCAGGAGTTGCTAGGGAAACTGGAGAAAGCAGTAGCGGACTGTTTCCTGCGCCGTGATATCGTCTGGGAGAAACAGATGAAGAAGCTGCGCCTCTTTAACACGCCCACCACCCTCAGATCTGTAGCACACACCGCGGCGTCTTCACCACCTCCAGCTCTACAGTCAGCTGATCCTCCAACCGTTGCAACTCCTGAGAAGGACAACCAGGAGAATGAGAAGAAAGGAGCACCACTGCCCACTTCTACTCTGGACCAAGCTGGACCGTCCAACGCCCAGCCCCTCTCTGCACCCTCTCAGCTCTACTACGCCGTGCCAACCAAAGCCGAACCTCCTCAACCTACCTCGGAGCGGTCAGCCGCCCCTCCCAGAGACCTCGCAGAGGTGGAACCGCCACAGCGGGAAGGTCTCCAGGTGGCGCTAATAGCCACGGTGGTCGATGTCGGAGCGACCCAGAACCAGGGTGTCTCTTTCCAACACCACCAGGGGGCGTTACACCGTAGAGTTCCGAGGAAGAAGGGAGGAGCACTCCAGCTGGTAGTCCCACCTACAAACGTCCAGACGTACCTACAAGACTTTCACCAAAAGCCGTCGGGTGGCCACTTAGGTGGCCTACCTAAGTAGGCTAAAAACCCTACTTAGCCTCCTAGACGTCGCCTGGTGGCCCACCATCCGCAAGGACGTCTGGCGGTACGTGGGTGCGTGCGAGGTCTGCCAGAACACCCAGAGTGAGGCTAAGCGAACCAGGGGCCGCTGGAGCAGCCTACCACCCAACAACACTCCACAGACCCAGCCACTGATACATAACCGACCGACACCAAGATCACAGCGGAGGAAGAGACAACACCATCAACAGGTCAGCATGCCAAAGAAGCCAGCTACCACAGTTCCCGGCAGCTCGAGGTGCCAGAGCCACCGGGCGGGCTGGTTTGGCGATGGACTCCATCTCTTTCCTCTGCCCATCAAAGAATTGTCAGGTGAGCTAGTGCCCAGTGGGAGGGTCCTGCTAAAAGAGACTAAAAAGAACCAATGGACTGACACTAGATCTGGGGGCAACCCACTAAGCCGAGAAAGTGGAACTAAAAAAGCGCTAGTGCGGTCCTCTCCTCACACGCCGGAGGCTGGGGGGGGGGTCTATGTAGCGCGGCCACATAAAGGGGCAGTTAAACTGCAGGGGAAAAGGGAAGGAGCTAATGTTGCTCACCTGCACACACAAACTGACCCCTTTCGGTTATTTTCGTCCCCATGGCAACGGTGCCTTGGTTCCGGGGTTAAGCTCTCGCGCGCATGCGCAGCTGTGCCGCGAGGGAACCCTGATGACCTATCAGGTCACGTGTGCCGGTATAAAGCCGGAACCGGCACAACAGTCAACACGGGGAGATGAAGCAAGCAGCGCTGTGTATGGAGAGAGAGAGCGAGCTAGTTGGACATTGGATTATTCTTTTCCTGGACATCAACTATACCCCTCTGATTCCGTTTCTCGAGCTCCCGGACTTACCATCTTTCTCCGGTGAGCTCGAGCCGTCTCCCCATTTCACCATCCCATTCATTTTCAATAACACGGACTTGGACATTCATACATACGCACTCACACACTCGCACACACTACTGACATTGTATATATTTGTTTATATGTTGTATATATTGTTTTTTCGTTGCACTTCGTTTGTTTGTTTGTCTTTTGTAAATATTACACTTGGGTTTGGTTTTGGAATCTGTTGTCGTGTCCGTCTTTCCTTGCTCCGCGAAGGTTGCGCAATACCGGAAGTAAGTGCGATCAACCCGTTTATAGATCTTAGACCCCGATTTAGTGTAATTAGCTCTAATAATAAATCTGAGCGTTACAAGCTAAGAGGGAAGAGTTCGGAATATTCTCTCTCCCTCTGCTCACACACACACACGCACGCCTCTGAAAAACATCACGTTCACTAACCTCTTGTTGTTTCTCCCATCGGCAGCGCAGGTGCACAAACGCTTCCAATGGCACATGGACATAATGTACATTACTCCCTCTGTTTATGAATTTTCATAATCCCGGACATTTAATGTGTTGTGCTATTTTGGCCTGCTGTTGTGCGTTGTTTAAGCAGGCGCACACCGGCCGGCACTCCAGTGTGTGATGCGGAATCGGCCAAACAGAGCGACCGGGAGGCGGCCAGTTATGACGTTACTGACTGCGGCGCACCGGAGTCCAGCTATACCATTCTGTAATGTCAGGGGGGGTGCCTGAATTTGTGACTGGGAAAAATTTACCTAGTAAATACATTGTTTCAGTGAAGGATTGTTGTTTATACTTTGTTATGTGGAAACTTTTATAAAGTTGATGTTAAGTATGTCTTAACCATGTGACAGCAGTAAAGTAATGGTTTCTGTTTGAAGGTACTTACCTATTAATGAGAGAGTCCCAGAAAGGGGCGGAGTCTGGCCTATAAAAGAGGAGACCAGACTCCAACATGGTTGCTTGTTAACCAAGTCAGAGCAAGAGTGCAACTGTGGTGCCTCGAGCTATTTTGTTTCTAGTGCTATATTGTGGATACATGCTGTTTTCTTTTTTTTTGGATTTATTTCCCCATCTTTATTTTTCTGTTGTGTTTTTTTCTTTGGTACTTTGGGTTTCTTTTTGTTTTTCCCTCTCCCTTGTTTTTGTGTGGTCACATGTAAATATCCTGCACCAGTGGACTGTACATTTCCTGAGCACTGTAAATAAATATCACTTTGCATTGAAGTGCTATTGCGGGTGGAGCCATAATTTTTACCACCTTATACGAACATTTACCACGTCCGTTAGCGAGTGGTGGTTCTCGCTTTATCACATTTGGTGTCAGAAGTGGGATGGCAACCCGCAAGACAGTGCCAAAAGGGAAAAAATCCAGGACGGGTTTACGGTCCCATGTGAAGGCGGTGACTGAGGAGGATGGGGCCTGGGACACGATGGAGTCTACGGAGGAAGAGGAAGCAGCTGCAGAGCTTCCTAGAGCTTCATCAAAAGCCAGGTCTCCGCAGACCAAGCCCATCACATCCAGTGCAACGTCTGGTGAAGGGATGGCCGCTATGATGCACAGATTCCTGAACGCCCAAGAGCAGAGGGAAGAGAGGTACCTGCGGGAGCTCCATGATCTTCGCGAGCCCATTTTACAGTCTGTACGGCCTGTCGAGACCTCCCTCGACATGGAGAGTCTGCGTATGGACCTACCAACACCAGCAGCCCGGAGGGTACTCTCCCCAGATGTACAAGCATGTGTACTAGACCCCAGAAACGTCCCTGTGCCAAGCCAGCCAGTACGGCAAGTAAGGGGAAGACATTGAGAACTATCTTCGGCGGTTCGAGCGGATGGCGAGGACCTGGAGGTGGCCAGAGGAGGAGTGGAGCTATCGACTCATCCCATTGCTGACAGGGCAAGCACTGGAGGCATACCTCGCAATGGACGAGGAACAGGCGGAGGTGTACGCTGAGCTAAAGGAAGCACTGCTGGAGAAATTCAACATCTCACCAGAGACCTACCGCCAGTGCTTCCGAACATCCTCTATCCCACCGGGTGAGTCACCAACAGAAACCTACCACCGCTTAAAGAACCTGTATCAACGATGGGTACGTCCTGAGGTGCACTCCAAGGAGGAGTTCGGCGGGGCGATTATCCTAGAGCAGTTTCTCCGCGTGCTTCCATCTGAAACTCGCACGTGGGTACGGGAACATGAGCCAACAACTGGGCTGGCAGCTGCGAAGCTGGCTCAGCAGTATATGAACGCTCACCGTGGAGGTCTACGCACTCAACCACCTAGAGGTACGGTACGTGCTTTCTCTGATAGCTCTGGGGCAGGGAGAGGTCATGCTGTTTTTACAAAGACTACACAAGAGTCAACTGGGGGTAAGGGACTAATTTGCTTTTATTGCCAGCAGCCGGGGCATAAGGCATCAGTGTGTCCTGTGCGAAAAAAGCAAAACTGACTCGGTATTGTTATGTTCCTAGAGAAGAGGACAATGTGAAGGACTCCGTTGAGGAGAGTCATAATGTATGTGACGTAATGGTCAATGGACATTTATTGCAGGCTCTTTTGGACACTGGCAGCTCTATCTCATTGTTAAAACCATGTTTTGTGTCTAATGTCAATTATGTGAACACCACCGCCGTTCAGTGTGTACATGGGGATGTAAAGCAGTGTCCCCAAGCTGAGGTTATTGTTGAGGTACATGACCAATTGTATCTACTAAATGTTGCAGTAATTGATAACTTAGCAGCTGATATGATTCTGGGTCGAGATTTACCTGTTTTGAATGAACTATTACAAACCACCAAGAATGTTGAAACTATTACTCTGTCTACTCCACTTAATGTGTCATGTCTGGTTGTCACGAGAGCACAAGCCCAGGCAGGTCTGCAGCCCCTGCCAGACTTAGACAGTAGTCTGTTAAGGGCCCTAGAAAGTCATGCCAACAGCGGCGGTTAGAGAAGTACCTGGGTACCTGTTACGTCCCGTATCGTTTTGGGAAGGTTTTTCTCCTTTTCTCTTGCTCTCTTTTCATTATTAATTCACAGGTCCTCCAGTTGGATAAGGACCCTGTCAATCATTAATTCGGCATCACCTCCGAAGGACCAATCAGACGAGAAGGGCGTGTATATAGACCCGGAAATGGCGCGAGTTCGGCACGAGCGTTGGCTTATCACCTGTTTGCTCTTCTATGTTTGCTTGTTGTTTCTTGCTCTTGTCTTGTTTTTCTGTCGTATTTTGCTCAATGTGTGTTTTAAATATTCTCATAGAAAGAGATTTTCTCTCACTTGATTATTCGGATGTGTTTGCATTTGGGTTCGATTCTTGTTTATACATATAAGCCTCACTCCGGCTTATATAGTGAAGGGACCAGTTCAGCACGTCACGTGACTTACATTTTACACCACGCAGGGTAAGTCTGTCTAGACACGCTAGTTAGTGAGCGGATGCCGATGTATTTATGTTTGTGAGTCAGAGTAGTTAGTGGCGTATGCTGAAGATGTTGGTTTTCGCTTTTTCTTTTGTGTAGTTTAATCTTGGTTTGGTGGTGGGGGGGTCAGATAGCGGATTTATGTTTTACTATGTTCTTTTCTTTTAGCACCGCTCTTGTCCCTCACTTTGGATGTTTCTTTTTTGTACATACATATGTAAATAGTCTGTCTCTTGAATTCAAGGTTAGATGTTGTCTTACGATTACCTTTTGCTGTGACTGAATCAGATGTAATCATGAACAGCTAAAACTAAAACTAACCTTTTGAATCACACAGCTTTTGTCTGCACTTTGTGCCACACACGCACCCACATTTTTCAAAGCAAAGTAGAGTCATTTACTGTATTTCATATATTTTTATTTTCTCTTATTCTTAAATTTACTGTTACCTCCTGTAACCCTAGATGCCAAAATTAGGGAGACGTAACAGTACCCCAGCCTCCAAAACTTCCGTCGATGGTCTTGGTGTTAGTGGCTGGAGGATCCCAGAGAACATTGTAAAGCTACAGAGGGAAGATGAGTCTTTAAAGTTGCTTTTTGAGAAGGCTAACTGTGAGAATGCAACTAACCTGTGCAATGAAAAGTATGTTGTGCTAAATGAAATTTTGTATATGCAAACAAATGATGTGACGCGTTTAGTTGTTCCAACCTGTTGCCGTCAAACTGTCTTACATTTAGCACCCACTGTCCCCTGGGCTGGCCACCTTGGCCAGCAGAAAACATATGCACGCATTAGTTCACGCTTTTACTGGCCCACAGTATTCATGGATGTACAGACATATTGTAACATGTGCCATCTGTCAAAAGACCAGGGATGTTCCCCAGTGAGGAAAAGCACCCCTGTATCCTCTCCCTGTGATCAGCGCACCCTTTCGACGCGTTGCCATGGACATTGTGGGCCCGCTTGAAAGTAGTAGTGCGGGACATCAGTACATCCTGGTGGTCAGCGATTACGCAACAAGATATCCAGAAGCCTTCCCATTAAGATCCATTACCACACCTAAAATTATTCACTGTCTTATTCAGCTATTTTCCAGAATAGGCATCCCAGAGGAGATCCTGATGGACCAAGGAACCAACTTTACTTCACGGCTAATGGGACAACTGAACCGTCAGCTGGGCATCACCGCCATCAGAACAAGTCCTTATCACCCACAGACGGACGGGCTGGTGGAGAGGTTTAACCAAACCCTGAAGAGCATGTTACGCAAGTTCGTTGCAGACACAGGACGCGATTGGGACAAATGGCTACCTTTTGTACTTTTTGCTTACAGAGAAGTACCTGAAGCCTCAACTGTTTTCTCACCATTCGAACTCCTCTATGGCTGGCAAGTACAAGGGCCACTGGATCTGCTGAGGAAGGCCTGGGAGGACCCGGCATCCAAACCTGAGGAGAGTGGCATAGTGCAGTATGTGCTGGAGATGAGGGACCGACTTGAGCAGTACCGAGAAGAGGCAAAAGAAAACCTACAAGAGGCACAAAGAGCACAAAAACTATGGTACGACAAGCATGCAAGGCTTCGAGAGTTTCAGCCGGGGCAGAAAGTACTACTGCTATTACCAACACCATCGAACAAGCTGCTAGCCAAGTGGCAAGGACCGTACACGGTCGTCCGCAAGATGGGGCCGGTGACGTACGAGGTCCACCACCCTGGCAAAGGTAAAGCCAAACAGACTTACCATGTGAACCTGCTGAAGGAGTGGAAAGAGCCCATCAGTAAGGCCACAGAGACATCACTTATGGTGCGGAAGGTGGAAGACGTAGACGATGATGGTTCAGAGATAAGAGCTCAGAGACAACCGTCACTGGTGAGCTTGGATCACCTGGATGACGCAAAGAGAGCAGAGCTACAACACGTTCTGAACCAGTTTCCGTCTTTGCTCCGCCAGAGGCCTGGGCGGACTGAAATGATCCAACATGTCTTACACCTGACCGACCCAATGCCCTCAAGACAACGACCCTATCGTGTACCTGAAAGGCTGGTGGAACCTCTAAAGGAGGAGATCAAGATTATGTTGGAGCTACAGTGGGAGCCACACCAAATAACCGCGACAGTGTGGCTGAAGTGTGAATGGCGTGTGAATGGCCTTTGCACGCCGTAATCCCCCCCTCCCTTTTCTGGCCGAAAGGCGTGTCAAGATTTCACAGTAAACACGCCCATTCAAGCCCTATTTATTCATTTACCTGGTGCCACCACTAGATGGCGCTTCGTTCTCAAGAACACATTAAAACAAGCCAGCTGCGCTGAGTTGCAATCACGTGATTTTAACAACCCGCCTCCACCCCCGCCGAACTGACGCTACCAAACTACAGAGATGAAGATGGCGGCTTAACGGACTATTCGTGGTAAGTGATATTTTATTTTATAAAATGTGTTTGGGGTAGTTTACAGTTTATTTCCCAGTTTAGTTTTTTATTGGCCGTTTTAAATATCACTGGCAGCAGCAGCAGCGGTCAGATGTGACTTTAGAGAACTTAATGTTCTGTTTACCAAGTCTGGAGTTAATATTACAGCTTACTGTCAGTGTCACACACTCACAATGTCACTCCACTTTAACTCAAAAACATGCTCAAGCTTCGACAATACTATTAATGTCCCTATTACAAGAGCTGCACTACCTGATGAAGAGTGTTTGTGTTCTCTGTAAATACTGAGAGAATCTCACCGCGTGTTGTCTGGATAAATTCAGCGCTTATTTATTCTCTGGTTAAGAGTTAATCTGCAGGTTATTTCTGTGACTGTAATATAATGTGATGCATTTGATGAGGGACACAGACTGAGGGGAGCTGTACAGGAGCTAGTAACGCTCATAACCCGGTTTATATTTTATACACTTTGTCCGGGACTTTCCGCGGTAGCGCGAGCGCTTAGTTAAAGAGCTGAATAACAACACAGAAGTGTTTATCAGTTAAGGAGGAGGAGGGGGAGGTGTGTGTGTGTGTGTGTGAGAGGGGCTTCAGTAAGTTATAGTTTGGCTTCAGGGATGAACTAATGCTCATATACGAGTGTTATATTGCTTAACTTATTTGTATGAGAAGCGCATTAAGTAAAGTCTGGGTTAATTTAATGCAGACGATAATACAGACAGTCACTGGTTAACACTAACACTGTTCACTGGTTAACACTAACACTGTTCACTGGTTAACATTAGCACTGTTCACTGGTTAACATTAGCACAGGCAGTTTATTTACATTACAGAATCCCCAAAACAGTATTTTACACACTCTGTGGTAAATAGGTTTATTAATATATTTTATTTTTATTAGAACTATATGTTCTGTGAAGTTTATTTATCTTTGTCTTGACTAAATTCTCCTGTTGTCTTTAAGCAGAGCTCCGCTGTGGAGGATTGGGGGGTCAGACGGCTGACGGCTGGACTTTTGGAGCTACAGGACTGGAGGAGCCTGAACAAGCTGTTGAGGGAGCTGTAGGAGGGATGACGTCACAGTCCGACAGCTTTAGAATGATGTTTGATCAGGTCTACTGTATATTCTGAACATAGAACTGCAAAATGTCTGATACAGTACTTTGGGGGAAACAAAGACTTCAACTGTTCCATGTTTAATAGTTTTGATATTTGAAAAATTAATATTTTAATGTAAAAGGACTATAGATAGAGACTTATAAGCAGCTGGTGTATCCGGGTAGTTTAATGAACTTTAAGCAAAAACACAACATGTATTCATCTGTTTTATATAAATTACTGTTTTAACTTTAACAATTCAATTTATTCTTCCAAAACTAGTCAAAGTCATGTTTTGCGTGTTTTAATTTTGGGGGATTGTTTGGGTATTTAAAAATAGTTTAGTTGAACCAACAACTTCAATGGGCAAAAAATGGGACACAACTTTGTTTTAAATAGTCAAAGAGTTGGGCTGAAAATAATAATAATAATAATTATTGATCATAGAAACAAATGAAACCAGTTAAACACTTGATTATATGTATTTGTGTTTGTGATTGTGACCCATAATAATTTTTTCTCAGTATAAATAAATGTTTTTGGTTTTAAGAACTCCAAAAGAGCAACGACAAACTTGGTATTCTCCATTGAGGTT
Organism: Channallabes apus; assembly: GCA_030522415.1. Classification (NCBI taxonomy): domain Eukaryota; kingdom Metazoa; phylum Chordata; class Actinopteri; order Siluriformes; family Clariidae; genus Channallabes; species Channallabes apus. The sequence goes on along the minus strand of CM060108.1, from coordinate 30,525,124 downwards.
TCTCACCTTCCACTCCTGAGTATGACATGGTGTTAATTGCTCTGTGTGTGTGTGTGTGTTTTTGGCGGGGGGATGGGTGTGTGTGTGTTTTCGGCTGTTCAGCAGTTCTAAACACAAGCACAGTTTTTGTCCTTAACTAAAATACTTCAATACGTTAATAATGAATTTATTTTGCTGAATAAGGTAATAAGCAATGTTTAAACCAAACCAGTAAGTTAAGTAAGTGTTCCATACATTAAAGTACTGTGTATAACCAAGTGCCCTAGCAAACACAGTTACAGTTTACAGTACAAACAGAGTGTGTGCGCTGGGGGGATTGGAAGGTGAGTGAGAATACTCATTTACAAGACAAAAGACGGTCAGAGGCAGGGACGTTCTAGACCAGACAACACGGGGTGGGGGGAGGGGGGCATCATGTTAAAGCACTGTTTTTACCTGGCCTTACTGTATAGTAACAGTATTGTATTTGCTGAATTGTGTTGAGGCACGCAAACACCCTGACCACAATAAGGTGGCAATCCCTCAGGGGGAAACAAAAAAAAAAAAAATATATATATATATAATAAAATATCCTTAATCCAGATTTTATCAATCAATGACATAACATTTATCTAAGCTGGATGGTAAAATTCTCAAAAACGTTTAACCTAAAGTAAGACTTAACACACTATAACTAAAATATTTACAAAACTGAAAGGTTGTCTTATGAATAATAAAAAATACAAACTAAATTAAAACAGATGGGCTATTGAACAGATCATAATATGTTTTATGTTTTCTGATTATAAATGATAGATGGGTTGATTTTAGAAAGGCTAAATGAAATAGCTAGTTTTTGGTCATGTCAGTCCAGTAACTATACTATGTAAAAGTAATTATAATATGAATTAATTAAGGGCAGGACCTAACCTAATGTTAATAATTTACACCATGATAACATTAGTGTTCGTGTTTTTGTATATATTTTTAAATGTTCAAATGAACGTTTCAGAGTATATAATTTGTCGTGTCATCTGTGATTGAGACCCATGAGTTAAATTGAAATATTTTTTATAGGTAGTAAGCCAGGTTTTAGTAACCTTGGATAAATCAGCATGAAAGCCCTCTCTCGCGCACGCGCTCTCACGCTATCTCTCGCACTCACACACACACACACACACACACACACTGTGCACACACAGACACACACAAATAATACATGAAATCGCATAAAACCAAATGAAACTAGGGTAAAAAATATGAGCAGTAAAATACAGTAGTATCCTGTAGGTGATTCCTGTCCTGTGATAACAGGCACTAACACTCTAGAACTGTTTACTTCTGTTAGTTTTGTTTTCAAGTGTGAATGTTTATGGGGATTAAATCTGTCTCTGCTGCTGCATCTATACACCGTTGTGATAAGTGATTGATGCCCCATCAGATCTTTAATGTGGGACATTATGCTGGTTAAATGACTAAAGACACACTGATCCGTATGGACAGAGATTTGTTCCAGATATTATGCACCATTAATCAATTTGTTATGCCAATTTGACTTTCAGCGAAAACATCAAAAATATAACGAAAACAAACCAAAGCAGAAGTTACATTTTAAGCTTTACTTTCAAATTAAAATTTTATTTGTCACATACACAGTGCGATATGCAGTAAAATGCTTTGGGTGCTTTAGGCGAGGCTCGAACTCGGCACTGCTTCACCTGGACTGCTTTATAAGTGTCGCGCGCTAACCGATTGCACCACGGGAGACACACGGAAGTTGGTCTTGTCAGAGTATCCTCTCTCTCGTGCGCACACACACACACATGAAATTGCGTAAAAACCAACGAAATATAAGCAGTAAAAAAAAAAATCAGTAAAAATACATTAGTATAACAGGCGCTAACCCTCTGGAACTTTTTTTACTATTGTCTCCAAGTGTTTATGGGGATTTAATCTGTCTCTGCTGCCGCATCCATTCACAGTTGTGATAAGTGATTAATGCCCCATCAGATCTTTTGACGGGGGAGCATTATGCATGATTAAATGACTAAAGAAATACTGATCCATATGAACAGATATTTATTCCAGGTTGCATGCGGCATTAATTGCCTCTTATGCCACTTGTAGACTATCAGTGAAAAAATCAGCGAAAACATCATCAAAAATATAACGAAAACAAACCCAAGCAGACGTTACATTTTGAGCTTTACTTTGCAGCAAAATATTATCTATCAGTATATTAAATGGAACTAGGTAAAATACACAGTAATATAAAATACTGTACGTAGCCTGCGTTTTTATTCCGTACCTACAATGATCAGTATGGACAAATTACAGCCGCTACCGTGTCTTTAAGGATCATTTCAGGATGTCTTAAAAAATATTTCACTAACTAATTTTATTAATTCATTATTAAATAATAAATAGCATAATCATCATGGGTTGTGTATTGAGTGATTTAACAAATCTGTTTTATTAATCGGTTTGTTGTTGTTGTTTTTTCATCTATTTATGAAACTATGTTGACAATACAAGAACTGTCTGTATATTAAAGATACGGTATTGGGCTTCCTGGACACTGCAGTTAACTGTGCCAGTCAATGCTCCATCTGGCGGAATTATACGGCATTGCAACCATCTTTTTAGAAAGCGCATGGGGGCGTTTATGGGGCGGGGCATCGTTAACTGCGTCATCGCGGGGGATCACATTCCATGCACGAAGCCTGCATTAACCCTTCATGGAACTGCCACGGAGCAGTCATGCTCCAGGCGGCTGTTTGACGTGGCTCCCACTGTAGGAGTAATAGAGCCCTCAGTAAGCGAATGGAGCAGTCCCATAGTCATTGTCCCGAAGAAGGACCAGACCCTGCGTGTCTGCATCGACTTTCGTAGACTGAACGCCCAATCAAAGTTTCCAATGCCGCGGATAGATCATCTGCTGGAGAAAATGGGGCGAGCCCAGTTTATCACCACCCTGGATCTGTGCAAAGGTTACTGGCAGGTGCCCCTTGATCCAGCCTCCAGGCCATACACCGCGTTTCGGACCCCACTGGGGCTATACCAATTTACTGTACTTCCTTTTGGCCTGCACGGTGCACCTGCGAAATTTCAGAGGCTGATGGACCGAGTTCTCCAAGGCTATGAAGAATGGTCTGCTGCATATCTGGATGACGTAGTCATCCACAGCAACTCCTGGCCGGAGCATTTACAACATGTGCAGCAGACCTTGAGGAAGATACAAGCAGCAGGATTGACGCTGAATGTGAACAAGTGTGAGTGGGCGCGTCGGGAAGCTAGGTACCTTGGGTATCACCTGGGCAATGGTCAGCTGTGACCACAAGTGGACAAGGTGGAGGCAATTCGACGAAGCTCAAGACCCAGAACAAAGAAGGAAGTGAGGTCTTTCCTTGGGTTAGTGGGCTGGTACAGAAGGTTTGTGCAAAATTTTGCCTCGATTGCAGCACCCCTGACAGACTTGCTGGTTAAAACGGTATGCAATCCAATCCCATGGACGGAGGACTGTGAAACAGCATTTAATGCATTAAAGGAGAAGATGTGTTCTAGCCCAGTCCTACAGAGCCCAGATGTCTCACAACGATTCCTGGTGCAAGTGGACGCTTCTGCCACAGGACTCGGAGCAGTGCTGGCACAGGGAGGCGAAGGAGAAGAAAAACCTGCGGTCTACCTTAGTCGCAAGCTGTTACCCAGGGAGACCCGATATTCAGTGGTAGAGAAAGAGGGTCTCGCCATCAAATGGGCCCTTGACAGCCTACAGTATTACCTCCTTGGACGAGAGTTCGACCTGGAAACCGACCATAAAGCACTGAGCTGGATCCAAACTATGAAGGATCATAACTCCCGAGTTACTAGATGGTACTTGGCCCTGCAGCCTTATAATTTTAAAATACGGCATCGACCTGGGAAGCAGAATGTGATCGCCGACTACCTGTCCCGGTTCCCGACCAGTCCGCGGCTTGGAGAGGGGGAAGATAATCTGACAAAGCTGTCCTAGATGTCACCTCCGAGCAACCCTGGCACACATTCATATTCTCTCTCCCTCTGCTCACACACACACGCACGCACGCACGCCTCTGAGAAACATCACGTTCACTACCCTCCCGTTGTTTCTCCCGTCGGTAGCGCGGGTGCACACACGCTTCCAATGGCACATGGACATAATGTACATTACTCCCTCTGTTTATGTATTTTCATAATCCTGGACATTTAATGTGTTGTGCTATTTTGGCCTGCTGTTGTTTAAGCAGGCGTGCGCCGGCCGGCACTCCGGTGTGTGGTGCGGAATCGGCCAAACAGAGCGACCGGGAGGCGGCCAGTTATGACGTTACTGACTGCGGCGCACCGGAGTCCAGCTATACCATTCTGTAATGTCAGGAGGGGTGCCTGAATTTGTGACTGGGAAGAATTTACCTAGTAAATACATTGTTTCAGTGAAGGATTGTTGTTTATACTTTATGTGGAAACTTTTATAAAGTTGATGTTAAGTATGTCTTAACCATGTGACAGCAGTAAAGTAATGGTTTCTGTTTGAAGGTACTTACCTATTAATGAGAGAGTCCCAGAAAGGGGCGGAGTCTGGCCTATAAAAGAGGAGACCAGACTCCAACATGGTTGCTTGTTAACCAAGTCAGAGCGAGAGTGCAACTGTGGTGCCTCGAGCTATTTTGTTTCTAGTGCTATATTGTGGATACATGCTGTTTTCTTTTTTTTTTTTTTTATTTCCCCATCTTTATTTTTCTGTTGTGTTTTTTTCTTTGGTACTTTGGGTTTCTTTTTGTTTTTCCCTCTCCCTTGTTTTTGTGTGGTCACCTGTAAATATCCTGCACCAGTGGACTGTACATTTCCTGAGCACTGTAAATGAATATCACTTTGCATTGAAGTGCTATTGCGGGTGGAGCCATCATTTTTACCACCTTATACGAACATTTACGATGTCCGTTAGCGAGTGGTGGTTCTCGCTTTATCACAATGGTTTTCTTCCCTTCAGAAACTGGCAGGCCCGTGATGAAGTCTAGGGCGATGTGCGTCCAGGGTCGTCGAGGAATGGGAAGTGGTTGAAGCTCTCCCGGTGTGGGTCGGTTGGTGTCCTTAGCCCTGGCGCACACCGGGCACGTCTGAACGAACTCCTCAATGTCCTTTGTCATGGAGGGCCACCAGAACGCCCGTTTTATGAATGAGTGAGTTCTTCGGTTTCCGGGATGTCCAGCAACGGGCAAAGAGTGTCCCCATTGGAGTACCTCTGACCTTAAGGGCTGGGGCACGTAGAGTCGTCCAGGCGGTGCACCTGCCGGTCCGGCCTCCGCAGCCTGAGCCTGGCGGACCCTCATCTCCAAGTCCCATTGGAGGGGGTGCAATGATGCGTGAAGAGGGTATGACAAGCATGGGGTCCGCCTGGGGAACATCTTCCTCTTGTTGTGTGGAGAGGGCGGTATGATAGGTGGAAGTCAAATTGTTAAAAAAAATAATGCCCATCGTGCCTGTCATGGGTTGAGCTGTTTTAAACTTCGGATGGTGATGAGGTTCTGATGATCCGTCCAGACGATGAACGGCTCACTGCCGCCCTGGAGCCAGTGACGCCATTCCTCCAAGGCCCACTTTATGCCCAACAGCTCGCGGTCCCCTGCCCAGTATCGCTGCTGAGTGGGGTCAAACTTCTTGGAGAAGAAGCCACACGGATGCAGCTTCTGGTCTGAACCTCGCTGGGAGAGAACGGCGCCGGCGCCCACATCCGACGCGTCCACCTCCACAACGAATGGTTGATTGGCGTCTGGGTGAAGAAGAATAGGTGCAGTGGTGAAACGGTGGCAAAGTTCCTTAAATGCGGAAATGGCAGTGGGAGTTAGTTGGAAGGGCTGAGAGGAGGGCCTGGTCAGACTGGTCAGTGGTGCGGCAACTGTACTGTAGCCCCGTATAAAGCGACGATAGAAATTCGCAAACCCGAGAAACCATTGAAGCTGTTTGAGAGTCTTGGGTAGGGGCCAATGACTAACAACTTCTAGTTTCTGCGGGTCCATGGCCACACCCTGGGGCGAGATGACAAAACCCAGGAACGTGGTGGAGTGCTTGTGGAAAGCACACTTTTCCAACTTGCAGTACAGTTGGTGAGCGAGCAATCTCTTGAGAACAGCCCAGACGTGCTGAGTATGTTCTTCAGTGGTGCGAGAATAGATCAGGATGTCGTCCAAATAAACGAACACCCATCGGCCTAGCATGTCTCTAAGGACGTCATTTATGAATTGCTGAAAGGCCAAGGGTGCGTTACAGAGTCCAAATGGAATGACCAGGCTCTCATAGTGTCCGGTGGCGGTGATGAAGGCCGTCTTCCACTCATCGCCCTCTCTGATGTGCACCAAGTTGTAGGCGCTCCGGAGGTCCAACTTTGTAAACATGGTGGCACCAGAGAGGGCGTCCAGGGCTGAGTTGGTGAGCGGCAACGCGTGTCGGTTCTTAATGGTGATTTTGTTCAGCCCCCGATAGTCGACACATGGGCGAAGTTCGCCTCCTTTCTTCTTCCTCACGAAGAAAAACCCCGCGGCGGCTGGCGAGGAGGAGGGCCGGATGGTTCCGTGGCGAAGGGCGCTGGCGACATACTCCTCCATCGCCTGCATCTCGGTAGCTGACAATGAGTAGAGGTGGCCACGGGGCGGGACGGAACCCGGCTGAAGCTCTATCGCCAGGTCGTAAGGGCGATGGGGTGGAAGGTGGGTGGCTCTTCTCTTACAAAAAGCTCCAGCCAGGTCGCGATAGGCGAGAGGGATGGCGTTGATGTCGACATCGGGGGCCTCGGACTCCTTGGAACACATCCCAGCCTGAGCCCATAGGCAAAGTTCAGAGCAGGTCGGCCCCCACTGGAGTATCCGATTCCGGGTCCACGAGATGAGAGGGTCATGTTGCAGCAGCCAGGGGTATCCGAGGATGATGGGAGGTGATGAAATGGAGGTGAGGTGAAATTTAATCTGTTCCTGGTGCTGATCGACGGTGAACGTGATGGGTTGTGTCTGATGGGTGATGGGGCTGGATGACAAGGGACGACCATCGACAAAGGTGATTTGAACTGGCTGGGATAACGCCTCGATCTTTACCCCCATTTCTTTGGCATAAGTGGAGTCAATGAAGTTGCCGGCGGCACCGGAATCGATGAACGCCGCACTTTGAACTCGTTTGTGACCAAATTGAAGGGTTACCTGAACCGTGAGGCGAGAGATGGTGGTGCTGGTAATGGTGGAGATGTGGATGGGGCCCGGTGAGTCTCTCCTCCTGCTCACCGGGGCTGGGTGTTTCCCGGACGAAGTGGACAGATCGCCCGGTGGTGAGCCGCTGACCCGCAGTAGGCGCATAATCCTTCCCGGAATCTTCGTTCATATTGCTTCACGGTCAGGGAGGCGCGCCCAAATTGCATGGGTTCCCCGGCTCCGGTGTTAACCACGGCAGGAGGAGGAGATCCGACATGTCCGGTATCGGTGGTGGTGAAGGCTGCAGGTGGTCGTGGGGTGGTGTAGGAGTAGGTGGGAGCAGGCGGCAGGGTCCTTGAGGCTGGCTTTGAACGAGAGAGGAGGCGCTGATCAATTCGAAGGGTGAGCTGGATCAGCCCCTCCAGTGTAGCGGGAAGTTCTCGTCCGGTGAGCTCGTCTTTAATTCGGGAAGCCAGTCCCTCGTAGAAGGATGTCCGGAGCGCGGCATCTCCCCAGGTGGTTTGTACAGCGAGGGTCCAGAACACAGCTGTATACCGGCTCACGGATAATCCTCCCTGCCGCAGGTGATATAGTTTGGTGTCGGTCTCCACCTCACCCGCTGGGTGTTCGAAGGTGAGCTTGAGTTGGCGGGTGAATTCATTGTATGAATGGGCGGTGTCTGTGTCTGCCCGAAGAACTGCCGTGGCCCACTCAGCTGCCTGCCCAGATAGCAACGAGACAAGGAGAGCAATGCGTAGCCGATCAGTGGAGTATTTGGTGGAATTAAACTCAAACACCAGCTCTAGCGCTGTCGAAAACACACTGCATCTCCCGTCCGTGCCGTCCCATTTGTCTGGAAGAGCCAGAAATACATCAGAAGTGTGGGAGGCCGGCTAGCCGCACCATCCACATCGGCGCAAGGCCACGACGTCTTGGAGGCCCCGGCGTAGATTAGCGATCTCTCCGGTTAGCTTGTCGATAAGCCGGCGTGCTGATCTACCACGTCGCAGAGGCGCGCGTGATCCGCTGGGTTCACCGTGTGTGGCTCTGTCATTCTGTCAGAACTAACCTGGGTGACCAGAAGACCCAGGATCCCTAAGACCCAGCAGGGGAGACCACTATCCACAATTCCGCAGCGCAAGAGAGAGAAAAACCGTTGGCGCACTTGTGATCATGTGACACTCTGCGTCAAAACAAGAAGCGCATGCGTGATACATCATACTCTGTACTCGTAAACCAAGACTTGTTCATTTTCCAAGTCAAAATTTTTTCAAAATCTTTGCTCGTCTTGCGGAACACTCGCAAACCGTGTTACTCGCAAATTACTGTACAACATTATAACATTTTACATTACTATATCCTGGAAATATTCTGCTGTCAAGGCTTGAATATGTGTGTAGTAAGGTATGTCAGCTTTTGGTGTGAATTTAAAGCAGCAAACAGCTCATTCAATGAGCAAACATATCAGTTCCCTGATTCTGTATTGCAGAAGGACATTTTCCCCATAAGAATTTAATAATCCATCAAGATCATTTTACAAAAGGCTTTGACCTATTTCTGACATTTTCAGCATACAGCTCCTGGCTGTGTCTATCATAGACATCTTCAAGGGCCTATCTATCTACCATAACCTGCACTGAGTCAGTTCTTATGCTCTTAAATGGTGTTTGCCTACAAACACAAGTAACATTAGAGCTGTGCAATAACCACTGATCCAGACATGGTATTAATATATAGCCCTATCCAAAAAAGAAATGCCCTTCTAAAGAATGTAGCAGTGTGGCATGAATGGGTTTAAGTACTGTAATGAAACTGTATTTTTCACCTTTCTGATATACAGTATGAGGTTTTGTGATGTTTGATGGATATATTGACAGGTTATTTCGTCACAATGCCCATGAGAGACAGTTATGCATATTAAAATAGCATCCTGTATGAATTTCTTTTTCCACAAAGATACACAAGACCATAACAAATAGTGGCTTCATCAATCTCTTTTGGAAACAAACTAATGTTAACCATGTTCTTTTTCGATATTATTCAACTTTTTAAAGTTATGGCCTCAAGACCTTTTCCAGCCATGAAATAGCATTTTTTCTTCTTTGTCCTTGTCTATATCTCGTCTCTCTCTTGAATGTGCTGCAAATGAGAGGAGGCTGTGCACCGTGCTCATATCAACACATGAACTGTGAAATTATGCAGTTTGTGTAGCTACATTCTGTCGTTGTGTTGGGAACTAATTTAACTAGTTGATAAGACGGCAAAATATCCTTTCATTTTTTGCAGTAGCTTAAAAAGTAACAGATATGCTCAATAGTGTAGATTATGGATTGTAGCTCTACAGTTCAAAAACGTTTGCCATGTTGTTGCTGAACAAGGAGTATATTGCAACTGCTCCATGTTTAAAGGGATCTCAAAATTTGACAAACGTGGCCAGAGGGGTACTGGCTGCAGTTCCAAATAAAATGTAATATGAACAGCCTAAGAAGAAGGATTTGGTAGGTAAATCAGACATAGGTCACGTTTGCCTACAGCATAATACTTAATAATTGTAAGAATGTAAGTCGTGTGTAAAAATTTGTTTCCCCTCTTTTAATTCTGTTTGTTTATTTTGTGTAAAAACATAATAAAATCATATGAACATAGGTCTTATAATTACGCTAATACAACCTCAGATGAATAACATGTAACTATTTTTAACCATCATATTATGTAATTGTTAAGTTTTAAAATGTAGAAGTGTCCGAGCTACGTTTTAAGCTACGAGAAGAAGAGTTATTTCTTGTTGTGTCCGCTGCACCTTGATACACTTACTGGTCCGGGCCCGATCGACCGGGAGAGACAAACACACACACACACGCCGGCATGATGTCTGAAGATCTCTGTTTATTCTCAGCAAAGAGAGCACATTTAAACGCTGCTACGTCCCGAACATCAAAAGAACCAGTCATTAACATGTCAGTCATTGAGGGACCCAGAGACAGACAGGTGTGAGGAGATACATTTGCATTCTCCTGATTAAACAAAAGGGTTCTAGCAGACAGGAGCCATTTGGATGTATCCTCGTCTGAATACAGGATATACAAGGTGTTACCACAGAAGGCATGAGGAAGCACAGTGAGGGGTCTGTTCTCAAGGCACAGGAATCTTCTTATTAGATTACACTGTCTTACAATGTCATAAAACCTTACAGTATTAAACTCAAAATTTAAGACAAAAAAAATCTTTTAGAGCAATAACTAACTAATCGTATCCTCTATGACTCCATTAGTATCTCACATCATTTTGGTCCATTCTTCTTAACAACTTTGAGGGCACTGGTGCCTCAGTCGTAAGATTTGCCCCCCACCTAATGCTTAAATTCCACCTAATGCCCAATCCCCACCCATTGAATGCATTGCCATTCCCAAGCTCAGATAAAATGGGGGGTTACATCAGGAAAGGCATCTGGTGTAAAACCTGTGCCAAGTTGTGTGTAGATTGGGTGATCCACTGTGGCGATCTCTTAACACTAGAAGCGCCGCGCCAGTGTCACCTACTTATAACGCGGTTCAGCGGTCGTTTGACCGCCTATTGTTTTGAATGGGAAGCTGTTGCTGACACACAATGATCGCTAGATGGCGCCTTCACTCAAAGCAAATAGTTTAGCTCCAAGATAAACTTGCACTTGGACAATGCACCATTCATTCCCATGTTGATAATCAGTGGTATTTTTTTTCATATTCAACTGAGAAAACCTACTACAGAATCTTTAAGGGGACAACGGAAGAGAAAAAAATGGCAGAAGAAAAAAAACAAGTCATATTTTGCATTTTAACCCAAAGTTTTTGGCATTACTTTTTTCTGCCGTTTTTTCTCCTCCTTTGTCCATTTAGGGGCTTCATATTATAACAAAAAGGAAAACTGTACTTAATTTTATATCGTTTTGAGAAAATCCATTAGTTCGTTCATTTTATTTGAAGCTTCTGAAACTTCGGATGTTTTTTTTTTTTTGGTTAGATTAGTTCTGAACTCGCTTCCGTGAAACTATCACTAAAACAATGTAATGAGCCCTCCTGAGGATATAAAGCTTTATTATTGTGTTTGAATAAATAATCAGATCTACCACAGCAGATAATAAACTATGGTGTGTCATAACCCAAGCAAACATCACGATTATGCCTCGTTTCGTTCGACGGGAACGTGGTTCACTTGGCCGCGGTGTATTATAAACCTGTGGAATGTTTCACTGTTTATGCTCACATAAGCGTAATAAATGCGAGTGAAATGTGGAAATGATGTGTGGCAACTCAATGAGAACTAAACCAAAGATTTCGGTAACTCCACTGAGTGTAACATCTGCATAGTGACACTGAACATCTTCACTTTTCCGTTTACCTCTGAAAAAAAAAAGCTGTATTTTGTTTGTTTATATTTAGAGTTTTTATAACAGTAGAAGGCGGCACGGTGGTGTAGTGGTTAGCACTGTCGCCTTGCACCGCCAGGGTCTGGGTTTGATTCCCCGGCCAGGCTCGATTCCCGTCTCTGTGTGCATGGAGTTTGCATGTTCTCCCCGTGCTTGGTGGGTTTCCTCCGGGTACTCCGGTTTCCTCCCACAATCCAAAGACATGTAGGTTAGGTTAATTGACATTCCAAATTGCCCGTAGTGTGTGATTGGGTGTGTGAGTGTGTGTATGTGTGTGTGCCCTGCGATGGATTGGCACCCTGTCCAGGGTGTACCCCGCCTAGTGCCCGAAGTCTCCTGGGATAGGCTCCAGGCCCCCCGCGACCCTGTATATAAGGATGAAGCGGTACAGAAAATGAATGAATGAATAACAGTAGAAGAAGTACGCGCGAGCACGCACACATAGACACACACACACAGACACACACACTCCCCTGAGCCCTCGGGAAACATCCAATCACCGTCGGTGTACAAATGAGACAAGACGTAGCCTAACGTGGTGTCGTGTTGGATTTCAGCGGTCACGGAGTGGGAAGACTTTGAAGAAGCTGCAGTCACAGTAAACAGCTGAACAACGTCACTTTTCCCTTTACCTCTGAGAAAAAAAAGCTGTATTTTGTTTGTTTATATTTAGGATTTTATAGTAGTAAGAGAAAGTTATAGTTTGGTCTGTACTGTAGTTCGCACCCTTGTAGAGAATAAATAAATGAATAACACCTTCATATCCCCTCTCAAGAGAGTGCCATAGTCCATTGTTAGTTTTAATGATTTGGCTGAAACTAATTATCACTACATAAGTACCCTAACACCATTGATCATGAGTTTCAGCTGAACCTAATTCTATACTTGTAACAGAAAATGTAGATGCAGATTCCAAATGTGTATTTATATGATAGATAGATAGATAGATAGATAGATAGATGTGTGTGTAGGCTCTACGCAGGGGCAAGAGAGGGAAGCGCACCCTCAAATGAATGTATGCACATGTTAATATATTCCTAAAATGTATATATTACAGGTTGATAAACTGATCTGCGGTAGCGGAAAAATCCGCTGAAAAAAGGACAGGCTGCAGTGCACGCGCACACACACATATACACACACACACACAGACACACCTCCCTTGAGCCCTACGTCTGTCGGATAGATAGATAGATGTGTGTGTGTATATAATCAAACACATAAATACAAAATACGTTTCAAATAAAATCGCTATTACTTGACCCTGAAGTTTAGTTTAGCACACACAAAAAACAGAAAAGTAATTTCATGGTAGCTAAATCAACATGTACCAGCATGTGTAGTTTATTTACAGTAATTCATTAAAAAATGAATATACATTGTACAGTACACTGTAAACACGAGAAAGATTACAAAATGAAAAAACAGTGTCTACTTTATAAACAGCTTAGTATGTGCGTCGAGATGCTGAAATCCCTTGCATGTTGCCGCTCCATTTTGTGCTTCCAAGTGGAGAGATATTTGACCGATAGCCTAGAACAAAAGATCTATAGGTGTGATCACAACCCCCTCCGACCGACCGTGCCATCAATCACTGACCACCTCAGAAGTTCTCTCCAATGTATGGCTGCAATACTTGTTTTGCAAGTATTTTTAACACTATTCAAATGCTTACAATTCGTCTAGATTTCTACCAGATGCCATACGTTTTGTTCCCTGAACATCTGCCGACTTGATTTTCATTTGCTTACGAACACAAATTCCATTCAACATATAATGATGTCTGCACATGTTAATATATTCCTAAAATGTATATATTACAAGTTGATAAACTGATCTGCGGTAGCGGAAAAATCCGCTGAAAAAAGGACAGGCTGCAGCGCACACGCACACACACACATAAATACACACACACACACACAGACATACCTCCCTTGAGCCCTCTGTAAATATCCAAGCACCGTGTGTCAGATTTCAGCTGTCACGGGATGGAAAGACTTTGAAGCAGTTTATATATGAATCTAAGCTTGAACTTATCAGCATTGTAAATATATAATACTTTTCAAATAGAATCGCTATTACTTGACCCTGAAGTTTAGTTTAGCACAAACACACACAAAAAAAAAACAGAAAAGTCATTTCTGGTAAATCAACTGCATATGTAGTTTATTTACAGTAATTCATTAAAAAATGAATATACATTGTACAGTACACGGTAAACACGGGAAAGATTACAAAATGAAAAAACAAACAGTGTCTACTTTATAAACAGCTTAGTATGTGCGTCGAGATGCTGAAATCCCTTGCATGTTGCCGCACCATTTTTTTGCTTCCAAGTGGAAGTATTGTTATCACCATTCAAAGGCTTACAATTCATTTAGCCTATAAATGAATATAGTCAAATTTTGTTTTCTACTATAAGATTATCATAAACCAAATCTAAGCTAAACGTTACATTTTTAAATTCTTGTCCAGTTGGCAGGAATCCCCTATAGTAAAAGCCTATAGTAAATTTGACTATATTCATCTACTTAGAGCTGCTCAATTACTATATATATATATATATATATATATATATATATATATATATATATATATACGGAAAAAAAAACATTTTATATATATATAAATAATGTAGCCCATCTGCTTTAACTTAGTTTTTTTAGTATTCATAAGACAACCTTTCAGTTTTGTAAATATTCTAGTTACAGTGTGATAAGTCTTTAGGTTCAATGTTATTTGAATTAGAATTAGAACATCCAGCTAAGATAAATGTTATGACGTTGCTTAATATAAATCTGGAATAAGAATATTTCATTTTATTTTGTTCTATTTATTTCAGTTTCACTGTTTATGACATAGTGACACTAAACAGCTGAACAACTTCACTTTTCTGTTCACCTCTGAGTAAAAAAAAAGCTGTATTTGTTTGTTTATTTTTAGAATTTTTTTTGAATAAATAAATGAATAACACCTTCATATCCCCTCTCAAGAGAGTGCCATAGTCTATTGTTAGTTTTAATGATTTGGCAGAAACTCATTTTGTAATCTTCCCCGTGTTTACCGTGTACTGTACTTTTAATGAATTACTGTAAATAAACTACATATGCAGTTGATTTACCAGAAATGACTTTTCTGTTTTTTTTGTGTGTTTGTGCTAAACTAAACTTCAGGGTCAAGTAATAGCGATTTTATTTGAAAAGTATTATATATTTACAATGCTGATAAGTTCAAGCTTAGATTCATATATAAACTGCTTCAAAGTCTTTCCACCCCGTGACAGCTGAAATCCAACAAACGGTGCTTGGATATTTACCGAGGGCTCAAGGGAGGTGTGTCTGTGTGTGTGTGTGTGTGTATATATGTGTGTGTGCGTGTGCACTGCAGCCTGTCCTTTTTTCAGCTGATTTTTCCGCTACTGCAGATCAGTTTAGCAACTTGTAATACAGTGGTGTGAAAAACTATTTGCCCCCCTCCTGATTTCTTATTCTTTTGCATGTTTGTCACACTTAAATGTTTCTGCTCATTAAAAACCGTTAACTATTAGTCAAAGATAACATAATTGAACACAAAATGCAGTTTTTAAATGAAAGTTTACGTTATTAAGGGAGAAAAAAAACTCCAAATCTACATGGCCCTGTGTGAAAAAGTGATTGCCCCCCCTTGTTAAAAAATAACTTAACTGTGGTTTATCACACCTGAGGTCAATTTCTGTAGTCATCCCCAGGCCTGATTACTGCCACACCTGTTTCAATCAAGAAATCACTTAAATAGGAGCTACCTGACACAGAGAAGTAGACCAAAAGCACCTCAAAAGCTAGACATCATGCCAAGATCCAAAGAAATTCAGGAACAAATGAGAACAAAAGTAATTGAGATCTATCAGTCTGGTAAAGGTTATAAAGCCATTTCTAAAGCTTTGGGACTCCAGCGAACCACAGTGAGAGCCATTATCCACAAATGGCAAAAACATGGAACAGTGGTGAACCTTCCCAGGAGTGGCCGGCCGACCAAAATTACCCCAAGAGCGCAGAGACAACTCATCCGAGAGGCCACAAAAGACCCCAGGACAACATCTAAAGAACTGCAGGCCTCACTTGCCTCAATTAAGGTCAGTGTTCACGACTCCACCATAAGAAAGAGACTGGGCAAAAACGGCCTGCATGGCAGATTTCCAAGGCGCAAACCACTTTTAAGCAAAAAGAACATTAAGGCTCGTCTCAATTTTGCTCAAAAACATCTCAATGATTGCCAAGACTTTTGGGAAAATACCTTGTGGACCGACGAGACAAAAGTTGAACTTTTTGGAAGGTGCGTGTCCCGTTACATCTGGCGTAAAAGTAACACAGCATTTCAGAAAAAGAACATCATACCAACAGTAAAATATGGTGGTGGTAGTGTGATGGTCTGGGGTTGTTTTGCTGCTTCAGGACCTGGAAGGCTTGCTGTGATAGATGGAACCATGAATTCTACTGTCTACCAAAAAATCCTGAAGGAGAATGTCCGGCCATCTGTTCGTCAACTCAAGCTGAAGCGATCTTGGGTGCTGCAGCAGGACAATGACCCAAAACACACCAGCAAATCCACCTCTGAATGGCTGAAGAAAAACAAAATGTAGACTTTGGAGTGGCCTAGTCAAAGTCCTGACCTGAATCCTATTGAGATGTTGTGGCATGACCTTAAAAAGGCGGTTCATGCTAGAAAACCCTCAAATAAAGCTGAATTACAACAATTCTGCAAAGATGAGTGGGCCAAAATTCCTCCAGAGCGCTGTAAAAGACTCGTTGCAAGTTATCGCAAACGCTTGATTGCAGTTATTGCTGCTAAGGGTGGCCCAACCAGTTATTAGGTTCAGGGGGCAATTACTTTTTCACACAGGGCCATGTAGGTTTGGATTTTTTTTCTCCCTAAATAATAAAACCCCTCATTTAAAAACTGCATTTTGTGTTTACTTGTGTTATCTTTGACTAATAGTTAAATGTGTTTGATGATCAGAAACATTTTGTGTGACAAACATGCAAAAGAATAAGAAATCAGGAGGGGGGCAAATAGTTTTTCACACCACTGTATATACATTTTAGGAATATATTAACATGTGCAGACATCATTATATGTTGAATGGAACTTGTGTTCTTAAGGGTTAGGGTTAGGGTTAGAAAATCAAGTCGGCAGATGTTCAGGGAACAAAACGTATGGCATCTGCTAGAAATCTAGACGAATTGTAAGCATTTGAATGGTGTTAAAAATACTTGCAAAACAAGTATTGCAGCCATACATTGGAGAGAACTTCTGAGGTGGTCAGTGATTGATGGCACGGTCGGTCGGAGGGGGTTGTGATCACACCTATAGATCTTTTGTTCTAGGCTATCGGTCAAATATCTCGCCACTTGGAAGCACAAAATGGAGCGGCAACATGCAAGGGATTTCAGCATCTCGACGCACATACTAAGCTGTTTATAAAGTAGACACTGTTTTTTCATTTTGTAACCTTTCTCGTGTTTACCGTGTACTGTACAATGTATATTCATTTTTAAATGAATTACTGTAAATAAACTACACATGCTGGTACATGTTGATTTAGCTACCATGAAATTACTTTTCTGTTTTTTGTGTGTGCTAAACTAAACTTCAGGGTCAAGTAATAGCGATTTTATTTGAAACGTATTTTGTATTTATGTGTTTGATTATATACACACACACATCTATCTATCTATCCATCAGACGCAGGGCTCAAGGGAGGTGTGTCTGTGTGTGCGCTGCAGCCTGTCCTTTTTTCACCGGATTTTTCCGCTGCCGCAGATCAGTTTATCATCTTGTAATATATACATTTTAGGAATATATTAACATGTGCATACATTCATTTGAGGGTGCGCTTCCCTCTCTTGCCCCTGCGTAGAGCCTACACACACATCTATCTATCTATCTATCTATCTATCTATCTATCTATCTATCTATCTATCATATACATACACATTTGGAATCTGCATCTACATTTTCTGTTACAAGTATAGAATTAGGTTCAGCTGAAACTCATGATCAATGGTGTTAGGGTACTTATGTAGTGATAATTAGTTTCAGCCAAATCATTAAAACTAACAATGGACTATGGCACTCTCTTGAGAGGGGATATGAAGGTGTTATTCATTTATTTATTCTCTACAAGGGTGCGAACTACAGTACAGACCAAACTATAACTTTCTCTTACTACTATAAAAATCCTAAATATAAACAAACAAAATACAGCTTTTTTTTCTCAGAGGTAAAGGGAAAAGTGACGTTGTTCAGCTGTTTACTGTGACTGCAGCTTCTTCAAAGTCTTCCCACTCCGTGACCGCTGAAATCCAACACGACACCACGTTAGGCTACGTCTTGACTCATTTGTATACCGACGGTGATTGGGTGTTTCCCGAGGGCTCAGGGGAGTGTGTGTGTCTGTGTGTGTGTGTATGTGTGTGTGTGTGTGTCTATGTGTGCGTGCTCGCGCGTACTTCTTCTACTGTTATAAAAAATTCTAAATATAAACAAACAAAATACAGCTTTATTTTCAGAGGTAAACGGAAAAGTGAAGATGTTCAGTGTCACTATGCAGATGTTACACTCAGTGGAGTTACCGAAATCTTTGGTTTAGTTCTCATTGAGTTGCCACACATCATTTCCACATTTCACTCGCATTTATTACTCTTATGTGAGCATAAACAGTGAAACATTCCACAGGTTTATAATACACCGCGGCCAAGTGAACCACGTTCCCGTCGAACGAAACGAGGCATAATCGTGGTGTTTGCTTGGGTTATGACACACCACAGTTTATTATCTGCTGTGGTAGCTCTGATTATTTATTCAAACACAATAATAAAGCTTTATATCCTCAGGAGGGCTCATTACATTGTTTTAGTGATAGTTTCACGGAAGCGAGTTCAGAACTAATCTAACCAAAAAAAAAAACATCCGAAGTTTCAGAAATTTAAGTAGAGCTAAATCCCTAAATCTCCTTATAAAATATCGCTGATTATCAATGCGGGAATGAATGGCGAATTTTCATATGGCGAAGCATATGCTTCCGTGAAATTGATATAATTGATTATATATTTGATATAATTGATATATATAAACTGCATATATGGAATGAATGAAACCTGAGATAGACGCACTGAATGACGCATAGATAGTATACGTGATCCCTTGCGCCATCTGCTGAGAGAAATGAGAATCACAGGTTGGAAAATGCAGGAAACGTCACGCCGCCGAGCAGCTGTCAGTGATTTCACGTAAATAAGAGCAAAATAGCTTTATACTGGCTTTTACAGGTGCGATTTAAAAAATTTAAGCATGCTGGGTGATTAAGCTCACAGATCTAGGAAAAGTCATGAAAGGAGGGTCCTGGATTTTGATCGAGTGTGAAGTTTGTTTGCTTTTTCCCCCCTTGCGGGCAGATGACCGCTGCTCGGCACTTCTAGTGTTAATGGGAGTAGGCGAAAGACTAACTTCTTCACAACATTGCTTTATTTCATTGAGGTTTTGGGGTATTCACTTATGCACAGCTCTCTTAAGGTCAGGCTATACCATTTCAAATGACCAGAGGTCTGGACCTGGAAAGGCCATACCAAAACCTTGACTCTTTTCCTTTCCAGCCAGTCTGATGTAGATTTACTGGTGTGCTGTGATTCATTGTCCTGATGCATGAATACATTTTGAACAAGTTTTAGCTGTCGAACAGATGGCCTCACATTTGCCTCTAGAATACTCTGGTATACAGTTTAGATCATGGTTGACTTAATGACTGCAAGGTGCCCAGTTCCTCTGGCTGCCTATCACTGTAGACTGTTGAACTTCAAGTTGTTTGGAAATGGTTTAATAGCCCTTTCTAGATTGATGTGTTGCAACAATTGCTTCTCTAAAACAATTGCTTATATCTTTCCATCTTGGCATTGTGCTAACACACACACACAAGAATGCTCCAGACCAGCAAAGTTCAGCTTTTTATAGAGATCTGCACACTTGAAATATGATAATTTTATCAAGGGCTGATGGTTAACAGAACCTGTCTGCAACTCACCTATTACATATTGTGAAAGCAGTACTTACTGTAGTACTTAGTATTGATAAATAAATAATGGCATAGTGAAAAAATATATAAGGTGTTGATCGACTGAGTTGTATTTGCCTAATACCTTGCCTAAAAAGTCAGATCAGGTGATTTTTATTATGCTTTTGCACAAAAAAAGCATAGAATAAAAAATAAATACCAGTAACTTATACACATTACTGTAGATTTGTTGACTACGTTGACTGTAGGGTTTCCATAATAATGACAATGAATGACTGCCGCATTCTCCACCAATAAATGTAGACACATTAATGTGGACACAATGCCCAATGCATTCTTCACCATTAATATGTAATGTTTAGCTCTGGATCAGAGGTTTATCGGATCTTTAACAATTCGGGTTAATTTGATTAACTGAATCAAAATTTATAATGCACACTTTATCGACTACCCGTCCAGTGTTTAGCACAATTTAGTGTATCTTACCAGTTCTGCTTATCACGTGGCCAACGATGATAACACAAAATCTAGTATTTAGCAATTATAAGCAAGGTAACAAGATCTGGGCAAATGTTTAGACTTTAAAATACATGACCAAGGCAACAGTTCTTTATAAAGAAACTGGAATTTATTTGAATAATCTATGATACATGAAACTACGCTACTTAAACGCACACACACACATACACACACTTAAATACGAACAGTTTTTAAGGAAAATTTATAAAGTTATTCTAGTACTGTTTACTAGATCAACAAAAGTCTTGCATTTAATCTTATGGTTCAGTTATGAAACGAGCACCAACTTCAGCAAAGTATGCAGGTTTGTTTGTTTACTTGCATTATATTTCATTCTCATCTGTTGGTTTGCCTCCAACGAAGGGAATCACGGCGTTGCTGATTGGTTGGTGTGATGTTGTAGAGAGGATGTCTGTGGATGCGGACATATCAATCCACTAGTTTTGACGCGTATCTTTAATTTGAATTTTCACTCACACAGCAGAAGTCCGATGATCTCTTTGTCTCTTGTATTTTATTTTCCAGCATCAAAGATTCAACACTTCATACAGTCATCTTGAGTAAATCCACTATGGTTACAACACCAGTTGCTGTATCAATATGGTTCAGGATTACCTTACGGTCATAACAACACATTTGTTACATCTATCTGATTACGGTTAGCTTACGGTCAAAAGCTTGTGTTCCCGTAGACGTCTGCATCCAAACTGAAACTATTTTACCATGCAATAGTCATACAAATTCGTACAACAGTGGAGTGACATCACAGACCAACCTACGATTGTCAAAATGGATGCTTAACTAACAAATTCAAAGCTTGTTGCTTATGTAATAAACTTAATGTTTAAGGCTTAATTAATGAATAGAATAAGATAGAATAAAATGAAATAAAACAAATAAATAAATACAACAACAAATTCATAACAAATATGATATGGCTCTTACATTCCAGCCCCTAATTGACAGGCATGGAGACTGACAATTAAATTTTTGTGTGTTTTTTTTTTCTTTGTTTTGTGAGGCATGAAATCAAACATTCTTAACCTTCTAGAACCTTTTAGATGCTTTAGGTACATTGTTTATCTCATGTGTTTACATTTGCATACCAAAGGAGATCATAACCTATTAATATGAAATTAACAGTTCATTTCACATATGAGGCACAGCTTGTCAATGGGTCTTTCCAGAGTGTTGGTCTTAGTTTTAACCAACACACGTCTCACGAGTCCCTTTTTATTGGGGAACACTTCCGTGATTCATCCGACAACCCATGAATTTCTTGAAGACTCATCAATTATCAGAACTATATCTCCAATCGAGAGATTCTTTCTCACTTGAAACCATTTTTGACGTTCCTGTAGCAAGGGTACACCCATCGCTTCCAGAACAAGTCTGCAAAATACTGAACCTGCAACCACCTGCGACGTGCATAGATGTCTTCCTTCTTGAAACGTCCAGGAGGCAGGTTTGGCAGTTTTTTCAACAGCAGCAGGTGGTTGGGTGTCAGGGGTTCCAGATCTGTGGGATCGTCCGAGATGGTGGTGAGGGGTCGGTTGTTTATTATCGCTTCCACTTCGCACATGAATGAATGCAGACTCTCACCATCCAGTGTTTGTTCTCTCAGTACTGATCTCAAGATTTTTCTAACTGACCTGATCTGCCTTTCCCATATTCCACCAAATTGAGACCCAGAAGGCGTATTAAATGTCCACTGTATGCCCTTTTGCGCGAGGAAGCTTTCAATTCGTGACTGATTCCATTGCTGGATGGCCTCGTGCAGTTCAGTCTCAGCGCCTATAAAGTTTGTTCCATTGTCGCTTCTCATAACTGACACCTGACCTCTCCTGCTCACAAAGTGTCAAATGGCATTCACGCATGAGTCTGTGTCAAGCGAATGAGCGATTTCAATATGCACGGCTCTTGTTGTCAGACAAGTAAAAAGTACGCCATATCTTTTAACGTTACTTCTGCCACGTTTGACCTCGAAGGGTCCGAAGTAGTCTACTCCCACATTAGTAAAGGGTGGGTGATCTGGTGTTATTCTATCACTTGGCAGGTCTGACATTTTTTGCTCACCTGTTTTAGCTCTAGTCTTTCTGCATGTCACACACCTGGAGAGAAACTTTCTCACGAGTGAGTTAGCAGTCGGAATCCAGTATTTCTGCCGCAATTCTGAAAGCATATAATTTCTACCACTGTGACCAATCTTTTCATGAACGTCTCTTAATATTAACGTTGTGATATGTGAGTCTTTTGGTAGAATGACAGGGTGTTTAACGTGCTCTGGCATTGTGGACGTGCCGAGACGTTCTCCAACTCTCAGCAATTCTACCTGCAGTACTGGGTCCAGTTTGGACAAGCAACTGTTTCTTTTTACGGACGCCTTGCGTTTTTGCTGTGTGGGAATTTCCCTTGTAAATTCTACTGCTGCTTTACCCTTTTGCAGCGTGGAAATTTCTTCTTTGCAATTTTGTCTGAGTAAACTTAATGATTTCGTTTTCTGCTCTTGTTAGGTCTTGAATTGTTAAAAACTTTTGATTTCCTGTTTTTGGGTTATCTACGTCTATTTTGACCCTTTCTGTTTTCTGTTTGAGCATGTCTCTGATGCGAAGGATCCAGGCAACGGATCTTTTTAACTTGTGCCAGTCAGAGTGATAATTAATCAATTTACTCACTGCGTCTGTGCTTTGTGTAGTGCTCACGATATTCGTTAAAGCTGAGAGCTTAATTTCACTGTCTTTTTCTTTTATCGACTTGTCATAAATGTTCTCAGGCCATTTGCACTCTGCTTCTTTGAGAAAGGAGGGACCATGAATCCAGTCGACGTTTTTCATGAACTTTTCACAGGATACCCCCCTGGACACTTCAGTCATCATTCATTCGTCTCATTATTAGCAGTCGGAATAAGAATTAGTAGAGAAAGAAACAAGATGGCGCCGCTGTGTATGGTCCGCCGTCCCACTCTGTCATGTTTTTTATTAATTACTGTGTTTATTTAAATTATCTCTTATGATGTGTCATCTCTGCTGATATACGATCGCCTGACACTTTTAAAGATACAGGCTACTATGCACAACTTGCCTGACTCTATTAACAGTGGACATTCAAAGACACCGCCACCTTTTCTAGCGTCTGTACCTGCCCATCTATTATGTCCTGTTTACATGTTGCGTCGCAACAAGAGGCGCAAGAGACGCGGAAAAAGAGGAGGTATTCTCATCAAACTGAAAGCCTACCTGGCCTCCTGTGTGGATAACCCAGGCTTTGCTTCAAATGGAGTATCTACTGAATACGGGAATTTTGACCTGCGTCGCTTTCAGGAGTACAGCTATCGGTGGCTGAGTACAGCTATCGGTGGTTCAGAACGGCTATCCCAGATGACGGCTGCTCGCTTCCGT
The DNA here is from genome assembly GCA_030522415.1 of Channallabes apus. Lineage (NCBI taxonomy): Eukaryota > Metazoa > Chordata > Actinopteri > Siluriformes > Clariidae > Channallabes > Channallabes apus. The sequence goes on along the minus strand of CM060108.1, from coordinate 30,501,586 downwards.
GTCACCGGCCGGTGAGGATCCAGGCACGGGGCTGTGTACAGGGAAATCTCCGCCCGCTCAGTCGAACCCCAGCGCAAAGCTGTAAGGCGGTACGTACTGCCTTGTTGAACACTCGATCACTCACAAATAAGACATTCATTTTGAACGATCTGATCTCCTCTCGCGACTTGGATTTTATTCTGCTCACGGAAACTTGGCTAAAACAAGGTGATAACAGCGCCTTCTCCGAGCTCCTCCCGCCGGGCTATTCCTTCCTGAGTATGCCGCGAGTGTCGCGTCGTGGTGGAGGACTGGCTGCGGTTTTCAAACAAAAATTCAGCTGCTGTTTAATCCCATGGAAAGGCTACAACAGCTTTGAGCTAGAACTGGTTTTGGTTCAGTTTGCATGTCCTGTACTGTGTGCTATTCTTTATCGTCCACCTAAATACAATAAGGACATTATCTCTGATTTTTCAGAGTTACTCTCTGAATTAATGACAAAATATGACAGTTTACTCATTTGTGGAGATTTTAATATTCATGTCTGTTGTCCATCCAGTCAACTGGTAAATAATTTTCAAAGTCTTTTAAACTCCTTTGACCTGACCCAATCAGTAAATGACCCTACACATCAGCATTGCCACACACTGGATCTTGTTATTTCACATGGACTTCCAGTACCAATTTCAGAAATAATTGATATCTGTATTTCGGACCACTTCCCTGTTATTTTTGAATTTACTGCATCACTATCTGCTATGAAATCGTTTACTCCAGCCTGCCGGCACCATTACATCCACCACAGCTGGAGAATTTGCTGATGCATTCATGAACACTAGTTTCTACATCCAGGACGATTTAGCTTCCCCCCTGTGCCTAGAGGATTTTATCTCCAACCTCTACTCCACCTGCTCAGGACCTGCTGAGGGCCAGGAATAGCTCAGTGGTTAAGGCATTGGACTACGGTTCAGAAGATCCCAGGTTCAAACCCCACAACCACTAAGTTGCCACTGTTGGGCCCTTGAGCAAGGCCCTTAACCCTCAACTGCTCAGGTGTGTAATGAGATAAAAAAAAAAAAAAATGTAAGTCGCTCTGGATAAGAGCGTCTGCCAAATGCCTAAATGTAATGTAATGTAATGCTCAGGGATTTTGGACTCAATTGCACCTTACAAGGACAAACCCATGAAAACCAAACCTGACCCTTGGCTTAATGATACTACGTGTGCCCTTAGGCAGCACTGCAGACAAGCCGAGCGCAGATGGAAGAAGGACAGATTACAAGTATCACTGGGTATACTGACAGTCTTTCTGATTATCAAAATGCAGTTAAAGAAGCTAAATGTACTTGTCAAACGTAATCTCCACCAACTGTAATCGTCCCAGGGTGTTATTCAATACAATTCAGTCAGTTACAAATCCATTGTGTAATGTTCTGAAACAGGTATCAAGGTCATTCTGTGATGAATTTCTAAATCATTTTATCGATAAGATCGCCTCTGTCAGGCAGAATATTAACGTCACTTCAAATGGTCTTGATATATGTTCTTCTTTTTCTACGCCCTCATCTGTGTTTAACAAATTTGAGCCAGTGTCCATATCTCTTCTCTCTGAACTGATCCAGCAGTTATCCCCAACTAACTGTCCTCTGGACATTATTCCATCTAGGGTGCTGAAGCAGGTTTTTAACACAGTGGGTCCATGTCTTCTCTCTTTTCTAAACAGTTGCCTCAGTTCAGGGTTTGTCCCAGATGCCTTCAAGCACGCTGTGGTCAGGCCTCTTCTTAAAAAATCCAATCTTGATCCTACAGTATTCTCTAATTTTAGACCAGTATCTCATTTATCCTTTCTATCTAAGGTCTTAGAAAAAGTTGTCTGTATCCAGTTGCAGTCCTTTCTAGAAAAAAAATCATGTTCTTGAGAAATTCCAATCCGGTTTTAGAACTCGTCACAGCACTGAATCTGCTCTCCTGAAGGTACAGAATGATATCCTCCTATCTCTTGATTCCAAAAAACCTGTGCTGCTCGTGATGTTGGACCTCACTGCAGCCTTTGATACTGTTGACCACTCGACTCTCCTGACACGTCTGGCACAAGAAGTTGGCCTTCAAGGTCCTGTACTACAATGGTTTAGGTCATATTTAACAAATAGGACTTTCTCAGTCATGATTGGTGATCTCTCTTCCTCCTCAGACCCTTTGACCTCTGGTGTTCCACAGGGTTCCATTTTGGGCCCTGTTTTATTTTCCTTGTACATGCTGCCATTAGGGTCGATCATTTTAAAGCACAATGTTTCTTTTCATCTATATGCAGATGATTTACAAATCTATCTGCCAATTGTGCCAAATTCTTCTGAAGCACTTAAATCAATTGACAGTTGTCTGTATGACATCAAACTCTGGCTGTCACAAAACTATCTCTGTGTGAATGAGCATAAAACAGAGTGTATTATGTTTGGGACCCCAAATTTTTCTAGTTTTATCACTGCTGGTCTTGATTTTCCAGTTCCTAATTTGAGCCATGCAGTCAAAAATTTGGGGGTGACTTTAGACAGCAGTTTAAACTTTCAGACTCACATTGACTCTGTTGTCAGGGCAGGATTTTTTCATCTTCGCCTCCTTGCAAAGGTCAAACCCTTTCTGAACCGGAGTGACCTGGAGAAAGTCATTCATGCTTTTATTAGTTCGCGGCTGGACTATTGCAACGCACTTTATGTGGGAATCACTCAAGCTCGGTTACATCGTCTGCAACTTGTGCAGAATGCTGCGGCTCGTATGCTGACCAATAACCGAAAAAATGATCACATCACACCAATCTTGTATTCCCTTCACTGGCTTCCGGTACAGTTCCGGATTCAGTTTAAACTTTTGATGTTTGTTTTTAATTCGATTAATGGTCTGGCACCGTCCACAATAAGCTCCTATCACCAAGGTAGAGCCTTACGTTCTGCAAACCAAACCCTGGTAGTGGTCCCTCGGTCAAGATACAAGCAATGGGGTGATCGCTCCTTTGCAGTCGCTGGTACTAAACTCTGGAACACCATTCCACCAGAATTACACAAAATTACGGACCTTCCTTTGTTTAAAGCACAAATAAAGACCCACTTATTTAGAATGGCTTTTAATATTTTTATAATTTTATGCTTTTTATAATTTTATAATTTTGTTTTATTTGTTTTTATTTATTTTTATTATTATTGTTATCATTATTATTGTTACTATAATTTCCATTTATAATGTTTATTTGTTTATTTATAACTATATGTTTCTTTGTTCCAAAATTTTTATTGCTATTTTATTGTCATTTTTAGTGCTGTGAAGCACTTTGGTTCAACTTTGGTTGCTGTAAAGTGCTATATAAATAAATGTTGATTGATTGATTGATTATTATCTAGACAGATTTTTCTCACACATACACACTTCCAATTATTTTCTTTTCTAAAAATCTTTTTTAATTTTTTTTGTAAATTTTCTTTCATTTTTGTGAAGCTGCTTTGAGACAATGACCATTGTTAAAAGCGCTAAAAAAATAAAATTGAATTGAAATCAGCTGAGTTTTTTGAGGTATTGATGGTACTCCATTGCTGTGGCTTGGTTATCCCTCTTATAGTGGCAATTCTGTTGGCCACAAAGGTTTTAAAATGAAGTTTTTCGTTGTCAATATATCTCAGAACAGTTGTACTGTCAGTCCAAAACGTAGAGTCCAGCAGTTTCATTTCTAGTTGACCTTTAATCATTGTTCACGGCAACTACTGCTGCAGTCAATTCCATTCGAGGAATAGTGGTTTGTTTCAGGGGTGCTGCACGAGAGTTCCTCATCATGAATGCACAATGTGTAAGTCCATCAGCATTTACCAACCTGAGGTATGAGACAACTCCGTATCCCATCTCACTCGCATCTGAGAAGTGATGAAGTTGTGCTGTAGTTGTAACTCCAAAGTCGGGTGGTTTTATACATCTTGCCATGCTGAACTTGGACAGTTGGTGTAACTCTTGTAGCCAGGTTTTCCATATTTTTACAAACTGCTCGGGAATGTCGTCATCCCATGCGAATTTTTCTTTGCATAACTGCTGCATTAGAATTTTAGCTGGCAGTATAACAGGTGCGAGGAACCCCAAGGGGTCATAGATTGAACTAGTAATTGACAAGATTCCTCGTCTAGTCACAGGTTGTTCCTTTAAACAAATCTTAAACTTGAACATGTCTGAGCTCTCTCGATGGGAAATGCATCTTTACTCAAGTCCAGGTCTCTCATGTCACTCTCAGGAATAAAAGTCAGTAAGGCATGACTGTTACTTGCCCACTTGGTGAGGTTGAACCCTCCGCTTACGCAGAGGCTGGTGAGGTTGTTGTACAACGCAACTGCATGCTCAGCAGGTGCGTTGCTGCGGTATTCTTCTGCTGTCCTTCTGAGAGCGAAGTTAGCAACACTTGGAGACGATTTTGCACCGAACAGATGAACAACCATCTTGTACTCAGTCTTGATTTACATCTCCGTTCGGCCACCATAGGAAGCGCAGCAGATCTGTGTCTTTTTCCGGAACTCTCACCTGATAGTACATAGCTTCCACATCTGCCATCATGGCAGCTTCCTCTTGTCTAAAGCATATAAGCACACCAATGAGTGAACTTGTTAAGTCTGGTCCTTGCAGGAGTTCGCTATTTAGTGACTCTCCTTGATAGCTGGCTGCACAGTCAAAAACCACTCTTAGCTTTTTCTTTTGAGGATGATATACACCATGGTGAGGTATATACCACACTTGACCATCTTGTCGATTTAAGTGAGACATAGGGACCCTGACTGCATGATCTTTTTCAAGCGTATCGTTCATGAAGTTTCTATGCTCCTCGTGAAAGGAGCGGTTACTCTTGAATTTCCTTTTGAGATTTAGTGCGTGCTGCATGGCTGCACTTCGGTTGTTAGGCATTTGAATGGCTGCTTAATTAAATGGGAGACCGATGTAATTGGTGATTGTCCGTAAACTGCAAAGAGTTACTTACATAGGCTAAAAACTGATAGTCCTCTTGTGACAACTCAGCCTTATCGTCACAATTTCGTTCGGGGAAGTCATGGTTATACTGTTGTATCAGCATTTATTCTACACTTTCTGTGGAATTTCTGTTGACTGTAACTTTCGCCTGCTCATTGTCGTACATGCTGTCCTCAACAGATTCTCGAAGAGGTCCATTCAAAGTCCATCCAAGAGCAGTCTTTACTGCATATGGCCCTTTGTGCCTGCTGTTAATTACTTTCCATGGTTCTAGAAGCTCATACTCTTTATTGCCTATCAGAATTTCAATTCCAGCATCGATCTGGGGTAATTTTACTTCACTGAGGTATGGCCACTTATCGATGTCATGCTGTTGTGGAATGTTTTCCACTGCAACTGGGATACTCTTTTGTGTAAACACTTTGGGAAGTTCAACAAAGGTGTTTTCTTCCAGACCACTAATCTCCAAATCAGTGAGCACATAGCTTTCTACTAGTTTCTTAGAGTTCATGGTGCTCAACATCACCTCAACTTTTCTGCATTGTACATTTAACTGCCTTGCTAGTGACTCTGTACAGAACGTGGAAGAACTACCTGGGTCCATAAATGCGTACACTTCTACTATTTTGTCACTTTTCTTGGACTTTATTTTAACAGGTACTATGGAGAGAATACAATTGTCTCCAGCCCCAGTGAGGGCACTTATTTCATGACTTCATGGTTTATTTTCTGTTTCATTTTCGTCAGCCTTTACAATTAACTGAGCTGTGTCTTGTACTGCAATGTGTAGCATGCGAGGATGTCTCTTTGAGCACAACGCGCATGTGATTTTTTTTGTGCAGTCTTTGCTTAAGTGTCCCTTTACTAAACATCCATAGCAAAATCCATTCCTTTTTAAAAAGTACACTTTGTCTTTGTACCACTCCTTACTTTCATTCGGATTACATAAAAACAGATTATTTGTTTTCGAGTTGAATGTAGACCCTTTAAGCTTTCTATAGATATATTTCTCATGTCTGTCTCTGCAGGATTCGCGGAGTTTCAGTTAATTTTAATGACGTTTTTCAAAAAGATTTTTTGCGAAGACTGAGACGGATGAAAGCGCACCCTGTTTGTTTTCTTTATTTTATTAATGCACAAATTTCTATTTTTAACATGTGTGCATACAGTAGGTGGACAACCAGACTGCTCATTACCCTCGCGCTCACCGCCGTGGCAAAGCGGCAGCGGCCAAAATAAACCAGTAGCATTTCAAAATAATTCATGAAATGACCACCAGGTGGCGCAAATTGACATTTTCCGTCGTCTCGGTTTTTAAATATATTTAGAGTTTAAGCCATAATAAAGTCATAACAATATGTTGTAGCGAAGAAATACTACAATTATGATAATTTACACATCCAAGTACTGTGTCCAACAAACATGAAAAACTATAAATATAAAAAAAATTATGAATTAGAAAACATTGGTTTTATTTTGTTTAGACTGACTCTCTGTATCTATCTGTCTAGTGTTATTATTAAAGAAAACAGCCAGAGGTGGAAAGAGTAATAAAATTTTGTACTCAAGTACAAGTACTGTTACTTCAGTGAAATTTTACTTAAGTACAAGTAAAGTTACCCTTATAAAAATCTACTCAAATAAAAGTAAAAAGTAGCTCATTAAAAAATTTACTCAGAGTAAAAGTTACCGAGTTACTTTTTTATTTTAATTTTTTTAACAGCGGGGGTGGGGGAGGGGGGTTGAGGCATTCTAGCGTAGTTCAAAAAAAGATGAGCAGATATAAATCTCAAACTAGTTGTTTTTAACTGAAGGAACACCTTTGCATAATAAAGCTGTTGTTTTTCTTGTGCTTAAAAATCAAAGTGGTCACTTAAATATGGTGTTACGTCCCAGTCTAGGGCCATACAGCAAAAGAATGGTTCAGGGTTCTATTTTAAACTGTATGGAAATGGTGGTATATGGCAGAAAGAACTAGATCCAATCATTATATATATATATATATATATATATATATATATATATGCGCACACACACACACACACACCAGGAGGAGGATCAGATTCAGGATGGACCCAGGCCAAAATAATAAACAAAATGGTATTTATATTTAGTAGCTAGATTACCTGCCAAAAAAAAAACCACACACAAACAAACAAAAATACAGGTACCTTCCCGGACTTCCTAAACCAAAAACAGTGAAATTATCTACAAATATATACAACGACCAACCGAACCAAAGGGACAAAGCAATAATCAAAGTCAATTGGAGGCAAAAAGTCAAACCAGAATACACAACCAAATATCAAACGCCAAAATCACAACCTTTCATCTTTCCCGCGTCTCTCTCCGGTTTATACATGGAAGTGCTAGTCGATGACGTCACTCAGGGCGGAAGCGAACGTGTGGAAGGTCAGGTGATGCCGATGTCAGAAAACCTGGAGTGGAGTCTGGAGCGGCGCGCGACCAGGACATGATACACACACGCGAGCGCAACGGAGCATTTATACAAAGCATAATATCTTTTATTATTTTATCATTTTCATTCATTTATTTTTTACTCAGTAGCGAATATGATTTAAAATGTAGCGAATTACAATACTTCAAACAAAACGTACTTAAGTAAAAGTAAAATTACAGATTTTTAAAACTACTTAAAGTAGAAATACACAAAAAAGCTACTCAATTACAGTAACGCGAGTAAATGTAATTCGTTACTTTCCACCTCTGATAACAGCACAAACAACGGCACTAGGGCTTTTTAAAAAAAAAAAATTCGACAATACTTACAGTTGTTAGAGTTTAAGACATCAAGATTTAAATATAGAAATAACTAAAACAAATAGAGCAAACTTCCAGAATAGATAATAAAAAAAATAAATCAATAAAAAGGATGTATGCAGTATAATCGTGTAACATCCGACCCGCCGCAGCCCCGGAGATCAGGATCACCGGATTACTGAGCCGTGGCTTTGTCTCCCCCTAGTGTGTCTACGTATGTCTTGTCAGTCATTAACACGAAAGTGAACTCACCTGTCTACCCTTGTGTATCTCACTATTTAACCCAGCCGAACCCACACCACAGTGTCTGGTCACCGTTGTGCACACCCGGAAATTAATGTTCTTATGTCTCCTTCTTTCTCTCTCCCTCTCCCAGGTTTAAAGCGGTATCTGCAGGTGAGGCTGCGGAAGCAGGACAGCTTCTCGCATTTTTCAGATTGGACCCGATGTGTTTGGGTTGCAGTCATCCCGAAGGATCTTCTGAGCTTATCGTTTGAAAGTACTCTTGTGTTCGTGTATTTCCGCCTGCAGACCGCCCCGGGAGAAGTATCTTCTGTGTTTATGTTTTGTTTGGTATAAAAGTGAAGCTTGTTCAAGTCAATACCGGGACTGTTAAAATAAATGACTATTTCCTGCAGCTTGCGTTCGAAACGAGTGTGATTTACCCAGGCGAGACATGACAGATGACCAGACCTTTCACCAGAACGCAGCAGGACCAGCAGCGCATGACCATACACCTCCCATGATGGATTACATTCGGCGACAGCAAGGTCAGATGGACAGCTTGGCCAGGGCGATCAACGACCTGGCCCACAGTGTCCGTGACATCGCGGCTCGACAGGCACCCACCCCTGCGGGACCAAGACGCCCGTCACGATCCCCTCCGCGAGCGACCCCCCCGGAGAGGTATGCTGGGGATCCCGAGGGATGTAGAAAATTCCTCCTGGCCTGTGAGCTGTATTTAGCTGAGTACCCTGACCTTGATGACAGGCAAAGGATCAGCTTTGTCACGCAACAGCTCACAGGTGCAGCGATGGACTGGGCCGCCGCTATGTGGAGTGCGGGTGGCCGAGACATGAGTGATTTCGTCCGCTTTCTCCGTGCGTTTCGCGCTGTCTTCGACCACCCGGACCAGGGGCGGACTGGTGAACAACAGCTCCTCCGCCTCAAGCAGGGACCAACCACAGTCGCCGACTATGCCGTAAAATTTAAGATCCTGGCCGCGGAGAGTGAATGGTGCGATAAGAGCCTCCTCGCACGGTTCCGGGACGGTCTTCATCCAGACATTCAACTAGAACTAGCGTGCCGAGATGCTGAAATGGACCTGGATGAGACCATACAACTTGCCATTAAACTGGATCAGCACATCCGCGGTCAGAGACGGCAGACCCCCGCCAGAGGAGCAGGTAGTAGAGGCGAGCCGCACCCCCGCCCCAGCATGAATAGAAGCGCACAGGAACCACGTGAATCCCCGACAGCCGAACCCATGGACGTCGGCACCTCCAGGCTATCAGCACAGGAAAGACGACGCCGACTAACCGCCGGACTGTGTCTGTACTGCGGGGGAGGAGGGCATCTCATTCGAGAGTGCCCAATACTGAAAGTAAAACTAGACACTAGCACACCCCCTCGAACCAGACACACAAACGCACCTTCACAAAATACAGTCACGGACTTACCACCACACACTCTAACCACGGACACGCCACCCCAGATCATACCCACCAATACACCTCCACGCACCAACCGGTCATTTTGTATAAAAGCTACTCTGTCTTATGATAATCATCTGGTTTCTGTTTCCCCCCTCATAGATTCGGGATCGGCTGGGAACTTCATTTCATCCTCCCTTATTTCCTCGCTGCACGCTCCCGTGTCGAAGCTTCCAACCCCGATCGTGATTAATGCTCTGGAGGGCAACCCATTAGGTCAATCGCCCATTAACATGATATCCGTGCCCCTACGTTTAACTTTCCCGAACCACACTGAGGAATTAGAATTCTTTGTGATCTCTCAGGTGAGTCAGTCCGTCGTGCTCGGTCTCCCTTGGCTTAGTTCTCATAATCCCAATTTTGATTGGACAGGTGCTCGCATCCTTTCATGGTCCCCCCGATGCGCAAAATTTTGCATGCCATCCTCATTGATGGCCCAAACGACTACAGTAGAAAGCCCTAGCGCCCTGGTCACTACCACCGTGCCATCCGAGTACGAAAAATTTAAAGACGTATTTAGTATCAGGGCCGCCGCACGACTTCCCCCTCACCGCCCGTGGGATTGCGCTATTGACCTCCTGCCGGGGAAAGCACCGCCTTGCTCGCGGGTTTATCCATTGTCGGTGTCTGAGACACAGGCAATGGAGGAATACGTGAAAGAGGCTCTCCAGCAGGGGCTCATTAGTCGCTCCACGTCACCCGCATCGGCCGGGTTCTTTTTTATCGAGAAAAAAGGCGGGGGCCTTCGGCCGTGTATTGATTATAGAGGGCTCAATACCATCACAGTGAAGTATAAGCACCCACTGCCCCTGGTTCCGGCCGCGATCGATCTGCTCCGCGGCGCTTCCATCTTTACCAAACTTGACCTCCGCAGCGCTTACAATCTCGTTCGTGTTCGCAAGGGCGATGAGTGGAAGACAGCGTTTAGCACTACATCAGGTCATTATCAATACAATGTGATGGCTTATGGACTGGTGAACGCGCCTGCGGTGTTTCAGGGGTTCATGAATGACGTGCTCCGACTTATGCTAAACCGATTTGTGATAGTATATTTAGATGACATCCTGATATACTCGCGGTCATACGAAGAGCACGTTAGTCATGTAACCGCCGTCCTCCGTCGACTAAGGGAACATGGGCTCTATGTGAAGGCAGAGAAATGTGAATTTCATAAGACGGAGATTGCATTTCTGGGCTATCGCATAGGACCACTGGGGGTCAAGATGGACGCGACCAAAGTCAGAGCGGTACTCCAATGGCCGGAACCGACCTCAGTGAAGGCGCTACAAAGCTTCCTCGGGTTTGCCAATTTTTACCGGCGCTTTATTAGGGGCTATAGTACGTTGGCAGCACCGCTCACTAGCTTACTTAAAGGTAAACCGCGCAAGCTACAGCCGTTCACGCCGGACGTGCGCATCACGTTCCAGCGTCTAAAACAAGCTTTTACATCCGCGCCGATATTAAAACTTCCCGACCAAAGAAAGCCCTTCGTAGTTGAGGTCGATGCGTCCGAAGTAGGACTCGGAGCGGTGCTGTCACAGCGCCATGGCCACCCGGAGAAGTTATTCCCCTGTGCTTTTTTCTCGCGAAAATTGACACCTGCCGAATGCAATTATGATATTGGTAATCGTGAACTGCTTGCAATAAAAGCGGCGTTAGAGGAATGGAGGCATTGGTTGGAGGGGGCAGAACACCCATTCACGGTACTCACGGATCATAAGAACCTAGAGTACATCCAACAAGCTAAGAGACTAAACCCCCGACAAGCCCGCTGGGCACTGTTCTTTACTTGTTTTCACTTTATTATCATTTATCGCCCCGGCTCTAAAAATATCAAAGCGGACGCGTTATCCCGCTGTTTTGCGACGCAGGACCAGCCTCAGGTTCCCGAACCCATTTTGCCCCCCTCACTCGTGGTGGCTCCGATCACTTGGGATCTCGATGCGGAGATAGCACTGGCGACGCGGGCAGACCCCGCGCCGCCGGACTGTCCTCCGAATCGAACCTATGTGCCGGAGTCACTACGAGAGCAAGTGACGGTGGAGGCCCATGTTAATTTATCATCAGGACATCCCGGCGAATTGAGAACCTATCAACTCCTAGAACCAAAGTTCTGGTGGCCAAACCTGCGGGAAACAGTAAGAACAGTAGTTTCGTCTTGTGCTACATGTGCAACCACTAAGAGCCCCCGAGGGTTGCCAGTTGGAAAATTAATGCCCTTGCCCACACCTAACAGACCGTGGTCCCACCTAGCGGTGGATTTTGTGACGGACCTGCCAGTGTCTAAGGGATACACGTCGGTCCTAGTAGTGGTAGATCGCTTCTCTAAAAGTTGCCGGTTTATCCCGTTCTGCGCCCTCCCAACCGCCGCCCGGGTGACGGAAACCCTATTCAACAATGTGTTTCGCTACTACGGCATACCGGAAGATATTGTTTCCGATCGTGGTCCCCAATTTGTCGCAAAAGTCTGGAAAGCTTTTTTCCAGAAATTGGGGACCACTGTTAGTCTAACGTCAGGCTATCACCCGGAGTCAAACGGGCAGGCAGAGCGGACTGTCCAAGATCTCGGGAAATTCCTCCGCGCATATTGTAGTAGTAGACAACATGAATGGGCAGACTGTTTATTCTGGGCGGAATATGCGCAAAACTCATTGAGACATTCCTCAACCGGCCTAACGCCGTTTCAATGTGTGCTCGGATATCAGCCGCCGCTTTGTCCTTGGGATGCCACTCCCACCAACATCCCCATGGTGGATGAGTGGTTTAAAAGAGCGGAAAAAGTATGGGAGGGGGCGCATGCCAATATCTCCCAAGCAGTTCGTCGGTTCAAAAAATTCGCCGATAGGCGGCGAAGGGAAAGTCCTCCGCTCCAGGTAGGAGATCGGGTTTGACTCTCGACAAGGGATCTATCTCTCAAACTTCCCTGCCGTAAACTTTCACCCAGATTCATCGGTCCTTTTCCCATCTTGTCTCAAATAAACCCCGTTTCTTTTAAATTACAACTTCCCTCACACATGCGCATTAACCCCGTGTTCCACATCTCTCTTCTCAGGCCAGTAATACGGGGACCCCTTGACGGAGGCGTCGTGGACCCATCACTCCCCGGGGCTGTGGAGATCGAGGGCGCTCCAGCGTTCAGAGTCCAACAACTGCTGGACTCCCGAAGGAGAGGGGGCACACTCCAATACCTAGTGGAGTGGGAGGGGTACGGTCCGGAGGAACGCAGCTGGGTCCCGGCAAAGGACATCCTGAGCCCAGAACTCATTTACGAGTTCCATCAAGCTCGACCGGATCGTCCGGCGCCACGACCTCCGGGCCGACCCGCTCGCCGGCAATTCCATCAGGCCGGTGGGTCCCGACCCCCTTCGGTACCTCGCAGGGAGCGCCCACCTCTCTTTCAGGAAGCCGGTCCTGGGAGGGGGGGTAATGTAACATCCGACCCGCCGCAGCCCCGGAGATCAGGATCACCGGATTACTGAGCCGTGGCTTTGTCTCCCCCTAGTGTGTCTACGTATGTCTTGTCAGTCATTAACACGAAAGTGAACTCACCTGTCTACCCTTGTGTATCTCACTATTTAACCCAGCCGAACCCACACCACAGTGTCTGGTCACCGTTGTGCACACCCGGAAATTAATGTTCTTATGTCTCCTTCTTTCTCTCTCCCTCTCCCAGGTTTAAAGCGGTATCTGCAGGCGAGGCTGCGGAAGCAGGACAGCTTCTCGCATTTTTCAGATTGGACCCGATGTGTTTGGGTTGCAGTCATCCCGAAGGATCTTCTGAGCTTATCGTTTGAAAGTACTCTTGTGTTCGTGTATTTCCGCCTGCAGACCGCCCCGGGAGAAGTATCTTCTGTGTTTATGTTTTGTTTGGTATAAAAGTGAAGCTTGTTCAAGTCAATACCGGGACTGTTAAAATAAATGACTATTTCCTGCAGCTTGCGTTCGAAACGAGTGTGATTTACCCAGGCGAGACATGACAATCGGGGCCTCTCATTTCATTATTCACTCGCACTTCATCTGGCACTGAACCAAAATATATTGTCTTACATTTGTGAATAAAATATCATTGTTTTTTTCAGAGATTTATTTGTGCAAAATAATATTTATGCAATATAATTACAGGCTCTGGATTCGTTTTTCATTTGCAGTACAAACCAAAATACATCTTACGATTTTTGAGAGATTTGTTGTAAAAAAAAAAAAAAAACTGTTTTTTTCAGATATTTGTCTGTACAAAATAATATTTATGCAATATAATCACAGGCTCTTGATTCGTTATTCGTTTGCAATATAAACCAAAATACATTAACCATATAATATACACCAAAATATAAATAAAAATATTTCATTTGTGAATCATATGGCATTATATTCCTGTCACAATTCTCACAGCTGTACCAGTATGTATTGAAATAATAACAATAGTGTTTTTCTTTACTGAATAGAAATATAATTGCACAACTGTTAAGCATTAGCCCGTACTTGATAATCTATTGTTCGTTCTATCAGGGTTTAATTGCCCTAATATCAACACCAATCGAGCACGCGCTGAAGGAGTTCGTCAGAGGTGAGGCTAAGCCACAGAACAAAGATGAGCTTCTTCAGGCCATTGTGACTTTCTGGAAGGATCGCTTGACCAAAACTGCGTGCAGTAAATATATTGATCATCTGCAGAAGGTTTTGCCTGCGGTGGTACAGCGCAGCGGGGGTGCTACTGGGGTGTAAAATTGTAGTTTGTTAAAATGGTTTCATTATTTATTAAAGAAAATCATGCATATCAGCCTATTCCATTTCATTCTTATACTAACACAAAAACACAAGCGCTGCTGTACAACATCTATAACGCGAATTTTATGGTCATTTGGTCATTTATGGTGTTCATTTTGTTTTTTTTATTTTTGTCTTTGATGTTAACTACACAAAGCAGTGTCTTCCCACCTGCATCTCCAGCATACTGTATATCAGATTGATGGACATGAGTCCGCATCTGTTACATTTTTGGTGACAACAGTTTTTTCAGCACACATTTAAGCAATAATATTTTTAAAAAGTTTGATCCGGCATCATAATTCTCCTCTATAATTTCCAACAGTCTAATCAGCGCTCAACCGTACGCACAAGTCGCAGAGGCAGAGAGTACGCCGTTTTAACGGGGGTGGGGATAATAAAACAGCAGGGAAACTGACTGGCAATTTGAATAATTCATTGATACGTTGATGTCTTTGGTTTCGGATGTGAGTGGATGCGCTGTAGTAATCCACGTTTTATACAAATTACATGAGCTGATTTTCCCCTCATTAGTTTATATAAAAGCAGACATTTCGCGTTCTGTATCTGTATTTGAGTCATGATATACTAACATATTTTTGCTGTGTAGTGGACCGTGTAATTAGCGCGTCCCTCCCCCAAACAGCGCAGCAAGGAGCATTTACTTACATCTAAACTGAGTCGTTAATAAATAAATAAATAAAAATGCTTTTATAAATGTGGGCTATTGTTATCTACTTCAAATATTTGTTAAAACAGCCAGGAAACTCACTCTGACCATTTTAATAATTCATTGATAAATTAGTGATTCCTTTGGTTTCGGCTGTGCTGATGGTGATCGTCATCTCGTCGTCTCCGCAGCAGGGAGTGCGCCTATAATTCACTTTTCATACAAATTACATAATCTAATAATGTTTCTCATTAGTTTATATAAAAGCAGATATTTTGCTTTCTATAAGTATATATTTTTCACGTTTGTGAGGCGAGTATACACGGAGTTTGGGTTCATTTTCTGACGCGCTCAAGTTCACCAAAAACAATACAGAACCACGTTTACTTTCTTTATTTAACAAAATCATAACGTTTTTTCGTCATTGTGAGTGCACCTAAATAAAAGTAGTCTTATCAAAGCTACAAATTTAAAGAACACAAAATATAAGATGACACAAGACCCTACATGTGTAGCTTTTCTAATTACACATAATAAAAAGGCTCAGTGTGTTAACGTTTACGTTGCTTAAATTCGATCCTAAAAAAATTTTATTTAATTTTAATTATAAATTTGTACTGTAATGTTACTACTGTGATTATGAATTCATTTAATTACAATGTTTCACTTTATTTGATCTGCAACAACGTGCGGCTGTGGACGACCTGCGCCTCATTAAGCCTGGAGAGAATGAACTGATGCCTGAGGCGTCAGTCTATAGTTATATAGCGCCACTCAGTGGTAAAAGCCAGCAAACACACAAACCCAAATTCTGACGCCATATGCCGCGACAATAGAAGTCACATACTGCTTGTGCACCCACTGTACAAATAAAAGTAGACACTTTACAGATTCGATTAATATATAGATCTTGTCTGTACGATCAAAACTGAAAGTGTAAAGTTCTTATTGGTGTCATCAGGGGAAAACGCCTCAAAACGCATATATATGCGTGCGCGGACCCCAGAGGGTTAACTTGTAAAATAAAACAAACACAACAACAAATTAACAAAATATGATATGGCTCCTACACAAAGAATAAACTACCTGCCAAAGTGGCTAGTGAATTTGGCGCATTTGGCGGGTGGGCGGGTGCCAATGTCAAGCCCTGGTGTATATATACACACACTTTTTTTCCCCAACATTGTAGATATTGAAGTTATTATGGCAGAACAAACATGTGGAATTATGTAGTCAACAAAAATGTGGTAAATACACAAGAATACATTTTATATTTTTGAAAGTAGCCACCTTTAGCATTGATGACAAATTCGTCATTTTTGGCAGTCACCTGGAATGATTTTCCAACAATCATGAAGGAGATCCCAGTTTCGGATTGGTTGGCTGATTTTCCTTCACTCTCTGGTCCAACTCATCCCAAACCATCTCAAATGGATTTTCATTGAATAATTGTGGAGGCCAGATCATCTAATGGAGCATTCCATCACTCTCCTTCTTGGACCCCATAACCTAGCTCTTGCATAACTAAACCAGTGTTTGGGGTCATCATTCTTTTGGAAAACATGCCGCTGCAAAATGCTGTGGTAGCTATACTGGTTAACTGCAACCAACAGTATCACCAACAAAGCATACCCACACTATCAAACCTCCTCCATGTTTCACAGTGGGAACCAAACATTCAGGAACCATCTGTTCAACCGCCCTATATCTAACAAAGACAAAGTTGGAACCAAAAATGTAAAAAAATGTAAATTTCCTTTGTTTCCTTTCCAAAGCAAGTCCCTTCTTGTTTTACTGGCAAAGTAATGATTTGTTTGCTGCAATTCAACCAATGATTAACCAAGGCCCGGTTTCTCGATAACGAACACTATTCACGCGCTAAGAAGACTCTTAAGATATCTTACGTTAAGTGATAACTTTTCTAAGTGTATTTCTTGAACTGTCTCTTAGGAGTCTTCTTAAGTCGCTGCCTCTTACATCCGACATTACAAGGCGCTGTCTACAGTGAAGGTACTGAATTAGCTGGCATCGGTTGCTCAGGAATCGATTTTTGAATCGTTTTCATGACAGCGTTAAGAAAGACGGCACTTTCTATGCAAATTAAGCATTGCACTAAATTCTTTTAATAGCGTTTATTTCGACATGGGTTAACTTATTAATAACATGCCATAATAGACAAATATATAAATTAAATCACCAAACTGTCGCTAATATTTTCATGTAACCTGTGGCGGTGAAACGAACCGGGTATACAATTATAGTTGATTGACAAACCACTGACAACACTCTTCACCAGCTTCAGAAACAATGTGAAGTATGTCAGTTGTTGGGGTTGTATAGTGCAATTATGGAATGAATACAATGAGGTGACAGAGTGGAGGTTTACAGATGTCGCCATTAAAAATGCTCCAGGGGTCCTGTGGTAAATAAATAAATAAAATAATAACGAACCGAGCGCGTGGATTAATAAACCGAGATGTGTGTTTCTTACCCCCACCCCTCGTGAAAACGGCGTGTTCAGAGAAAGGCTCACCAGTGAGATGCCATTTCTGAACAAACTGAGTCATGTGTGTTAAAGCATTAAATGGTAAAAGAGCATTAGCAATAAACGTTTTTTTCTGAATCCGAATTTTATTAATAAGTTACAAGTTAAATTTCAACTGTAAAGAACCTGTACATATGTTCATACAGTATTGACAGCAGCTCTAATTTGTCTAAATCGCATTGCAGACAAGAAAAAGAAGTAGAGTCATCCTGTGACCTTGCATGCTTAATCTTTCCACACATGATTCTTGCTTCTCACTTTTTCCTTAATCTCCGGTTCGGATCTTGTTTTGGTCTGTTCTCATGAGTTGTGAAGCGAGAGGAACAAAGTATAAATATTGTTCATTTGCTAAATTAAGAATCATGAATTTTAATTGAATATTTATCTCTGTATTTTTTCACAGCAGTTTGTGACTGAAAGTGTCCTGTCTGCATCTCACTTCAGGAGTTTCCTGACCAACGTATCTAACGGTCATATTTAAAAATCATAACGTACAGTTAAGTACAAACCGTTTCTGTTGGCGTTTAATTTTGTTACTATGATTAATACTTATTTGTGGTGTTTCATGTATTGTACATCTTTTCAAATTGAGACCTCACTTGTAAGTTGCTGTTATCTCATTTTCTCGTTTTTGTATAAATTAATCAAATGTTTGCTTGTTATTAAATGTATTTTTTTATAAAAAAAAAATAAACGCATTTATGTTTTATTATTAGTTGAGAGTGTGGTTTATTTATTTATTATCATATTTGGTCATTGTAACATGCATTAGGGAGCATTATCTCCGCGACGTGTGTGTGCTATCTGGGAATGAATTAACTTTACTTGATTATTTTAAATAAATCTAATTTGTGCATTAAATATAATTATGTAACTTTTACTTGATTTCTTTGATTGTTAATTTAATTAAGTAGATTTTACCTGACAATTACGGGTGAGTTTTACTTAATATTGGAGCAATAAAATTTACTTAAAATCTGTGTGTAAATTGTTAAGAAGATTTTATCAAGTAAATCTTACAAGTTCTTTTGTGAACACGATGATTTAAGAATTTAATTAAGCACGAATATATATATATATATATACAGATGTCGCCATTAAAAACCTGTGTTTCGAGAAAAGGGATCCCGTGACTTGCCGCGGCTTTGCGCGGCTCCGTGCGGGAAGCTGTGAACATGCCCTTCATTACCTGTAGGGGGCAGTCGTGTTTCAGTCTGAAGTATTGTGTGTCTACTGAAGCCGAAAATGTGTGCTAATTAAACTGCGCATGCATGTTTGGAGTCGCTGTGCCCGCGCTGTGTATCAGTCGGTTGGGAATCATCACGGAGGTTACAACACGGCGTGGCTGCAGCTGGAGTTTGTCGTGTTCGAGGTAAGTTTAGCTTTCTTTTTTGGATGTGATTCTCGCTTTCATGACTCCCAATTAATGTTCATCTTAATCTCAGGACGTACAATTAGCAATTTCAGTTTTTAATAGTGTGGAGATTCACAAAACACCGTTTTCATGTAAAAACCTGAACCTACGGAGCCCCCATGGGTCCTGTGGTAAATAAATAAATAAATAAAATAATAACGAACCGAGCGCGCGGATTAATACACCGAGATGTGTGTTTCTTACCCCCACCCCGAGTGAAAACGGCGTGTTCAGACAAAGGCTCGCCAGTTAGATGCCATTTCTGAACAAACTGAGTCGTGTGTGTTAAAGCATTAAATGGTAAAAGAGCACTAGCAATAAACGTTTTTTTTTCTGAAGCCGAACTTTATTAATGAGTTACGAGTAAAGAACCTGTACATATGTTCATACAGTATTGACAGCAGCTCTAATTTACTGCGGTAAAGCCAGCCGCGGTTCAGAAAAACACGGTCAAGCCAGCCGCGATTGATTTTAGTGCGCGCGCATATTACAGTGATTATGGTAGTTTCATGAACAACACAGAGAGAATGCCCCATATCTGAAAAATGCTGCAGTAAAATAGTTTCATATGTGGTGTGTATATAGTATGGGACGTCTTGAATAAGAACTGATCATTGTTTTTTTCTACTTATTAGAAATGGGGTCTTTATACCCCTTTAAAATGTAATAATGCCCCATATCTGAAAAATGCTGCAGTAAAATAGTTTCATATGTGGTGTGTATATAGTATGGGACGTCCTGAATAAGAACTGATCATTGTTTTTTTTCTACTTATTAGAAATGGGGTCTTTATACCCAGAGGTGGAAAGAGTAATAAAATTTTGTACTCAAGTACAAGTACCGTTACTTCAGTGAAATTTTACTTAAGTACAAGTAAAGTTACCATTGTAAAAATCTACTCAAGTAAAAGTAAAAAGTAGCTCATTAAAAAATTTACTCAGAGTAAAAGTTACCGAGTTACTTTTTTATTTTTATTTTTTTAACAGCGGGGGTGGGATGAGGCATTCTAGCATAGTTCAAAAAAGATGAGCAGATATAAAATCTCAAACTAGTTGTTTTTAACTGAAGGAACACCTTTGCGTAATAAAGCTGTTGTCTTTCTTGTGCTTGAAAATCAAAGTGGTCACTTAAATATGGTGTTACGTCCCAGTCTAGGGCCATACAGCAAAATAATGGTTCAGGGTTCTATTTTAAACTGTATGGAAATGGTGGTATATGGCAGAAAGAACTAGATCCAATCATTAACTGATGAAACAATGAGGTTTGTATACACACACACACAACAGGAGGAGGATCAGATTCAGGTTGGACCCAGGCCAAAATAATAAACAAAATGGTATTTATATTTAGTAGCTAGATTACCTGCAAAAAAAAAAAAACACAAACAAAAATACAGGACTCCCTAAACCTATATAAACTATATAAAATAGAAACCTAAGCTAAACTATATAAAATACCTGGCTCAAAAAAGTCTCACAGTCTAATATTTCATTGGATTGTTTTAGCTATGATTAAGCTGTGGGACTGCTTTGATAAAATTATATATACATAATATATATAAGGTTATCACCCCCCCCCATATCATTCCGTACAATAAGGTAGTCAGCTATCTTCATTTTATTGCCACATAACATCCTGAGCAAATAAATTCCCAAATAAACTCCCTCTTCCAAAAATAAATGGCAGCCAAGGCCCTGCTACTAGTGAGTGCACAGACATACAGTGAAATTATCTAT
Source organism: Channallabes apus (assembly GCA_030522415.1). Lineage (NCBI taxonomy): Eukaryota > Metazoa > Chordata > Actinopteri > Siluriformes > Clariidae > Channallabes > Channallabes apus. The sequence goes on along the minus strand of CM060108.1, from coordinate 30,480,993 downwards.
AAATATATACAAAGACCAACCAAACCAAAGGGACAAAGCAATAATCAAAGTCAATTGGAGGCAAAAAGTCAAACCAGAATACACAACCAAATATCAAACGCCAAAATCACAACCTTTATCATCTTTCCCGCGTCTCTCTCCAGTCGCGCTAGTCGATGACGTCACTCAAGGCGGAAGCGACCGTGTGGAAGGTCAGGTGATGCCGATGTCAGAAAACCTGGAGTGGAGTCTGGAGCGGCGCGCGACCAGGACATGATATACACACGCGAGCGCAACGGGGCATTTATACAAAGCATAATATTTTTATTGTTTTAGCATTTTCATTCATTTATTTTTTACTCAGTAGCGAATATGATTTAAAATGTAGCGAATTACAATACTTCAAACAAAACGTACTTAAGTAAAAGTAAAATTACAGATTTTTAAAACTACTTTAAAAAGTAGAAATACACAAAAAAGCTACTCAATTACAGTAACGCGAGTAAATGTAATTCGTTACTTTCCACCTCTGTTTATACCCCTTTAAAGTGTAATAATGTCCAATATCTCAAAAATGCTGCAGTAAAATTGTTTCATATTTGGTGTGTATATAGTATGGGACGTCCTGAATAAGAACTGATCATTGTTTTTTTCTACTTTTTTTTTTTATCATATAATGTGTGTACATTATATGGGATAAAAACTGTCCATGGCGTTTTATACTTACTAGAATTTATTTTTTCATAGGTCTCTGAAGTGAAATAAAGGCATTTTATTTAACTTTTTTCCCCCATTGTGAACATTTGTTTATTTGACCTCTCTTCCAAAGCAGACGTTAATCCTCATTATAGAAAACATTCATTGAAGAATAACTGCTACTTTTGAACAGTAAAACTAAATAAAAATCAATTCTGGTATTTAGAAAGACTAAATACATTATTTTGTCTGTTTTCTACGAATTCTGCTGTAACTTATCTACATAAAACAATTATTTGAATGGTGAATATTTAAGAAAAATATTGTAACAGACAACCGTCAAAGTCACCAATAAATAACACGGATATTAAAGCAGAAATGCAAATAAATAATCAAGTAAAAATTGACGAGCATGTTGTATTATCTCTCAGTCCTGGGCGTCTAAATGAAAAGCGCTCTGAAAGCGCGTTGTCTCTGTGTCGGTCCTGAAACTACCGTAATCACTGTAATATGTGCGCACACTAAAATCAATCGCGGCTGGCTTGACCGTGTTTTTCTGAACCGCGGCTGGCTTTACCGCAGTTCTAATTTGTCTAAATCGCATTGCAGACAATAAAAATAAGTCGAGTCATCCTGTGACCCTGCATGCTTAATCTTTGCACACATGATTCTTGCTTCTCACTTTTTCCTTAATCCCTCACTGTTCTATCTTGTATTTTCTAACGGTGTCAGGAACTTTGTGTTAGTAGCACTGCTTGACATGCTTGATGCCTTCCTCTTTTGTAATTTGCTTTGGATAAAGGCAAACTTACAAAAGATGAAGAAAATGCCTAAATGTAGTTGTACGAATAAAAGATTATGTAATGATACAATGTAAATATTTTCACAGAAACAAAGTGTAAAGATGAGACGTGAATCTGAAGAGGATCTCTTTGATGATTGCCTGGTAAAGCATTGTTTTCTTATTAATTATACAATTTATTAATACCTTGAATATAGTGTTTGTTGTATTGGACAGAAGCATATAAATGCAAATGAATATATAAATATGAGTAATTATTGAACGAATTTTCATGTTTGGACTAACCCTTTAAATACAAACTCAGCATTCATCATAGGATTTCCTGACACTGTAAAGCCATCTCATGCCATGTTTTACTGATGCAAGATTAGTGCTAAAGCAATTTAACCCAAGTTTAACAATATGAAGTATATGAAGTGATGGTCATTTTTTTATTATCATTTATTTTTATTATTATTTTTTTCTCAATGAAGTCAGCACAGGTTGAAGCAATTCAGATTTTTTTTGTTTCTCAAAATAAATGATTTATTTTCTTGTAAATTTTATGCAGGGGGACAGACGAAGTGACACCTTCTTAAAATCCTTGTCGTCCGTGCTGTTGAAGGGGAAGAACCGGTTGGTGTATCCATAATCCTTGAAGGAGAGGCTATTTTCAGAAAGTTCTTCTAGAACTTGATGGGATTAAGCTATCACCAAAAGTGCAAGCTTTAAAGATGAAGTTATCATCTTAAAACATTTGATTTGGCTTGACTACAAGTGTTTACATGTTGTGTTTACATGTTCAGCTTAAAATGTTTTCATGCATTAAGGTTTCAATGGCATACTTTTAAGTGCACTAGTCCAGAGTGCTGATTTGAAAGTTGCAACTTCACTGCTTCAGAGGGCTATTACGTTTTAACGTTTATTCTACAGTTTGTTTAAAGTATTTTCTGCTGCATTTTATTTCTAAATGAATGCTGTATTTTATTTATTTATTATTTTACACAATTTTGTTTAAAACAACTATTTCAGGCCCTGGTGCCGTGCAGTTTTTTTCTATGGATGCAAAATTTAGCTGAATGCACTTTTATTAAAAAGACAACTTGGATCTAGACTGTGAATGTCACAAATATTTGGTAATGTTGGTGAATAAACTGTTTAATTATATTTTAGTTGTGTGATTTATGAAAGATATAGATGAAATAATTACTTAAGTTTCTTTCCAAAACATAAATTAGCAATGTTTACATTATTATAGGGAGTAATATAAATTGATAAAACCAAGTAAGGGAAAATCTCACAAAACAAAATGATAGTAATTTCATAAAATCAAGGTTCCTGCTGATACAACAATGCATTAACTTTAGATTTATTTAAAATAATCAAGTAATTTGTGCATTAAGTATAATTATGTAACTTTTACTTGATTTATTTTATTGTTAATTTAATTAAGTAGATTTTACCTGACAATTACGGGTGAGTTTGTTTGTAGCATGCAGTAAAGTGTATGTGACACAAAAATATATATTTGTAATATCGTGCAATCTCTGCTATCCGCTAGCAAACATGAGCGATTCTTTTATTTTTTATATAATATAAAGTATGTTTACAGTATAAACTTTCTATGTACAGGTCCAATCAGAAAAATTTAACCATAAAACAGCATATTACATTGATTACATTGTCCTGAGACTGGACAATGGAATAAACTGTGGGATAAACTGTAGAACTGAACAGAATTTTTTTTTCCATGTGACTTGAAAAGCCTTCCATCTAGTTAAATATAAATATTAAAACTCTGATCATGTTATCTAGTTTAATTTCGTGTTTTCGCTACATAAATAAGACAGTAGGTTCTCTATTCAACCCCTTAAAATTTCAAATGTAATCTAAAAATGGCCTAGCTTGTACAGGCTACTATACGCTCATCAGCAGTCGGCGCCCCGCTGTAACCAGCAGATCAAAGGAGCAGTTATCGGCTGACACGTAGCCTTCTGAGTTTGGAGACCCACAGAACCCCCACTGTAATTCCCCCATCTCACCTTTCATTCACATAAGGTGTGAAGTTATCAAACCGGTTTCCGGGAATGGGGTAGAATTGGGGGGTTTTAAAACAAACGAGCAGGCGTCTCTGCCTAAAATGTTTTTCGCCAGCAAAACACCTTTCTCCTCTCTCTCTCTCTCTCTCTCTCTCATATATATATATATATATATATATATATATATATATATATAGTTAATTCAGGGCTATTTATGATGCAGACACCTTTTTACGTTTTAAATATGTAAAACCTCCGCTGCGTGTATTCATTCACAGGCTGCAGCGCTCGCACAGAGAAATAGGAGACTGTGGTGTATGAGTGGATTGGAGAGAAGAGAGCTGTTCAGTTACTATAAAATATATATATATATATATAAACATAATATGATCTTTTTGAGTTTTAATGTTTTTTTTAATTATTCATAAGAAAACCTTTCAGTTTTGTAAATATTCTCGTTATAGTGTGTTATGTTTTTCTTTAGGTTAAACGGTTTTGAGAATTAGACCATCCAGCTAAGATAAATATTATGTCGTTGATTGATAAAATCTGGATTAAGGATAATTTATTTTATTTAATTTGTATTTTTCACCAACCCCCCCCCCCCCCCCCCCCGAGGGATTGCCACCTTATTGTGGTCAGGGGGTTTGCGTGCCACAGTGACCTTAAGAGCTATACCAACAGGAGCTTAGTCTTTGGAGGTGGGGGATGCATGTTGAAATGCAGACTTTTTAACCCAAGACTATATAAGTTTTTACAGTACTTAGATAAGGGGGAATCAAAAACTGCCCCCAAAAATGTTTTACTGCAAGTTTGAAAAACCCACTCTCACATCACCTAACACACACACAAATTATTTGCAAACCGGTTTCGCTGACACTTTGAGTGTAATTCATAAATTTACTGAACATATTCAAATAAACACACCATACGGCAAATAAATCATCTCAAAGCGTTTATGTTTTGGGTCATAAATGCAGTGTTCATTTACATTCCTGTGTGTCCATGTTACGTCAGAGGACATGCGCCGATGTTTATCACACATTCCAATAAGAGAGATTACTCACTCCCAAAGGTTTTTTGCGCCGTATTTCGATTTTTAAAAAAGTTGCTCATTTTCACCACGAACACGGATGAGTCTTCGGGTTTCCTCAGCCGTCCATATACAGAATATAAATTACAAAACTGTGGTCACGTTGCAATAAGTAAGAATAGTGTAAGCAAAACAATAGTGTATGGCCGTAAGCAAAACAAACAATGCGTTATCAAATGCTCGGCAAAATGCCGTGCTACTGAACTTTCATATTTGTTTGTAGCATGCAGTAAAGTGTATGTGACATAAAAATATATATTTGTAATATTGTGCAATATGTGCTATACGCTAGCAAACTTTAGCGATTTTTTTTGCAAACGTTTCTTTACAGAACATCACCATAAACACAGACACAAGACTAAAGGTAATATACATACAATGAAAACTTGTCATAAAAATCTTTATTAATGGCAAAAATGACTTAACATTTATGGGTCTGTTTGCTCGAGTGAGCAGCCATGTTGAAAACTTCGCTTAGCCCTTCGTTTGAAGTGAGGTCCTGAAAAATCTTCGTTTGGAGGGCTATCTGGCCCTTCCCCCCCTCCCCCTACACCTCCAACCAAAAGAGAAATGAGACACCACTACCCCTGCACGTGAACGCGCCAAATGGAAGAGTAGGGGGAAGGGTTGGGATTCAGCCTTAATATTGGAGCAATAAAATTTACTTAAAATCTGTGTCCAAATTGTTATGAGGATTTTATCAAGTAAATCTTACAAGTTCTTTTTTTCAGTGCATGGGTGAACACGATGTTTTAAGAATTTAATTATATATATATATATATATATATATATATATATATATATATATATATATATATATATATATTTATTTATTGTGTGTGTGTGTGTGTGTGTGACCGGTGTAACTCACACGTCCTATTCCATTGTCATTCATACTGCCGTAGTTTTTAGAGCCCTAAAAAAGCATTCGCTAGTAAGTAAGTAAATAAAAGACAAATTAATAAATAGTTTTAAATGATATATATACAGGGGCGTAGATTTAGGGTGGACGGAGGGGATGTGTCCCCACCAATATCCTCCGACCATTGAAATGTCCCCACCAATAATTTAATCCACTTTTTTTTTAATCGTTCTGTCAACATTAACCTAGACATGCAGAAAGGGATAAATCACGTTCTCTACTTGAGTCCTCCCGCCCCCAAAACACATATGAACATTTTGATTGGCTGTGCCTTTCCCTGCCATCATGTGATAGACGATTGGCTGCGTTCAGACACAAGCAGCGCCAAATGCAGTGGACTCACATTCAGTACAGCAGGCCAGGATATAGTCTGTGAATACGGACGTAAAACTAACTGCAGATTAAACAGCTAAATGTAAAAGTATAAATATGATCCCTGTCAGTCTCCTAATCTAGTGACTGTTTGTCAGAAATCAGTATTGTGAAAGAAATTGATAAACTAATATACTAATATTGCCATATGGCTAGAATTTTGTTGACACCAATAGACAATCCACTTCAGAAAAATAGTTTTTAAAATGCATTCACTTACTTGGCGAACATTAATGATTTGATTCGAGGTTTGCACACTAAGACTCAGAAAAAGTGAAATAAAATGATTGCTGTTTAAATGGCATGTGTTTATCCTGTTTTGTCAGGTAACAGAACCTAAACACATGTGCTGTATATCAGACAGCGATGGAGAGAGTGTAGATTACACACAGGTGCTCTCTAGTCATTAGCACTCATCAGGCAATGTCTATGGCCAACTGACTGCACTCACACACCCCACTCACACACCCCACTTTTCAGTTATTTATTTGTAAAAAAAAAATGTTTGAAATCATGTATGATTTTCGTTCCACTTCTCGCGTGTACACCACTTTGTATTGGTCTTTCACGTGGAATTCCAATAAAATTTATTCATGTTTGTGGCTGTAATGTGACAAAATGTGGAAAAGTTCACGGGGGGCGAATACTTTTGCAAGCCACTGTAGTTGTCCTGAGATTTAACATTGTTACCAATAATAGGCTGAGGCATTCTCTGTCCATGCTCATAAGGAATCCCTCAATGTTTTTCAATTAGGGGACAGAAGCAGATCAGCCATGTTGTAGTTCAGGTGAAGAGGCGAGTTCACAGGAGGTCAATCTGAATGTTGATTATACAGTATATAACATATAATATGTGTGCGTGTATTATACATGTTGATTATACTAATATTTAGCATTATGAGGAGTGATGGGCTGAGGATGTAAGTGATTCATTAGTGTTTTTGGCAAAAGTTTTGAACTGACATTTCACTTTTTTGTCACGCTATTTCATCAGGTGGCAATGCTGTCCGGTCCTAGTGCAGTCAGAGGGGAAGAGTTAGGGTCAAAGCCATTGTTCACCCCCAAAAAAACTTTACTCACTATTTACTCCTTAAGTGGTTCCAAACTTTAATGATTTTCTTTATTTTGTTCAATACAAAATAAGACATTGGGGGAAAAAGCTGAAAACATTGACTTCCGTAGCAGGAAAAACAAATACTATGTAAATCAATGATTACAGGTTTTCAGCATTCTACAAAATATCATCTTTAGTGTTTATCAGAAGAAAAAAACAGCCTGGACAATATTGATGTCAAACAAATATGCCAGCAGTTTATTTTTGTTAACGAGAGGCGAAGGCATGTTTTTGTCTCCTTCATATAGGAGCAATAGGCATTGAGCTGTTGTGTGGTACTCTACCTAGTAGTTCATGTTTAGATGTAATCTACTTTTATATATATACAGATGATTGAGATGTTTCATTTGCACTAGGGCTCAATAAAGAATAGTTTTTATTTTATTAAAGACTATCTTTTTGTCAGTTATGAAACATTCCTTTAACTTTACACTATTCCTTAATTTAACTTAATGAATTGCATTTCGAGTGGATTAATATAAATCGAAGCATTGCTAGTATTAATGTAAAGTGATTTCGCACCATATTAAGAAAACCTAGCAAACCTACGCACTTGTGTGTGTGTGTGTGTGTATGTGTGTGTATATATGGAAATATAATTAATATTTTCGTGTTTAATTACAAAAAAAAAACATTTTAATGGTTAGTGATTGTTGCAGACATTTACACTATTTTTGAGAACTATTAAGTACTCCTTCAACGTGTCATAGCCGATAACTGCCCCTTTGAAGCCTTTGAATGGTGTTAAAAATACTTGCAAAACAAGTATTGCAGCCATACATTGGAGGGAAATTCTGAGGTGGTCAGTGATTGATGGCACGGTCGGTCGGAGGGGGTTGTGATCACACCTATAGATCTTTTGTTCTAGGCTATCGGTCAAATATCTCTCCACTTGGAAGCAAAAACATGCAAGGGATTTCAGCATCTCGACGCACATACTAAGCTGTTTATAAAGTAGACACTGTTTGTTTTTTCATTTTGTAATCTTTCCCGTGTTTACCGTGTACTGTACAATGTATATTCATTTTTTAATGAATTACTGTAAATAAACTACACATTCCGTTGATTTACCAGAAATGACTTTTCTGTTTTTTGTGTGTGCTAAACTAAACTTCAGGGTCAAAGTAATAGCGATTTTATTAGAAAAGTATTATATATTTACAATGCTGATAAGTTCAAGCTTAGATTCATATATAAACTGCTTCAAAGTCTTTCCATGACCGCTGAAATCTGACAGACGCAGGGCTCAAGGGAGGTGTGTCTGTGTGTGTGTGTGTGTGTGTGCGCGCGTGTGTATGTGTGTGTGTGCGTGTGCGCTGCAGCATGTCCTATTTTCAGCGGATTTTTCCGCTAACGCAGATCAGTTTATCAACTTGTAATATATACATTTTAGGAATATATTAACATGTGCAGACATTTAAGGGTGCGCTGCCCTCTCTTGCCCCTGCGTAGAGCCTACACACACACACACACACACACACACACACATCTATCTATCTATCTATCTATTATATAAATACACATTTGGAATCTGCATCTACATTTTCTGTTACAAGTATAGAATTAGGTTCAGCTGAGACTCATGATCAATGGTGTTAGGGTACTTATGTAGTGATAATTAGTTTCAGCCAGATCAATAAAACTAACAATGGACTATGACACTCTTGAGAGGGGATATGAAGGTGTTATTCATTTATTTATTCTCTACAAGGGTGCGAACTACAGTACAGACCAAACTATAACTTATATACTACTATAAAAATTCTAAATATAAACAAACAAAATACAGCTTTTTTTCCTCAGAGGTAAACGGAAAAGTGAAGTTGTTCAGCTGTTTACTGTCACTGCAGCTTCTTCAAAGTCTTCCCACTCCGTGACCACTGAAATCCGACACGACACCACGTTAGGCTGCGTCTTGACTCATTTGTATACCGACGGTGATTGGATGTTTCCCGAGGGCTCAGGGGAGTGTGTGTGTCTGTGTGTGTGTGTGTGTGTGTGTGTCTATGTGTGTGCGTGCGCGCGGGTACTTGTTCTACTGTTATAAAAACTCTAAATATAAACAAACAAAATACAGCTTTTTTTTCAGAGGTAAACGGAAAAGTGAAGATGTTCAGTGTCACTATGCAGATGTTACACTCAGTGGAGTTACCGAAATCTTTGCTTTAGTCCTCATTGAGTTGCCACACATCATTTCCACATTTCACTCGCTTTTATTACTCTTATGTGAGCATAAACAGTGAAACATTCCACAGGTCTATAATACACCGCGGCCAAGTGAACCACGTTCCTGTCGAACGAAACGAGGCATAATCGTGGTGTTTGCTTCGGTTATGACACACCATAGTTTATTACCTGCTGTGGTAGATCTGAATATTTATTCAAACACAATAATAAAGCTTTATATCCTCAGGAGGGCTCAGTACATTGTTTTAGCGATAGTTTCACGGAAGCGAGTTCAGAACTAATCTAACCAAACCAAACCAAAAAAAAAAAAAAAACATCCGAAGCTTCAAATAGAATGAACGAACTAATGAAATTGATATATATGTAATTGATATACTGTATATACAGACGTGTGTGTGTCATTTTAATTCAAATGAACATTTTAATGCTTTCTGATACACTTATCAACTTATCCACATACACTTATCAACACAAACTCTCCGTGCATGCACACACAATCTCTAAAAAATTAATATTAATAACATACATATACAAATAAACAAATGTAGGTGTAATAAAAGTAGTCGTGATGTCAGTACTCGCCCAGCAAACCAGCCTTTTGCAGCGGCTTAAAACGTATGAATTATCTTCAAATATACAAAAAAAAAGCGAAAAGACACTCGATTATTATGCATAGGTTATTTGTTTAATTCAAAAAGTTCATAAAAACACTTTAAAACGAGAGAAAAACTGTTAAAATCCTCGTTCGCCTTCTCAGCGTTAGGTAGCGAGTGACGTCATGATTTGAATCTGCGCGCCACCGGGGAAACATAGGGAAACTGACTTTCCCGGACCACCGGCTTTTAGATAAAGTCCTTCTATGCGCCATCTGGCGGATATTCAGTGAAGCACAACACATTTATTTTAAATTCCCGAATGTTGCCTCCGGCAAGTCGCTGCAAGCCGCGCGCTAAATTGCGGCATCCCATGGGAAAACACGCAGGGTTTTAAGGGCGACATCTGTATATAATGTTTACCGTATAAACTTTTTTCTATGTACGGGTACAATCAGAAAAATTTAACCAGAAAACAGCATATAACTTACATTGATTAGCAATATAAACAACACACCTGTGGCTGGACAATGGAATAAACTGTGTGGGTGCCAATAATATTAAATATTTATCTGTTAATTCTTTGACAATACTGATGCTTTTTGTTGGAAACTGGCAGACATAAAAAATTTTTTTTTAAATAGTTTCTGATGCAATGACTTTATTCAATGTTGGGAACACAGTGTTAATGTCCATGAGAGGATGGGAGGAGCCGAAGTCTGCCGACACGTTTATATCAAATTTAAAGGGGACGATGGGCGACCAGCAATTTGTGTCAAGTTCATGGAGAACTTTTAGCGGGGCTTAGTACAAATGTTAGGGGGGCGAAAGCCCCTATAAAATTGGCCTAGCGACGCCCATGTATATATAATGAAAATATTATGTGTGAAGAAAATATAATTTATATATTCGTGTTTAATTACAAAAAAAAACATTTTAATCCCCCATCTCACCTTTCATTCACATAAGGTGTGAAGTTATCAAACCGGTTTCCGGGAATGGGGGAATTCGTAGAATTGGGGTTTTTAAAACAAATTAACAAGGCCGAGCAGACGTCTCTGCCTAAATTGTTTTTCGCCAGCAAAACAACTTTCTCCTCTCTCTCTCTCTCTCTCTCTCTCTATATATATATATATATATATATATATATATATATATATATATATATATATATATATATATATATATATATATATATATTGTGGCGTGGGCGGGCCGGCGGCTGACGACCGTCATGCTTTGCGGGGGTTTTCTCTGTCTCTACCATGAGAGAGAAGGGTGTTTGGGTTAGTCGCTTCGGCCAAGTTGGGTGCGTGTATGTGTGTGTGCTTGACCTGTGTATGTGTGCTTGTGCTGAGAGTTAATAAACTACTCCCCAGCCATTTGCATTGGGGAGCAAGTAAGCTCACTCGTACTCCAAGATCCCTGCTAGCGTCGAAAAACGCTACAATATATATATATATATATATATATATATATATATATATATATATATATATATATATATTCATTCATTTTCTATACCGCTTAATCCTGTGTTCAGGGTCGCGGGGGACCTGGAGCCTAGCCCAGGAGACTTCGGGCACTAGGCGGGGTACACCCTGGACAGGGTGCCAATCCATCGCAGGGCACACACACGTACACACCCAATCACACACTACAGGAAATTTAGGAACGCCAATTAGCCTAACCTGCATATCTTTGGACTGTGGGAGGAAACCGGAGTACCCAGAGGAAACCCACCAAGCATGGGGAGAACATGCAAACTCCATGCACACAGAGATGGGAATCGAACCCAGACCCTGGAGGTGCAAGGCGACAGTGCTAACCACTACACCACCGCGCCGCCATATATATATATATATATATATATATATATATATAAGTATAAGACACAAATTATTTGTAAACCGGTTTTGCTCAAACTTACTGAATACATTCAAATAAACACACCATACGGCAAATATATAATCTCAAAGCTTTCATTTTTTGGATCATAAATGCAGTGTTCATTTACATTCCTGTGTGTCCACCCTGATTTTTAACCACTACTGGAAGGACTTTAAACAACCTATTTATGTATTTACTACATGCCTCTTCTGTAAGTACCTCGAACCAGAATTTTTTCAATGGCAGTAATTAAATCAGATTTTGTAGTTGGTTTTGCTTCTTTTCGAATATAGTCTTTCGCTCTGAAAGACTATATTCGAAAAGAAGCAAAACCAACTACAAAATCTGATTTAATTACTGCCATTGAAAAAATTCTGCCACAATGCCACACCATTTCAATCGGGTTCATGACAGGAGACTCGGCGGGTGTCTTCACCCAGTTAATTCCCTCTTCAGCGATCACTTTTCTTGCAGTCCTGGAAAAAACGGTGATGACTACCGAAGGTTTCCTTAATGTATGGGGCAGCGGTTCCTTTTATAATCTCCTCTTCGAAGAAAGACCTGTCCATTATTCCTTCAAAGATGGCAATAGGTCCTGGTCCACATCTAGAAATGGCTCCCCAAACATGAATTTTAACAGGATGTTTCTCCCTTTTTAACGAAAGGACATTGTGGCAAAGCGATCCAAAGCCACCGTAGTTTCATCAGTGAAAATGACGTCGTGATTTTCCTGATTCTCTGAATTCTCTGAAAGAGCTTGCAACCATTTCGTCGTTTTGCCTAGTGATGGTTTCTATGGCTGCGACAACGGCTCTGTAAAATAAGTGCATGACATTAATTTACATATGTGACATTAAAAGCCTAACAAACACATGACAGTGTATAATTTGTGATAGTACAGTATAAGACAGAGCTACGTACCGATTAATTTTGCGAGGGTTGCGTTTGTGTGATGTCCGTTCTTTATAATGTCTTCTGATGGTGCTCAATGTTACGTCTACACCAACAGATTTCAGATGGCGGTGTATTTCGCGACAGGAACTTCCAGCAGACTTCATTGTCCTGATGTCTTGAGAATGAAGCGTACTGATCTTGGTCATTTTGAAATGCTTCTACTGTACGTGTGGATGGACTGTGTTTATCCTGGCAATGTATGTCATAGTGACGTGGAAAGTGAGAATCGGTTGTGGATAATCTAGATTCCTCTTTTAGAGCCCACTACTAAAGCAGTCGCTAGTTATCCAGCTGATATGCACGTTAATCTGCATTTGAAAAGGATTAAAAATGTGCAAAATCAACCTGAATCTCTCTAAGTACGTAAACAAATCAAAGATAAACGAATAAATAGCTTTCAATTGTATTTCGGCATAATAAAAGTAAACTTACTATGAATTTCAAAGCACGAATTTGGGCATCTCATTTCATCATTATAAAAATAATATGAAGCACATATACACTCATTCATCATGAAAGATCTATTATAAAACAAAATAAAATTCATGTTCGCTTCAGCAGTGTTCCCTTTCAAGGCTACACTTCGATGCTGCGTATAAACGCTATGGGAACCATTTTGTCGCGTTGCCGGTGGTGAAGCATGCTGTGTAAACACGCCAACGTTTTTGGCTATATATAACCTCGACCAGGTGACGTCATCTGATTAGATGTAGGTGGAGGTTATAAAAACAGGTGAGCCGGCAACAACCTCAGATCATTTGTCTTCAGAGCCTTGTTGTGAAGCGTGTTGTGTTTAAACCAGCAAAATAAGAAGGTGTTTAACTCACCAATATGATGAGTTTAAACTAGATATCCCTCCATGTGTGATAATCCATATCGGAGTGCGATCTCTACACTGCTTCGACTAGTGCTGCGCGCGCCGCGCATTCCGTGAGAAGCTGCGAGCCGCCGCGCATTCCTGGCTTAAAACTCGTGCATCTGACTGAGCTGCGGCAGACGGAGGTAAGAAAACTCCTTTTCTTCCGCGTTGTCATCACGAGGATTCCTCTCTTGCTTAGTGGAGATGAAAATAGCCTTAAGCACTAAAAAAAAAAAAAAAAACAGTAGACGGCAGCTTCTGTCGGGTGGCCGGGGGGGCGGAGCCTCAACGACGCTCCCCCCCCCCCTCTTAGTTTTCTCCATATGAGTTAACCCTTTCTTGGAGTAAGCTGTATTCATCCCGTGTTTTTCCTGCCATCGGCTTATTTATTTATTTAAATATAGTCGATGTGGAAACGCGGGGTTATATGATGACGCCCAGATAGTAGAGACGCTTCACAGGCTATCTCTCTCCTGGGACATCATCCTCCCTGGTAAGCTTATACTTCCTTTCTAGCTGTGTAGACTTTTATCTTCCCTGGAGGGAAAAACTTTTCAGGCAGTAGGTCAGCTTGGTACTTCACTGCACACCAGGGCGGTTTTGCAGGCCTACCAGGCTGACCTGCTGAGAGACTTGAGTACTGGCGGGGCTCTTCAAGATAAGGCATATTGGAATTATGCCGAGCTACAGACTTGTCTCTTCGTGCAACGAAGCAGACGGCTCGTGTTATCGGCCGTTTTATGGCTGCTACAGGTTTCACAGGAGGCACCTGTGGCTAAATCTCAGGCGCATCAAGGATAGGAGTGTGCATTTCTCCTTAATGCCCCTCTCTCGCCTTCCGGCCTATTTAGCGATGTCGTTGACTCAGCCTCCACTAGGTTCTGGGACGAAGTTATATGAACAAGCTTTTGGGAAATTCCCTCCCCGCCGTGCTCAGGAGTCGTGATTGTCGGCCACCCAGTCTCGACCACGTCTGACTCTTGCGAGGCGTAAACACAAGGAGTGAGGAAAAAATTGGGGTGCGCCGCATTTCACTATCTGCCCCAGGAGGTCAGACTGATTTAAAATGTATATATATATATATATATATAAAATAAATGGGGGTGCCCCCCCAATGGGAGAGGCACCTAGAATTCCTTTCAAATGAATAAGTGTTCTCCCTGGCAACCCCAGTAGGTTGGTGTTCTTGCTCCCCCACCACTGGTGTTTCGGGCAACACCCAATAGTCTCCAATAGGCTGTTAGTTCTTCGTTTTTTCCTGCCATGTTTCAGGATGCCGAACATCTAACAGCCCCCCCACCCACGTTTAACCAAGCCGCCGAAACTTTTGCCCTTTTCTGAGAAACTGGCAGCGTGGAAGGTACTGCCAAGCATATCTCCTTGGGTACTAAGCACTGGAGAGAGAAACTACAGGATTCAGTTCTCACTTCACCCTCTGTGTTTTCAATGGCGTGGTCTCCACTTCCATTAAACCAGAAAGTGCGCATCTGCTGACAAAGCTCCCGGGGTAGGGGGCCATGGAACATGTTCCCCCACCAGACAGTGAGTCAGGCTACTACAGGCAGTATTCTTGGTTCCCAAGAGGAACGGGGGCTGCGTCCAATTTTTCAGATTCTGCGGGCTCTCCCGCTATCTGAAAATCAATGAATACAGTTCAAATGTTGACTGTCAAGGTGATTGCTCTCAACCCTACCAAGCGATTGATTTCTGAAAAATCAATTTAAGGACGCTTACTTTCATACAGAAACATTGCCACAACACAGGAAGATGATGAGGTTCGCTTTCGGGGGCGAAGCTTACCAGTATCGGTTCCTTCCATTGGTCTAGCTTACCCGCACACATACAAAATGCACGGATTTAGCCCTGGTTCTTACGGGAGTCCCAGGGCATCCGGTGGCTAGTGCTTCGACATCAGCATGTCGTCCTAGCTCACCTCTGTTCTCAGGATTGGGACCCAACGCCATGAAAGCGTGCTCTTTCCTGTTCAGAGGACAACAAATTGGGTGCCATTTGGGATTCGATCGTAAGCGGGCACAGCTGTCTCCTGCTCGTGTCGAACCCATTCTCAACACCCTCAAGGAAAACAAGCTAGACCAGAAAGTGACCATCATTTTCAGACATCCTAGCTCTCATGGCAACGGTATCCACGGTGACATCTTTGGGCCTTCTGCACAGAGAGCATTCCAAGTTGTGGCTAAGAACCAGGGGATTTCACTAGGGCCAATCACCAATATGGGTTACGCGCCAGGTGCTTCGTACCCTTTCTACGTGGTTCAGACCCCGGTCTCTACTCTGGGTCCCACTCTAAGTTCATCTTGTCGTCGCTGAGGCTAACGACAGATGCTTCCCTCACAGGCTGGGGTGCGGTCTCAAATGACCGTCCAGCCCAAGGGGATCTTCTCGCATGGCACATCAATTGCCTCGAGATGATGGCTCTATTTCTGGCCCTAAAGGACTTCCTCCAGCAGTTAGAGGCTGCCATGTCCTAGTGTGGTGGACAACATTATGGCAGTCTCATATATTATCGGCATGGCGGACTGTGCTCATGCTGCTAACAGCTAGCGCACCAGGTTTCTGTCCCTCAGGGCAATTTACATTCCAGCATGGATGCGGGAGCAGTAGTACGCTGAGAAGGCGAACAAGGTTTTTTAACAGTTTTTCTCTCGTTTTAAAGTGTTTTTATGAACTTTTTGAATTAAACAAATAACCTATGCATAATAATCGAGTGTCTTTTTGCTTTTTTTTTTTGTATATTTGAAGATAATTCATACGTTTTAAGCCGCTGCAAAAGGCTGGTTTGCTGGGCGAGTACTGACATCACGACTACTTTTATTACACCTACATTTGTTTATTTGTATATGTATGTTATTAATATAAATTTTTTAGAGATTGTGTGTGCGTGCACGGAGAGTTTGTGTTGATAAGTGTATGTGGATAAGTTGATAAGTGTATCAGAAAGCATTAAAATGTTCATTTGAATTAAAATGACACACACACGTCTGTATATACAGTATATCAATTACATATATATCAATTTCATTAGTTCGTTCATTCTATTTGAAGCTTCGGATGTTTTTTTTTTTTTTTTGGTTTGGTTAGATTAGTTCTGAACTCGCTTCCGTGAAACTATCGCTAAAACAATGTACTGAGCCCTCCTGAGGATATAAAGCTATATTATTGTATTTGAATAAATAATCAGATCTACCACAGCAGATAATAAACTATGGTGTGTCATAACCGAAACAAACACCACGATTGTGCCTCGTTTCGTTCGACGGGAACGTGGTTCACTTGGCCGCGGTGTATTATAAACCTGTGGAATGTTTCACTGTTTATGCTCACATAAGAGGAATAAAAGCGAGTGAAATGTGGAAATGATGTGTGGCAACTCAATGAGGACTAAACCAAAGATTTCGGTAACTCCACTGAGTGTAACATCTGCATAGTGACACTGAACATCTTCACTTTTCCGTTTACCTCTGAAAAAAAAAGCTGTATTTTGTTTGTTTATATTTAGAGTTTTTATAACAGTAGAACAAGTACCCGCGCGCGCACACACATAGACACACACACACACACACACACACACACACACACAGACACACACACTCCCCTGAGCCCTCGGGAAACATCCAATCACCGTCGGTATACAAATGAGTGAAGACGTAGCCTAACGTGGTGTCGTGTCGGATTTCAGCGGTCACGGAGTGGGAAGACTTTGAAGAAGCTTCAGTGACAGTAAACAGCTGAACAACTTCACTTTTCCGTTTACCTCTGAGGAAAAAAAGCTGTATTTTGTTTGTTTATATTTAGAATTTTTATAGTAGTATAAGAGAAAGTTACAGTTTGGTCTGTACTGTAGTTCGCACCCTTGTAGAGAATAAATAAATGAATAACACCTTCATATCCCCTCTCAAGAGTGTCATAGTCCATTGTTAGTTTTAATGATCTGGCTGAAACTAATTATCACTACATAAGTACCCTAACACCATTGATCATGAGTCTCAGCTGAACCTAATTCTATACTTGTAACAGAAAATGTAGATGCAGATTCCAAATGTGTATTTATATAATAGATAGATAGATAGATAGATAGATAGATAGATAGATAGATATGTGTGTGTGTGTGTGTGTGTGTGTGTGTGTGTGTGTAGGCTCTACGCAGGGGCAAGAGAGGGCAGCGCACCCTTAAATGTCTGCACATGTTAATATATTCCTAAAATGTATATATTACAAGTTGATAAACTGATCTGCGGTAGCGGAAAAATCCGCTGAAAATAGGACAGGCTGCAGCGCACGCGCACACACACACATACACACACGCGCGCGCGCGCACGCACACACACACACACACACACACAGACACACCTCCCTTGAGCCTTGCGTCTGTCGGATTTCAGCGGTCACGGGGTGGAAAGACTTTGAAGCAGTTTATATATGAATCTAAGCTTGAACTTATCAGCATTGTAAATATATAATACTTTTCAAATAAAATCGATATTACTTTGACCCTGAAGTTTAGTTTAGCACACACAAAAAACAGAAAAGTCATTTCTGGTAAATCAACGGAATGTGTAGTTTATTTACAGTAATTCATTAAAAAATTAATATACATTGTACAGTACACGGTAAACACGGGAAAGATTACAAAATGAAAAAACAAACAGTGTCTACTTTATAAACAGCTTAGTATGTGCGTCGAGATGCTGAAATCCCTTGCATGTTTTTGCTTCCAAGTGGAGAGATATTTGACCGATAGCCTAGAACAAAAGATCTATAGGTGTGATCACAACCCCCTCCGACCGACCGTGCCATCAATCACTGACCACCTCAGAAGTTCCCTCCAATGTATGGCTGCAATACTTGTTTTGCAAGTATTTTTAACACCATTCAAAAGCTTACAAGTTCCATTCAAAATATAATGATGTCTCCACATGTTAATATATTCTTAAAATTTATATATTACA
Organism: Channallabes apus; assembly: GCA_030522415.1. Lineage (NCBI taxonomy): Eukaryota > Metazoa > Chordata > Actinopteri > Siluriformes > Clariidae > Channallabes > Channallabes apus. The sequence goes on along the minus strand of CM060108.1, from coordinate 30,462,547 downwards.
AGTTGATAAACTGATCTGCGGTAGCGGAAAAATCAGCTGAAAAAAGGACAGGCTACAACGCACGCGCACACACACACAGACACACACAGACACACCTCCCTTGAGCCCTCGGTAAACATCCAAGCACTGAGGCACGCAAATCCCCTGACCACAATAAGGTGGCAATCCCTCAGGGGGGAAGATGAAAAATACAAATTAAATAAATAAAACAAAATAAAATATCCTTAATCCAGATTTTATCAATCAACGAAATAATATTGATCTTAGCTGGATGGTCTAATTCTCAAAACCGTTTAACCTAAAGAAAAACTTAACACACTATAACTAGAATATTTATAAAACTGAAATGTTGTCTTATGTATAATAAAAAAAAACTCATAACTCAAAAAGATCATATTATGTTTTTATATATATTTTTTTTTAATAGTAACTGAACAGCTCTCTTCTCTCCAATCCACTCCTAAACCACAGTCTCCTATTTCTCTGTGCCTGCTCTGGAGCCTGTGAATGAATACACGCAGCGGAGGTTTTGTAAACTGTAGAGATACAATCATTTTACTGCTGGAAAATCAGCATTTTATCTAATTTGAAATATAAACCTAATATTATCTGTTACTTAATATATTTTCTTTAAAAACAGTGTTTTTTTATATCATAAATATAATAATCCATAATTATGTGGGTATCCATATTAGATGGCTTTTAGTGAAATAAAACTGTAACTTACTTTAAAACTAAACATGGTCCCTAAAACGGAGCTCTGGACACAGAGCTACAGACCCCACTGTAACCCCCTTACCCAGTTAGCTAGCAGTTAATGACCACCACTACTTGTGCAGTTCATAAAAGGACAGGTAATGTTTGTCGCGCTGTTGCACAAACAGCACGCTCATTTATTTAAGAGAGAGTTTATGAGTGTGCTGCTTTGATGTGCTGGGTATGGCGGGGCGTCGACGGCTGATCAGTGTAAAGTAGCGTACTTTACACACACTGATCAGCAGTTGACACCCCGCCATACCCAGCAGATCAAAGGGGCAGTTATCGGCTATGACACGTTGAAGGAGAACTTAATAGTTCTCAAAAATAGTGTAAATGTCTGCAACAATCACTAACCATTAAACATTTTTTTTTGTAATTAAACACGAAAATATTAATATTTCCATATATACACACACACACACACACACACACACACACACACACAAGGGCGTAGGTTTGCTACCTATGACTCCAACTAATACCCCATCCCCCAATCCCCCAATATCTTATTTTGTATTGAACAAAATAAAGAAAATCATTAAAGTTTGGAACCACTTAAGGAGTAAATAGTGAGTAAAGTTTTTTTGGGGGTGAACAATGACTTTGACCCTAACTCTTCCCCTCTGACTGCACTAGGACCAGACAGCATTGCCACCTGATGAAATAGCGTGACAAAAAAGTGAAATGTCAGTTCAAAACTTTTGCCAAAAACACTAATGAATCACTTACATCCTCAGCCTATCACTCCTCATAATGCTAAATATTAGTATAATCAACATGTATAATACACGCACACATATTATATGTTATATACTGTATAATCAACATTCAGATTGACCTCCTGTGACCTCGCCTCTTCACCTGAACTACAACATGGCTGATCTGCTTCTGTCCCCTAATTGAAAAACATTGAGGGATTCCTTATGAGCATGGACAGAGAATGCCTCAGCCTATTATTGGTAACAATGTTAAATTTCAGGACAACTACAGTGGCTTGCAAAAGTATTCGCCCCCCGTGAACTTTTCCACATTTTGTCACATTACAGCCACAAACATGAATCAATTTTATTGGAATTCCACGTGAAAGACCAATACAAAGTGATGTACACGGGAGAAGTGGAATGAAAATCATACATGATTTCAAACATTTTTTTTTTACAAATAAATAACTGAAAAGTGGGGTGTGTGTAATTATTCAGCCCCCTTTGGTCTGAGTGCAGTCAGTTGGCCATAGACATTGCCTGATGAGTGCTAATGACTAGAGAGCACCTGTGTGTAATCTACACTCTCTCCATCGCTGTCTGATATACAGCACAGGTGTTTAGGTTCTGTTACCTGACAAAACAGGATAAACACATGCCATTTAAACAGCAATCATTTTATTTCACTTTTTCTGAGTCTTAGTGTGCAAACCTCGAATCAAATCATTAATGTTCGCCAAGTAAGTGAATGCATTTTAAAAACTATTTTTCTGAAGTGGATTGTCTATTGGTGTCAACAAAATTCTAGCCATATGGCAATATTAGTATATTAGTTTATCAATTTCTTTCACAATACTGATTTCTGACAAACAGTCACTAGATTAGGAGACTGAGAGGGATCATATTTATACTTTTACATTTAGCTGTTTAATCTGCTGTTAGTTTTAAGTCCGTATTCACAGGCTTTATCCTGGCCTGCTGTACTGAATGTGAGTCCACTGCATTTGGCGCTGCTTGTGTCTGAACGCAGCCAATCGTCTATCACATGATGGCAGGGAAAGGCACAGCCAATCAAAATGTTAATATGTGTTTTGGGGGCGGGAGGACTCAAGGAGAGAACGTGATTTATCCCTTTCTGCGTGTCTAGGTTAATGTTGACAGAACGATAAAAAAAAAAGTGGATTAAATTATTGGTGGGGACATTTCAATGGTCGGAGGATATTGGTGGGGACACATCCCCTCCGTCCACCCTAAATCTACGCCCCGGTATGTATATAATTTAAAACTATTTATTCATTTGTCTTTTATTTACTTACTAGCGAATGCTTTTTTAGGGCTCTAAAAACTACGGCAGTATGAGTGACAATGGAATAGGACGTGTGAGTTGCACCAGTCACACACACACAATATATATATATATATATATATATATATATATATATATATATATATAAAATTTAATTCTTAAAACATCGTGTTCACCCATGCACTGAAAAAAAGAACTTGTAAGATTTACTTGATAAAATCCTCATAACAATTTGGACACATAGATTTTAAGTAAATTTTATTGCTCCAATATTAAGGCTGAATCCCATTTCTGCCCCTTCCCCCTACCCTTCCATTTGGCGCGTTCACGTGCAGGGGTAGTGGTGTCTCATTTCTCTTTTGGTTGGAGGTGTAGGGGTAGGGGGGAAGGGCCAGATAGCCCTCCAAACGAAGATTTTTCAGGACCTCACTTCAAACGAAGGGCTAAGCGAAGTTTTCAACATGGCTGCTCACTCGAGCAAGCAGACCCATAAATGTTAAGTCATTTTTGCCATTAATAAAGATTTTTATGACAAGTTTTCATTATATGTATATTACCTTTAGTCTTGTGTTTGTGTTTATGGTGATGTTCTGTAAAGAAACGTTTGCAAAAAAAATCGCTAAATTTTGCTAGCGGATAGCACATATTGCACAATATTACAAATATATATTTTTATGTCACATACACTTTACTGCATGCTACAAACAAATATGAAAGTTCAGTAGCACGGCATTTTGCCGAGCATTTGATAACGCATTGTTTGTTTTGCTTACACTATTCTTACTTATTGCAACGTGACCACAGTTTTGTAATTTATATTCTGTATAGGCGCGTTCACGTGCACACGCGACTCATCCGTGTTCGTGGTGAAAATGAGCAACTTTTTTAAAAATCGAAATACGGCGCAAAAAACCTTTGGGAGTGAGTAATCTCTCTTATTGGAATGTGTGATAAACATAGGCGCATGTCCTCTGACGTAACATTAGGAACCAGCGACAACGTATGATGACGTATAACAGTGTTGTCCCATTTCTTAGGGGAAATATTTATACCCTTCCCCTTTCCACTTCGTTTCAAGGGACAAGGGGAAGAAAATAGAATTGTGATTCAGCCTAAGTAAAACTCACCCGTAATTGTCAGGTAAAATTTACTTAATTAAATTAACAATAAAATAAATCAAGTAAAAGTTACATAATTATATTTAATGCACAAATTAGATTTATTTAAAATAATCAAGTAAAGTTAATTCATTATTGTATCAGCAGGAACCTTAATTTTATGAAATTACTATCATTTTGTTTTGTGAGATTTTCCCTTAACTTGGTTTTATCAATTTATATTACTCCCTATAATAATGTAAACATTGCTAATTTATGTTTAGGAAAGAAACTTAAGTAATTATTTCATCTATATCTTTCATAAATCACACAACTAAAATATAATTAAACAGTTTATTCACCAACATTACCAAATATTTGTGACATTCACAGTCTAGATCCAAGTTGTCTTTTTAATAAAAGTGCATTCAGCTAAATTTTGCATCCATAGAAAAAAACTGCACGGCACCAAGGCCTGAAATAGTTGTTTTAAACAAAATTGTGTAAAATAATAATAGATAAATAAAATACAGCATTCATTTAGAAATAAAATACAGCAGAAAATACATTAAACAAACTGTAGAATAAACGTTAAAACGTAATAGCCCTCGGAAGCAGTGAAGTTGCAACATTCAAATCAGCACTCTGGACTAGTGCACTTAAATGTATGCCATTGAAACCATAACGCATTAAAACATTAAGCTGAACATGTAAACACAACATGTAAAGACTTGTAGTCAAGCCAAATCAAAAGTTTTAAGATAACTTCATCTTTAAAGCTTGCACTTTTGGTGATAGCTTAATCCCATCAAGTTCTAGAAGAACTTTCTGAAAATAGCTCAAATGTGTAGCGCAGTGCTCGGAGGTATTGCCACATTCTTGCAAAATTTCCTCTCCTTCAAGGATTATGGATACACCAACCGGTTCTTCCCCTTCAACAGCACAGACGACAAGGATTTTAAGAAGGTGCATACTGGCATCACTTCGTCTGTCCCCCTGCATAAAATGTACAAGAAAATAAATAATTTATTTTGAGAAACAAAAAAAAATCTGAATTGCTTCAACCTGTGCTGACTTCATTTCACAGAGAAAAAAAAATAATAAAAATAATTGATAATAAAAAATGACCATCACTTCATATACTTCAGATTCTTAAACTTGGGTTAAATTGCTTTACCAATAATCTTGCATCACTAAAACATTGTAAAACATGGCATGAGATGGCTACACTCCATAGATTACTCTGCACCTTTACAGTGTCAGGAAATCCTATGATGAATGCTGAGTTTGTATTTAAAGGGTTAGTCCAAACATGAAAATTCGTTCAATAATTACTCAGATTTATATATTCATTTGCATTTATATGCTTCTGTCCAATACAACAAACACTATATTCAAGGTATTAATAAATTGTATAATTAATAAGAAAACAATGCTTTACCAGGCAATCATCAAAGAGGTCCTCTTCAGATTCATGTCTCATCTTTACGCTTTGTTTCTGTGAAAATATTTACATTGTATCATTACATAATCTTTTATTCGTACAACTACATTTAGGCATTTCTTCATCTTTTGTAAGTTTGCCTTCATCCAAAGCAAATTACAAAAGAGGAAGGCATCAAGCATGTCAAGCAGTGCTACTAACACAAAGTTTCTGACACCGTTAGAAAAATACAAGATAGATCAGCGAGGGATTAAGGAAAAAGTGAGAAGCAAGAATCATGTGTGGAAAGATTAAGCATGCAGGGTCACAGGATGACTCGACTTATTTTTATTGTCTGCAATGCGATTTAGACAAATTAGAGCTGCTGTCAATACTGTATGAACATATGTACAGGTTCTTTACTCGTAACTCATTAATAAAGTTCGGCTTCAGAAAAAAAAATGTTTATTGCTAGTGCTCTTTTACCATTTAATGTTTTAACACACACGACTCAGTTTGTTCAGAAATGGCATCTAACGTTTTCACTCGGGGTGGGGGTAAGAAACACACATCTCGGTGTATTAATCCGCGCGCTCGGTTCGTTATTATTTTATTTATTTATTTACCACAGGACCCCTGGGGGGCTCCGTAGGTTCAGGTTTTTACACGAAAACGGTGTTTTGTGAATCTCCACACTATTAAAAACTGAAATTGCTAATTGTACGTCCTGAGATTAAGATGAACATTAATTAGGAGTCATGAAAGCGAGAATCGCATCCAAAAAAGAAAGCTAAACTTACCTCGAACACGACAAACTCCAGCTCCAGCCACACCGTGTTGTACCTCCGTGATGATCCACAACCGACTGATCCACAGCGCGGGCACAGCGTCTCCAAACACGCATGCGCAGTTTAATTTGCACACATTTTCGGCTTCAGTAGACACAATACTTCAGACTGAAACACGACTGCCCCCTACAGGTAATGAAGGGCATGTTCACAGCTTCCCGCACGCAGCCGCGCAAAGCCGCGGCAAGTCACGGGATCCCTTTTCTCGAAACGGACGTTTTTAATGGCGACATCTGTATCTGCTAAGCAGGTAAACCCAGTCCACTGTCGAATTGTTTCAGTGCTGGAGTTTCCGTCCTCGGGTCTGTGCCCTAGTACTCTCAGGATGTACGTAACTACATCCCCTCTCAACTATCTTCCGAAACCTCTATAAACCCAACAGGCACCCTATTGCTTTTGAAGCCTTCTGTCCTCCGCGCTTACAGATTCGTAGCAGGAGAGACTTCACTTGCTGTGTCCAGCTTGTGCTCTTTAGATCTACGTCCACCGCATCAGCTAGTGGCGTAGGTCAGAGCAGCTTCTACATGCTCTGGATGAGAGATACTATTGCCCTCTCCTATGAGGCACGTGGGCTCACTTCGCCTCTAGGAATCAGGGCTCATTCAACCAGGGGATCGCCTCAGCTATTGGATTTGCAAGAGGTATTCCCCCACAACAAGTGTGTGCCAAGCAGGTACAGTGGTTACAAAATTGGAATGGCGATCTCGCCGCGTATACCGCCGTTTAAAGGCAACAGCGGCCAAAATAAATCAGTTGCATTTCAAAGTCATTCGTAAAATGGCCGCCAGGTGGCGCAAAGTGACATTTTCATTCATCGCAGTAAATACAACAGTGATGGTAATTTCCACAACAAACATGAAAAATCTGAACCAGAGCTATTAATGTGTACTGTACAATAATGAGTAAAAAAAATTATAGTAGATTTATTAACTGAAATAAATGACCATATTTTTCAAGAGAATTTTCAAGCCCCACTCATCAAACAAAATTATAACGAAATCGGCCAAGTTTACTATTTATTTAAATATTAATTTATAAACCAATGAGATCAAATAACACCAAGTTATTATTATAACAAGCTTACTTCGTCACTTATCCAGAGCTTGCTTTATTAACCTTGCCTTATTTAACGTTACTTGGGTGCATTGTCTTTAAGTGCTCGCTTGGTGTAGCGGTTAGAGCACACGGTCAGTGATACATAAAGTGCCGGTTCGAATTCCGAGGGATGATGTTTTAAAAATTTTTATTTTAATTATAGCAAAATTAAAATTAAAAAAATTGTTGTATTTTGATTTTGCTTCAGCATACTATAGAAAAAACAGCAAACTCGCATGCAACCAGTTTGTATTCTTTAAATTTAGGGGAGTGACGGCTCGGTCTGCTGCTGCTGCTGCTGCGTGTTTGTGTGTGTGTCATGCTGATGAAAAGTGGTGGCCATCTGCAGTACCGGGAGTTTTGATTTACGACAGCTGTTTACGGGAGTGTAGTCCAGTGCGGGAGATGCATTGTGGGTAATGAAGTCCGGTGTTACATCTGTTACATTTTTGATAATAGTTTTTTTACAAACATTTCTAAACCAATAAGATCAAATGACACCAAGTTTAAAACAGATAAAATACACGTGCAAATAGTATAATTGTATAACAGGCTTACTTCGTTACTTATTTAACGCTTGCTTTCAAAGAATTCGAGTGGCTTATAAATGCCACGGAGGTGTGTTGTCTCTTAGTGCCTGGTTGGTGTAGCGGTTAGAGCGCTCGGTCAGGGATTTACAAAGCATTGGTTCGAATCCTGGATAATGCTGTTTTAAAAATTGTTCTATTTTAATTTTACTCAGCAAACAAACAGCAAACAAACAATTTTATTATTCAGAGCACGATATACAACCGTAATGAGTCCCATGTGACCAACGTATTTAACCGTGATGAGTCCATAAAATCAGTAGCAGCTAATAATTACTAATTACTTTAGTTAATGCTGCTACTGATTTTATTCCAGCTTACCTGTTCAGGTTGATTGCGATTCTTTTTAAAATATTGTCTCAGTTTTATATGTTGTTCGTCTTGATGTTTGTCTTCTTTTCACTTGGCAACACTCAAATGCAAATTATTCACCGTGAATCAGCTGTTCTCACCTATCCATTCAGAGAAACTGAATGAGCTGAAATGAGCCTTTGTTTCACGACCGCGACACTCCTGTCTCTCACGCACATACAGTACAGAGTAGACCAAATCATTACAGTACATACTTTATCCAACGAACATGAAAAATATCCACATAATGATGAGTTAAGAAGCATTGCTTAATTTTCGTTTAGACAGACTGTTTGTATCTGATTATTGGTATTATTAAAGAACAGCAGCACAAACAACAACACAAGGGCTTGTACAGCAAGACACATTTTTATTATTTTGCAAAGAGTTAAATTTGTAACAGTAAAAGGCATCCGAATTTAAATATATAAATTACTAGAAACAAATTGAGCACACTATCAGAATAAAAAATAGAACAAATCAAATGTTTTTTACACATACACAAGGAGGATAATGATACCGAGTTTATATTAAAATATCAAATATTGTAATATTGTTTTTGTGTTATTATAAATAATGAAATGCAGTAGGCTGTTATGGTCATCATCAAAAGAAAATATATTAAGTAACAGATAATATTAGGTTTATATTTCAAATTAGATAAAATGCTGATTTTCCAGCAGTAAAATTATTGTATCTCTACAGTTTACAAAACCTCCGCTGCGTGTATTCATTCACAGTCTCCAGAGCACGCACAGAGAAATAGGAGACTGTGGTTTAGGAGTGGATTGGAGAGAAGAGAGCTGTTCAGTTACTATAAAAAAAAAAATAAAAAAAAAAATATATATATATATATATATATATATATATATATATATATATATATATATATATAAACATAATATGATCTTTTTGAGTTATGAGGTTTTTTTATTATACATAAGACAACCTTTCAGTTTTGTAAATATTCTAGTTATAGTGTGTTAAGTTTTTCTTTAGGTTAAACCGTTTTGAGAATTAGACCATCCAGCTAAGATCAATATTATGTCGTTGATTGATAAAATCTGGATTAAGGATATTTTATTTTGTTTTATTTATTTAATTAGTATTTTTCATCTTCCCCCTGAGGGATTGCCACCTTATTGTGGTCAGGGGATTTGCGTGCCTCAGCGCGCATGCGCTGTAGCCTGTGCTTTTTTCAGCGGATTTTTCCGCTACCGCAGATCAGTTTATCAACTTGTAATATATAAATTTTAGGAATATATTAACATGTGGAGACATCATTATATGTTGAATGGAACTTGTAAGCCTTTGAATGGTGTTAAAAATACTTGCAAAACAAGTATTGCAGCCATACATTGGAGGGAACTTCTGAGGTGGTCAGTGATTGATGGCACGGTCGGTCGGAGGGGGTTGTGATCACACCTATAGATCTTTTGTTCTAGGCAATCGGTCAAATATCTCTCCACTTGGAAGCAAAAACATGCAAGGGATTTCAGCATCTCGACGCACATACTAAGCTGTTTATAAAGTAGACACTGTTTGTTTTTTCATTTTGTAATCTTTCCCGTGTTTACCGTGTACTGTACAATGTATATTCATTTTTTAATGAATTACTGTAAATAAACTACACATTCCGTTGATTTACCAGAAATTACTTTTCTGTTTTTTGTGTGTGCTAAACTAAACTTCAGGGTCAAAGTAGTAGCGATTTTATTTGAAAAGTATTATATATTTACAATGCTGATAAGTTCAAGCTTAGATTCATATATAAACTGCTTCAAAGTCTTTCCACCCCGTGACCGCTGAAATCCGACAGACGCAGGGCTCAAGGGAGGTGTGTCTGTGTGTGTGTGTGTGTGTGTGCGCGCGCGTGTGTATGTGTGTGTGTGCACGTGCGCTGCAGCCTGTCATTTTCAGCGGATTTTTCCGCTACCGCAGATCAGTTTATCAACTTGTAATATATACATTTTAGGAATATATTAACATGTGCAGACATTTAAGGGTGCGCTGCCCTCTCTTGCCCCTGCGTAGAGCCTACACACACACACACACACACACACATCTATCTATCTATCCTATCTATTATATAAATACACATTTGGAATCTGCATCTACATTTTCTGTTACAAGTATAGAATTAGGTTCAGCTGAGACTCATGATCAATGGTGTTAGGGTACTTATGTAGTGATAATTAGTTTCAGCCAAATCATTAAAACTAACAATGGACTATGACACTCTTGTTTTACACACATTGTTTTAGCGATAGTTTCACGGAAGCGAGTTCAGAACTAATCTAACCAAACCAAGAAAAAAACAAACATCCAAAGCTTCAAATAGAATGAACGAACTAATGAAATTGATATATATGTAATTGATATACTGTATATACAGACGTGTGTGTGTGTCATTTTAATTCAAATGAACATTTTAATGCTTTCTGATACACTTATCAACTTATCCACATACACTTATCATCACAAACTCTCCGTGCACGCACACACACAATCTCTAAAAAATTAATATTAATAACATACATATACAAATAAACAAAAATATAAACGTCTATATTGAAGTCTACGGTGAACGCAGAGTCGGCTAAGCACACGTGATGACGCGCGCGCCCTCACCTCTGTTACGGTTGCCTACAGTATTTGGCCAAAAGAATTATAATAATTGAACGATATGCCTGGTCCTGGAAAGAGACATCAACAGTCCGGCGCTGAGAAACGAAAGAACCGAAAGAAAAAAAAGCCTAAGATGAAGCCCGTGCATCAATTCCAGAAATAAAACTTTACTTTATTCTGTCGACGTTAATAATGTAATAACGTAACATTAACGTAAAATAACGCAAATTTCATTTAACAGCAGGGGGGATAATAAATATATATTTTTATAAATTTATTGCATTGTTTATGTTGTTTACAGTCAAGCCATCAACATACAATAAAATGTAAACATGAGATCTAAACTAAAAACTGTGCTCCCTGTGCTGGTGCTGGCAATATCATCTCTTTGTTCTGCTGTCTCCGGCTCCCTCCCTGGTTCTGAATCTGCCCCGTCCTCTACTCTCACTGTCTCAGAACAGACTGACTCCTGAAGCAGAAAAAAAATGCAGGAAATTATGTTTTCTAACATGCGTTAGATAGTTTTTTTATCACTCTATACACAATACTTTGCTATTTTTATAGATGTTGAGCATCGTGAGCAAGCCCGAGATCATATTAACGTTAATTATCACCAGCCGGCATTAATAGCACACGAGTAACGTGAGTTGGACGCACACCAATCGATTTGACTATGGTTAATCGCTCACTCCGTAGGCTCCCTGAATAGGCGGGAAAGGGATGGAACCGCGCATTCGTCCCGGCAGGAAAAAAAAACTAAACAGATCTAACAGATGAGGACTCAGATTAATGTGCAAAAAATATATAATAAAACTATATAAGTCTACATAGCCTTTATAAGACTCTACCTTAAGCGCACTTAAAACATTTTAGTTAGTTTTAAAATAAAACAATTTTAAAACATCACTCGGGATTCGAACCGGCGCTTTGTAGATCACTGGCCGAGTGTGCTAACCGCTACACCAAGCGGCCACTTAGAGACAATGCACACCAGAGACGTTAATAAGCCACTCGACTTCTTTGAAAGCAAGCGTACGTCTTTGATAAGTGACGAAGTAAGCCTGTTATAATAATAACTTGGTGTTATTTGATCTTATTGGTTTAGAAATTTATATTTAAATAAAACCCTACACACTTCTTTTCTAATTACACGTGATAAAATCTAAAGGCTCACTGTGTTAATATTTATTGTGCTTAAATTTGATCTTAATAAGATTTGATTTAATTTGAATTCTACATTTGTACTGTAATTAATACACTGTGATTATGAATTCGGTCAACTACAGTGTTTCACTTGATGTTATCGGCTATTACGTGTATTATTGAGGCAGAGAATGAACTAAGGCATGAGGCGTCAGTCTGTAGTTATATAGCGCCACTCAGTGGTAAAAGCCAGCAAATGCACAGCAAATGCACATCCCGTAATGCGGCGGCGACGTTACATACGACGCTCCGATTTTGTAACCACTGTAGACCCAGTCCACTGCCGAAATGTTTCAGTGCTGGAGTTTCTGCAGGAAAAACTTGTCCTTGGGCTTGCGCCCTAGTACCCTCAGGATGTTCTTAGCTGCATTGTTTGAAGCCTTCTGAGAAGCAGGGCTCATCCAACCAGGGTGATCGTCCCAGTCTCACCAGCAGGAGGTATCCCCTGCAGTAATTGTGTGGCGCGAAGGGTTGGTCCTCCCCGCACACATTTCTTACATTTATAATCTGGATGTTCATGCTACTCCGGGCTTAGCTGCCCAGGCTAGTTCTGAGACCTTCTTGGCTTTGTGCGCACATGCTACACAACCTTGGGGTCCAGAGACTTGTAGTGCGGCGGCGTTGGTATTCTCGTTCCCATAGCGTTTATACGCAGCATCGAAGTGTAGCCTTGAAAGGGAACGTCTCGGGTTACTTTGCAGTAACCCTGTTCCCTGAAAGGTGGGAATGAGATGCTGCGTCCGAATGCCGCACTACCACGTGACCGGACGGCTGTTCAGACAAATTAATCAGAGGTTGTTGCCGGCTCACCTGTTTTTATAACCTCCAGCTACATCTAATCAGATGACGTCACCTGGTCGAGGTTATATATAGCCAAAAACGACCGGCAACGCGACAAAATGGTTCCCATAGCGTTTATACGCAGCATCTCGTTCCCGCCTTTCAGGGAACAGGGTTACTGCAAAGTAACCCGAGACGTTCATCCGTGTCGTTACATTCATTGTTGTACTTGGTCCGGCTTTTAGATAAAGTCCTTCCATGCCCCATCTGGCGGATATTCAGTGAAGCACAACACATTTATTTTTAATTCCCGAATGTTGCCTCTGGCAAGTCGTGGCACGGCGCACGCTAAATTGCGGCCTCTCGCGGTAAAACATGCGCGGTCTTAAAGGCGACATCTGTAATACTCCTATCTCACCTACGCGGTTTCGCGCAGGGGCCATAAGTGTGGTTCATCATGATTCAGCGCGTATTTTGGTGCCATGGTTACGTTTCCATTTTACCACACGAAAAAAATAAACATGTTTAACATGCGGAAGCTCGTGGACCTTGCAGATCTTTGCGGACCGTTGTGCAGTCACTTGAGGCGGATCACGGTGCCTAATACCCCTATCTCACCTGTGTGGCCTGACTCATCTCCGTGAGCTGCCGCGATTGCCTGGCGACGTTCCGCTAACATTCCGCGAAGTTCTGCAAGGTCTGCAAGCTTCAGCGAAGACCAGCAAAATAGTTAAACATTTAATTTTTCACACGGAAAGATGGAAACATAATCACAGTGCAAAAACCCAGAGATAATCATGATGAATGCTACTTACGGCCACAGCACGAGACCGCGCAGGTGAGATAGTCGTATAACACCGCATCTCACAGCGAGTCAAACCGCATAAGTGAATAGGGGTATTAAGCATTACAATCACCCAGAAAAATTAAATGGATGAGGTTTGAAACTCCCAAGGTTATTTTCTCATTTAACTAAATCAAATTTCATGAAAATAAAATGTGTCAAAAAGAAAAGCCCATAAAGTTATGGATAATGGCTAATGATCAATGAAACATATTTTAAGCAAAAAGCAGCAAACATCTGGACATCGGGATGTAGAGCGTAAGTACGATGCATTGGTCTGGCAAGCGCAGGTCTGAGCAGGTCAAGAAGCTTCATAATCTGTTGCCTTTTTTTTTTTTTTTAAATACCGAGTTTTGTCTAAGTTTTAAGTTTTGTCTAAAAGAAAAATTTACATGACCCACATGGCTCCGCGGACGGCGCCGTCTTCAGTTTAACACAACACCATGCTGTATCGCTCCCAAATTGTTTGCCACCTGTTTAATATTAAAAGTGATTGCCAATTTTAAGGCATTAGTCACATTATGAAATAGGCTAATTAAAAGTCACTCTATTAGTCTTCTTCTTTGTCTTTCGGCTCTTCCCTTTCATGGGGTTGCCACAGCGAATCATCTGCCTCCATCTAACCCTATCCTCTGCATCCTCTTCTCTCACACCAACTAACTTCATGTCCTCTCTCACTGCATCCATGAATCTCCTCTTTGTACTGATATCAAATAAAATAACATTCTTAAACAGGCCTACAGTATATTCCATCATTAATACGACTTTGCTAATGTGCTTACATACACCGCTGGTTTATAAAGACTGCTGCTCAGTGGCGACAACTAGCGTATTGAGCTGAAACTATGCTAAGAATGAGTTAAGGTTGGTCCAGACCAACCTTACGAACGTGTGATTTTGCTAAGAGATACTTAGTGTAAGAACGTTTCGGGAAATGCGCCATAACATTAAGAGAGAGGTTAACCCTCTGAGGTCCGCGAACGCATATATGCGTTTTGAGGAGTTTTCCCCTGATCACGCCAATAAGAACTTAAATTACACTTTCAGTTTTGATCATACAGACAAGATCTATATATTAATCTAATCTGTAAAGTGTCTACTTTTTTTTGTATGCACACATGTTAAAAATAAAACTTTGTGCATTAATAAAATGAATAAAATAAACCGGGTGCGCTTTCAGCCGTCTCAGTCTCCGCGAAAATCTTTTTGAAACGCGTCACTAAAATGAGCTGAAACTCCGCGAATACTGCACACACAAACATGAGAAATATATATATAGAAAGCTTAAAGGGTCTACTTTTAAACGATGCAAGTCACAGTGAAAACAAATAATCTGTTTTTATGTAATCTGTATGAAAGTAAGGAGTGGTACAGATTCTCCTGTATCGGCTCATTACAGCTAATGCGCTTCCGCCTCCCTGCGCGCGCGCTGTTCATATTGAAATGAACTGAGGTGAGCCAGGTAATCATCTACACACCCCCATGGCATAGCACAACAACCTTCATCATAGAGTTACTTTCTGTTTCTGTGTTTGAATGATCGCACGCTACACGGGTGAAGAAGCACTTCAGATGGTTCTGGACAGCGATGAAGAATTTACTTTCTCATCAGAGGAAGAGCAAGACTCAGACGAGGAACGGCTTTATTTTGAACAACGTCTGGACTCAACGGAGGATGTAATCCCTGACGAGTAAGTCTTTTATTCTCACCATCATTGCTCTATATTTTACAGTGGTGTGAAAAACTATTTGCCTCCCTCCTGATTTCTTATTCTTTTGCATGTTTGTCACACAAAATGTTTCTGATCATCAAACACATTTAACTATTAGTCAAAGATAACACAAGTAAACACAAAATGCAGTTTTTAAATGAGGGGTTTTATTATTTAGGGAGAAAAAAAATCCAAACCTACATGGCCCTGTGTGAAAAAGTAATTGCCCCCTGAACCTAATAACTGGTTGAGCCACCCTTAGCAGCAATAACTGCAATCAAGCGTTTGCGATAACTTGCAACGAGTCTTTTACAGTGCTCTGGAGGAATTTTGGCCCACTCATCTTTGCAGAATTGTTGTAATTCAGCTTTATTTGAGGGTTTTCTAGCATGAACCGCCTTTTTAAGGTCATGCCACAACATCTCAATAGGATTCAGTTCAGGACTTTGACTAGGCCACTCCAAAGTCTTCATTTTGTTTTTCTTCAGCCATTCAGAGGAGGATTTGCTGGTGTGTTTTGGGTCATTGTACTGCTGCAGCACCCAAGATCGCTTCAGCTTGAGTTGACGAACAGATGGCCGGACATTCTCCTTCAGGATTTTTTGGTAGACAGTAGAATTCATGGTTCCATCTATCACAGCAAGCCTTCCAGGTCCTGAAGCAGCAAAACAACCCCAGACCATCACACTACCACCACCATATTTTACTGTTGGTATGATGTTCTCTTTCTGAAATGCTGTGTTACTTTTACGCCAGACGTAACGTCCCGTTTACGCACCTTCCAAAAAGTTCAACTTTTGTCTCTTCGGTCCACAATATTTTCCCAAAAGTCTTGGCAATCATTGAGATGTTTTTTAGCAAAATTGAGATGAGCCTTAATGTTCTTTTTGCTTAAAAGTGGTTTGCGCCTTGGAAATCTGCCATGCAGGCCGTTTTTGCCCAGTCTCTTTCTTATGGTGGAGTCGCGAACACTGACCTTAATTGAGGCAAGTGAGGCTTGCAGTTCTTTAGATGTTGTCCTGGGGTCTTTTGTGGCCTCTCGGATGAGTTGTCTCTGCGCTCTTGGGGTAATTTTGGTCGGCCGGCCACTCCTGGGAAGGTTCACCACTGTTCCATGTTTTTGGCATTTGTGGATAATGGCTCTCACTGTGGTTCGCTGGAGTCCCAAAGCTTTAGAAATGGCTTTATAACCTTTACCAGACTGATAGATCTCAATTACTTTTGTTCTCATTTGTTCCTGAATTTCTTTGGATCTTGGCATGATGTCTAGCTTTTGAGGTGCTTTTGGTCTACTTCTCTGTGTCAGGTAGCTCCTATTTAAATGATTTCTTAATTGAAACAGGTGTGGCAGTAATCAGGCCTGGGGGTGACTACAGAAATTGAACTCAGGTGTGATAAACCTCAGTTAAGTTTTTTTTTAACAAGGGGGGCAATCACTTTTTCACACAGGGCCATGTAGATTTGAAGTTTTTTTTCTCCCTTAATAACGTAAACCTTCATTTAAAAACTGCATTTTGTGTTCAATTATGTTATCTTTGACTAATAGTTAATGGTTTTTGATAAGCAGAAACATTTTAGTGTGACAAACATGCAAAAGAATAAGAAATCAGGAAGGGCGCAAATAGTTTTTCACACCACTGTATATGTACATTTGGAAAATACTAAATGCCAGCGAGAGTAAAGTTGGTTAAAATATGAAATATGCACGTTACTTACAAGCCCGCAATAAAATCTGATTACGATCTGTCTAAAGTTTTATTTATTTATTTATATATATATATATACACACACGTTTTATATTGTTTAGACCGTGTTTCAAATGGTCAAATTGTTCACCAGCTGTTGTTTGTGAATGATTGTATGCGCGACCATTCTTCAACTTTCAATTTTTTTTTCAACTTTTTTGTTTAGGACTGTGGCTGCATCACCGGCGCCGTGCACAAGAAAGTCACGTGAGTGTTCGGTTTCGAGTTCGCTGGAGAACCACGAGTAAGTGCACATTCAGTATATCCTAGATGTTAGTTAAATATAACTATATTATATAAATATATAATACAATATATTCATCATAGTAAACTGTAGTGTATTGTAGAAAAATGTAGTACAGTATTGGTAAAGTCATTTGTTCTGATAATTACAAAGAGCTGTTGTTGTTTTTTTATATTATAATAAATATATAATATAATATATTATATATATATATAATAATATATATAAATATATATATAATTTTATATATTCTTGTTAGATATATTTTCTGTGACTTTATAGTATTATAGTGACTGCAGTAATGCTGTTAAAAAGTCAACTTTGATTGTTCCTAATAAACTGTTTAACTGAACTCGCAAATGAATCTCAAGATTTTTTTGTGTGTGTCAAATACATTCTCAAATAACCTAAACACTGAAAATATATAAACTTATTTTATCCTCAGATTCTTTCTTGTAACTCTCCTCTCTCAGTCACATACCTGTCTGATGGCTCATTATGCAGATCAGTATGCAGGCCTTTGTCTTCTCATGTGTGAATCACTGCATTAGTAATGATAGATCACGCCTTCTCGCATAGACCCTTTACACTTAAAAAGTGACTTAAAAAGTGTTAATCACTATATTGTTTTCTGTGAGCAAGTAAACAAGATCATTTTCACATCATTTTGAAGCAAAAACACTAGTCCACCAGCCATTGTGAAACAATGTCTTGTGAACAAATTGTCTGTATGAGTTTCATGGCCTGATTTCAGCTACTTTTTTTTCATAAAACTTACTAACCACGCATAATATTTTTTTCCTAAAAAATGCAACCACATACATTCATTTTGATCACGTATTATTGTAGAACAGTTTGTACTGATTTCAAGAAAAATACAGGTTGGTCAATAATATATTATAAGTACCTGAAAAAAGCACAAATATCAGAGCATGTCCAAACATATCAAGGGCCCCAAAATCACCTCGGACCTCAGAAGGTTAAGGTACAAGAACTATTTAGCGATAAGAAGCTTTCGAGAAACCAGGCCCAACTCATTTAATCTCCTCTGATTAGTGGAAGTTGAAATTTGTCTTCTGTTTGAACTCCAAGAAGCATTTATGTTTGATCTAAGCTGAGGTGCGGTAAATCAGTGGTTTCTGAGACTGGTTATTCTAATAAAATTATCCTCAGAGAAGGATAATTTTCTCTGAGGATAATTTTCTCTCAGCAGAAGTAGTTCTTGGTCTTCCTTTCCTGGGATGTTCCACATGAGAGCCAGTTTCATCATAGAGTTTGATGATTTTGTTGACAGAACTTGGGGATAGATTCAAAGTTCTTGAGATTTTTCAGATTGACTGGCATTAATTTCTTAAAGTGATGATGGGCTGTCTTTTCAAGAAAAAAAATGGTTTCTTGCCATAATATGGATTTGTACAATAGTTGTAGTGGCATTAATATTGCTATTAACTCAGTATCCACTTTTTCTGTGTGCAAGACAACTAATGGTCTAAAGTACAGTAAGATGGCAAGTAATGTCACAAATTTACTCCTGAAAAGGCATACCTGTGAATTGAAAACCATTCCAGGTAAGTACCTGAATCTGATGAGAGAATGCAATGAGTGTGCCAAGGTGTCATCAAAGCTAAATGTAGCTACTTTATATCTAAAATATAATAAATGTTCTGGGTTGTTTAACACTTTTTGTTTACTACATAATTATTTTTTCATAGTTTTAATGTCTTCAGTATTAATATACAATGTTGACAATAATAAAAATAAAGAAAAAACAATGCAGGAGAAGATGTGTCCAAACTTGTACTTCACTCGTAGTGTCACCAAGACATTGGAATTCTTTGTGCAATGTGGGTGATGCGATGGGGCCTCTATGGATCAGACATGTTTGACTGGTGCATCCCATTGGTGCTCAATCATATTGGGATCTGGGAAATCCAGTTTGTGTGTTTGGGTTGATGGCTTTGGACTTTTATGCCTACTGGCCCCATGAGAAGTGGGTTTTGTGCACTAGGTGTTGTGGTGCCTTTATATTATGGCCAACATTGAATTTTTTTTGCCAATTTGTTCTCCATAGGCTTTGCTGTGGGAATGGGCTGGCTTTTGGTCCCCGTGGGCATGGGTACATTAGACAAACAAGACCAATCCACAGGGGAGCCACTCTGCAACCCAGAGTACCAAAAGCTTCCACTATCAGCATCCTGGTTCCAGACACCACAGCACCCCAAGAGTTATTGTGGGGTCAAGTCCCAAGAAGACAGAGCTACCCATATGGCACAAGTGGAACCTACACCATACTGGGCATAATGTTTTGAGGTGTAATGTTATGGCGTATAGGTGTATAATGGTCAGCAGTCAAAATGTTCATATTTTTTATTCCTTTTTTTTTGCCTCTATTGCACAGTTTGCGAGAGCTAATCAGCAAGATATCAGCGAGTGTCTGCCTGGTGGTGGCGAGTTCCTCCTGGTGTTTTCCAAGGAGCACGCCTTGATTCTCCAGCGCTTGTCTCATTCTTTCCAATCCTGCTGAATCCATGATGTGGCTGGATTATTCTGTCAGGGGGGCGTGGCTCTTGGGTTTGGTTGATGGATCCAGAAGCAGTGCAGGAGCAGGGAGTGAGTGCCTGTTAGAATTATTTTATATATAAAGGAGTTATTTCTACTCTCTTGCTCTCTTCCTCATAGATCTGATATTAACGTGCTAAATCTTTCCTGCTGCTATCTTCCTGTCTCCTCTTGCATCTGTTCTTAAAGGTGTGAACGCTCCCATGCTCACCTTCCCATACTCTCTTTATGTCTCTCTCCCCCTCTCTCGCTATCTCCCTCTGTCTCCTTCCCTCTCTCCACCTCTGTCTCCTTCCCCCTCTCCCCCTAACTCGAGCAAACATCTTGTGATCTGTCTCTGGACGGACACCTCTCCATCTTCCTCTCCTTTGATTCTTCAAGATCTCACCAGGACATTTACAAGGGTTCATGCTCTTTGTAGTAACATATGTCTATAGCACAGGCATTTGGTCAAACATATATAAACCCCTTCTTTTGCTTTTAATAAACAGAGACCTTTCTGACAGACGTGTGTGTGTGTGTGTGTTTGACTGAGTCTCTCCTGGCGCCAGAAAAGCTTCCCGAGGCACAGCGGACAGACCGAGCAACTCGCCTCTTCTACTACAAAACTGTCAGCGAAGCGCTGAGCGCGTGACAATGTCATTAAATGATGAGATAAGTCTGTTGGGTGCAATCACATGAACTGGCACTGAGGTGCTTTGATTATCATGTTGGAGAGCCAGTCTGAAATTGCTTGGTTGAAAATCTCCAAAAAATATTCAGTTAATCTGGGATCTGGTGACTGTGAAGGGCACATAATATGATCTGCATCAGTGTTCAGTGCTCAGACACAGTTTCCCAGTTTAAATGTAGGCTCAAGACGCATCTCTTTCATCTGGCATACACGTAATTCATCCCATAACCTCATACTCCAATACATATATCCTGAATGGCAAATACGCTAATTCTCCCGAGGCATCTGAAGATTGTGCCAGCCTCAGTAGACAAAGGCCACCCCTGTAAGGTTCCTGAGGCATCCATAGAAGGACCAGCTCCAGCTGGATTCTGCTTTATGATGGTTGGAGCTACACATGCTGCTCCTGTGCTTCCAGTGATCCAGACCCCATCTGACCTTTGCACCTACTGTCATGTGTCACGTCTTTCCCACTACCCGTTTGTTCATCCTTTTTTTCCCCTACACTGTCACTTTCCCCACGTGCCCATGTGCTTCCCCAGTCTGTCATGCATCTTTTCCCACGCCCCCGTTTCCGCTCCGTCAATGCACCTGTTTCTCATCTCCTCCACTGATATTTCCAGTGATTTAAGCATGCTCAGATCGCTGGATTATTGTGTGTGTTTAAACCTCGATTTTCTCGTGTTTTCTTTCTACTCAGCATAAAGCAGTCTCTCGCTGACGTCACATCCCAACTCCAGAGAATCCAAGTCTCCCTACCACAATGAGGAAACCCCCACGTGCAACAGGAGACACACCTCCCCGTCGCTCCCACCTACGAGGGAGATCCAGGCACCTGCCTCTCCTTTCTATCTCAGTGCTCCCAGATTTTTGAGCTCCAAACCTCCACCTTTTCCACTGAATGTTCCAAGGTGGCCTATGTCATCATGCTTACATCAGGACATGCCCAAGAATGGAGCACCGCACTTTGGGATGCCCATGACCCCTGCAACTCCAATTACGAGTGTAAGTGCCATATCGTACTTGTTATGAATTTGTTGTTGTGTTTATTTTATTTTATTTTACTTGCTGTTATTTCATTTATTCTACCTTGTTCTATTCATTAGTAAAGCATTAAGCATTAAGTTTGTTACATAAGCCATAAGCTTTATATTTCTTAGTCATGCATCATAAGTTGACAATCGTAGGTTGGTCTGTGATGTCATTCTACTATTACATGCATTTGTGTGACTGTGATATGATTGAGAGTTCAGTATAGATGCGGAAGGCTACGGAAACATAAGCTTTTGACCGTCAGCTAATGAGAGCTCCCGGTAAGCTAGAAATGTAAGATACAGCAACTAGGTTGTTGTAACCGTAAGCTCGTAAGCTGGGAATGTAAGATACAACAACTAGGTTGTTGTAAGCGTCAGCTAATGAGAGATCCCGGTAAGCTAGAAATGTAAGATACAGCAACTAGGTTGTTGTAACCGTAAGCTCGTAAGCTGGGAATGTAAGATACAACAACTAGGTTGTTGTAAGCGTCAGCTAATGAGAGATCCCGGTAAGCTAGAAATGTAAGATACAGCAACTAGGTTGTTGTAACCGTAAGCTCGTAAGCTGGGAATGTAAGATACAACAACTAGGTTGTTGTAAGCGTCAGCTAACGAGAGCTCCCGGTAAGCTAAGAATGTGAGATACAACAACTAGGTTGTTGTAACCGTAAGCTCCTGTAAGTGGATATACACAGCAAGAGTGTTGTTATATTCGTAAGCTAAGATTGTGATTTGTGAGATACAGCAAACAGGTTGTTGTAAAAGTCAGAGATTTGCAAGATGCAGCAACTGGTGTCTGTAATCACAGTGGATTTACTCAAGATGACTGTATGAAGTGTTGATTCTTTGATGCTGACAAAATAAACTACAAGAGACAAAGAGATCGGACTTCTGTCGTGTGAGTGAAACTTTAAGACAAAGCTACGCATCAAAACTAGTGAAATAATATGACCGCATCTACATAAAGTCAAAAGCTTTCCGCTGTTTGAACGAAAACAAGTGAACGCTGAAAGGGAAAGTAAAAGAGACTTTCCAGTTTTGTTTGAACTTCATGATGTTAAACGACGAGGACATTGAAGAAGTCTCGGCAGAAGACAATGTGTCACAAGTTGCGATGGCTGAACCACAAGGAAGCGTAACGTCAGCGGCTTCCTCATCTCGCCGCAGAGAAGAAGCCGAAAGATCAGCGATGTTAGCAAAGGCTGCAACCTTGGCGGAACGTCTCCAACTAGAAATAGAGGAAGCACAGCTAAAGGCGCAACTAAAGGCGCGACTAGAGATAGAGGAAGCACAACTAATGGCACAACTAAAGGCGAAAAAAGAACGACTGGAAACCAAAACAGCGCTCGCTATGCATAATGCCAAATTAAGAGTGCTTCAAGGACAACAGCCAGCAACAGAGAGCGCAGTCATTGAACCGAGCAGTGCCTACGTGAGCAGCACGCACTTCCGCAACAATGGATATGACAGCCGATGACAGCCGGTGAGAGAGAGCTCAGTCATTGAACCGAGCAGCTTGTACTTTCAAAACTCGGAATGCAATAATGAACTTTACCAGCACGTTGCGTCGACGGAACACTGCAAACTGCCATCACGTCTACAGGCAACTTATGTAAGCCTGCCCATCAGTGACAGACCTACAATGGCAAGTACTCTAAATGAATGTCCTACCGTAAACACTGAACACATAAGGCATAGTTTCGACACATCATATTCTCAAATGCCAACGCCCCATGGGGCAGTGCACTCAGGTGTGCCCATGAGCGCAAACACACAGCTGATAAACTCCTTAAGGGACACCCGAGATCATGATTCTCTACGTCATGGACTTGACACAATGCATCACCAAATGCAACGTCAGGCAGAACTCACAGAAATGCTCGCGAAAAGCCAAATGCTGTCCTCACTACCTCGGCACGAACTTTCTCCCTTTCACGGAGACCCGATTCAGTTCAAATCCTTCATGTTGTCATTTGAACGCTTTGTTGAATCCAAAACGGACAACGACATCGATAAGCTGTCATATCTCGAACTGTACACCAAAGGGGAACCCAAAGATCTCGTAACGAGCTGCATGCACATGACAAATGGGTATGCAAGAGCAAAGAAACTGCTGTGTGACAGGTTCGGAAACGAGCTGAGAATTGCAGCAGCTTGTAAGCAAAAGGCAATTAATTGGCCAAACATAAAGACAGACGACGGACAGGCGTTAAGCGCCCTCTCCTCTTTCCTGACAACTTGCCAAAACGCAACAGCAAACTGTGAATCTGTGGATGAGTTGAACAGCAGCGAGTGCATGAACACCATTGCGCACGCCAGCACTAGGAGCGCTACGGAACAAGAGCCAAGTTTGCCCAGCTGTTGGACTTCATAGATCAACAAGCCAGACTGTACTCCGACCCGCTCTTCGCCGACCTGGACGCCATGACCAGCGATAAGAAACACAGTCGCACATCCCTTCAAGGACACAAACAGAAAAGGGAAGGAAAGGCCAGGGTCAGCTTTGCAACCGACGTCAGACAGGTTGGTAAAATTCACAAAGACTCGATTAAATTGAAGAATGCCGGTACGTTAGCTCTTAGCGCTTTCACTAAACCGTGCGCATATTGTAAAAAGGACCATATCTTAGACGAGTGCGTAAAATTTAACGATCAGACACACAAAGACAAATTAGAATTCATAAAAAAGAATGGATTCTGTTTCGGGTGCTTAAGAAAGGGTCATTTGTGGAAAGACTGTACCAAAAAAATTACATGTTCACTGTGTTCAAAGTCACATCCACACATGTTACACACAGCCATGCCAGACACGGCGCAGTCAGTTGCGAGCGCCCGCAGAAACGAAACTGAAAGTGACACAACACATACACCACCTGCAGTGAGTCACGAATTAAATGCGCTCACTGGGGCTGGAGGTAATTGCATCCTCCCCATTTTACCCGTTAAAATAAAGTCCAAAAAAGGCGATAAAATCACAGAAGTGTATGCATTTATAGATCAAGGTAGTTCCGCCACATTCTGTACAGAGGCATTAGCAAGGCGACTAAATGCACGAGGCAGAAGAGT
The DNA here is from genome assembly GCA_030522415.1 of Channallabes apus. NCBI lineage: Eukaryota > Metazoa > Chordata > Actinopteri > Siluriformes > Clariidae > Channallabes > Channallabes apus. The sequence continues at coordinate 30,437,893 of CM060108.1, read as the reverse complement.
TAAGATACGGCTGAGCACCATGAACTCCACAAAACTAGTAGAAAGCTACATGCTCAATGATTTGGAGATCAGTAGCTTGGAAGAAAATTTTATTGAACTTCCCAACGTCATCACACAAAAGACTATGCCAGCTACAGTGGGAAACATTCCACAACAGCATGACATCGATAAGTGGCCATACCTTAGTGACGTAAAACTGCCCCAGATTAGCGCTGGAATCGAAATTCTCATAGGAAATGAAGAACACGAACTCATACTCAGCGAATAATCAATAGCAGGCATAGAGGGCCATACGCGGTGCAGAGTGTTCTCGGATGGACTGTGACCGAGCCTGTCCGAGAACCCGACAAACTAGTGGCCGTTACAGTTAACCGAACCTCCATTGAAAGTGTAGAACAAATGCTGATAGAGCAATATAACCATGATTTTCCCGAACGAAATTGCGATGACAAGGCAGAGATGTCACAAGAGGATTATCAGTTCTTAAACCTCGTTAATAACTCCCTGCAGTTCATAGACAATCACTTCTACATCGGTCTCCCACATAAGAAAGCGTCAGTTCAAATGCCCAATAACCGAAATGCAGCTATGCAACGTGCCTTAAACCTTAAACGAAAATTCGGCAGCAACAGCTCCTTTCACAAGGAGTACACAAACTTCATGGGTGACATGATAAAAAAGGGTCATGCAGTCAGAGTCCCTACACATCACGTAAACCGCCAAGACGGTCAGGTGTGGTACATACCGCATCATGGCGTCTATCATCCTCAAAAGAATAAACTAAGGCTGGTCTTCGACTGTGCTGCCAGTTATCAAGGAGTGTCACTAAACAGTGAGCTCCTACAAGGACCAGACTTAACAAACTCACTCATTGGTGTGCTCACACGCTTTAGACAGGAAGAAATTGCCATGATGGCAGACGTGGAAGCCATGTACTATCAAGTAAGAGTCCCCGAGAAGGACACAGATCTGCTACGCTTCCTATGGTGGCCGAATGGAGATGTGAACCAAGACTTAGTTGAATACAAAATGGTAGTTCATCTGTTCGGTGCAAAATCGTCGCCTAGTGTTGCTAACTTCGCCCTCAGAAAGACAGCAGAAGAGAACCGCAGCAATGCATCTGCTGTGGCAGTTAACACAGTGCTTAAAAACTTTTATGTAGACGACTGCCTGAAATCCGTTTTGAGTCATGACCAAGCAGTCGCCCTATACAATGATCTCACAAGTTTCTGTGCAAGCGGAGGGTTTAACCTCACTAAATGGGCAAGCAATAGCCGTGCCCTACTAACTGTCATTCCCGAGAGCGAAAGGATCAAAGACATGAGAGACTTAGACTTGAGTAAAGATGCACTGCCCATAGAGAGAGCTCTGGGAGTGCTGTGGTGCATTAACTCAGACATGTTCAAGTTCAAAATTTGTTTAAAGGAATGACCTGTGACAAGACGAGGAATCCTGTCAATCACCAGTTCAATTTATGACCCTTTAGGGTTTCTCGCGCCTGTCATACTGCCAGCCAAAACTCTAATGCAACAGCTATGTAAAGAAAAACTTGCCTGGGATGATGACATTCCCGAGCAGTTTGCAACAGCGTGGAAAACCTGGCTGCAAGAGCTGCACCGACTGTCTGAGTTCAGCATAGCAAGGTGCATAAAACCAGCCGACTTCGGAGTTACAGCTACAGCACAACTCCACCACTTCTCGGATGCAAGTGAAATGGGATACGGAGCTGTCTCATACCTCAGGTTAGTAAACGCTGATGGACTTACACATTGTGCATTCATGATGGGGAATTCGTGTGTAGCACCCCTGAAACAAACCACCATTCCACGAATGGAACTGACTGCGGCAGTGGTCGCTGTAAAAAATGACAAAATGTTGAAAGAACAACTAGAATTGAAATTGCTGGACTCTATGTTCTGGACCGACAGTACAACTGTTTTGAGATACATTGATAACGAAACACTTCGTTTTAAAACCTTTGTGGCCAACAGAATCGCTACTATAAGAGAGTCAACCAAGCCACAGCAATGGAGGTACGTTGATACCTCAAAAAACCCAGCTGATTCTGCGTCCAGGGGGGTATCCTGTGAAAAGTTCATGAAAAATATTAACTGGATCCATGGTCCCTCCTTTCTCAAAGAAGCAGAGTGCAAATGGCCTGAAAATATTCATGACACATCAATAACACAAAATGATGATGAAATTAAACTCTCAGCTTTAGTGAATACTGTGAGCGTTATAAAATGCGCAGACGCAGTGAGCAAATTGATTAATCATCAATCTGATTGGCACAAGTTAAAAAGATCCGTTGCCGGGATCCTTCGCATTAGAGACATGCTCAAACAAAAAACAGAAAGGGTCAAAACACAAGTAGATAACCAACAGACACAAAATCACAAGTCGCTAACAGCTCAAGAACTAACAAAAGCAGAAAACGAAATCATTAAGTTTACTCAAAGACAAAATTTTAAGGAAGAAATTCTCACGTTGCAAAAGAATAAAACAGCAGCAGAACTCAAACAGGGAATTCACACACAGCAAAAACGCAAGGCATCTGTGAAAAGAAACAGTTGCTTGTCCAAACTGGACCCAGTGCTACAGGATGGACTGCTGAGAGTCGGAGGACGTCTCGGCAGGTCCGCAGTGTCAGAGCACGTTAAACACCCAGTCATTGTACCTAAAGACTCACATATCACAACGTTAATATTAAGAGACGTTCATGACAAGATAGGACACAGTGGCAGAAATTACATGCTCTCAGAATTATGGCAGAAATACTGGATTCCGACTGCTAACTCACTCGTAAGATAGTTTCTCTCCAGGTGTGTGATATGCAAGGAGTCTAAAGCTAAAGCATGTGAGCAAAAAATGTCAGAATTGCCATTCGACAGAATAATACCAGACCACCCACCCTTCACCAATGTGGGAGTAGACTACTTCGGACCCTTCGAGGTCAAACGTGGTAGAAGTAACGTTAAAAGATATGGCGTACTTTTCACTTGTCTGACAACAAGAGCTGTGCACATTGAAATCGCTCATTCACTTGACACAGACTCTTGTATGAATGCCATGCGACGATTTATAAGCAGGAGAGGTCAGTTGTCAGTCATGCGAAGTGACAATCGAACAAACTTCATAGGCGCTGAGACTGAACTGCGCGAGGCTATTCAGCAATGGAATCAGTCACAAATTGAAAGCTTCCTCACTCAAAGGAACATACAGTGGACATTTAACCCGCCCTCTGGATCTCACTTTGGCGGAATATGGGAAAGACAGATCAGGTCAGTTAGAAAGATCTTGAGATCAGTACTGAAAGAACAAACATTAACTGACGAGAGCCTGCATACATTCATGTGTGAAGTAGAAGCGATAATGAATAACCTACCCCTAACCACTGTCTCGGAGGATCCCACAGATCTGGAACCTCTGACACCAAACCATCTGCTGCTGATGAAAAAACAGCCAAACCTGCCCCCTGGACTTTTCAAAAGGGAAGACATCTATGCACGTCGCAGGTGGAAGCAGGTTCATTACTTATCAGATCTATTCTGGAAGCGATGGGTGCGTGAATACTTGCCCTTGCTCCAGGAACGGCAAAAATGGTGTCAAGAGAGAAAAAACCTTTCGATTGGAGATATAGTTTTAATAATTGATGAGTCGTCTCCAAGAAATGCATGGGTCATGGGAAGAATCACGAAAGTGTTCCCCGACAAAGGGGGACTGGTGAGACATGTGTTAGTTAAAACTAAGACCAACACTCTGGAAAGACCCATCGACAAGCTGTGCCTCATATATGAAATGGACTGTTAAATGTGTGGTAATATGTTATGAAATTTGATATGCAAAGATAAACACCTGAGATAAATATTACACACTTAAAAGATTTAAAACATTTTAGAAGGTTAAGAATGTTTGATTTCATGGCTTTATCAAAAAAAAAAACACAAAATTGTAATTGTCAGTCTCCATGCCTGTCAATTAGGGGCTGGAATGTAAGTGCCATATCGTACTTGTTATGAATTTGTTGTTGTGTTTATTTTATTTTACTTGCTGTTATTTCATTTATTCTACCTTGTTCTATTCATTAGTAAAGCATTAAGCATTAAGTTTGTTACATAAGCCATAAGCTTTATATTTCTTAGTCATGCATCATAAGTTGACAATCGTAGGTTGGTCTGTGATGTCATTCTACTATTACATGCATTTGTGTGACTGTGATATGATTGAGAGTTCAGTATAGATGCGGAAGGCTACGGAAACATAAGCTTTTGACCGTCAGCTAATGAGAGCTCCCGGTAAGCTAGAAATGTAAGATACAGCAACTAGGTTGTTGTAACCGTAAGCTCGTAAGCTGGGAATGTAAGATACAACAACTAGGTTGTTGTAAGCGTCAGCTAACGAGAGCTCCCGGTAAGCTAAGAATGTGAGATACAACAACTAGGTTGTTGTAACCGTAAGCTCCCGTAAGTGATTGTCCCTTAAGCTAAGATTGTGATTTGTGAGATACAGCAAACAGGTTGTTGTAAAAGTCAGAGATTTGCAAGATGCAGCAACTGGTGTCTGTAATCACAGTCGATTTACTCAAGACGACTGTATGAAGTGTTGATTCTTTGATGCTGACAAAATAAACTACAAGAGACAAAGAGATCGGACTTCTGTCGTGTGAGTGAAACTTTAAGACAAAGCTACGCGTCAAAACTAGTGAAATAATATGACCGCATCTACAACGAGGACTTCACCAAAGAAATGAAGAGGGTGATTGACCGCTCATGCCACAGTAGAGAGGCGGGCCGAAAACTGCTGAAACTCCGCCAAGGCTCGTGCTCGGCCTATGATTACACCATTGAGTTCCAGGCCCTCTCCAGCGGTTGGAACGACCGAGCACTATGCGACATCTTTATGGAAGGTCTGACAGAGAAACTCCAAGATGAGCTAATTTCATGAGAGCTCCCCTTGTCTCTCCAAGAGCTAAGAGATCGAGCCGGTCGCGTAGATTCACGCCTCCGTCTTCGTAGGCCAGCCCGGTCTTCTCCATGCAGGACTCTGCCGCGACCCCCACCTCTACGAGTTGATCCCCAGGAGGAACCCATGCAACTGGGCAGAACCCGCATCACCCCAGAAGAGCGTCGTCGCTGAGTGGAAGGAGCCTGTTTTTACTGTGGGAAACCAGGACATCTGCTCAAGGACTGTCCAGCAAAAGGGGGCGCCCTCTAGTTCAGCTGGGAGCACTAGAGGGCGAGACTCCAAGAAGGCTCCCAGATCAACAACACCTGCTTCCCATCCTTCTCATCCATGAGCAACAGACCCAACTAGTGCAGGCAGTGGTTGACTCGGGTTCGGACCGTAATCTGCTGAATGCAGCTTCAGCCATAACCCTGGGTATCCCCGCTCTGCCCTTGGAGAACCACCTGAAGGTCCAGGCCATCGACGGGAGTCCGCTCCCATCTATCACCCACAGAACCCCTCTAATTGGCCTAAGGGTCTCAGGCAACCACTCAGAACAGACATTGCTGTTCATCATGGAGGGATCACATGCCATGGTTGTCCTAGGCCTCATGCCAAGGACACAACCCACACATTGATTGGGTCAGTAGCTCGATCATAGCCTGGAGCCCATCATGTTCCACGTCATGTTTACGTGCCACCACCACGCCATGCCTTGACCCTGCCCCCACATAGGACCTCACCCGTGTTCCTGTTTTTATCAAATCACGTTTGGTTTCTCTCCCCCCCCTCAAACCCCCCCTCCGTCCATATGAATGCGCCATTGACATGCTCCCAGGCACCACTCCCCCCAGGGGCCGTCTATACTCTCTGTCACCCAAGGAACGCCAATCCATGGATTAGTACATCACTGAATCCCTCGCTGCAGGAATCATCCATCCTTCCTCTTCTCCAGCAGGGGCTGTAATCTTCTTCGTGGGCAAAAAAAGACGGTTCCCTTCACCCGTGCATTGATTAACCGATAGCCTCTTCCTCTAATGTCAACCGACTTCGAACTTCTTCAGGGGGCCAGGATCTTCACCAAGCTCAATCTGCGCAATGCCTATCACCTCATACGCATTCGGGAAGGAGACGAATGGAAGACAGCTTTCAATACTCCAACTGGACATTATGAATAGCTGGTGGTCCCCTTTGGACTTACTAATGCCCCCGGAGTCTTTCAGGTCTTAATTAATGATGTTCTCAGGGACTTCCTCAATTTTTCTGTATTCGTGTATCTTGATGATATCCTGATCTTCTCTCAGAAACCTGAGAAACACCAACAACATGTCCGGCAGGTGCTGCAGAGGCTGCTGGAGAACAGCTTATTTGTCAAGGCTGAGAAATGCATGTTCCGCACCACATCAACCACGTTTCTCGGGTTCACGATCAGCCCAAAGGCATCGAGATGGAACCTGCCAGGCTCCAAGCCGTCATTAGGTGGCCTACTCCTACCTCATAGAAAGAACTTTTTTTTAATGTTTATCCGAGCCTACAGCTCTATTCTCATCCCTCTAACAGCCCTCACCTCTACCAAGACCCATTTCTGATGGAATCTGGAATCTGAGAAGGCCTTCAGTGAGCTTAAGAAGTGGTTCACCTCCACCCCTAACCTCACCATCCCAGATCCATCACGTCAGTTCATCATGGAGGTCGACGCCTCCATTAGTGGAGTAGGAGGCATCCTCTCACAAAGATCCAACCTGGACAATAGACTGCACCCCTGTTCCTTCTTCTCCCACCACATAACTCCCACTGAAAGTAATTATGGCATCAGAGACTGTGAACTATTAGCCATCAAGTTAGCCCTGGAAGAATAGACACCAGCTAGAGTATGGACCAACCACAAGAACCTTGAGTATCTACGGAGCGCCAAGAGGCTCAATTCTCGCCAGGCCCGATGGTCCCTCTCCTTCATGAGGTTCGATTTTACCCTCTCCTACCGACCAGGGTCAAAAAACACCAAGCCGGACACCCTTTCGAGATTATTTATGACCACACAAGACCCTGCCGCATGTGAAACTATCTTGCCGCCCCATGCTTGCTCGGGCCTGCATCATGACCATGGTGGATCCGTTCTCTAAAGCTGCGCACTTTATCCCCCTACCAAGACTTCCATCCACCAAGGAGACTGCCAAGCTCATGATTCATCATGTACTCAAGCTCCACGGCCTGCCTATGGACATTGTCTCAGAACGGAGCCCACAGTTCACTTCTCGGTTTTGGAAAGCATTCTGTAATATGATTTGGGCCGCTCCCAGCCTTTCCTCTGGTTTCCACCCCCAATCAAACGACCAGACTGAGAGAAAGAACCAGTCCATCGAAATTTCCCAGAGGTGTATGGCCGCTCGAGATGTTACCTCCTGGAGCCAGTTCCTACCTTGGGTTGAGTATGCCCACAACTCCCAAATTTCATCATCCACTGGTCTGTCCCCCTTCTAGTGCTGTATGGGATACCAATTCAAGATGGAACTCTGTTTCCATCTCAAGAGCAGGAGGTCACCGTTCCGTCCACCCAAGCTTTTGTCCGCCGTTGTAGAAGGACCTGGGCCCAAGCCAGGAAGACCTTGCTACGACTCAGCAGGTCCTACAAAGATCAAGTGGACTGTAGACACTCCCAGGCCCCTAAATATAAAATAGGACAAAGGGTCATGC